>JAWWEY010000001.1:38887278-39004353 GCA_035582745.1 Loriotus luctuosus | reverse complement strand
TTGGCCCTCCTGGCTGCCAGGGCACTGCTGGCTCATGTTCAACTTGTCATTGACCAGGACCCCCAGGTCCCTCTCTGAAACACTGCTCTGCAGCATCTCATTCCCCAGTCTGTCTGTACATCCAGGGTTGAACCATCCCAGGTGCAGAATCAAGCACTTTTTCCTGTTGAATGTCATCTGGTTGGTGAGGACAGCACAGTCGTCTAATCTGTCAAGGTCCCTCTGCAGGGTCCCCTATCTTTGAGGGAGTCAACAGCTGCTCCCAGATTTGCATCATCTGCAAACTTGTCTAGTCTCCCTCCCAGTCCTGTGTCCAAGACATTTATGAAGATGTTGAAGAGCACAGGACAGAGGATAGAACCCTATGGAACCCCACCAGTGACAGGTCACCAGTCTGATGCCACCCCACTCATTAAAACCCTTTGTGCCTGACCTGTGAACCAATTCTCACCCATGATGTGATTATTCACCTGAATGCTGGACATCTTGTCCAGATGAATCCTGTGACAGTGTGGAAAGATTACATCAGCTGGCTTCCCTTGATCAGCTAGGTAGGTTAGCTTGTCATTAAATGAAATCAAGTTTGACAAGCAGGACTTTCCCCTCATGAAGCCATGCCAGCTGTCACCAATGAGTGCACTGTCTTCCAGGTGTTTTTCAATACCTCCCAGAATAATCTTCTCCATAACTGTACCAGGCACTGAAGTCAGACTAACAGACTGTGTTTTCTAGGGTTCTCCTTCTTGCACTTCTTGAAAACTGGGACAGCTTTCTCCAGCTTCTAGTCAGCTGGGACAACTCCAGTTTCTCTTCAGAGAGCAAGCAGAAATGTTTTGGGGTTTTGAGCAGGAGAGGGATGACAGAAAAACAGAAGCAAGTTTGGATTTGATACAAATACCATTCTACACACTGTTTTAGACTAACACTGCAGGGGATAAAAACAGCTCACACCTGCTGTGGACCTGGTAAGGTCCACTCAACTGATGTGTCTAGAAAACACCACAAATAAAAAGTGACATTCTCAGTGTTTGTAAAACTTGCTGCTAAAATCCAAACAACAAGAAAATATCTATATCTTCTGTTTGACTATCAGCACAGATCATCCCAGAGGAGTTCAAAGAGCCAGATATCTGTGCAAACCCTTCTTAACTGCAGATAAATAACCAGCAAGCTCAAGTCATTCTATATTTATAAGAGCTCATAAATGCTCAAGGGCTGATCCCAGTGAACAGAATAGGGGTAAGCAATCTAACCATGTTTTCCACTTTACCAATAATGGTTTTCACAAAGCCCAAATTTCAACTCTACTTCATATGGGTCTCATTATTCCTAGATCATATGCTGCTATTTTTTAATTACTAGAAAAACAATACTGAATGTAATTAAGCTCTGACTTGTTTGTGTTGATACCATTTAGTTAAAGACCAACTGTAATTGCTTCCACTGATAAAAATCAATGCAAAGGCAAATGTATCACACTTGGTTATGACGGCTTTCTGAATCTCTCATTTCTGAGTTTGGCAGCTGAACTCCACGTGCAGTGCTAGAAAATATGTTTGTTTGACATTTTATAAAACAATGATCTGGGAGAGCTCTCTTTAGGGTATCCATGTGTCAAGCCAAGTATCCTGGACTCTCCAAAACACACAGTACTGCATAATAAAGTGCATTAGACACTGGAATAACAGTTAGCTGAGCCAGGCTCCCTCCTGAATTCATTCTGTACAGCGTAGTATGACCACAGACAACAAAACAACTCTAAGAGGAGCAGATGTCCATATTTTACATGGAAGAGATGAAAAAGAACCAGCCAGTGTGATATACCACACAGAGAGGACTCAACCTGTCCTGTAGTGCCCTGTCCTTAACATTCTTGATGATACAAAAAACAAAGGAGTCATCTTTAACTAGATAATTATGCATGTACTGACATCTACTGAGTGATATATTTATTCAAAGGAAACCTGAGTGTTGTAGAGAGTTCTGCAGAGAGTCCTGTGAACCACCTATGGATTGTCTCTGTCATGCAGCAAGACAGTCAGTAGAATGGTGGGTTGAGCTTTCAAATAGGGTGCTCTGAAGAATGACATCCCTTAAACTATGAGAATAGGAAATGAAACACTACTACAAAGAACTGGATGACACTACTAAAACCTACTGAAAACTAAAAATAATTTTGTGCTGGGATTAAGTTCTGATTCATGCAGCATGGTAAATAATCTCCCAGTCCTGCATCTCACAGCAGCATAGGGGTGGGACAAGAGAAGAATGTTGTACACAAAAACATATCAAGTGAAAGGGTAAAGAACACCCACTTCAGAGAAATCTGACCTCAAGTTCGCAGTACACATTCTTCACAAACATCTACTTAGTTCCTGTGCGGAAGCAGCCCCATGTGTTTGCTACAAATTCAAATTGGCAGAAAAAGAAATATAAACCTTTGCTGTCTCTTTCCAATAGCTCTGTTCTTCTTCTGAGTTTCTTTGAGTACAGCACAACCACAACCTCACCTGCAATATCAGAGAGCTTTTTTTTTGTACTCATTTAACCTTACAAATGAATGTTTCCCAAAAATTTTTATGAGCACTAATATAAGATGCAGAATGTTTCAGAACTAGTGTATTTATGCAGACAGAAGAACCAAAACCTCTAATTGACTGCCACAGCATCTATGCATAGCCCAGAGACTGTAATGAAAGTAGACACTGACAGCCACTCAAAAATTCAGGATCAGACTGAAAACAGCTCTTCTAGACTAACAGTTAATTCCAACATACTTTTCCCCAAGATATCTGATTTCCTGAGCTGACTAGTGAACCCTGGTATAGACAACCTGCATTGTCTCTCTCACACAGATATAACACTTAACACCAAAGAACCAGATAAAATTACCAACTGGAGCACTTCCACCATGGAAAAATCCCTGAAGAATATTAAAATGAATACTCTGGCAAAACAAACATGAACCATTGCACTGCATCAGCCATGCAAAGAGGAGAGGGAAAACAGAGGCAGAGATCATACTGAAACTGTCTTCTGTCTTTATACAATGCCTGCTTGAGGGACTCATAGCAGCTGTTTGAATCCTCCTTGTGGTTCTGGGTTAACCCAAGATGCAGCATAACGTAAATGCAGACATCAAAAGATGAACACAATGCCAGATGGTAGGAATGTGCAACAGTAGCAAGAGCTGTCTTCTGTGCATATTGTCAGTCTTTAAGCTCCATTTCTAAATTGTCTCCTCCTCTGAAGCAAAGTATTTAGTATAATTTACTAACACATTAATAAGGATGGCATCAAGTCTGTTTGAATACAAAATGCTTGTTTTCAGTCCAGCCTTCAAAACACATTGATAAACTCAAATAAACATGAAATGAAAAACAACCCCAGCACTTACTTTTGCTGCTCCTATTTGCTCTTTTCGAAACTTCTCCAGTGGTGCTATTAGCACATCATTAGCATTCTGGATCTGCAATGTTAAACATAAAGGATGTCTTCTTAATACAGAGTAGTTGCAGAAAGTGGAGTCGCTGTAACTCTGCCAATGTGCAAGACTGAAAAATGCATGTCCGAAACATTCTGGTAAGAGCAGAAGGCAAGTAATTATGTTTTCTTTACACAAAGCATACAACACACATGTACACCAGTCTACCACGGAACGTTTTTATGAATAACTAAGGGAATTTTAATGGAAGATGCAGTAATTTTCTCTCCAATATGCAGAAGGTTTTCTGGTGCTTTACTTCCATTTCTTGTATCTTGCCTAAAACCAGAATAGAAAACAAAAACTTTCAGGAATATATTTTGGCAGAACAAAGAAGACAAACATGTGAATACTGACAGCATTGACTAAAAAAAAGTCTGTGTTTATGGAATCTGAAACTTTGACAGCTGAATCTTTTCAGCTATCCCTTTGGATTACAGACCTAGGTACACTGAGCAGAAGACAGTGAAGCAGAGAACTCTAAAAAGATATGTGGGTACTTAAAAGAAATACTCTAGATTGGGTTCCTTCACTTTTCTAGTTTTTAAACTAATTTGAGATGTCCTGCAGCTATTTTTATCCCTTTAACCTAAACCAGAGTTCTTAATGAAACACAGTTTTCCCCTCTGGCCTCTGTTTATTTAGTGTAAATCCAGTCCTGGGAACTCCTCCCTGAAACCCATTCCCAGCAGCAATCACCCAAAGCATCTGTAGTCATTTGGGACTGGAAACACACAAGCAGCAGAATACAAATGGCAGCCAAGCCATCATGCCACTCTCCAAGGAAAGGAAGCATAATTTCCCCATGTGCCTTTTAGGTACAGGAAGAATAACCAATTATATAGACTTTGCTGATGAAAATCAGAGAAACTAAAACCTGTCAACATATCAGAAATAAAGTACAATAAAACACATTACAATATTCTATTATACTGACTACAGGCAAAACTCTGGGTTTTCTGCACAAATAGCTTTTTTTCTCCTCACCAGTACAGTCTTTACCAATACTCATAATTTGGGCTTTGGCAGGTTTAGTGGTCTGGGCAAAGTTAACATGTACCTAAGCCAAATGTGAATGAATACAGTTCTTGTGGTTCTTTCATAACAGTAATTGATAAGTTACATTGTCAGTTGAGCACAAAAACTTCCCAAAAGTCTGTAATAAAAACCATATAGAATAAACTCACTTTCTTTCTTCCCAAACCTAACATTACAATTCAAAAGACCACAGAATCACCACATCTCTTAGCAGGGCAAAGTTTTAGGAGAAGTTGAAACTCTCTTTGCCACCCTAATGAAGTGAAGTCCAAGACAGCCATGGCAACACTGGAATGCTCAGTGATACCACGATCAAAATGTGCTACATTAAAAAAACAAAAATAAGGCACAGAGGATGAGGAGGAATGTTTTCATTGCATTCAACATCTTCCATCAGTTCCACTGGACCAGACTACAACATTACCTTATTCTCCAAGTGGATGCTTCCCAATAATATATAGATTTTTAGCCATCATCCAGCAATCTAACTGGGACTCAACACCTTTTACAAGGTGAAGTGCATGCACTAAGCAAAAGATAATTTCAATCCCAAGGATCACTAAAGCAAATTAACAGCAGTGCAAAGCTTAAATGACTTGCCTACTACCAAGCAAAATTTGCCTGGAAGTAGCAGCTGGAAGTTTTGATAGCTTACAGAGCATGTATGTGGCTTTTAGCAACACATACAGAAACCACAAATGATTGCTGGAGTCACTGGTACGGAAATGTGGATGCAATTTTTTTTCACATCCCAAGCTAAGTTCTTCTTGCCCTTCAGATTAATTGCTAAATATGTCACAGTTCAATTAAGGGAGACAGATATATATTATTAAGTAGTTACTTCTGAAACCAGCAATCACTACTAGTCTTCTTGCTAGTCATTGCCAGTCAAAGTAATCCCATGTGGAGCTGAATGGCCCCTCCCTTGATTCAACGTTACCATGGTCATGCAGCCTCCATGCCACACCAGGAGAACTCACTCCTATATATTGTCCTCTTGGCAGCGTTAAAGTGACTGAAACACAACTCCTACCCATCTCATTCAAAGATGCTGCAAAGCAAATTATAAGATACTTATCTTGGAAAAAGAGAATCCTGCTTCAAACACTGTGGAAGAACATACATACAGGAAGCATATGGAACGGAGAGGATTCGCCTGAGAAGTAAGTGGCTTTGCTGAGCTGAACCACAATATTATACTCCCACAGATATACATGAAGTGGGAATGGACAGCAGGCATTGCCAGGCTTTCATTTAGACAGGGTCTGTGCCTCTGAATAGATCTGCTAAGCCACAGCAACAGAACACACTGCAAACTCATCCCTGGGATGAAAGGTTTACTGGCAAGAGCCCTGTTGTGACAATTCATCTCCCAGCAAAATTAGGAGCTAGGCTTTGGTTTTGGGGAGGGAGAATTTGGCAGCAAAGGACGTAAGAAAATCCCAGCAGATGCATTTCAACAGTCACTATTATAAATGCAGAATGCTTCACTGTGTAAAGACTTCCATCAATTTCTACCAGGTTGGGCCTAGCTTTTGGAATCTGAAAATTATAGAGAAAGAAGAACGTTTGCCTTACATATTCACTTATTAATTTCCTTTCCTTGTCAATTACTATCACTGCAACTACCTCACAGTTTCTTTCTTAAGGGTTATAAATCTGCATACAGCCCTCCTCCCCCCCCCCTCCTCCCCAAGTCTTCTGTGCCCCTTTTAAAGCAGAAATCCAATACTCCCACAACCATTAATGTGGAAATCTGACTGCTTTAGATAATCTGAAATTTTCACTGTGTGGTCCTAATAGAGTATCTTTTTTCCTGCCAAGATGATAATCCCTCTCCTACTCAGTTATTGTGCTAGGTTGAAATCAGGGACATTGGGAACAGGCAAACAATGTCAAAAAAGACTGTAACAGTTTTTGTAAACAGTAACTTCAGACATCCATGTTTTGTCTAAAATTTGGATCTTACCCTTCCATGCTTACTCAGATTTGTCACACCTTTAGAGAAGTTACATTTTGTTGATCTAACAGTTGTTGAATGTGACAGAGTTCCAGTGCTCAGCAGGGTTAATATGTGGCAGTCAATCAAATTACGTGATTGTTTCTCTTGTTTGGCAAAAGCAATGGTCTTTCTCCAGAAAAAGAAAAGGAATACCACAACTTAATTTACTGACAGTTCATCAGTCTTTTTTTAATTAAGATGCTAGACAAGTATTAGCAGACATAATACAAGAATATTACTTTGACATTTGAGAGAGTTATATTAGATACAGTAATAAAGAAACAGATTTTTCCAAACTAAAAAGCTTGTTCAGATTTTTATCTTTGGTATATATAATTCCACTTAGTTCTAGTTAATTCTACTTGTTGGTAAAAGCACCATTGAAATAAGTACCACTAAAACCACCCAGAAGTTGTAAAATATATTTGAAAAAGAAGCATTTAAAAATTCAAAATACTTTTTCTAAGACAGTTTGACAACTTATGACATTGGTCATTGTTTGCATAACTGCAACATTTCAATATACCCTGGCAGCCTTTGAGACAACATGGTGAAACCACTTAAGTTTTCTTTTCTGATTCATGATCATCCACTTTTCCAACCTACCCTCTTTCCCTCCAGGAGTTAGCTGTGAAATTGAATTTATGCACCAATACTGAGATTGGTGCATAATATTGTGGTTTGCCCAGATTGCAGATGTGGAGAGAAACTCCACATCTATACACTGAAGATTTATTGGGTTAGCAATTTTTTAAATTTATCTTTTTTTAACAAAACTTTCAATCATTAGAATGAAGACCATGAAGAGAATCATAATTATTACACAGAGTTAGGGAAGAATAAATTTCTTGCAAACCTATCTGAACATTTCCATTTCTAGATTTTCTTAAATTCAGGTCAACATTAATGTTTTGAATGAGTTTTCTAATCAGTTTTCTGATTTTTCTGAATTTAGGAGAATGAATGACATACAGCCTGTACATGCAGCGTTCTTCTTTTACTTAAACTGAAAGAGGGTAGATAAAGATTTACATGGAAAGAGGGCAGCTTTAGGTTAGATATTAGAAGGAAATCCTTTATTGGGACAGGTTGCCCAGAGAAGTTGTGGATGTCCCATCCCTGGAAGTGTTCAAGGCCAGGCTGGATGGGGCTTTGAGCAGCTTGGACTAGTGGAAGGGTAGGGAGTTGGATGACCTTTAAGGTCCCTTCCAACCCGAGGCAATCTGTAATTCCACTTTGGTGGAACCAGTGGATATAAACAGAAATTTACCTAAAAAACATCAATGCGGCTGCTAACTAATTTTTACATATGAACAATACAGAAATTTTAAGCCCTGAATTGTTTTATAGGCTTTCATCATCACCTTAGTGTCTACAGGGCTGAACTGCAGCAATGAAGACAGTCAATACCTTTTCAGCTTTGTATTTTCATTTGTAGGGATAAGGACTAGGTAAGTCACAGAAACCTCAAAGAACTGAGTTAACAGATTTACCAGCTGCCAGAAGAAGACAGCAAAAATTCAAGTGAGGAATATCTGCAGTAACAGAATTATATTAAACTTATCTGAATGACAGCAAAACAAGTCAACTAGGAAAAACTTTGGCGTTTATATAAGGTATCTTTGAAAAACATTTTTTTGTTCCAAAATCTGCTATGACTACTTTTCATGGCAACACAGAATGACCACACTAGCACATGGTAAATAAAACTCATTTCCCTGAAATACTGAATGGTTCTCAAATTCTGAATGCTGACAAATATTAACTTTTTTCATGTCAGTATAAGACTTTTAGAAAACACAAATTAAATTCATTCAAAGGGGGCAAGAAATCTCATAGGTAATATATACACAGTAATGCATTTCTAATTTAGAAAAATATTTCTCTAGTAGACAAAAAGACATTATTTAATTTTAAATCTTTTCCCCAATAACTAACAATTCCTAACATCTGATCAAAATACCTCTTCTTTCAGTCTGAGGACTGTATCAGCAGCTCCTAATCAATACAACTTCAAATACAACACTTGAGACCAAACCAGGCTTTTGTATAACTTATGTATCAAATTGAATGCTACAAAGAATATAAACATGCCAGGATAAAATACTGGTCATGTATTTAAGTGCACAATTTCTGTTTTAGAACTTAAAAAATGTAAATATTACACAAAGTTAATATTGTGAATTTCAATGCCTGTAACTACTTGACCTTAGCAAGACAAATATTTTTACAGCTTTGTACAGAAAACTCTACACAGACAAATCACATACTTAAAAACAAACAATATACTTAAAGTTCATCTTAATACCTCTCACCTTTACAAAAAGAAAAAAAAAAGATGACATCAAACAATATCTAAGCTTATGTTAATTTCCTAAAAGTATCACTACCACTGCCAGTTATTTAAAGTAAAGTTGATGATAAAGGAAATTGAGAAGGCTACAAAGTTTTAACTACAGACAATTAATAACATAGGTTGGACACTTCCATATACAATGTGTAATGTAATGCAACATTCAGCTTCTTACCAAAACCTAAAGCTGTATCAAGTGGTGTTAATACATTACTACAAGGGGATGCTTACAAATCACATACTAGTCAAGGCTGGGAGTAGTTATACACATGAATCAAATAATGGTTTGGGTTGGAAGGGACTTTAAAGACCACATTCCATCCCCTGTCATGGGCAGCAATACTTTCCACTAGATCAGATTTTTTTCTCAGTGAACTTTGATTTCCTACATTGCATAGTTTATGTTTAAAAATACATTACTGTAGTGTCAAACCTGAAGTGATTGTTTGTTAATATAATAAAAAATTACACATGAGAAAGGCTGCCTTTAGCACTGAAAGGCCAGTCTCCTTATAGACTCCTCACAAAACATTAGAGGAAGAACAGAACTCATCTGAAGAACAACTGAAGAATTTCAGATGTTAGGTGTCCTCAGAAGCTTTTTCCTTTTGACTGATTACAGACCAAGCAGATAAAAAAGCAGCCAACCTTCAAAAAAGTCAGTCTTCACGAAGAATCTGACTCAGATCTACCATCTTCTTTTTACACATAACATTGATATTCTAAAAAGTACACATTGATATGCAGTGTAAATATATATAGAAAAATATGATATATAGATATAATATTTTAAAATTAACATTGCAAACATAATTTCAGATCACTGGTATTCTGAGTCAGAAGGGAGTCACAACGATTATCAAGAGATAATCTTCAGTCTCTGGATGGGCAATCTTAAGAGAATGGCCCATCCAGGGACTGAATCCACAACCTTGGTGGTATCAGCACGAAGTTCTGACCAACTCAGCCAATCTGCAGGGTCTTTTGTATCTTGACTTTGCAATTACTTGGTGGAGGTCTTGGTAAATGAAGACCTCCTGATACATTTTTCTATCAGAACATCTAATTATGGGTGAGTGGACAAACTAGATTTGGAAGTACGAGTGAGTACTGTGACTATCTTTGTGATCATTAACCAGATGCAACTTTGTCTTGTAAGTTGGGGAGAATATCAAATACGAGGAGGTCCTCTCAGGCTCTCTCTCTGTCCCAACAGTTTCCTCTGCTCCTCCCAAGTATCAGCCAAGGAAGAAAATAGTTACAGTTTGTAAGCAATATATTTTGGGAGCTCATTGGCTCCCAATGAAATGAGTGAGTCGACATTATTTTAGAAATACTCCCTTGTACTATCTTCTTTTCCTTTGCTATTTTTTAACTACCCACTATCCTACTAAGCAGAGTATGTAATTAAAAAGAATTAAGTTTAAAATGCTTTCATTACATCAGCACATGAATGAAGTGTTTATATAAACCACATTTCATTAACTTTATACTCCAACAGTCTCATAGTTGAGGCATATGTTTTCTGGGTTGTTTCCACATGTTCCTAAACAGGGTTATGATGACCTCTGCTATCTTAGATGTGGGTAAAACATAGCAAGTACCTATAGCTATCACCCTCAAGCATCTTACCTTTTTTGTAGTAGCTCAATCTTTAAGGCAAAAGACAATATCTATGGTACTTTAGCACTCAGAGATCCCAAGGTCCAGTACTACCCTTCATTAAAACAGTAACTTGATTCTCTTGGAAGGAGGCACCAATGTTCATCATGTCTGCAATGGCTGTGGAGCAGAAGTTCCCTTCTTCCTCCCAGGAAGCCAAGCCTTATGAATGACCCTAAAAGCCTGGGTCTTTAAGGCCATGCTATACTAACACTGGTTAACTTGCTTTAGGGCCAAGGAACAACAGAGAAGTATTACCTCTAAGGCTTGGCATTAAGAAAATAGAGAAAGAGAAAACGTATTTTTGAGTTTAAGTAAAAGCTATCACACAAAATCTGGAACTTCAGGTGTCCCCTAATAAATCAGTTCATGCACTGCCAACAGCAATATCTGACAGAGGACATTAACAACACCAACACAAAGTGGCTCAAGGACTTATCGAGCAATTAACTCAGTCACTCAACATTAGATATCTGCTGTCTCTGTGGATACAGCCACATAAGCTTCCCTTCCCAAACAATGAGGAGAAATAAGCATAGGATGCCTGTGACCCATGCAGATAAGATACATCACATCATGAAATTGTGAGGCTGTTTGCAATCAAATTCATGTTTGCTAATCTGCATACATAAAGGTAATTCTGTGTAGATGTATAAAGGCTTAACACAACAGTATTTAGAAGTTTCCAAAAGAAAGTAAATAAACTACTGGGCTACTGGGCTTGAAGTCTGTTTTCCCCCAGAGATATTGCAAACCCATTTAAAATTTTCTGTGATAAACCAAAGAAATCTGGGACTGGGCAAGATTTGCTTTTGATTCAGCAGAAGCAGCTGGATTCAACAAGACAGCAAAAACATTATAGACATTACAGGATTCAGTAAAGGTTACTGTCACATTAACTTCACAGTCTAAGGTTACACTTACAAAGGTATACGGCGCTTCTAATATCACCAAACAGATGACCTACAAGTGTAGCCACACACCCAAATAGATAAAGAATAAATTAACAAAGCAACCAATGAAATAGTGTAACAAGTCTCTTGCTTCAGAGTTAAAAGAAAAAATAGTCAAATTTTAACTCTATCATCATGCTAAATAGGGATCACATGAGTTAGATTTTACTACATTAGGTCATACAAAATATGGCTTAGTCCAATTCCAACATGAAGTAATATTTTTACGTCTCCTGATTTACTTTTATTTAATTAATTTCTAGCATAGTTATTGCATTTATCACCAACTGATTACATGTGCAGTGCTGGAACAGGTCCATAATCAAAACTTCACACCTGATCTAGGCTATTTTTTTTCTGTCAAAATCCAAATTGGTCTTGCATATCACTTCTTTCAGAGAAGGCACATCATTCAGCCTCAGAAATAACCATTCTGCCCTCCATCCTCTGGCAGGATGCTGCCTCCAGTACTCACATTTTCTGTCATTCACGGGTATTAAGATGCCAGATTCAGCAGTTGACTCTGGAATGTGGCAGCTAATTGGAGTCTGACCAAGACAGGGCTCACACAGGGAGTTCCCTGAAGCTAAGCATGGAAATCAACAGAAAAAATTGGATCATCAGGACCCAAAAGTTCCTACCATCTGACTCTAGTCACTCAGTGCTGCTCCAGAACCATTTTATGCTACCCACTGGCAATATGTTATAGAAGCACACCAGAAATTCCCAAGGGAACAAATATTTAACAGAACTATACAAGATGAAACATGTCTTCCAAATGACTTCAAGCATCTTACAATTATTTTTCTTAGTGGTTTGTTCATCTCTTCATGAACAGCAGCCATAAGAAACAATTCTCAATGATTGCAAGACTGGACTCTGCAGATATTGCTCATTGAGTGACAAGACATGGAAGGAAGGGTAAAAATGAACTTAGATGAGAATACTTGCACAATGAATTTACAGCAGCAAGTTTCAAATGCATCTCAATAGTTCCTGCTTTGCATAACAAGGTAGGTTATCTATGACTGAACTTATCATTGCAGGCAAAAGAAAGTAAAGGTTGCAAAAAGATTTCCATACATTAAAAGTTTTAAAGATGCAAAAATGGTATTTGGTATGTTTAGACAAAGTATATTACCAACACATTCATTTAATACTTCTTTTTAATGTTACTTCCTTTAAATTATCTTGTTCACCTAATTTATTCATTGTCTGTGATTTCTCTGGAGGGAAAAGCTAAATATTCATTCCATCTGTTTTAAATTCCCTATTTGAGAATTTGCAGTAATCTTAATACATCTTTCTTGCCTTATGAAGAGAAAATATCATTATATTTAAACTCCCAGAACTGTTGTTATTTTACAGCAGTTAAGTTTTAATGTTTGTATGCTAATCCGTTTTGGTCATAAACACAAGATTCTTGGGCATTGTTGGACCACAAATACTTCAAGCATGACTTTAAACAGCACCAAGAAGAAGCTACCCAATTCCTACCATTTGTATGTGGACAGACATTGCATCTATAATAATCCTCCACTAAATGTTTTAGTTTGGCAAACCAAATCTACTTTACATTTTAAAAGCTGATGCTCAAATTTTCCTTCCGAGTTAAGAAAGTCCAGTAGATCTATATTATCAATCACTCCAAGTAGGAGTAAAGTCAGAGGCTACAAACCTGTCACATGCCGAGTGAAAAAACTGCCTCTGATAACACACAGAGGCAATGAGATGTCTAATACTTTTTATGGACAGCCTTAAAAATTATTTACAGCATATAGTACAATGTCATCTGCCTACAGAAAGCAGATTTGTTTGAGAAGGAATACTAGATGCCTTTCAAGCATTGGGAACTGCTGAAGTGAAATTGCTACATATACCTTTATATTAATTCTGGTTTACATCTCCAAGATGCACAAAACAAAGTCTTAAGCAAATGTGGATTACTGAAAACAATCACATTCCACATATATGTTCCATGTATAAAGTCAGATATTCTCTTTTCTCATAATTCTTTATTTTACTTCAGATCTCAAAAGACTGCTAGATTTAATTTTCTTTAGGTAGGTGAATGAAGAAACAAGTTAAATACCTCAATTATTTGACCCAAATAAGACCAAACTGGATCTTTTCTTGTTAACATCATATTTAACAGACTCTTATAAACTTAGATTATGATAGGAAAACCATGTGATGGTAACCTTCAAAAATGTATTTAAATTTTTACCAGACACTTAAAATTTATTCATTTTTCAATAAAATAATCATACAAAAAATTACATTTACAGCATCTTTTAAAATAAAAAGTTAAATAAAAAATGCATAAATACTTTTAGATACTACAATTCACAAATAATACCAATGTAAATACAAACAGCCTTCTGGAAAAGCAACGCAAAGTATTCAGATGACAAACACGGAAATGGACAAATGAATAACAGCAGTTGATAAGAGAAATAAAAAGGAGAGCATGCTAGTATTTCATAATAATCTCAAGAAATTGAATGCCAGAGGTCAGTATCAAGACAAAAAAATCCAGCTGAATTATTAAAGGGCTTGGCTAGTTTTATGACCATTAATAAACACACACTAGTTGCATGTTTTAAATTTAAGGAAATCATATTTTAAAGCAATCAGAGCAAGCACGTAACTTGTCTGTCATCTCCCTCTCACAGGACACAAAATGGCAAAGGAGTCCCCTGTTTGTTGGAACATTGTATAGCCCCCAGAAGAAACATCTGTGTACAAAAGGGGCCCAAACAAACTCAGAAAAGTTATTATTTATAATGCAGTTGAAGTGGTAAGGGTAAAAATTCAAACATTAATATCATACAAAAATTATTGATTTTAAATTTTAATTTCTGCCCTTCCCTTCGCTAGCCTGAATAAAATACAAAAGTAATTCCACAGTTCTTCTCATGTGTCAAGATAATTCCAAATGTCAAACTCTGTATCAAGTATTACAAGTACTGAATAAAGATGTAAATACTGGCATGTTGTAAATTAGGCTTCACGGGGAAATTAAGATGCAAAGAACGATACCAAGGGAATTGTCCAGACATGGATTTAACAATATTGCTCCTGCCCTCCCACAGTAACTTTTAAGAAAATTGACTTCATTCCTCTCACAATGTACCTTACCAAGAAATGGATTTGAATAAAGGGCCCTCATTAGCAATAAAAGTTTGGAGGGAAGTGCTGCTTGAAATTTGCTTTGCTGAAGTGCATGCAAGGAAAAGTACTTTGCTAGCAGAGTCTGCACAAGTCAGTCTCAGCCTGCTAGCCCTACTGTCTCAGCTGCTGCTCCTGGGTACTTCAACAGCAACAGAAGAATAAACTTGTAATGTCCATGCATGTATTATCCTGATAGTGAAGCCTAGGATGTCCTTCTCTACCAACTGTGAAGCTCACAGTGACTATTCAGATTCCCAACTGCTAGCAAGGCTCTGCAATGTGCTCTGGGAGATAGTATGTGAAAGCTGACAGAATTATGCAAGGAGTATTAATGCTCAAATCCTTTTTACACTGTTAGCTTCTGAGCAAAATTCAAGGTGCTGGTGATTCTTAAACGTAGTGGTTATGTGCAGGAAAGTATCACAATTATTTAGGGTTGCTCAGAAAACTCTACAGATATTGAGAGGATTACTACCTTAGTGACAGCATAAAATATTTAAGTTTTACTACTGATAGCACCACTGAATCAATCTGAAAACAAAGAACGTCATATCTCAAGCAACTTATAGATCAACAGAGTCGTAAACTAAATTCCTATAAAATTACCTTTATTAAGCAATCTTTAATTCATGTTTCAGGCCACAGTTGCACATCTAAAATAGGGTACCTAAATCAATTTCAATAGCACAGTTCTAAACACTTGAGTTTTGAACAAACATGACAAGCTACAGTCCTAGCTCCATGATTTAGTAATCTTATATAGCTGGAGGTTTCATACAGCATGAACCTTCTTGTAAATAACATAGCTCCTGCTACCCTTCTTGTAAATAACATAGCTCCTGCTGTATGCTAAAGGCAAAAAGCAGAATTCAAGATTCCTAGCATTCAAAACTAATACCAAAACTGGGACACCTGAATTCATTATGAAAATACCAAATGTGCCCAAGCAGTGCCTACTGAAGGACTGGTTTGCCATCATTCCTTCAGCTCAGCTACAAGGATTCAGTGTCAAAAATTTGAAGGGCAAGATGTTTAAATTTGATCAATTGGGATGAGGGACCCCAATACTGTTACATTAAATACACAGAACAAAGAGATCACTTGAAAACACAAACACTTGGCCAATCTGAAGGTAAAGTACATTTATAATCAGACTCTAAGATGTTTTGATCCACTAGAAAACTCTCACATGAATATATTTAGAAAAATTCCTGTTCTAGGTATTGACAATAAAAGTCCTAAGACAATGTCATAAGTGCCTCATCTTCAGTGTGTTCAGAAATTAGAAGCCAAACGGCATCAACTGGTTCTTCTTCACTCATTTCCTTGATGTGTGGGTTTTAGGAGACTGACTAACTCTAAAGCAATGTTAGCCATAACCAAACACATTTTCCTGAGCAGGCACTGAGTACAACACCCAGCAACTTCCCAAAAGAGCAGGAGTAGATGCTACAGAGAATCTGGTTACCTACAAGTACCCACACACTACATGCATTGACCACTGCAAGGTAAAATTCAAATGCAGAAGCATTGTACATCAAGGCATGTGCTCCAGTATTTTTCATTTATGAAAAAGATGTGAAAAAATACTCACATCTTGCCCCTACAGGAAGTTTTAATGGATTAAGAGAAAACACTGGACAGTAAGTTAGAAAGGAAAGGGGATCCAACTGACTTTTATACCTTGTAATTTATTGCAAATGCCCACTAGAAGATAATCTATTGGGATAAATTTGCTGTACCTCAGTTCCATTTTTTATCTCCTCCTGTGCTTTCATTTCTTTCTTTTCCCTCAAAATCCTTTCACATAACAAAGACCACGCATGCCACCTACTCTTTCATTGTACAAGGACACACATCAAAGACTTGATTTCTCTGTGTACCATCTTCCTGTTTTTCTTTCAGTAGGCAAGAGCTCAGTGGGGTTTCTGTCACTACTGGCACTAACAACTTGAGCTGGAAACTGTAATGTGCCCCTTCTGCCTCCTCTCACTCACAGCCTCTCCTGTCTCTTAGACTTACTGCTTAGTTGCCACAGCAAAATAATTTTCTACATAGATAGGAACATTTTATAAAGTGTTAAAGAATGCATTTAACTTTTTCTGATATATGTACAATTACAAAAATGCCTGAAGCTAGAGGTTTCCTCCTTTTGGAGGAAAAAACCTACCTGGTGATAAATGAAAGGGAAAAAAAAACCTAAAATAACCAACCAACCAAGAACAAACAAAAAACCCACAAAAACAAACCAAAACAACAGTCAGGGTTGTTTGTCCCTTTTTTCTTTAGCAACCCCCTGAAAATATTTAGAAGACATAAATCAGCAGTGGATATGGTCATGGTAGGTAGCTAATCATCCAGTAAGAGATACCATTTCTTTTTACAGCTTATTCCATGGACTGTAACTTAGCAAAAACTGAGTAAAAGATAAAGCAGCCACAAACACCACTGCGCTGAAGGAAAAACAGTTCTGTAGTGTACTTGCAAGTCTAGGCATTTATCTTTTTATCACTACCATTATTACAAACAGTGCATGTCTCTTGACTAGGCTGAGAGTTCAAATCATACAGAAAGGAAAAGAGCTTGAGAACATAGTTTCAGATAGGCAGCAGAAGAAAATTTTTCTGGTTTTACCCCCCTTTATGGCTGTCCAAATAAACCAAAAAATTTCTCAGCTTGAATGTTTACATTACATATTATCAAGTGGGAAATGGCTACATAAACACAGGAAACAGCATAATTGGAGCACAGAACTAATTAAGAACAAAACTGATCCAGAATTTAAGTATACCACACTTCACAACATTTTTAACAGTATGCTATTCTATTGAGTACTTGGTTAAATTTTATGATATTACAAGTATCCTTACCTTCTTAAACATTTATCACATGGAACCATTTTTCCCATAAACAATGAGTAAACAAAACAAAACCAAATCTTTTTCTATAGGGGAAGATCTTCAACTTAAGAACTGCAGAAGTGAAGGAGTCTCTGCTTTTGTGGAGAGTTGTGTGGCTTTTAAAACTTTTTTGTTCAATACATTTACAGAAATTATCTGATTAAGATAAATCCTAGCAAATAAGCAAATAAGCAAAAAGACTTACTCTACAAAAAGCTTATTTTAAACTTTCCAAGACATTTTTAATCTGGCTGTAGACCTACTTAACAGTTACCTCAAATCAGTTCCGTATGTTTATTATTTTGTCTCTTTGCTTTTCCAAATCCTGATCTGTAAATTTTGCAGCCAGGCCTGTTTCCCTCACCGTGCAGATGTCAACAAAACCTCTCCAGAGTGGAGTGAATGTACCCTGAACAGGCCTTCTTGTGAGGTCCATTAGGATGTGAAGGGAAAGTTGGAAATCAATAAAAGAATAAATAAACATTTAACTTATCAAAGTAAGAACTTTCTAATTTGCCATGAAAAGTAAAACCAATATTATTTAATTAGTGCAGATTATTCCTTAAGGGATGTTGAGCTGCCAGACTCATCACAACATTTATTTTGACAAGCTTTATTTGTCAGAATTCCTGAAACTGCCTTTAAATATTCTTTTCTTAAAAAACCAGAGAGTCAGAGTGCAGGTTCCTTCTTCCTAGACCGAAGCTGGACACATTAAAGCAGACAGACAAGCTGTTCTTTAGCAACAGACTTAAAAGATCAAGAGTTTGATTGCCTGGATGTCATAAGCAACAACTTCTGAGTCTGAAGTAAGAACGAACACTTCAAAATTTAAAGTTTGAAACAAATAAACAAACAAAATGGAAGTTTAGCAGTGAAACATAAAAATAACCAAATGGCTAACCCAACGTGGAAGCCAAGATGTTGGCAGGAATGTTTACTGCAGCTAGGATTTTCTTTTAAATTTTTCATCTTGCAGAATCTGTCAGTCAATATCAATAAATTTTTCAAATTGCCAGAAATGGTTACATTTGACACAATGGCTCTAATTTTCTTCAAACAAACAAGCAATAAAATTGGCCAGATACAGAACTCCCCATAGAAATTTAGGCTCCAAAATATGAAATCAACCCATTTAGAGCCTCACACAAAATGCTCTTGGGACGAATGTCATGGGTGAAGATGTTACTCTTCAATCCAACTGGAAAAGCAGATTTGTTAGATGTTGTCCATCTTCTGCCTGTTTCCCATTTCCCCCATAACTTCTACCGCAAAAAAGAGTATGGAAGTCTTTTTGAGAAATACAGCATACTCTTAGCCCATTACCATGACGGGCACCCTTGAAATAACTTATTGAAAGATACTTGATGACAATCTGATTAATGATGCTCCAGGCTGAGGGATGCATGGTCACTGAGCAATATAAAACACTTTGTTTCTACATTACATTTTCTAACACTTGGCCTAATCTCAGTTTGTGTCTTAGACATATTCCATGGCAAAGTCTATTTTCTTTGGTAAAGTATTTCACAATGCAGTTCATTGTGAGGAAGTTTTCCTGTCATTCAGCCTAACTTCTCTCCCAAATTCTTCCTGTCAGATGACTGTCTCTTCTTAGCTAGATGATGTAAGCAGCATTCACACTTCCCAGATAAAGAAATAAAAGTTTCAAATCTGAGTGAGAGCTGAAGAAGTTGAACAGCTCAAACTGAAAGGGATCTTACGTATAGATCTGCCTACTTACTCTTCTAGCAATCAATGCAATCACTTCTACTTTTTCGGAAGAAAAAATGCCTTATCTGTGACTAAGTGATGGCTATGGGGACTAAGCAGCTATGTAAGCATATGTCTGCTGCTCTTACTGAAGGTGAGAATTCAAGCAGCCAGGCAAAGTTGTGCTGGTTTACAGCTGGCCCTGCACTATTTGTGATCATCATGTGCTGCCTTCCAGTACGAAAATTAATTTGCACCTTCACAGATACTGTAGGTCTTCACAGGTCAATGCCACTAGCTGCACAAGTGGGGTTAATAGGTCTACGATCTGTTATTAGGAAATCACTTTGCATTATATTGCTCAGCTGCTGTGAAATAAAACACTGAGAAAGGTGGTCTGACAGTTCAATGCTTTGCTTCTGCGACACGTTGTTGATAGTTTGGATACTGCCATGGTTCTTCTATCTATTCTGTGTTATCTCTTCAGTACCAACAAAACCAAAGCCCAAAAAGCATTGTTAAAAAAAAATCAAACAAAAAAAAACAAGAATAAGAAGTTGGTGCTGAGGAAATTAGCTACTCAGAGATTAATGTAATTAGAAGTTGTATTTTGCTTTAACAACTACTTTGTGAATGGACACAGCCAGGCATAAAGCCAAAATCAGCTTAGCTGTTTGTAATGGTACTATGCCCAGGAACTGTTAATGTTGAAACTGGAAGTATGTATCCTTTCAGGAAACAAAAGCACGTGCATGAAAATTTAAGATATATTCTGGAAAAATGTAGGTTAGCCACAGCTACAAACTACTAAGAGGTTAGGGAGCTTTTATAGATATAGGATCCATAGAAAGCTTTTCCATTTCTCCTTGCTACTGGCATACTAAGTTTTACTGGTAGCTGACACACTGAAGAATGTTCATATGTTATTTAATGCTCGAATGCTGAATAATTATAAATTAAAAGGTTCTGACAGTTGTCAGTGGTGAAAATTCAAAACGAGTATGTTGGGGACAGGAGACAGAATTAAGAAAGGAGCACAGGACATGTCATGACACATGCCATGACAAGACATTTAGAACAAAAGGTCTAAAAATAGTATCAGATTCAGGCTTTTTAGCATTTTTTTCTGCTCTCATGCAAATACAACTAACAAAATAAGTCAACTTAGAAAGCTCTCATCTAGTTTGTAGAAAGGTCTCAATACAGTGTAAGAGGCAGCCTAGGAGAGACAAAGGGTTAGTCTGGTTTTTCCAAATTGTGACTCTACTGAGATTTTGTGTTGCTACATGGGCTCTGCTGCAGAGATTTCATCTCCCTGTGGTCCTGCTGGATGTCCATCAGGGAAACTGAGTCACCACTTTGCCTCAGTGTGGGAATTATGATGGTCTCGCCCTGGCAAGCAGCTCCCTCGCCCCCTCAATAGTACCCCTGATGAGAAATGGCCTTTAGCCACGGGGGGGAATGCTGGGGCAGTGTGACAGCAGCTGCAGGGCAGTGCTGTCAGGATGGACAGGATGTGCACAGGAGCGGTGCCGGACGGGCAGGCCTGGTCTGGCCCTGCCTTGGCAGCCTCACGGCTCCGCACTGGCCCTGGCCCAGGGCCGTGGGACAGGCGGAGACTCAGGGCAATGCCAGACCCACCTGCAGGCTTTGGCTCACCATAGCCCCCTCCGTACTGACTGTGACACTCGGACTCCAGGGGGAATTTCACATCAACTCCATGAGAGCACATCATGACATGCCACATTACAACAAATTGGGCCAAAATTTTAACGATTTTGGCCAAGGTGGATGGGCCACCTCCACTTAACCCAGAAAGGAAACATAACTCAACATTGTTTGAAAGGTAGCTTTTACTAAAGAACAACTATCCAAAGAAGTAGCTCTCACAACATTTTAATCCTTAAAGCTACCAGACTCTGTGGCCCCATACTTCAAAACTTTCCTCAGGACCATGTGACCATGGCTTCCATATTTCTACTCTAATTTCCTTTTAACACTAGAAAAATAATCTCTTTCTCTGACTACAACTACTTGTAATAGCAAGGTTGCAACAAATATTGCATCATGAAGTAGATTTGTAGTAATTTATTTTGGTGGTCACGCTAGCTTAAGCCATTTGCTGATCTTGAAATGCTCCTTCATCCAATATTTGACTTCTTCTTCTGTCCTCTGTTGCTGTTACATTGAAACAGTCTGTTGCAACATGGTTGAAAAATAACCAGTAAATGTCTTGTTTGCTTTGCTTTTAGCCAGGTCAGTATTGTGAAGCGGGTACATAATTAAGTGGCATGGCTGCCAAAAAACAGAAAAAACTATTAACCTGTTTCAGTCTTAGCTCAAAGCAAAAGCTTTGGGCTTGCTCTGGGAGATACACCTAAGAAAGCTTCTCAAGATAACTGTAACTGAAGCCTCTGCAGACATTTGAAAAGTATAATAAGGGTAATCTAAGTATTCTGCAAATATTAACACAACATCTTAAAAGAGAATACTTATATAAAACACCTTTGTATGTAACATAGCTATGAGCCCATACAGATTACACAGATTGCTCAAGGGAGACTATTTTGCTTCCTTATGAAAAGGGGGGGGCTTTGTTTGGCTGGTGTTTGTTTGGTTTAAATAAAGGCATATTTGTTTCTACACACCCTTTGGTACATAAAGTGCTTGTGCTGTTTTCTGTTTTTAATCACATTTCCCAGGGTATTACATAAGAACAACAAATACAGCCATTTCATTCCGGAGATCAGACTAAATGAAGGAAAAGTCAAAATTAAGTTTGTAGGAATGAAGCACCTTTTTTCATACCTCCAGGAGAATTGCAGATAAATTTAGAATCCATTGAAAAAATTACGAAGGTAGCATGTCAGATAGCATGTCAGATAGCAGCATCAATATTATCACAAGCTAGTAATGGGTACAGCACATATCCTCTTCTATGACCAGCTCCATTCCCTCCCTCTGTGGTCAGAAAATAAATGCCTAAAACTTAAAGGCTATAAGGTTGGCTGATCTAGAACTCATGTTCCCTCAAAATAGTCATTTAAAAGTGCAAACATATTTCTTCCTTTTTTTCTCTGTCAACAGTCATTTGAAAAGACACTTAGTGACTGTGGTGGAAGCAAAAAAGTCTACAAACTAAAATTGCAACTACCACATTTCTGTGACGACTAAAACGTCATTAAAATTAATTCCTTCCAGCCAAAAGCATTCTGTGTGTAGCAGAATGCTTCTCAAAACTTTGGGAAGTGCTGTTATGCAATGTAATATCACATGCAGTGAAATGCTTGCATGAAGTAGACATATGAATTGAGAACAAATTAGATTTATAAAATGACAAGTAGCAAGAGACTTTCCAACTAACCTTTCATTTTGCACTTTTAATGAAGACAGCATTTCATATCTCTCTCCATGATACTCTTCAAAACTGGAAATAGCAAGCAATCTCATTTTGTGAATGTTCTCACTGAAAAATGCTGCAAGGTAAAGCTGGAGAGAGACCTTTTATAAGGAAAGGTAGTGACAGTACAAGGGGAAATGTCTTTAAACTGAAAGAGGGTAGGCTTGGATTGAATATAGAGAAGAAATTCTTTAATTTGAGGGCGGTAAGACATTGGCATAGGTTACCCAGAGAAATTGTGGATGTCCCAACCTGGTCTAGTGGGTGGCCTCCCTGCCATAGCAGGGGGAGTTGGAGTATGGTCTTTAAGATCCCTTCCAACCCAAACCATTCTCTAATTGTATATCCATATGGAGGCAAATACAAATACAAACACCTTGAATATAGAAAGCAGGAGAAACTGTAATTGTTAACAACTAATTACACTAATCTCCTGCAACACAGTTTGTTTCTTAAAAATATTTTCTAAAAAAGATTTTCTTAATTTGCATTCTCTGCAGAAGACTGAAGAGCAAATAGTATATGAACACTGAATTACCAAAGCCTTCTTACTAAGGCTTGGAACACTGATTACGTAAGATGGTAAAGAATGTACATGAATCTTATAAATCCCTTATCTCTGTTCCCCTTTCCTTTCGTCTTGAACAATTATCCTACTCCCACTCTCCTGTCTTACTCACAGCCTCTTGGCCCTATCAAGACAGACAAGTGATCACTCTTTGATGCCAACTATCCAGTCAAAACAACAGAGATCAACATGGGAGACCTATGTTTTCACACCTTTTACAAAGTTGCTTACTACAAGAAAATAACTTTTTGTCACAAATCAACTCTATGACAACTATCTTGGAAAACAGTAAAGACTGTCTCTAAAACTAGTCAAATTGCTTTCCTCCTCAACAGGTAGGTTTAAAGGCAATGAAATTATCTAGGCCCAAGATGAGGAGCACAGGGTGCAAAAGGCTCTGCAGATGATATGGTTCTGCACTCTGGACACTCATATCAACAGGAAATAACTCACATTTTCAAAAGAAAAACAAAAATGTAGAGAGAAAGCTGCTAAGAAATACAGAACAAAACATGAACAGTAGGTTATCTGTTGACTTCATGATCATAAAATTCTGAACATATTCTGAATTAATAGTACTGTTCTGTCACAATGCAGTGATTCCAGAAGTACCTTCTGCAAAGTTAAAGAAAATATGGACCTGTATTTTCAGTTCCTGAGGATGGCAGTTACAGGGATGTGAGAGGGACTAGTTGCAATTTGTTTCTATTGAGACCAGTTTGATCTTTTAAAAATTATTATACTCAAATGTCCCAGGATGACTGTTTTTTCTTCATTTCCACAAAAAAAAAAAAAGGAAGAAATTATTTTAAGTCATGAATGTTATTGGAGAAATTAGAACTAGATTTAAACAAATTAGGAACATACCAAGTGTACAATTATGGAAGCTGATGCAGTGTTATCTGGAAAAGCCAGCTAATGCTCTGTACTAATAGCACCCATAATTTTATCTCCAAATTGTCTGGCCTAGTATGTATTCTTTATCTGAGAAAAGTTCAGAAATACACACAGATGTTATATGTTAAACTACCTTAATGATAACAGAACATGAACTGTTTACTTTTATTACTCTGTTTTTTAATGTTTTTTTTTAACTGAGCACAAATGCTAAGAAACACCCACTGAACACGTTTATTTTCATACTTAAGTGGTGCAGAGAAAGACAGCCAACAGGATTCTTTCAAGCCCAAGACAGGGCAAGCAGAAAAGCTGCATTGGGAGTTCTTGCTCAACAAAAACCCACCAAACAATCATGCTGCAGATTTGCTCTCTAGGAAGTCTGCGTGATAGAAATATGCCTATCACTTCCTGATTTCATATATGAGTTATAATGATCAGAGATAACATCTGCAGGGAAACGAAGGTACAGTTCTAGTATATTTTTGATAGCAATTATATTGAAGTAATTACTATCTTCTGGATAGAAGGTCTTCATTTCCCCTGTGTGCACTGCAGTTATGGGAAGGAAGTAATAGAAAGTTAGTGTGAGAGAAATTATTTTTCCAGCTGGATCACTTCTCCAATTATGTTCACCACACAGACACACAAACATTTGTACCAGCACAACAGGAAGACCTTTCCTCAAAAGGTCTATACTTGACAGATAAGCAATTAATATGAAGAGGTAACACAAGGCTGACTGAGATTTAAGGCAAAGCTGGTTCTGCAAACTGCTAATTAGATAAAATTCTGTGTAGCATATTTCCTCCAGTCATTCCAGAGTTAAAACACAGCAGAAAACTGCTGAGCACGCTCTTGCTTCTGCAATAGTCTCCAAGTAATTTTGCAATGTTTTTTCTTGTTTATCCTTACAAAGTAAGACTGACAGTGGTATCAGCAAGGAAAAAAAAAAAAGAAAGAAAAATCTGATGTCAAGATCTGAAGTATTAATCTGTTGCTGAGGACTAGTTCAAGTGTGCTGAAATACGTCATTTTAATTAATGAATCACAGGCCTCTAAATAACTTTGATCTAATTTGTTTTAATTAAAGCTAATCAAAGAGACCTCCTTGCAGTCTCTTCTCATTCTCACCCTCTGGGTGTTAAGCTTTCCTTTTTGCTTTCCTCTGTATCTTTTGTAGTCTACATAATACTTTCTGGCCAGAAATGCATATAGCAAGTATTCAAAATGGGGGCTACCCAAAAAGGTTTGTGAAAGCATGTCATTCGTTTCCAGTAATTTTCCTAATGATTTCTAAAACTTAGCCTGTCAGAGGACAGTAAGCTGATAGTTACAAAAAGCCAACCAAAAAAACCAAAAAACCCCTAAAAAATAAATCCCAAAATAATTGAAACCAATATTTTCCTATCTTGCAGAACTTCCTGTACCAAAGACATGGATTTTTCTGTAATTAATATCAAATATGTTCTCTGCTATACCTGGGATGAAATAGGAGGAAGAAAAGGTGAAAAAATAAATAGATAAATGTAGGCAAAAATTATGTTTATAAGAAATTTGAAAATTCAGTACTGATTTACTGATCCTTCTTCAAGAGAAACCGCAAAGAGGTACTTCAAAATCTGATGCAGAAATTCAGAAAGTCTTTCCAAAGAAGTTAGTTAACAAAACAGTCCATGCAACCTTAATCACTCAATAGGATGTACAGCCATCTTAAGTACAAGGAAAAAACTAAAACTCGCTAAACCCAGGTGCTTTTAATTAGTTTTAAACAGCAAACATGGTGGGGGGAGAGGGAGTAGGAGGAACAAAAACAATAAAGAAACAAAAAAACAGTCATAACTTCAAAGAAGTCCTTTTATTTGTGGTATTTTCTTTCACTTACAGTAATACACTTTTAGTGTTCTTCCCAGCAGACTCCTACCAAGGAGATTGATTTAAATGCCAAATCTTGCATGAGAGGTGAAAAACACTAAGTTACCAAGTATATCCAAACACCATCAAACACTATTTTTTTGCAATTTGAGAGACACCATGCAAAACAAAGTGCCAGGTGTTTGTTCTGCAGTCTCAGGGTGCTAGTACATGCAATGTTATTTTTCCCCTGTATAAACTGAGAAATAAGCTGCCCCTGTGGATAGGAGACTGCTTACTCTTCTGATGGAATCTGTAATGCACGTTGCATTATAGAGAAAAGGTTAATTCTGCTCAACAACATGCTGTGCCCTTCAGTATCTGATTTTATGTACTATTCCATGGATAGCTGGTTTTAACAGCTCATTTTTTTTTTTTCAAGTGCAGCTTTTGAAATGGAATATTTTGATGCTTTCCCTGGAAGCAGATAGCATCAGACCCCTTGTGGGAGGGCAAATACAGAACCACAATGAGAACATCCAGTTAATACTAAAAAGTCCACAAAAATGAGATACTGTCTGAAGCATGAAGATTATTAGATACAAAAAAAGCAGACTTTATAAAGAAAAATATTCATCAAGCATAGTTCAAAACTATCCACTTCAGAATTTTTATATATCCCCTGGAGTATTTAATATTGGTCAGGAATCTCACTGATTCATGATGCCAGAGAGAAAAAGCTCTGGGGCCATTCATCACCTGCCAACAACCAAAAAAAAAAAAAACTTGGATAAATAGCAAGGAATTTAAGAATTAAGAGCCTATTTCAGTCTTGGATTCAGTAAGCTCTCAGAAATAATCAGGGAGTTCCAGCAAGATAACACTGACACTCAAGAGAACTCATTCAACGCTTCAAACTCATAGGGGACCTCTAGGACCAGTAGCATGAACCAGTTCATCTACACTGACGCCAACACAGAATAATACTCCAAGAGGAAAAGGAAGTAGCATTTTATTTTACTCCCAGATAATTTCTGTTTGTTATTTATTTTAATAACAATATAAAATTAATAGGAAGCATAAATAAAATATGAATCTGTAAAATAAAACATATCACTTATTTAACAGAAAGAATGCAAATTCAGTGAAAGAGGAAGGAAATTATTTTAAGTAAGTTCCCTTGATAAAGATTCAAACATTCACATGGGATTAAATTACAGCATCTCTATTGTTCCCTAATAAACACTAGGAAATAGAGGTCATTATTCTATATCCCTGATGGCTTGCTGCTGAAGTCATTGGAAATGCAGTGGGGATGAATCTGACTTTTTATCCAATTTACAGTACAAGTAAAGCCCAAGAGTAGTGCTGTTTAGTTGGAGTTTTTTTAATGCACCATTTACGAATAGCATCACTAAATTAACACCACCACGAAATGACAGACCTCATCAAAACCTAAGGCTGTACATCATAGAAGAAGCTATCTTATGAGCTACTTTTTCCTTTATTTTCTTTTTTAGGGGAAATGTGTGGTGCATGGCCTTTGTTTTTTCTGACTACTCGTCAATTTTCTAGCATCAAGAAATAAAAGACAAGGATAAAAGAAGCTGACTTGCAATAATCACCATATTATTACTGCTGCCAGTAATAACGGCCACAAGGCCTTACAAAACAGAATATTTATGTGACATGCAGTTTCATTTGACTTTATACTTCAGTGTTTTTCCTAATAATACCATTCATAATGTCTTGTTTCATTAACTTCTTCTGAATAAAAAAAAAAACTTCTGGTTCTTCTGGTTCTTTATGCAGGAAGGAGAGAAGACTTGCTAAACACCTTCTCAAACTATTTCTTTGACTGCTGGAAACACTTCATTCATACAATCAGCGGACAAGCACTTCAACATCGTGTTCAGTAAGACAAAAATATAATTTGACTTATGAAGAATTTAATAGGCATCAGATTGGAAATAAATTGGTCACATGAATATATACTTTTTGATACTTTTCATATTCTAACCTGATTAATGCACTTATATGTATGCTCATAATTTAACAAAATAAAGTTCAAGGCAGGGAAACAAGGCCATTAACTGGTATGCAAAATTAATATCTGTCACTCCATATTCTCATACATCCTGCATTCACTGAGACAATAGTGTCTTTTACTATCACACTCTGCAAGAATTAAAAGAAAGTTGAAAGTAGTATGATGAAGTATATCCAAAAATAGCCACAGTATTGCCTAGAGGTTTTTCTCCAAGCCTTCTACAAAATGACAGAAAGAACAAGCCTTTTAAAAATAACTTTTGCATGTTTTCTCTCTTTACGCAGAAGGAAATTAAATTCTTAAAGACCTGCATGCCATGTCTCAAGCTTTCCCATCAGCTGAGAACCTTGTTTAGTATCGTCACTAAGCTACAAATTCGCTGACTTTAAGTGCTTCCAGCAGAGAAATCTTAGTGTATGCATAATGTTCCAAGCTTCCTCAGAAGCAAGCAAAAGTGCTCTCAAGATTCCACAGTTAAATTACAAGTTTCTCAAGGAAAAACCTTATACTAGGAATCTATTTGGCACACTGATCCTCACAGGGACCTCTGTGATGGATTCTATGATGACATGTAGAAAACTGCAGTAAGAAAATGGGGAATAAAAAATCCACGTCTTTGACAAAGGTGATACTTTTTCTCCAGTAATAATTAAACAAATTCCACCAACAGGGAGCTCAAACATTTTAAACCTAGAGAAATCCTAAGTCTGATAAATTTTATTACGCAAATATAACTACCATGAAAACTGTATGTCCTCAATGTTCTCATTCTGGACAGAGAATGGGAAGTGAATGAGGTTATTCCAACCTGAGCAAAAAGGTGGATACAAATAATTTCCTGTCCAGAGCAGCTTCTCCATACATGAAGAACCTGCAGGAACCCACACTGGAGCAGCCTGTTCCTGGAGGACTCAACCCTGTGGAAAGGACCCACACTAGAGCCGGTCATAAAGAGCTGCAGCCATGGGAAAGATTCATGTTGGAGAAGTTTGTGGACACTGTCCCCCACGGGAGGGACCAATACTGGAGCAAGAGAAGAGTGTGAGGAGTCCTCCCCATGGAGAGGAAGGAGGTGCAGTCTTCATCCCCTGCCCTTCTCTGCCCCTGGCAGGGAGGAGGTAGAAAAAGTCTTTCCAAAGACTTTACTGGGAATAAAGTAAAGCCTCAAAAGAAGGGAGGGGCAGAAGAAGTTTCTTGAAGAATTGGGTGTTACCCTACTCTGATTTGCCATTAAATTAAAGAGATTTCCCCAAGTCGAGTCTGTTTTGCTCATGACAGTGATTGTCAAGTGATGTCCCCCTGCCCTTATCTTAGCCCACGAGCCTTCCCTTATATTTTCTCTTCCCTGTCCAGATGAGGAGGGCAGTGACACAGTAGCTTTGGTGGGCACTGCTAATCCAACCAGGGTCAACCTACCACACTCGGCTATACAATCCATGCATTCCCACAGAAATCATATTGATATAGAACAAAACATATTATTCTATCTGACTGGTCTTTTTTCACTTTATAATATTAATTTTTTTTCCTTCTTTTATGCTAAAAGCCTTCCTACATCTTTTACAAAATATTATATGGCAAGTTCAAATTATAAACCAAAGAGAGACCATAAACTTCTAAAACTGAAAACGGTAGTGACTCCTCTGAGGGGAAAAAAAAAAGGAGGGCAAGAAAAGAGAGAAAATACTAGGAAATTTTTTTACATATTATGAAAGACTAATGAGGTTGAAAAATAAAACCCTCATCTATTTATTTTTTTTTTCCTAATAGTTAGCTCATAACAATCTTAAACTGGAAAGTTATCAATTTTAAAACATTGTTTAACTAAGGAACTTATAAGTGATCTGCTACCCTATTTTTAAGGTGGTACATACAAAACAGTCACCTCACTATCTCAGATACCCAGGAAAAAATCTTTTGCATGAAGTAAAAAATAATTATACTTTCATACATTTAAGTAATAACAGCTATGCAATTGTACTAAATAAAAATTAGGACTTTGCTAATTTAAAATATTTATATAAACAGAAATAGTGGGAGAGTAATTCTATGGCTATTTACTTCTAGGTTAAGACAAATTTATATAAACTTTTTTCTGAATTAGTAAATTGATTCCAATCTGAGTCACAGAAGCCTTAACTCAATGTTCTAAGTACCCATAAGAGAAAGGAAAACCAGCACAGACATAATCTCTGGATGGATTAGAGTGAGTTAAACTTTCACTATATTTAAAAATCCCCCTACTGATGTTAATTCTTAGCTCACTCCTTTATTCATGACTGACTCCCAAGGAAGGACAAAAATAGCTTCACTGCTCACCTGGATTTTTTTTTTAAATAGTTTCATAAAAATACACTTAAAACTTCTTTAACAAAGCTGTACTTGAATACAAAAAATCAAAGCAAAAAGCAGATTCAAATGGCATAAGGACACCGTATCAATGGATGACTCTAGCCAGACTGATCCATAATATATTCTACAGGAGTTTCTCTCAGGTGATGAATTTGCTTTCTTTTCTTATCACTTACTTCTCAAATTCTTGGATTACTAGCATACATTCACTGCACAACACTCAAGAGTATTTCATTAAATATAAATATAGATCTCCATCTCCAAAAAGTATAAGCATTTTGCAGGAAGGGAAAGGTACACCAGGATTCAAAGTTTATTTTGTGTCAGGGAGCAGGAGGGTAGGAAACAGAGAGAAAACAATTTTTAAATAGATGCAAATGTCTTTGGTTGAACAGTTTAATAAAAATTGCTGTAGTTTGTGCTAGTACATTTCTACCTTTGTGTAAGAATTCCAAATAATTCTTATGATGTACTTAACCTCTACTACACAAATAAAATTTTTAAAAAATCACTTCAGGGAGAATAGAAAAAAGTGTACTATTTTACTCAAGGAGAGGTCCAATGGAAGATTACTGCCAGCAAACTTACCAGTCGTCTCCTCTCCTCTTCAACAGCAATCAGAAGCCGAGCAAACTCCTTCAATGACTGGGCTGAAAGGCAAACAAAGAAATAGAATGTTTTGCTTAAAATGAGATTTTAAGACCAGGTGAGTCCATTATCTGGATTGAAGCTGCATTGATAAAATATTTCTCTTATACTGCAATGATGTAATCGGTAATGTAATCAGTAGCCTTAAACGAGATAGACTGAAGCAGGCAGCAGGTCAAGAGCGAAGAAAAAGAACCTGAGTCTTAAGAGTAGTCATACGTATTTTAAACATAATTTTTTAATGGAATATGGCAAACTGAATTTCCTGAAACATGGAAAGATCAGTCTCAAAACAGAAGAATTCTGCTTTCACCCACAAAATTCACTTTAACATACCAGGAGCAGAAAGAAAATAATTGAGTTTCTCCCACTAAGGTGGGAGAACAAGTATTTGAAAGAACTATTAAAATATTTGGGAAAATATTTGACACTCAACATTTTGGAAGAAATGCCAAGTGTTTAGATTTAACTGCTCTTTGTCTTTATGTTTTACAAGGACAAGGTTTCAGGTGACCCAAACATATGATTGATTTATAAGCTTTGAATTCTGTTACAACTGTGACAGAGTCTTTGCTCAAAATTTTTTAAAATAGAAGTCAAAGGGTTGAAGCAGAGTCAATGGAAGCACAATACAAGAATTAACCCTAAAAGAGGGCAAGAAAGAGGAAAACATCCTGAAAACTCTTAAGACTTCATTCTCACGTAAGCAAACCTGTCTAGAAAAATACTTCTTTCCATTCGTATTATGTTCTCAAGGGTATATAGGTTACTTAGATTCAGCATCACAGTCCCATCAGTGACAATCCCAGAGAACAATCATGTGAAGAGAGCTAAGTATCTGTTTTCACTTTCTCCTGATGCAACCAGCAGTAATTGCTACCAGTGACAGGATGCTACATGTTGTGGTTTAAAGTTCTGAACTCAGAATACAGATTGCTAAATAATACAGTTTCTCACAATAAACTTGAGGCAATCACAATCATTTTGAAAGATGTAAAAAACAAACATGGATGCAAAACTCAGATTTTCTCAAAAGAACAGGATTGTAAAATTCTTCACAATTAATGAACATATAGCACTGACAGTATGCCAATGGAAGTTCTCTTCATTATTTTTTCATCTTCTTAAATGTTTTTTGTGTAGTCTCCAATAATATGGCTTTAGCCCTTCTCAACATCTCTAAAAGATTTAAGGAAATAAGCACATTTTCTAGAAAGTACTGGAATAGATCCTTTAAGAAGGCACTATTAGCTGGCTTGCCTTAGCTGCCTTGTCTGCATTCATGAACTGTTACTTAGTTTTTGGACCATTCTGAAATAATTTCTATTCTTTATACCATCTGGACTTTGCAGAGGTCACACTTGCATTCTCCTTTCTCTCTCTTAACTTTTACAGTTAATGAACATTTTGCTGTCTGCTCCAATTTCTTCTGAAATTACATAGCTAATCTTTTTGTAACTATGATGCTACACTTGCCTATCTTGACCTCTAAGTCATTGTTTGCTGACAAATTCTCTTTTTCCCATTATGAGTTCTTTGTTTAGTCCAAATACACCTGGCAAGTGAAGCATCCATCTACTTGGAACTTGAGTCCTTTCCTTTCATATTTTCCCCTGAGAACATAAGTGTCAGAAGATTTTGCCAGTTATGTTGATATCAAGACTTTCAGTTTGATATTCACTGAATTAACCCAATCTCTTAGTCAGCTCAAAATATCCCATGGAAAAAACCACCAAAACAAAACAAAAAACAACAGGAAAAGAAATAGGAATATAAACAGATTGGTTATATCCAACTAGGAATATGTAGAGTGTTACACTCAAGAATATCTATGTACCCAATATGAAATGCTAAAATCTAAAGAAACAATTAGCCAGACAGACATGGCTAAACTATGAGGATGTGGAGGAGTGGGGGGGAGGAAGAAGGCGAGTGTAAAAGAAACCCCAAACAAAAACTAGTACAAGAAGCTTTTGATTCATCTTTTGAATTTCAAGGCTGAACCAGAGAGATTTTTAGTTTAAGAGTTGAAACATTTGCTTAGGATTTAAATAAATTCAGGTCAGCCACAGGAAAAAAGCATATAAAATATGTTCTGTAAGTGTGCAAATCAATATTTTCCTCAGTATTTAACACTAATACAAAGGTACTAGTCTGTCACCTGTACAGTGCCTTAGCTGAAGACTGAGAAACTGTCTCCATCTTTTCCTCCTCATTGGCTCACCTTAGGGGAAATTACAAAGGTCAGTTTCACTAAGAACACAGAACCTACACTCTTCAGCAGCTCTAAGACAAACCATCCCTCTGATCTTATGAGACTTTGATTGCAGAGACACCTTTGCATCGAAACTGACTATAAGTCTGATGCTTGCTGCCCAACATCCACATCCATCCCTACATCCAGCCATGGGATGTCCTTCCCCAGCTCAGGAGTTGCACAGGGAGAACTTGTGCATTGTGTTATTCAGAGCATAGTGAAGGATGCACATCCACTTGAGAGTTCTACAACATGGACATCTCTGGTGACTCCAATGGCTCTTCTCTTCTCATAATGCCACCACATTCATTGAGAAAGGCTTAACCCATGCCAGCTTTCCTACAATAGCCCTGACTACTGCAGTACTGATCTTTCATGTTACTACAGCCTTCTTCCCATACAACCCCCACTCAGTGTGGCCTCATTAAAATCCAGGGTCTGTCCCTAGAGAACTCTGGCTGTGCTGGAAGCTGCACGGAGAGGGGGAAAGGAAGGAAAGGAAAGAGAGCTCTTGCACCTCTTTTCCCAGGGTATCCTTTTCCTCCTTTCTCCCACCTTCTCCCACAGAGTTCTCTGGTTGCAGAGTGGCAGCAGCTCTGCCTCACCTCAGTTTGGGGCTGGGCAGACAAAGGGATGCTAAAGGCAGAGATCACCGAGTGGGGTGGGGCAATTCCAGGCAATTCACCCAGGCAATTTACCCACAGGGCACTGGGCACCTTGGAGATCTGGGCAGGGGCATCCTTCCCTTCCACAGCTAGTACCCTCACTGGGAGCTCAGCACAAACCCTGGCCACAGGGTACACACACCTAACTCTGGATTCACAGCTCTCAACAGGAAACAAATAATTATTTACTATAACAAATTATTATTTCAACAATAATAATTTGAGGTGTTTTTGTGTAGTTGAAAACCAGAAGATTCAGAAATCAGACCCATCTGTGTCAGATGCAGCCCATTGTCTGTCAGGACACTTGGGCATTATACATCAGGCTCACAATCTTTTCTTAGTAATGCTACAACGTTTATTTAAATCTACTTCTTTTTAATCAGAATAGACACAGAAGAATTAAAGTGAACTTTGTTAATACAAAAGGGGGTGGGAGAAAGAAGAGTCAAGTATTTTGCAAGAGGAAATGTCATTGGAATGTGTTGATAAGAAATAAATTCTGAAAACGCCAAAAATATTAAGTACAATATGCAGCATAACATATTATATATAAAGACATTTTTAGTTATTTTCATAAAGAATTTTTGTTATTGGCAAGCCATTTAAAGGAAAATGAAGTGCGATATTAAAAATCACAACAGTGTTACAGTCTGCTTTTTCTTTAAGGGCCACTCAAAAGGACTTGTAAGATACATTTGGTCTCATGATGGACATGATGCCTGTGAAAAGCAACGCCCAATAAGCAGACACAGTTGAATGTATACCCAGTTATACACCTGTGGTCTCATTCATCACAATCACAACAGGTTGCCAGCTGCTCTCTCTGGAGTGTTCCCAGCTCAACAACAATGAGCTGCAAAATTTCCCTTGTTCAGGAGAAAGCACTCCCATTACTTTATTTACCAAAAAAAAAAAAAAAAGCTAATCTCTTTACTTTTAATTGAAAAGTCTTTTAATTAATTTGTTCGATAAAGAAACAAACTAACAGTATCAGCAGCTTAAACATTAATGGTGTAGACCAACAAATCAATAACGTTCTTTTTTTCTCCAATATCCCTATCATTTCAAACACATGGTACAGCTCTACAAAGAACTACACTCACATAATTAAAAAGGAAACTGAAGTTTGATATAGAATCTGGTTTACCGCATTGAAATCAACCCAGTTGTTCAGAGGAAAAAAATGCACATAATAAATCTTATGAAATTTTTCCTATATACTTGTGTAGAGAATGTATCACCTTAAAATAGCATGTCTGTGGAAATTACTGAAGCTACTCTATCAACCTTAGTGTGATATTTAAGAGTACAGTGCTACACTGTACCACTAAATGTCACATGCAATAGATATGACATCATCTACATTTAATGACAAAAGGCTGACAAAGTGTATGACACATATAATAGCTTTGCATGACCAATACTGAACTGAAAGACATAAAGCCAAGTTTGGAAGGTAATGCTTAATGCAAGACAGAAGTTAAAAGCTACTGTGGAAGACAATATATAATGCTCAACCCAAGACAGAAATTAAAAGCTACTGTGGAAGACAATATAACTGAATGTTCTTTTTTGTGGACTGTGGTTTTAATTTCCATTTATACATTCTTAATGTATAAATGGAAATTAAGAGTCTTAAATGATGCATAGATAATTTTTAATTACTCTAAAGTACACAAAACAAGAATTTTTTGCATTATGAGCAGATATCACCACCATCTTCAGATCTGTGAATGCCAGCATGGAAAAAATAATCCGTACAGACATATTTCATGTTCTTATGACACCTTGCTGTATGAAAGGCAAAAATGAGCAAGACTGTCAGAGATTTCCTTATGTCTTCCTGATCTGAATGAGGAACTGCTGGGACTGTGCTGTACATTGCTCCCAGTACTCTTTGGCAGGAAGGTCAGTCAAGCACATCCTCCAGAACTGGTCATACCTAGCACGGACTTGCTATAGCTGGTCTGAATTCATGCTTGAGCACGAACTGTAGCTAAAGTCTAGAGGGGAGCTTTGTCCTGTAAATAATACATCACCGAAACAGAATTCAAGATAGACCAATGGCCCATAAGGAAATTTTCTAAGGATTAACACTTGTTTACTAGACTTCTGTGAGTAAGCAGAATAAATATAAGAACCATGAAGGCTGGGAGAAGAAGTTTTCTTTTCCAAATCTAAAATTACAGTAAATATATCACAAAATAGTTGTTAATTAACAATTGTATTTCCAGAGCTTTTAATAATTAATATCAACTGCAGCCACAATAAGCAGTTTTTTAACAAATCACAACAGCAAATGAAATTGCCATCCTTCTTTCTATGGCTTTAAGGCATACTGAAAAAGTATGTGAGGTGGTGGTGGTGATGGGGAGGTTGCAGTAGATAGGACAAGAGCGGCCACAGAAGGTTTCCTTTTAGACAGAAAAAACAAACATTTCAGAGTAACACTGACAGGTCACAACATGTATGAAGAGACAATCTGCTTTCTCAGTAATTTCTACTTAACAAGAGTTGTGGATGTTGTTAAAGTCACAGAGGATCTGTAATGTCTATCAGATCCTAGGTAGGATCTGATAGGTGGTAGGTAGACTAAATTGGTAACTAAATTGGATGTCTCAAAGTATGACCACTGTCACAAGTTTTCATATTACAAAATGGAATGCAGAGGAGGACTGTCTTGAAAAAAGACTCCCAAAGCCTCTCATTATCTTAATCTTTCAATATGTTGGCTATGAATTTAAATGAAGCCTTATTATATACAACAGAGGTTTCCTTTACCACCGTCATGACCCGGACTGATTTGTTAATGGTCCTTTTTTCCCCCCCTATTTTTCCTACTCAGTGAAAGCTATAAAACATAAAAAGTATACAATTACTTAGAGCTTTAAAGGGAATTACAGTTGAGCCCAATGGAACAAGCTGAAGAATCAAAACCTTAGTCTACAAACAGAAATAATGAATAATTTATGCAAAATGCAAAAAAAGTGAAATGTTCTTGAACTTTAAGCAGAGTATTGGTGTCAAAGCATTTTATAACTAATGTTGACTGGGCTGGAGAACCTTTGTAATATAATTTAAAAAACAGTAGTGCAGGATGACTGCAACATTTTCCTACAGAAAACAGCTGTTGGTTTTATTTTTAAAGCATATTTTCAGAAAAGCTATATTTGGACAAGAAGACATATGTCTGATATGTCTGATATGTCTGATTCCCAATTATTGCTCAGGTTTTCTATTTTCTTTATCTACTTTTATTTCTTCTGCTATTTCTACCCTAGGTTGTCTTCCCTCACTTTCCAAATGGTAACATTTTTGAAGAAACTTGAGCTTGGAAGACTGAGCTTTGTACCGTAAATAATATTTACTAGGAAAGCAGAAAAGACCACAAAATAGGAGAGGAGTAGAGAATTTGAAATCAATGTTTATCTTAGTTATTTTGTCCCCTTCTGAGTATCATTCCCAAGATAACAGAGGAGATGCAGCAACTGCTTTCTTTTGCTAAGGTTTAAGAAAAATCATTAAAGTATTTATGTAAATTCCAGTTTGCAAGCTTGCAGCATGTTAGATACACTTTAAGCTGAGTATTGGTGTTAAGAGATGAATTATGTTAGAAGATTCCATTGTGAAAAAAGAAATTAGAATATCAAGATAATAGTTCACTTCTTCATGGGGTTTCAATCTCATTTTAAATTTGGGAAAGTATGTGCTACTTTATCCTCTCTGTTTGGTTCCTCTTACCTTCTTAATCTAGGTATCAGGTTTTATGGATCTGTAATAAGGACCTTACGCATTCCTGTTGTCTGTGTTTACATTTACCACAGCCTCCACAAGAACAGCAAAAAAAGATATTTGAACCTTCCTATAATACAATGAAATGCACTTCTAGTAGTAAAAGACATAGGATGAAACAAAAATTCAAGTGTAGAGGTTTAAAGATTACATCAACATACTGCAGTATGGAAATACACTCAGAAAGTGACAATGATTTCTGCCAGAAGACAGTGGTTTAAATTTAGAATCCAAATAACTACAAATTTCCTTGAAGACTTCCATCATGGCAAGGCATACTAAGGTACAGACAACCCTGTCTGGTCTGCACTGTTCTTGTGATAGAATCAAGACATTCTAACAGCAGACAATGTGAAGCTACTTCAGACTCAATAAGTGAACATTCTTACTATTTTCTCCATAATTAGTCTGCAAGGACTTAATTGCACTTAATCCAGTGCTTTTTTTATCAAATACTTCCATGATCTTTCAGATTTTGAAGTATCTCCCAGGGAGCACAAGTTTTAGTGGTAATTTTAATTCCATCCTTGAAATGTGCAGAAAGGTATTTTGCCAAATTTTTAAAAATTATTGAAAATAAGTGTGCTACCTCAAATAAGGAAATCCAAATTTGCCAGAAAATTAATTATAGATCAGGAACAAAAAATATGATAACAGCAAAGAAACAGAGATGAAAAATGCTTGTTTTAAAGCTTCTGCACAGAAATTGCACAAATGAATAAGCAAGAAAAATTACAAAATTAAGCCTTTTATCCCAAATTTATGCTTCAAGGTCCATGTATTGTTCTCCAAATATGATCACATGTTCTACTACATGCTGGCAAGCAGAGAATTTCATCAGGGCACAGCTACTCAAATACATGTAACTAAAAGTAAAGAAACTGCAAGGGCTCTCTCTATATCATTTGAGTTAAGGCATTGCAAACTCAAGAGAAAATTCAGTGGTAATTTTTTCTCTGCATCATAATTAGGAGCCTTTTGGCTCTTCATAGTATTAGAACAGAGAGATATAATCAGTGCTGCAAATTCCCCATGAAAACAAAACCAACAATGAAACTATCAGATATTCAGCAACAGCTTCCCATTTGACCTCCCCTGGTTTATAGCATTTGATCCTTGTATGTTTCTACGCAGTGTTCCTCACAAAGTTTCAAAGCCCTTCAATTACAGGCCATATACCAGGCACAAGCATTTGGGTTTTGTCACACTATAAAGGTGAGAGAAACCAGCAGAAGAGGCCAGCCATTCCAAAGCAAGAATGGAACCTCCTGCCTGAGCATCACACACATGTGCCTCACACTGCAGGCCAATATGAGAACCATAAAAGGCACCAAATCAAGATCTGAGCTTAACTGAAGCCCAAAGCTCTGCAAGATGTGTTTGGCAGGACAGTATAACATGTACATAACCATATGAGGCAATTTTAACTCAAGAGTATTTTCACTTTGCAAAACTTAATGAGTAAATATAGCAAGGTATTTTCTGAAGTTTTTTCCTACACATGTACAGCATAAAGTACAGGGCTGCTATTAGAAGTAAAAATCCTTTCCCCTTTACAGAAACAAACTTCCATCAGGGTAACCATCTAAATCCAGTTACAAACAGTGTCATATCTGAGAATTCTTTGCTATAAAAAGTAGCTATCATCTCACAAATATTTAAACATGCAAATACAAGCCTTGTACAAAAGTTAAAACAATTCTTTGAGCCAATACATTTACACTTTCCACTCCACTACTTTTCAACAGAGGCCTACGCAGAAAGCTACGTGTTCATATACAAACTAAGAAGCTTTGCAAGAAAGTCAGGTTATCTAGAATCCCCAGATTTACTGTCAGCACTTGTCAAACACAGTACTTGGAGAGATAACCTGAAGACATGCAATGTTACAAACTTTAAATAAATCAAGTAATTACTTGACTTAATATCAGTAAATTGCCATGCCCTACTCATGCAGAAGCTCACAAAACAAATACAAATAGAAAATTCTAAATAGATCAAGCAAGGGCAGAGCACTTCAGAGAGTCCTGAATTTTTTTTAAAGTTCATAATGGTTGTCTATCCCTCAGTATGTTTTTAAAAACAGAACAAAAACAAACCCACACCAAAGAGTAATTCCACTACCACCACTTCACTGTTAACACTTTATTAAAAATACAGCTGCATATCTACCTTGTGTTAGTGTTCTACTCTATTTATAAAAGCACTACAGGTATTGAAAACACATCCTTCAATTTGGAAAATTTATCTATCTTGTGTAGCATGAATTCTTCAACACGGCAGAGATGTGGTAAGAAAACTTCATTCCAGACCGTACTAATCTACAGCACCTCTTCTCAAACATGGTATCTTGGAGTGCCAGCAAAAACATTTTACATCATCTAAATAATTTCTTCCATTTTCTTACCAGCATGAGAAGGATCTCTCAAGTAGTCATGTGCTCACACAGAGCACTATATCAAAACCTGTCTACAAATGACTAACTCTTTTCTTGTCTCTCCCCTTCTACAATTCTGTGAAGGGGTGGAGGCTTTTGGGATGAATCAGAACAAATACAACATTTCTGCCATGTTCTAATAAAATAAAGAGATAAGGGTTTAGATAAGTGATCATTAGAAACACTGCATCTCTATGCCACACTACAAAATGGGGTTTTACATTATTGTATCTGTCAAAGAGAAACCAGCCTCCCTTTTCACCTGATGGAGCCACAGGCACAGCAATGGGGCTGAGCTCCACAGCTGCCAAACTCACCAGGGTGTGGGGAACAATATTCAATACTTCAAATTCTGTCTAACAGGTACAAAGTGATCTTAAAGTGCTGCTGGAGACCTACTTTGAAAAAAACAGCAGCTTGAATTGGCCCCTAAACTAACAGCATTCCAGAGAAGTTAATTTCATTCAATTAATCTTTACCTCAACTAAATTGACCATTAACCTTTGACTTGAACAGATCTGGCTTCGCCCGAGTTGACTGATATCCTATCACATGTCAGAGGAAGAACAGCTTTAAAAAACATGGAATATTCAGAAATTGTTAAGTTCAAAGATGGATCCTGATGCAATCAGACTACAGCTCTCCCTCCCCCATCCCAGTAGAAAGAGTTGTGATATAAATGTACTGAGTACAAATTTTCCGTTCCAAGATAAGAATTGCTGCTTCAACCCCAAGTTTTTTTAACAGCTGAATAACAAGACAACATAGGAAACAACCACTGTGCAATGTACAACATTGTGTGCAGCAACGTTAAGCTGCAAAAGTAATACTAAGTCATAGCATTCCATAAATAAAGGAATTAGAAGTAATTATGACTATATTTCAGGCTTGCCAATCCTCAATTCTTCAGAGGCCCATCCATACTTTAGATGAAGGAAAAAAATCCTGATACTTTAGTCTTCTCAGCTGCATAAACCTTATTTGTGTGTGGCTCTTTATCAGTGCTGAAATAGGGGAAGTAAAAGCAAAAGCAATATATTCAGAATGCAACTGAGAATCATTAATACTGTTTTTCAGATTTTTAAAGTTTTTGCATTTATTGCTTGAATAGTGGAAGAGTTTAGAAAAAAATATCATCAAATACTTTAACAGATGTTAGGTTTGCTATAATCACTTAATTGAATTTACACCTACAAAGGATCAAAAAGTTCCTGTGCTTAAAACTCTAAGTTCTACTAAGCATTTTGATTTCAGAAAGTACAAATCTTTATCTTACTTGCTCAAACCTGAAGATGAATATCTCAAAGCTGAGCTGATCAAACCAATATCTGTTTTGAAAACTAGTTCCTATTTCTCAAGAGGTATACTAGCCTGATAACTCTAAATGTTATGCCATTTTACTAGAAGTGTATTATATGCATCAACAGTACATACTCATTATTTTCAAAACAACTCTATAAAATAACACTCTAGTCCTCACATTGTCTCCCTATGGGTATTCATGCTTCCACTGGGATGTCCAAATCTAGAAACAACAAAGTTAAGGGACATAGGAGAGGAAAAGAAGTATGTTGAAGGCATGGAATGAGGACAGTAAAGTAGAATACACCTTCAAGCATCCAGGAGATCGAAATATCAGAGAGACACAAAAGCTATTTCATATTGTTCTGTGAGTGGCATGGACTTGTCCATTCATCTACTCAGCTGTTCAGATCAAATTTTGACTCATCTTAACTCCTCAGCAGAATGCACCAGGACAACAAAGGTGTTGTTGCCCATTGCCTGCCTCAACCTCTTTCTGTGCACAGTGAGAGCTGTATCTGAGACGCCACAGTCTGCAGTCCAATACAGTAAAATGAACTAACATGAATTTTAGCTTCTGTTAGTACACCAGGATGCTAACACACCAGTACTGCAGGGACTCAGGAGAGCTCCTACTGTCAGCCACTGCTGACACAGAAGAAAGGTAGGACAAACAGAAATGGCAGTAACTGCATCAGCCACCCCAATTCAGTTTTTTCATTTGACCACTCATCTTAAGGTCAACAGACAATGGAGCATGCAAATTCCAACAACCTTCTGATAGGTAACCAAGAGAAAAAGAAACAACAAGGACTCTGTTGTTGATCTTATATTATCTTTTCCTCCTGAACAGATAAAAATGTACTGCACCATTATTTTGTTTCCTGATTTGTCAGCCCCATTTGCCCTTCCAAAGCAAGGACAAGAGCTCTGGGCTCGACCAACAGAATGCAGCCTTCACTTTCTGGGGCAGATGCTGTTTTGAAGCCTTGATAGAATCCCAGCACTAGCAGAAAATCATTCATTTCTTGAAGTTAAGAAACAATAGAGTTACGGAAACAGGTGGCAGTTGTTTAATTTGTCAAATATGCAACAGGGTTTTAAAAAAATAATGGTAGGAACAGAATCAACAGATTTGAAACAAACACTTTAGGCATTTCACACCTTGATTGTGGTGAGTTCCTCCCACAAATTGTTACCATTGAACTTCTCTAGATAAAAATAATCCAATACAAGTACCAAAGAACCCTGTCCTGTGGTCTTACAAGTGCCTTAAGCAAAGTTGCTTTGAAAGTAATCTAAAAAGTTAAATCTTAAAATTCATTCCTTCAGCCAGAGGAAAAGAGCTGGCAAATCTAAGCAGATAATTACTGTGGAAAAGCAGCATACAATCTTTCTATGCAAATTCACTCTCCATTGTAAATAGTTTTCTAGTCTAATTCAGGACTCAACCCTTCCCCACCCATCTAAAATAAAACCACCTTTTGTAAATACACTTGTCCCTACTGTATTCCACAGGGTCAACAAACTCAAGCACTGAAAATTTGTTGGGATGATGCCCACACTAAAAAACATCCATCCCCAGAATTCTGCCCTCAAGGTGGTGGTGAGATCCTGTTCTTTCTTTGCTTTGGATAAGGCAGTAGTAGGCCTGAGATGCTGGAAGTAATTTCAGACTTATTTGGTAATTCCATTCAGAAACCTGGTTGCAAATGGGAATTCAGTGCAAAGTACGCTGAATATTAACCCCAAAAAGAACATTCTTGAACATGAAAGCTTAACCTCAAGTAATTAAGCAGATGACCTGTAAGATATCCAAGTGATTCAGACTGTAGGTGGCTCAACTGAATTTAATAAATAATTCAAGAAGAGCCAAGCAAATTCAAGAAGCATTACACACCACAAGGCACAGTGGCTTGAAATCATGAGTAACCTGACATCTACCTTCTCTGATTCCTGATGAACCTCCAAAAGGCAGTGTCCTAACCTGGAGACTGCCAAGTCCACAGACTGATTGTCAAGATTTGTCTCTACACACTGTAGGCATGTATAAAGCCCCTATGCAATTTTTTTTGCTGTTTTAAATTTATTTATTTATTTGAATAGAGCATTGTATCCACAGCATGCACCATTAAAAATGTAATTTGGCACCTCTTAAAGTCAATTAAACTTTTATGTTGTTACAAAAGATGTGGGGAAAAGGAAACATCATAATGTTTTTCCTTTTTTTTTTCTGTAGTTTTCTGTACAAATTTCCCGGTATGGATCTATTTTTACAGGATGCTTGCCCTCTGATGAGCTCTCCAAGAGGGTAGAATAAATTCTAACTGAAAAGGATTGTATACATGGATGCCCAGTATGAGTAAAAAAGAAGACTGAGCTTCTGGCATCACTGCTCGACTAAAACAAGAAAGGAAAACACAGCAGTGGACTCTAACAAACAACTACTATTAGCATTCTGCATTTGTTTGTTTGGTTTTGAGTTCTTTCTCTCCAGTACATTTGAGTTGATTTTTCAAAGTTCAACTTGAAACTAACTGCTGTAAACAACATAACTGCCAGGTATGAGCTAACAGTTCTGTAGATGGTTAGTTGCAAGCAATTTAATAATCCCATGAATGACTTGAGGTGTGAGTCAGCAAAGATCATGAACCCCAGCCACTAAGCGGCAAGAGAAGAATTCAGCGCCCACAAGAAAAGATACCACATTTTAGAACTTCTGACCTATTCTTTGTGGCTCACTTAATAATGATTTCATAAATCATCATAATGCTATTACATTCTTAAATCAAGCATCTGATGCTACCTGAAACATTTGTCATAATATAATTCTTGCAGGGAAGAAAATCCCAGACTTCAAAACCAGCAGTCACAGAGTGAAAGACATATGCTTTTCAGTGCGCTTTCCTAAACAGCACTTGATAATAAAACACAGATACTAAAATAAAACGCTTGAATATCAGAATGTATTTCTTTGTTTTGGTTTTTTTTTTTTTTTTTAAATTCTGAAGAGCATGGTCTTATACAGCAGACATTAGATCTCACAGATATATAATTAGCCATAATACAAAATAGACACAAACTTGCTAAAGGCACAAGACACAATTCCATTGAGTTAATAACGTTTATTATTTTCCGCTCTAGCAGCCATAAACCAGATAACACAAACAGAATAAAAGAGGTTCAAAACAGGGATATTCCTAGGGAGAGATCCAGGTGATACAAATTGGATAAAAAAATCATGCAGCCATTTGACACAAAACTACCACTGCGCAAGACAAATGACTGACCTCCTTTACTGTCAATCTTAAGTATTTAATTTTTGTGCAAAATATTTACAAAGAGGGCTGGGAACAGGGTGATATGTCTAAAATGTAAATGGCAAAGTGTTATCAACTGTTGTTATTTCTGAGGAAAACACAGTTGTTAGATTAGGAAAGCCACACCCTCCTCTCAGTGTAAGGGCAAGTCACATAAAACTTTCATTACCATAGCTTTTTAGTAGTATTAATTCGCTGTCACTCATCTTGTTATTTTTGCATTGAAAATGCCATCTTCTGCAAAACTTTTCAGTTGCACAACACACAGTTATAGCTTCACTGAATCACATGCAACTGGAGCTAATAACCATGTTCTGCCATCAAATAGTCATGCATTGCTGCAGATCACATGCTTCCACAAGCATTCCAAACCAGAGGAAGAGACAAAACCAGCAATTGTTGCTGGCTTGTTTTTTTTTCTAATGAGAAAAACTAGTAAAGATGGGGACCACTGTTTCTCAAACCAAATTTTCTGGCATAAAGATTAAAAACTGAAAAAGGTTTTATAGCTTGAGTCCTTTGATGTTCACAGTTAATAAACCAACCAAAACATAAGCACTGTAGCTGATTTGAGGAACAAGGCAGTCTACTTATCCAAGACAGTCACAGAAACTCCTTACAAGTCATGCATAACATGACTCTAAACTAGGCATGGTATATCTGAAAGTGACTATGAAGATAAGTGATATGAAGATAAATTTGCCTAACTTCCAGCAACATGAAAAAACTATCTAAAATGCATTATACAGACACAGACAAGATTTTTTTGTCAAAAAAAATCTCTTCTATGCAAAAATTAAATCCTTGTAAATAAAATATAATAAATCATCAAGATTAGAAATCAAAGATAGGAATTAAAAAAACCAAAGCAACCCAAACAAGTAAACCACTGGATTAAATAGAAGATGGATTAAAATAAGTATGAAGAACACTACCATAATTCTGTTTATGTGGAGTGTGTCATGAAGCTTAACTAAATTACTTCTTATGTATTTAATGTAATGGGCTTACTGGAATAAATAAGCTATATTAAAAGAACAACTAAAATGCACAGCTTATAGGAAGTGCAAATAGAACTGCTCTTATTAGATCTCAGACTGGAAAGACAAAAAGAAGCCAAAACAAAGTTACTAAAGAGAGATCCTCAACTTTAGTTACTAAAGAGAGACCCTCAACTCCAGTATCACCTCAAAAATGTTAATGGAGCTATCAATTCAATTCCAAATATTCTTTTATGGGTAAGAAACAAAAAATCACCTAAATCACTTATATTTAATGCTGAAAGAATCTGAACCTTTAAAAAAAATACTCAAATACATCCTGACAGAACAAGTCAGAGGTGAATTCCCAGTGCTACAGCGTATTAGGGTAGATTTTCAATGCTAAGCTTGAAATAGAAATGCACTCCTTACAATAAGCCTCTATGAATATATCCATAGGGTTTTACAAATGTTATCAAATCCGAACATCACTGCAGACTGAAGTAGAATCACTGGCCCCCACAGCTGTAGACATTTTTAGAAAAAGGAGGTGAAGGCAGAAGGAGGTACAGAGCAGGATTCATCTATACAAAGCTGTCTTTGATGATAAGCAAACATCTATCTTGTTGGGGCATGTTGAAGATATGGATAAATTCTAGGTCACTGCTCTAGGGAGATCAAAAATTGAGCCTTACCCCATAAAAGCACACAGTATCATTCAAGCTCTGTTAGACTTGAATTTGATTCCTGTCAGTTTACCTTTTACTCTTACAAGCTTCTTTGATGTACATGACAATCCATCAGGCAATTGGTCCTTTGGAAGCTAGAAATCCCTTCTTTGAAGCTTCAAGTGAAATAAATCAGCTGTCAAGCATCATGAACTGTGTTTTTTTCCTGAACAGTTTTAAATGCCTGTTTAATGTCCAAACAATAAAATGTATTTTCTTTGCTACGTTTAGGTTACAAGTAAAATGAATGTTGTCTTTGTTCTCAGTCACCTGATTTTACATGCAAAATCATAAGTATTTAAAAAAGTTATTGACCCAATCTAAGACATACAGCTGAGATACTGCAGATTTAGTTTAAAAATATACATATACAGTATAATTTTAACAGCCAAGAAATAATATGTAGCATGACAAAAAGTACATGCACACCATTTTCTCCTTCCATGGTGGACACACCTGAAGAACGCCTGCAGTTTTACACCTGAGTAGCAGCAGCTCAGTGATTTCACTCCCCTACTTTTAATTGCCAGTAAAATTAAACCTCCCCTCCCACACCCTGCCAAGAGTTAGGGGAAGACCGTGACCAAATACCAGTCATCTCTGATGACAGTCTTCTGACTACCACAATGTTGTAGGGTGAGGATGAGGCAAACCTTGCAAGTGAAAACAAGCAATTCAGACCTTCTGTCCAATGACTCAGTCAGGAAAAGGAAAAAATTGAAGGGAGAGGAGACTTGAAAATAGACCATAATAATAGATACACTTGGAAAAGACTAAATCTGAGTTTCCTCTCTGTGTTACATAGAACTTCTTCAAAAAATACCAACAAGTCCTATGTTCCCTCTTGTACTGTTCCCTTTTGTACTGCCAAATTATTTATTTTTAGAAGCCACTACTGTTTACGAAGCATCTTACTTCCTCTCAGATGTTTTAGGGGATGCATGGGGGCCATGTGGTATGTAAAACCCATGATACTGAATTTAGCCTTTCTGAAGATGGATTGTAATCCAAATTTCTTACCAGTGGGGGTTAGCACTCCAGCTGCTGTGATACTGTGTAAAAGCATCACTACAACTGCAGCAATGTCTTGCAGTAAAGAGTTGCTGAATTTCTGAACACTGGAAACATTTCCAGGATTAGTCTGCTGAGGGAGGAGTATTTTGATGACATTAAAGAGGCTTACATTCAAGACAAGTTGAGCTGTTCAGTTCTGCAAATGCAGAATTTCTGGTGTGTACAGAGACAGAACAATAAGCAGCTAGCAAATTATCCTGGCAAAAGTTCAGACAACCATATACTTAGGAATGCACAAGTTGTAATGAACATATTCCTCTTTTTAGACCTTTAAATACTTCCTGTATATTACTACGCACTTTGGTGATTTTTTGCAGACTTCTGTTACATCACAGAAAACTTGTGTACCTTTTAGTAACCCACTGAAAACTGACTGAAACATAAAAGTAGCAGGAGAATTTAGAAGATTCAAAGTTGACTCAGTTGACAAAATTACTGTTGAATACTTTCTGCTACAGTAAATCAAGCTATGCCATGAAGACGTAGTTTTTTGAGATGTATTTTTAAAGTCTTGCATGGTTTCTATTTATTGAAATTTTTCTATTCTTGTGACATGAACCATTAAAAACAATGGTGAATTCCCCCACTGTATTTCTGATAACATGCTATAAGAAACTATAAAAATGCTTTGCCAGCAAAGCAAAAGAGAATACTTACCAATATTAATTTCATCATCAGTTTCAGCATCTCCAATACACTCAAACTGAAAATCTTGTAAAGATTGTGAAAATTTTTGTACTGCCATGGATAAATCTAGAATTCAAGGGAAAAAAAAATCAGAATTACTCCACTACAACTTCACTGGAGCAAGACATCACACATTTCTGCATTAAGTATTTTTTCTGCTTAGAAAGTTTTCTTTCTAGTATATTTTTGGACATTATACTCATTTGAAAATCACCATCACCTTTTCAAAATCAAATATCTGAGATATCCTAGACACCTATGAAACAGGCTGATGCAAGATTTCAAACATTGATTCATGTATCACATTGAAAACTAAAGAACTTTTATACATCTTGAAAAACAATAAATTAGTATAAGAAATTAATGTCTAGTGATAAATTGCATATGTAAGTATACCACTCTTTAAAGTATTGCAATATTAGTTCGCAGATTAAAATGAAGCTCATGACAGTTTTTTCATTAGCATTATCAAAATAATTACATTACAATTATTCTGATACACCACACTGTAAAGTGTTACAGTGAAAAACTATTGTAAAAAGAAATTGAAGAGGAAAAAAACCCCAAAAGTGCTTGCCAATCAACATAGTAATCCACAGATTATGAGCACTATTTTCAGTGAATTTCACAAAGCAATCCAAACTTTATAGTGCAGAATTTCATAATAATTTTACACAAAACCCCCATATAAATCAGTTCTCTTCTTTTCTTTTTTTAGAAATACTAATGGCAAATGGAGAGATGAATGTGCTAATGAATAGATTTGGTCAAAACTTAAAAACACCACCAATCCAGATGAGCCCATAAAACCAATAACAATTTTCTGCATCCTGAAGTCTGTATCTATGGCATCTATTTTGATGCTAAGAAAATTTGACAATTAAGAATCTGACATCTGCTAAATCTAAGGAAAATTCTTGGTAAGGGTAAGCTATGAATGAAAGTCAAGTCATAAATTGTTTCAAAAGCATCACATATGTGCCTCCATGCTTGGGAATGGTGAAAAGCTGTCTGGACATGGTCCTGGGTAACTGGCCCTGCTTGAGCAAGGCAGCTGGACGAGATGACTGCCATGGGTCCCTTCCAGCCTCAGCCACTTCGTGATTCTGTGATTTCTTTATGCTCTGTTATCGTAAAGCCATAAATCAGTGCTGGACACAAAATTAAGAGGGCTAACCTTCTTCCAGGCAGGAATAAAACCTAACATATAAATATACAAATTGGCCTAATATCCTAAATCAACACACAAACAACTCCCATACACACAAAATATGATTAAATTTGAATATTCTCCAACAGTAAGAAACATTCCAATATCCTAAATGAAATAAGAATTGAAAAATGATTGAAATAAAGATTTTAAACACCTCCAAACAACAATTCACAAAATGACTGTTTTTCTTTTATTTTATTTTAATTAAAGGTAATCACTATCAAGCAAGAAAATCCCTTCCTGGATTTTGCACTGGCCAGAATTTACTCAATGCCTGTTCTTCTTGTATTTTTATAGGTAGCTATAGAGTACCTCAGTCCAAAAAGAGACCCATGATCTTTAGACAATACAGACATGAACAGAATTTTTTTTTCCTCTATTAGTAGGGAATTCTGTATGCAAATCTCATAAATAACGAAGATGTAAAGAGCTGGGTAAACAGATAATTCTGTATCTTTTGATAAAGCACATGGAAAGCAGGAAAGAATACTACCCAGATTAATTGCATCCTTACTGTACATTTCCTACTGTGCTGTACACGAAGATGATATTATTAAGTGCATTAAGAAATTGAATGCTAAACAAAAACTGCTTCCTACTGTTTGTATACATGAAAACAAAATAATCTTTATAAGATGGACTGCATTTTATGCAAACATAGCTTCTTTCATAGCTAAGTAAACAATTGTTTTACAAGTGTTAGAAAGATCTAAACTTGAATTTGTTACAGTAGTATATTTTAAGTTTTAAGGGAAGAAACACAGTTTTATTATTCACTCTTTCACCAGGTTACTATACTGAGTCCCAAACCCTTCTACAAAATTGCTGTATGGCAAGTGATGCCAAAAGGAATTACATGGCTTTAATGTAATTGAATGGAAACATTTCTATATTTCAAGTACACTGGAATGCAAAAATTAACTCTTGCTAATAGGAATGGTGGTTTATTTCCTTTGGACAATCACATAACTGCCCATGATGAACAGCATCTCTGTGAATCTGAAAGGAAATGAGAAAGCATGGGCTCTCCCTTATCATTCTTCCACATATGCAGGATTTGGTGGAAAAAATGTCAAAGTAAAGAAAAATAAATGTTAAAAATACCAAAGGTGGAGTCTCTACTTCATATCCTGGATTATTGATATATGACGCCAATTGTTCTTTCACTGTATCAGCAAATCAGACACAGCTTATACATTTTGAACCTGAAGGAGGTATGTGTAACCTAGTTCAGAAATAGTGAGTATGGGGTATGAAGAATTAAGGAGCTTATGAGATAACTTGATAAACTCACGCAGCAAGATACCATTTGGAGATATCTGCCTCTATATGAGGCCTTTCCTCATACCTTGAGAGAATTAGACAATATCATGAGATTAAAACTGTTCAATGTAGCAAAGAATAAAATGAAGTTCCAAGGTCAGATGTTTCCTGTAACACTCATTTACAAGTTCTGTACAAAGTTAATCTAACCTGAAAAGATAAAAAAATATTATTCTACAGAAAATTCCAGCTGACTTGGACCACTTCCTAAAGGCTGAGATAGGAGTTACTCTCTAAGACTCTGACATTGCAATTGAATCACCAGTATTGGACCAAGCAGTGCTACCTGGTTGTATTTATCACTTAGCAGCATCGTCATTTTAAATGATTATAAAATTATAAACCCAGTCACAGAAAGGAGCAGCTGTGCAGTAAGCATATCTTTTCTAAAAGATACCAAGATTCAAAACTGAATTAAAAAGTATTTAAGAGCAACTGTCTCAAATCAAGAAGAAGTAAATGATAGTTAAAAAAAAGAAAAGAGCAGATAGAGCAGAGACTTCACCCAGTTTTACAAGGTGTCATTTATCCCTGCATATCTCAAAGTCTTAATGTCACTGAGAGTCCTCAATGCATGCTGCTGCTTCCAGAAGGAAGGTAATCACCACACAAATCACCTTTTTAGAGTCTGTGTCATTATTCAGAGTTGCTCTTACTCAGAAAGTACATTGTAAAGTCATGTCCCTCCTCTCACTGAATCCACATGAACTATGACATTCACTTAGCTCAGGACAGAAATTTTCCTTCAAGCAGAGACAACTAATCTTCTAAGTTACTATAAAAAGCTCACCAGCTTTACTGACTGTTAGTACAAGTCTATCACCCAGGGAAGGACGGCTGCTCGAAAGTCTCAATGAGATCACAAATGCTGTTGCCCCTGCTCTTCTGCAGGCACTCGAAGTAATCTGTCTGGGTGCCAGCAAAAGAAAGAAAATGCAACCTGATAACCCTCATTTGCCAGAGGGGTAGTTCTGTTATTAAGTATTTTCTGAGAGTAGTCACCTCTACCACTTGTTCCCTGCTTTCTCTGATTCCAAAGAAGGATTCAGTTCCATTTTGCAGTGAGGAACATAGTCAAGAGTAGCCATCTACACACTACATACTGTCAGTGCAAGGAGGTAACTGTGACAGAGTTGCCTGTTTTAGTCAGGGCTTCAGCCAGTCAATGGGCCGACAAGATTTTTTTTTTTTTATGGAGCTGACAGAGGAAGTACTAAAGAAGTTACCACACTGTGACCGGAAATAATAAAAGGATAATTACAACAAAGCTTAACCACAACAAAGTAATATAACACCAGTATTGCATATGGATACATACAATACCAACCATCAGTACCATAATGCCAATGAAAGAATAATAAAAGTCATCATCCATTCAGGAGAGTCACAGAGGAATCATGAAATGCACTACTCTATTGTACTTCTCCCTGAAGTTTTATATATTTGATTAATCTATTTAACACATATTTTTCAATTTTAAAAAAACCCAAATAAATCTTCTGGATTATTCTGAAAGGCAGGTTTATTTAAGACTCACTTTCTTTGAAATTGCCAGAGAGAAGTATATAATATGAACTGTAATACATTAACTTATTTTAGCTGAATAATACATTAACTTATTACAGCTGAATATGGGACAATGAAACTGGTACGATTCAGGCCCTTTGCATCACAAGAACTGTTCTTCCATTTTTTTGTCATAGATTTGTTAAACAGATTGTAAAATAATTTCTTGTTTAGAGTCTTGAAGAGGAGGAGAGAACAATACATTGCAACAATGTGATGAAATGACGAATGCTATTTCCCGAAGAATGAAAAAACAAGTGTATACTTTGGCATGGCACAGCCTGTCACAACAAGGACAAAGTCCTACAGATAAGGACACTTTAAAAGATTTCCACAAGTTGGTAAGCACAATGAATTTTTTATTGGGCTGTGATGGTTGTCATTTGTTTGGTTTTGCCTGTCTGATGTCTGGAAGAACAGCAGAAAGTCCAAACTTTAGATAGGGATCAATCAATCTCCAAAAGCAGAAACTTTGGAGCATTTGCAGAGGACTCATATCCCTACCCTAGCAGCAGCCTGCAAGAAAGTGTTCTCAGCAAACACATCAAAGCCAAAGTCTTTCCACTTGTTTGCTTACAAAGATGACTTCATTAGCAAATGGAGTTCCAATAACCAATGTTCTTCCTGACTGATGTCAATCATCCTGGGAAAGCTTGGTATCATTCACTGGGTTAATAAAGAAAAACAGCAGTTGAAACCTCGTGAGAAGATTAAACATGCCTAAATGAACTCCTGAGCACCAGCTGGAATGCAGTAAATGGGACTTCAAACAACAGACACTCTGGCTAATACAGTAACAGCAACATATCTGGCTATCTGACACAAAGCTAGTTATTATTCCACGGCTTCAAAGACAGCAGAAGCAAAGGGGTGATGATTGACCTAGCAGGATATCAGAGGCAATCCTTCAGTCAGCTGTATTTCAGGACAGCTGAAGACTGGAAAGGAGACCCACAGTACAGTACAGTCACCTTTGGTGTTTCAAACCTTTGGGGCAGTATGAGTCCACACCATATATGACTAGATGCATTGTGGTGCTCTGCTTGATGAGATACTTCATTTGGTCATGCACTGACACACAAGTTTATTAAAACCCAAGCTACTCGGCAAAACTCAGCATTAAGATATTGTAATATGTGAATAAAACACAGTAGAAATTGAACAGTATTGTCAAAGTACTTGATAAAACAGCATGCTAAAACACAGAGGAACATTTACCTAGTTTGTTGACTTCTACTCCTCAATACCTGAAAATGAGTCATCATTATGGTTATTTTTTAATTGCTTTAAAAATAGATTTATTTTCTTAATTTATTTAAGCAACTCTCATTCTATAAACAATTGTTCAGGCTAAGTTATCGAATCACTTAAAAATAGTAGTTTTTTATGAGAGACATTATTATTATTATGAAATAGCAGCTATAAGCATGATTTGCAGTATTCTTACCACATTAAATGACAGAAGCAAGGAAGCATTTAAAAATTCATAAAAGTGAAAAAAGGGCTTTCAGTATTACAAATATAAATCTGTAAAACACTATTTATTCAAGAAAATGCTTGTGACATACATGTCTCCCTAAATAGTTCATGACATGCTCTTTTACACTGAAGATGAACAGAGAACTTCCTTGGCTTTGTTATTTTATGAGGGAATGAGCTTCAAGGATTTGAGCTATATCAACAGTCAGAAATAAGCCGGAGGAACAAGAACACCCCACTGAGAAGCACTGAACTTCAACAGCTTCTGTGTTTGCTACAGTCAATTTGATTGTAAGTAGAACGTGTCACAGTGGGATATCTTTTTCCACACCACAGACTGTAAACACAGAAGCTGGCAGTACAATTATGTTTAGGCAATACGAATGATTAAGCAGCTAAAAGCAGTGATCATACAAGACTGTGTATATCACTACTATATTTCAAATTTCTTCCTGGCTTAAGGGCTTTCTCATTAAAACTCCCAGTTTCACCGTAGTAGATCCTAATTCAGAGAAAGGCACCAAAATGCATTTTCTTTGCAATTTCTGCCTTTCCACTCTTCATTGCTCACTAATAATTTAAAATTAAAAATAAATTATTATCAATGGTTTTAGGCAATTATCACATTTAGAAAAAATATTCTTGCTCATAACATATATAGTAGCAGGTTAGCACAAATAAAGAGACCTGAAAATGTCTTACAAATCAGCCCAAAGCAGCAATCTTGAGCCTGGGAATGTTGGCACATATGGCAGTAATGCAATTAATTCCTTCAACTGCATATGAAAAGAATTCTGAGTTTTGCTGCCAGAACAGGTAATCCTAATTTAATAAAACATCACTGCCATAACATGTCCAGATCACCTATAGTTAGAGAGCAATTTACAGGGCACATTAACATGCCTTCTAAACACTGACAAAAAGATCTGTATAGTCAGCTGATGCAGCTTCTGATGTCTTTGGTTTCATGGCTTTCAATCCTGGAGTCCTTCCTTTGAATGGAGTATTTTCCATGGTATTTCTATTTTTAGAAGTGTATTTGATGAAATTATTTGCACACACTTACTATTCTTTACTTCTCAGCAGAGTTAATTTCTGGATCATACAAACTTTTCTGATTGTCATAAGAAAAAAAATTACAAAAGGGAGAAAAAAATCCTCTCCTCTTATGAGCAACCACATTTTATCCAAATTCAGCAGAATTTAATTTGGCAAAACACAGGGCAGGCTGGCACAGAGTAAAGACTATCTGCAAGGGCTGACGGAGCTAAGGCTGGCCACATGCCACAGTGCTTTTTTAAAGAATCCACAAGAAAACACCACAAGGGAATAGAGAATCCAGTGCCCAGTGCCAGAGATTTTGCAGCTCTAGGGCCACTGCTCTGTATTGACACAGTCTTTCATTGTTGCTCTCAATAAACTCTTTATGCCCTTTATTTGCTAGCTTCATGAGTGCATATTCTTTGCTAACTTGCTATTCATGGAACAATAATAAGCAACTAAAACAAACAACTCTCTACCAACTCTCTACCCCTACAATCCCACATTACTTTTTTACCTTAGGCTCTATGCTTTGCTCTTAATTTCAGGGAAGCTAACTTCTTCCCACAATCTCCAGGGACAGGACATCGGGAGAATATGTCAACATGTAGCCCGTGCATTGCCGCATTCCTTTGCGGTTACATAAGGCACTGAAATTTTTCAGTGTCGTTCTCTTACTCAGGAATATTTCCATGAGAAAAATGCACAATTTGCTTTCCCATTCTAGAAAGCACTGAGAAATCCCCTTGATCAAATGCAACAAAAGCCCCACTTTCTTAAATATGAGGCAAGAGCTACTGAAAAGTCTGTATGTTCTATAAACTTCATAGCTATTCATACCAACACTGTTCAGTCACTACTTCCTTATGCTAGACACTTGTGCAATACTTTGGATATTCTTGGAACTTCTCTACAGTTAGGAACTAAGTCTAACATAGTCTTGAGGACACTTCAAGAACACAACACTGATGTTCAATGAGAGGGGGATTTTTCTGTCACATTTGCATGCTTACTTGATAAAAAACATACTAAAACTTCCATGAAAATAACTGTTGAACCTAATAATATTATATAGACAACAAACAATATTGATCATATTCCATCCCTCTTTTCACTGTTCCTCTCCTTACCCCACTCACTTTGTGTGAACCTAACCTTATTCACATAATCAGAACAGAAAGAAATTAACTTTAGCTCAGTATGCAAAAGCTGTAAAGTCTATAAAATTACTAACTTGTTTTGACTTGGCCTAATTATAAATACATGAAATAATAAAAATGCACCTAAAAATTTATGTCCTGTAACCCTTAATGTGGACGACACAATACAGTACATACTGCTCATCTGTTTCTCTGAAGGTTAAAACATGTATGTAACTTCATAGCTCTTTCTCATATTAAGTGATGTCATTTTGTTTCAATACCCCCACACTCTTGTATTTGATTTCTCATTACCTCATTCTTACAAAATCTTTTCTCAATATTTTAGTTTATAAGACTGTTTACTGCTGCATTTGATTAGAAAACAAACTGACTTTGCAGGGAATAACCATGGTTTAAACCTTTCAATCATCAAACCATATTCACAGAATTACACTTTACAAGTGACTAATCACATGGTACAAAGCAGAACAGAAAATTTTCCTTTGCCACCACTGCAATTTTTTACAGTCTTTTCCCACAAATATGGCTACAATTTTCAGAAAGCATTTGGTTTCCTTTTACTTCTGAAATTGCAAAGATTAGCTGTAGGGTATAAGCTAGCACTATTTCTGGCATATTATTATATTTTTCTAAATTACATTCAACCAAAACATTTCTATACAATGACAGTTTTGCATGCTTATTGTCATCCTGTATACTTTTTGACCAAGATCCACTGTAAAGGCCTGAAATACTCCAACATTTCTTCAATCCTGGAGAAAAATAAATCTTAGAAAACAAGTACATTTCCCTACTTTTATTTCCATTCTCAAAAAATTAAATATCATTACTAACTCATCTGCACTCTCAGTATTTTCCCTGTCTGTTGATAAAAATACTCCATAGTTCTCTATCAGGAAGGTCTCAAAGATTCCTAAACTTTTGTTCCTGCAAACTTGCTTTGACCCTCAACATACTTTCTCTTGCTCCTTCTGGGGATTTTAAATGCTCTTTCATGATCTTCCACATTCTTCCCCCACCCCATGGATGTTTATTTCCCAGAACAGTGTCAGACTTTTCCAGGGAGTTGGATCCACATTCCAATATTCTCCCCCCAGACTCTTCCAATGAAACATGGTTTATCAGGCATGCTACGTCATTTCTCACTCCTCCTGGCACATCCCAGCAACACTGAGCAGGCAGAGAAGCACCACAAAAAAGAGGACAAAGAAACTAAGAGCAGATGCTGCCAGAGGTTGAAAAAGCAGAGAGTGATTTCCTGTCTGGTAGCTAGGGAATTGCCAGAAAAAACATGGGAATTCCCAGATTTTTAGTGAAATGGAAGGTATTGGTGCATGAGATGATCTTACAGTAGGACTTGAAAAGACATTTTTCTCTGTTTGTTCTTAACCTTACCATGCACCCAAAGAAATGCTAAAAATACATGTGCCTATTCGCAGACAATGAAATATATGATATAATATCAGACTATAATTAAAGTCTATGCTGCAACACATTCTTAAGGAGCCAGAGTTCAGACTATCTGGCCAAGATCAGTTCTGCCACTTCAGTGCTGTGCACATGTAGAACGAGATGCAATGTCCTCACTAATATCCCTACCCAAATATCTTTCCAGAGAAAAAAATTAAATATAGGATTATTTCTGGTATGAACAGGGAGCTCTAAGAAGCTGCTTCTATGAAATCAAGAATAAATCACTGCAGCAATTATCATGCAGATCCTCAGCTGTAAAAAATTCTGCAATATATCTTTCAATGCTTTTATGTTCCATGTTTTTTACATTAAGTAGATTCCCCTGTTCTGTGAAGAGAGCTGCTCAAAGGAGGATCAGTCCCACTGGTCTGTGCTGGATGGCGGGGGAGGGATGAAAGGAATGAAAGCAGTTATCAAGGCATTTGTAAGTAGTGAGCTCTTGGAACAACATTAGAGTTGAGGGTCATGGGAAACAGAAGCATTGCTCACCCTTCTTCCTGGCAAGTTTTCTATGCTTGGGCAACAAAGTAAAATGTGTTGTAAGACCAGAAGGAGGAGGAGAGGGAAAAAAATTAAAATGTGTATATTTAGCTTATTTAAAAAAGAAGAAAATATTACCACTTGGCTTTAACGGAAATGAAACACTTTCCATATGAAATTCTTTCAGGCTCTTAAAGCTCCGGAATACAATGCTTGATTAGATTCTTTTGATCAGACAAGTAAGATCACAGTCAGATGTACTTCAGTAGTGCACTTAAGAGGGGTGGGGGTGTGAGAGCTCTAACACACATACACAAACAGATGTAACATTTGTTTAGAGAGTCAGATATGCACTTCCACGTATGGAGGGCAGAACTAAGATTCCTAATCAAGCAGGATTTTGTTCAGCGACATTAAATGTCACTAAATGTCTTGACCAAACCTGGCCTAAATTAAGTTTTTTTCCATTCAGTCTACCATACAGCCAGTGTGCTATTACACACTGCTTGGCTTCTTCTCACTACTTAGACAGAATGGATACTAAACACATCAGTTTCATATAGTAAACAAGCTTAACATGCTAGTTTAAACTGTCGTCTCCCTTTAAAATATGAAAGCAATTCAGAAACTGCAGATATGGGAGCAGTTTAAAGTCTGATGTCACAATGAAAGCACTTAAAAGTCTTTTAAAGATACATTTTTGAGGGCTTAAATCACTTGCAGTATCATAAATTCAAAAAACTGTTACCAAAATACCTATATTCTAAAAACAGGTGGAAAAAAATAACAGCAATATGAAATATGCTTCATTAACTAATGAAATCCTTGACTACAAATGAGTTTGACCAGATGAGCTCCTGCTTATATAAGTCAGAATTAAGCGTTCCCAAGGAGTTTGGGGTTAACTCAAATTTACATACATCAGACTATTTCCTTAACACTTCTAGTTTTTGCATTTTACTTTCCAGATTTATTGCATTTAGCTAGAGAGAATTATAAATAACCTGTGTAAAAACCAATATTCATATGATATTTCTTTCTATGTATAAAGCCACTTCAAAGAACAGGATCTTTGTATTAAAAAGAGAGAGAGAGAAATATCACTCATACTCATTTTACTGGATTTTTTACTTAACCTCTCAGACAAAAATAAGGAATTTGAGTGACTTTCAGCAGAAGCCTGTCTAGTTTCTCATAAGTCAACTAACTTGTAAGAAGGACCAACTAGCTTTCTACATAGTTCATGTACCATTTTTTCCAAATTTTAATTATTTGGAATTTTGTTCTACTTTCCTGTCAAAAAATATTTAGGAACATATGAAAACATCCTCTTGTTATCTTCCTGGCAGAGTGATATCCTTTAATTAACAATCTTACCATCCATTAGTACTAGCAGTGTTTACATTATGGCATGTGTAATGAGTTCTGAACTAACTACTATCACGAACAAATGAGACCTTGTCATTAAAACAGATATATAATAACTGGGTTGCTTTATTACTCTATACTCAGGCATGGTCAAGAAACATTTTAAATTCTAGTAATTATTTGAAACTGGCGGAAAAGACACACATCATTAATGCCAATCCATCAAACCACAAGAGACTAGCACTTAAAAACTACACAGATTTTGTCTCACTCCTTGACACTGTCTCTTGATATCAAAGGTACAGGGAATGGAGGCAAAGGTAAGTAAATGGCAAGAACCCCTTGTTTAAAGAAATGCACACACAGCAATCTGCCTGAAAGGGGTAACTGGGGAACCAAAAGAGTTCTACAAAATGACAAGCAGTACAGAAATGATGGTTGTTTCCCAAATGGAAACAGGTTGTCTAATGGAGCATGAAGCAAGCTCAAAACAAAGCAAGAAGATGCTTTTTCTTAGCATCTGTAGTTAAATAATGAATCTCACTATAACCAGACACCTTGGATATTAAAAATTTATCTGGGCTCAAAAAAGGACAAGTTCACAGAAGAAAAATCCACTAAGAGCTATTAAAGACATAAGTAACCCCTTGCTCAGGAAATCTTGAAGCCCCAAATCACTGGAGGCAGCGGAAGCCTCACTATACTCTGCCTGCTGTTTTTCTCTGCCTTAGTCAGTGCCATGCGTGAGAGAAAAACAGAACGCACAGCACAGCACTCACCCGTATCTAGAGACAGGATGTAACACCAGATAAGCTTCATGTCCAACCCTGCACAGTTGTGCTTATGCTCTTTGTAGCAAGATTTGGACACATATTTTGTAATTGCTTCAATGCCTTAAGACACTATTAGCTGATGACCAGCACCTGCTAGTAGGAGGTTATCAGTGTCATGGATGAGCTGATCCATGGGGCAAGCCCTCTTTAGCCACCTATCCAGGGCCATCTGTCTGAGCAACAGGCAACAATAGGAGAAGGAGCTGAGTTCACACTGAAAAAGTAAGGATCATGAAAATGTTGTGTCTTCCTCGCTGAATGACAAGGACACATTCTCCAGTGCATGGGCAATGGCAGGTAGATGAAAGCTGTATTATCGCCAACAGCTCCAGAGCCAGAGGATGTGGGCCATTACACCTTTAGTTACATCACAAGGCTGTAATTCTTCCAGCAAGGACTTTTTTAGTTATTTGTACTATGAGGTAAACTAAGTATAACTTTTTACAGCAAAAGCAACTGCATTAATTAATAAATAGCTGACAAAAAGTTTATTTATTAAAGTCTAAATGGCTTCAATGAAGACTGATTATAAAGCTGAATTCCTTGCACATGTATATTATCTTCACCATTCTCCTTCAAAAATGTTCCTAACTCATTCTTAGCATGAGGGCAGTCACTATGTAGACAACTAATACATGACTCTTTTTTTTTTTTCTCAGGGTTCAGTACTGCTCCTTCCTCCTGCCATTATTGCTCACTGCCTAGCATTCAAGTCCAGTAATAAACACAGAATTCTCTCAGCCTTCAAGCAAGCCAAGTCTAGAAAAAAATAAAATAAGTACATTTTTATGTCATATGCAGTTCTATTATCCTATTTACAGAAGGAAATACTGAAAGCAAGACTGCCTAAGGCCACACACCCTAAACTGGTGATTAGGCAGGCCCTTCTAGTTCCCAAGTCCTTGCCCATTATTCCAGATGCCAATCTGTCAGACCAGGAGATGTTAACCAGAGCTGCAAACAACACAACTTCTCACACTTCCTTGTCACTACAAAATCTGTAACTTCCTTTTTCCAAGGGGGCACAATTTTGAAAAATAGTTTTATATTAAAAGGAGCGAAGAAGACCTTAATTTCATTAAATAAATAAGAGAAAAAAAAAATAAGTAGCACGACATTGTTTTGATCCATTTAATGCAGCCCCTACAGAAGGCCTGGCTGCTCCATTTGCAGCAGTTAGTGCTCTCTGTTTCAGCTCAGTGTCCCTGAAAATTATGAACACCAGACACACAAATATGCCTATTTGCTTAACAGTCATTTGCTAAACTTTAGTTCAAGCATCTTTAAAAAAAATTAAAGAAATAAGAAACAAAATTGTGACAGAAGTATTAAGGTTTGCACAATTAAACTCCAATGTTTCTAAAAGATGTTTCTAGAAGATTTTGCATTTTAGTTTAATATAGGATTTTTGCATATACAATGTTTCCATAAATTTTCAGGTGCAGCAGGATGCTATTTCTCTTTCTCAAAAAACATACAAATTTCCACCAACTAAGATTAATTCCAACTAAGATTTCAATCCAACTTCATCACAGCTCCATCTCAAGAATCAGTATCTGAAGGAATATTGAAGAAAGTGTTTCTTTGCATAGAAGTTCTAGAAGAAGCCTACAGAGGTTTTCACTAAGAGAAATGGGAAAAAATTCCTTCTTTAAAGATACAAAACAACACTGAAATAGCTGATAACAAAGCTTTTGGAAAATACCCATCCATTTTGTTTCCACACACAATGGAAAAGTCAATAACAAGTCAATGAATCAATAATTCACTGAGAGAAGGAAGAAAAAAAACTAACAGAAACACTTTGAGCCTGAACCAGTTATCTATTCATAAAGGAAAATTTGGTGTTTAAACCTAGAACTGTATTTTTATCCAAAGACTAACTGCAGAATGTCCCTGATCTCACCATAACATCATTTTCCCTCAAGTTTGCTGCAAGAAGTTGCACTTGGAGGAGTAGCCTTGCATGCCTCACAGTTTGTTGGCTAGCTGGATTTCCATTCCATTACAGCCTCCTCCTCTCCCTTTTCTCAATGAAAAGTGGCTTAAAGACTTCTTTCAAATGTCCAGCACCACTATGACTTCCTTAGACTCAATATAATACAAGTGGGAACTTTTCCATTAAAGTATACTTTCAAAAACCATGAGAATACTTAGCAAGCTTAAAACCAAACAAGTTCTGTAACTGGACACAATTCTGAAATCATTGATTCTTTTTAAAATGGAACTGGAATTCTCTGTAAAGTGAAAAGTTTCAGTCTAGACAATGTTTGCTATCTACAATGAGCAATACGAACCAAACAAAGAGAGTACAAACATGGTAGTCTGGATTTTGGACACTGCCTCCCAAATGCAGAATTTTTTTTTTCTCTCTGTGAGCATGTAAAAAGCTTAACTGCAATGAATACTCCTTTCAGAGGTCCACGTCTATTGACTGTAATCCTTTTTCATCTGCAGTTGAACATGTACATAAACATGAATCAATGAAGAGTCTCTGAATTACTTGGGAGAATTAATTTAACAGCCAAGCAAAACATCTTCTTCCCAAAACATTCTTGTTAGCTTCCTTGATGTAAGCAAACAGAGCACATTAAAATATTGGCTGCAAGAGGAGGAAAACATGGCACTAACTAGCTGGGGGAAGGGGTAGGGATGGTGTTGGTTATTTTTAATTCTTTTATTTAAAATTACAGCCAGCAATAAGCAGATGGTTTTGCAGACATTTTTGGGTCTAACATGCAGGGCAAGACATAGTTTCTCAAAAGGCAATTCTATTTTGTGAATTGTATCTGAATTAAGAATGCCCAATCTATACATTTTTAAGAGAGATCATAATGACTACTGCTGACTGTTGCAATAGCTCAGCTACTAAGGATTCTGATCCTCTTGCTCCCTAAATATACAATAGCATCTCTTATCAAGCCAATTATACACAAAGACAGGCTTGCTAAAACCTTTTACAAGCACCTTGCAACACAAAACAATACTCCTAGGATCTACTCCTCACAGACAAGAGCCCAGAACACTGGAATAATCTGAGTTACCTCTATGTTAGCTGGTCACATTTATTACTTAGTGGCCAAAGAACTAGCAAATTTAACTTTGATATCGTACCCTCAAGTAAACATATAAATTAATTCTGTGTATTCTGCTGTTAATTCCCATAATGTCTGAAAATAAAATTTTAAAAAATAACAGTGGAATAATAACTATAAACTGGGTAAAGACAAGCAAAGACTGCTCTCAAAACTATTGTGGGAAACAGTAATTATAAATATGGATGAGAGAATCAACAAGAAGTTTGACATAAATAGCCTTATTGAGAATTATTTTCCTATTGGATTTGGAGATCACCAAAATATGCACACAGTTACTTAGAAATAGAACACCCACTAAGTCAAACCAAAACGAGGACTTACAGTGCCAGTTTTTCAGTAATGACACTCAAGGTGGTGATTTTTTTTTTATGCTAATCCTTCCTCCTCCTATTTCTAACATGAAAAATGAAACTTCTCTTCACTCAAAGAAAAACAAAATCCAATAATAACTCTCAAAAGTTCAGTCTTGGCAAGAAAATTTAGTAAAGGTTTCAGCTTAAGAAGTCTCCTTGAACCAAATTACCCAAGTGGCTAAAAGATTATGCAGCTGCTAACTTCACTAGTTGGTATATAGCTTCCCAATAAATACACCTAAAGAATCACTTCGTAATTTGTGGGTTTGTCCTACTGCAACAAAAACCACAACATGTTTCTGGATGCACATAATAGTCAAGATTCTGTTTTTTATCATCTCTCCACAGATAAGTAATACCATGAGGTGCTAGCACAACAGCTTTTTGAGTGAAGAGAGATGTATTTCTGAAAAAATCACATTCCATTGAGAATTCAAGAGCATTTAGTTTTTGCTCTTTTATACTTCTGAAAACATCATTAGCAACCTACATAATCCTTATAATATTTTACAGTCCAAACAAATATTTTCATTTAAAGATCAAGGTAGGGCAATATTAGAGCTGTAAGGATAGCAGAAGGCTCTTCTTTTAGCTTCAGTTTTGCCAAGTACTGAACTCAGCAAAGTGCATATTCCAGCTGTGTAAAGTATTTATCTTGAAAGAAACACAAGAGGATGTGGGCTTTAAGCCAGTAAAATACTCAATCATCTGGAATATTACAGGACAGACCAACCAAACTGGTTTCACAACTGCCAGGGCACGAAGGTAGCAACAACTACTTAACTCAGTTGCCACTGAGTTAAGTACTTATAACGGAATGAAACTTTAGTAGATTTTCTGTACTAACACTTCTTCTTCCTGCCAAATAATTCCTTTCTGAATCTCCAAAGAGTCTTACTATTCATCAGATCCATCACAAAATCTGGAGATCAAATTGGAAAAAGGGTGTTAATACTGAGTAACATATTTTGCTGCTGATACATGTATTCACAATCAACTTTCATTTTTTCCTTTCTTGAAAAGCAGAAGGATGCCAGAATCTAAATGCCAAGAAGGCAAGGTGATATGGGAAAATAGTATTTAGGAAGAACATATTAATGCACATAGCAAAAAATTATATCTACATACTAATGCTATTTACATTAGATTTAATACTCCTTGAAAGATCTTGGGAGTCACTGCAGGCAGTTATTTTATCATATCAACTCAACAGTCAGCAACAGTCACAAATATTAAGGCCTAGTAGGGAAAGAATGCCAAAAGCAGAAACTATCACTATTTGATGCATTCTTGCCTTGAATATTCCATGAAGGTGCAAATTCCCTTTCTTGCAATCTAACTCAGAATGGGCATTGTTACATAAAGAAGGTACAAAGGACAACCAGAGGACAGACTTGCTAACTTAAAAGCAGAAACTAACTAGACTGGAACTTTTCAAAGCAGCTGGGGAGCAAAACCTGAAAGAAAAAAGGAAGAAAAGAAAGACCTTAAAAATATATATATAGCAAACCCAGATGAACAGCACAGGCAATATATACAGACAATGTTACTACTTCTCATAGAACAAAAATTGCCATTTTCAGATAAGAAAAAATAAGCAGCAGGAATACAACAAAGGAAATAATTTTGCTCCTGCAGTGTACACTTAAATCATGGAACTCCTCGCCTGCTGTCACAGACTGGTGTGGAGCCTAACAGGACACCTGTATTTCAATCCAGGTAAGATAAATCCTTTTCTGAAAAGGACTTATTTAATGACACTTGGGGAAATTTAAAGCAGAAGGCTACTCAGTTTAGAGGTTCTCCTTGTCTGACTTATAGAAGTTCAGCACTTCTGGGAGGGTCACTGACTGGCCAGTTTTATTCTGGAGATCTGAAGGCAGAGTGCATGGCTCTGTGAGATTGCACAGACGCTGACACAAATCTAAACTTAAGTATCCTCACAAAATCTGAAACTTGCATCTCAGTAATAATAGGATTTAATTACTGACTACATTAATTTGTTTCATGGGGAAATAATCAGGTTTTGCAGTAGTGCTTATCAATTTATGGGGTTTTGTTTGTTTAAAAAAAAACCCAAACTTTCCATACACTTGGCATTCAAGCAGAAGCAGACTTCTGAGAGACCAAATTCCATGCTGCAGATCTGGATCTCACCATAAATCCTCCCTCCTAAATTTCTCTGAGAAGCACAAATACAATCCTCACTGGAATGAATGAGGAGTTGCAGAAGTATTAGACTTCATATTTAAAGAGCCAATATACTTTGAATAAAGTTTAACAAAACAGTATGACAAAATGTCTGCCGGCAGTATGATATGCAGCAGCATAAAAAATTCTACTGCACTGATAGTAGGGATTACCTGAACAATCTGTTTAGCTTTAGAAAAAAATAAATGCCTCCTTTAATAAAATATACTAATCAACTGTTTTAAGATCCCACTCCTATACTAAAATGAGTCTGTTTTATAAGTACCCAAATCAAACAAAGTCAAATTGTAATTCAAATGTTTAAAATGGTATTTAATGCTTTTATAGATAACAACTTTTTTTAAAAATTTCAACCTAAAGGCATAATATGTAGAAACTGAGATGGAAGTGAAATGCTTAACAATGCATAACACTTAACAGACACTTAAATTACTCAACACCTGCTTATATACAGAAAAAAACCTAAAGTACTATTTACAGAAAAATATACAAGTTAATCTCTCAAAATCTCTCAAAATCACAGGTTATATTTTACTGTGGGATAACTGTGACAAGAAGAAAGGAAAGAACTTGGCATACAACTGGTTTAACTTTGAAATCTGCCCAGAATCCAGACATGGGAATGATACACAGAAACTCCAACTCCCACTGGTGCAGAACCTCATAGTCTCTGCCCATCTTCACTGCACTCAGCCTCTTTTGCATATCCCTTAAAGAGGAAGTGGGATCAAGATTTATATCACTTAATTAGCTTTAAAAAGATAACCAGACCAACCAACCAACCAACCAAGAAAATATCAAGTCACTAAAACATCATCCCCTCCAACCCATTCACTAGTAAGACTAACACTGCTGTCTTGTGTTTTATTCCATCTGTACAAATGCATTGTTGCTCAAGTGCCATTTTGATTTACAAAGGAACAAGAGAAGTGTTTGTCAAAATATCATGGATTCCTTTGGGAACATTAAGAAAACATTGCAAAACTGATGTTCAACCCAGCAACACAGTACTCAGAGCTCCATAATGACTCGTCAAGAGAAGTGACAAAAGTAGGCATGCAAGGCAGTTTTTATTGTAAAACAGTCTTGAAGTCTCAAGGTGCATTGACAACTCTGGCTTATCATAGAGAGCATCAGAGAGGCTCTGGAGTGTCAGTGAGGAGGAGTTGTGACAGCATAATGCATATTTCATTGACAAATGATTTGGAAGCTGTCAGAAAACTGGTGGAGAAAAAAAATCCACACGATCTGCAATCCCATTTTAGTAAATTTAAGATGATTACCATTCCCAGGGAGATTTGGGATATGCTGCATTAAGAGATAAGAGTAAAACTAAATGAACCAACAAAATAAAGAATTACATTATTGCTGCGCTGTAGCAATGCAAACAGAATAAGAATAAACATTTTAACCTGCTGTATTTCAACTACACAGACAAGGCACGAAAGAGAAAAAGTAGCACTATGTACAGTTATCAATATTGTATGAGAATATAAAAAATGGAAGCTCTTAAGTTGTGTGTAACTAAAGGAAATCAGCAGATCCTGTGAATTTCTGAGTTTAATTTATTTAGACCAGAGACCAATGTGTCTCTTGGATTACAGAGAAAAAAGAATGGCAAAAAAAAGTACTTTTACAAAACTTGTAATTTTTCACTTCTCAATTAGACCGGAAAAAATAAATGCTGAACAAATTTATAGAACACGGCCCTAACATTTTTATCTTTCATCCTGCAATCTGGGGATAAACAAAAGATGGTAAGACTCAGACGAACATCCCAGCAGTTCATGGGAAAAATGAGTTGCGTCATGCTGGCTGGGGTGCAGAAGATGGCATCTTCAACCAGCTAAGCAACAGAAGCTATAGCTTAAAGGGCAAACTCAAAATTCTGTATGAGTGAATCAGGAAATCTCTCAGCATACAAAGAAGATTTGGCTATGTAAACAGGAAATATCCTGCTGTGTCTAAACGCCTCTTCATAAAATGAAATATTTTGGATTTCTCATTTGACCTTAGGCTCCTGAACAGTACAAAGATGCAGCAGCTCTAAGCTCACGTAGCAAAAAGCCAACCATACTGACTGTATTTGTGAGGAATCTTTGTTAAGTCTATTGCCAAGCTTACATTTATGCCTACAAGAATCAGCTTAGACACACTTCTGTACTCTTATGTCAGTTTCCAATTAAACTAGTCATGGTAGTAGACAACAAAACACCATATGCACAGGAACTGTGAGAATTTTAAGGTTTTTTAAGTAGTTCAGACTATTTTTTATCTCAACAGGATAACAAAGCTAAGCTATTAAACACATTTTCCTGACATTAAGGATCTTTGAAAAATGTTAAGTTTGTTGCCTTTACATACCTGTAAGACAGCAACTTTAACTGAACCTGTTTAGTACCTGTATATATGAAAAGTAAGATAGTATTACTATCTTCAACTATTTGGTTTTGTTTCAATGTATATTTCCACAGGCATGTACATACACTAAAATAATACAGCCTAGTGTTCAAAACTAAGAAAGAGAAAAGAAAAAAAAAGACAAAACAACAAAACTAGACACAAAAACATCCCCCCAAGACAGTCACTACAGCATAGCACCTCTGTTTTGAATCACAATGCTGATACCAAAGTAAAGAGTACCAGAAGGAAACATCTGAGACCTTATTTGCAAGTAATTTAAACATGAAAAACATTAAAGTAAACTGTCTTTAGGATGTATTCTTCACAGATTTCTATGTTTCACTCACACATGTACATTCAAGAAATGTAACTTCATTACTTGGAATTAGACTGAAAACATTTCTTTTTAAGGCAAGAATAAAACAATGTGATCAACAAGCCCTGCTACCCTGACCAGGAGTTTCAGGATTTAATACTTCAAGTCCAACAGGTATAAGTGAACAAGACTTCAACTTAGGGAAAAAAAAATCCAAACAATTTAAGATTTTCCAGCAATGAAGAGTCCATTATAGTCTTAAGGAAGCATCTTACTAGCTCTGCAGTTGCAGGTTTATAATCTCAATTTGTATAGCTTCTGCCAACACTTGGATCTTCATACACCTTGGTCTCTTAGCAAAACCTCCCATCAATAATTTTTCTTTGATCAAAATAAAAATATAAATATAAACACAAAATATAAAAATATAAATATATCTTTAACTTTCAGATTAAGTAATGGTGAAAATGGTGTTACATGGTGTTTGTGGTCTTCAAGAAGCTGAGGCATGTTTATATGCTCTTCAAATGTTCAAAAAGGTCTTCTTTGTGCCTTCACAAGTTTTCAGCACTCTCCAGAAAATGAGCAGCAGGACCAGACTCAACAGCCATAAGTACAAAAACTATCCATAAAATCCTTTAACTGATACTTACAGACATACTTATGGCATCTGTCAGCCTGCAAACCCATGTTCACCTTACCAAATGTACTCATCCTCCTCTTCACCAGCTAGTTACTTTCCACAGTCAGTGTTAGCTGCCCTGTAGGCATGCCACATTTGCTGTTTCTTGACTTGCTGAAAATGTTCCCAAAAAGATTATGCAAGGACAACAAAGAATGATTTGCTGTGATTCTAACAATTTTCAACTCTCAAAAAAGAAAAGCATGTTTTCCAACACAGAAGTCTCACCACACTTAAAAACAAGAATCAAGGGAATTCCCTCTAAAAACCAGAGTGAAGCACTAGCCATTATCAAGAAGAAAATACGTTGAGAACCTGCAGTGCATTTATTTCCTTGCTACTTCAGATTCACTGACTTACATTAATTGATTTATCAAATTAAGGTAACAAGTTCTCATATCCAATCTGTACAAAAATAACCAGTCAGAAATTCCTACACAAGACCTATGAGTAAAAAACCATCTCATCAGGCATTCATGATGCTTAGCAAATTGCACTGGTTTTGCACTGTTAGTTTTTCCAATTTGCACTGTTTTTCCTTAGTTTTAACCAACAGGCTTGGTCAATAATATGTTGAAACTGGGAGAGGAAACAAAAAAACAGGAGAGGGGAAGAAGTAGTACTAGCCATATTTCATTTCAGTATCTGCAAATGGTTAATCAAAAATTACTAATCCCAAAGATTATTTTCACCCCACCTACTTGCGGCTTAAACCAACTCCTGCTTAACCACATCTGATACCAACTGAAAGCAGTAATTCTTTTCCTCAGGTCTGTTTTGTACTACTGGACCTCTGCCTGGTCCCTAACCTCTGGCTCTTCAAAGCACAACTCAGGTGGAGAAACCAACCCTTTAAATGCTGAGAATGCCAAAGCCCAACTCTTGATGGCGCTGACTTTTATGAAAACAACACATACCATGCGGTAAGATTCACAAAAGCATGTCTGAGTACACAGAGCAAAAAAAAATTTCTATTATAAGCCAACTATTACTTTCCATTAAGAAGCCACTAGTTAATTTTTCTTTTTCTGTACTAAAACAGATTCTTTACAGAAATATGGAAATTGGTGCAGCTTCATAGACTATCCTGAGCTGGAAGAGACCCACAAGGGTTATCAAGTCCAACTCCTGGCCCTACACAGGACAAGCCCAAGAATCCCAACATGTGCCTGAGAACATTGCCCAAGCACTTCTTGAACTCTTGGAGGCTTGCTACCATAATTGCTTCACTGGGGAGTCTGCTCCAGTGCAGAACCACCCTCTGGTTGAAAACACTTTTCCTAATATCCAACCTAGAGGTAAAATGTTTTATAAATACCTTTTATTTACCCTAGAAGGTAAAATAATTGACAACACTTTACAAATGAACAGATGTATTTTACATATATATGTTTTAGCAGTATCAGTCTCTCAAATGTTCTCATAACTTCTGTTTTTCCCCAGAATAAGGGGATTTTACACCTCCTAGAGTAAAGTTCAAGTCTTACTTATTTCAAGGTTTCCTGGAAGGTAAGCGACATGGTTCCACAGCTCCCCTCTGTACGTAGGCGAACTGGTAACTCACAAGAGGAGCATGGAAAGGTATTTAGTTTTTTTTCTTGAAGTGTCATTATACAGCTTGTTTTAATGGCAATGGTAGTTCTAGACATGAAAAGGTTCAAAAATGGAACTTTTTTGTTAATTGATAACCTCAGGCTCAGAGCAAGCTTTTTCAAAGCAGTAAGTTTCTTCTGCATGCTCCCTGCAACTTATAAATAATTTCAGGCTTAGAGGAAAATCACCCCTCTAATATATTCATGGATTTAAAGTAACAGTTTATGCAAATAGTAAATTCCACAGAGGATGAGTTCTTGTGTTCTCTCTACTTCTACCTCTCTCAACTCCTCCTCATTCTTTGTAAACAAAGGTTAAAGGTAAATAAGCCAGAAAAGGGTGAGAAGATGGAAGGAATGGAATGTAAACTTTCTGAATAGCATGGTCCCAGAGCTCCAAAGCCTTTGACAATACTGATAATCTAGGTAGGCTTCTGAACATCATCATGTACTACCACAACATTGCAAATCTCTCTGCTCTTCTATTTAAATATGATCTGCACTTTTAAGAACTGTGGCTTTTAAGAACTGATCTGCCCATATTTACACTGACATTTGGCCACTTCTTGAAATTAATTTAATTTTTACAATAGAAGAAAAAAAATCCAGTTATCTCTTCTTGTGCATCTTCAATCAGCAAACAAAGAACTTAAAAGGAAATGTCTTTACTAGGAAACCCTACTTCCTGTATTAGTTGTTTTACCAAGAATTTGTGGGGTTTTTCTGTGCACGGTGGTGAGACAGTGGCAAAGGTGAGGACTTGGAGAAGAAGAATAAAGATTATTTTTATATTTCATAATTTTCTAGAAGCAACCAGGTTCTTACCCAGGTATTTTTGTGCAGAAAGTAGCAGGAAGGGATCATCACAAAAAAATTACACCCTTAACAGAAGTCTAAACAGGTCAGCTGAATGACCACTTCATCTAAGATATACTGTAAAAGAATTAAAAGCCTTTGCAACATTTTAATGATTCATTCCCCTATTCTTTTCCTAAGTTCACCTGTCCCCATGAACAACAAAACAAATCTCAGTCATCAAACACCTAGACAGCAGCTGCTTGTTAGAAGAGGAACCAAAACGTTTCTCTTCCAAAGGCAGAAGCACTGAAAGCACTTGGAGAAGAGCTTTACTGGGTTTACACGGCAAGGTAGAGGTGGAGGAGGGCAGCAGAGGTGGCTTCTATGAGGAGACATCAGAAGCTACCTCATGTCAGACAGATGGTTCTACAGAATCAAGTCGCAGAATCACAGAATATCAGGCTGGAAGGGACCTCAAGAGTCATCTGGTCCAACCTCTTGGCAAAATCATAAACAGATTCTTCTTATTGTTACCTATTTTATTTTTCGTGATGTTTATTTTATTTACAAGCCTTTATAGTAGAACATTAATCCTAATGGTGATACCTACTTTGATTTACCTAATATCTTTCTGAGACCAAGAGTACCTTTGTAAACAGACACTATAACCCACACTGGGCATGCAAACCTCTCTTTAATCAACTTGCAATCAACTAACATGAGCAGTAGAACAAATTATATGACTGAGGCATTGCAGCACCTTGTATCCTGCTTTAAATATTGAGCTAAAAGAAGACAAGACTTCTTAAGACATACAGCATTTCCATACTGTTTTACCATGTCTGAACGACATTAATCAAAACACCAGAGTGCAGTAACATGTTTAAGCTTTTGTATCCTGTGAAATACAAGTTTGCATAATTCAGAAGAGCGAAGTGATTTAAATTGATAACTTCTAACTAATCTGAAAAACTACACTGTAACATAGCCTGGAGTTTATAACCTGCTGTGAAATATACCTTTCTAATGAAAGCTATTTGCACTTCACAGGGTGCCAATGGGAGGTTACATTACTGCCCAAAAGTACTTCAATTCCATATTAATATGGAAGAAGGTCAAGTTATTTTTCTTCAGTTTAAATATATACTTCATTGCTACTGCCTGTAAGATCCTGAGACTTTTTCACCTTTAATCATACACTCGAGGAATCCATAGCACTACATAGTCAAAAGACCACAAGCATTGATTTGATTTAATGATTGATGTTCTCACAGAATATGGAAAGATAAAACTTATGAAAACTATTATACTAGCTTTGTTTTCCCTACTTTTAGAGCTCTTGAAAACTTAAAAGTCAATTTAAAAAGGCATAGAAAAGAGCTACTAAAATGACCAAGAAACCAGAGAACCTCTTAGAAGAGAGGATGTGAACAGACTGTTCAGTCCAGCAAAAGGATGTGATTATTCACCAAGCAAATCCAAGTAAACAACAATGCTGAGTGACAGGAAAATTAGCATAAACAAGATTGAAATTCCAGATTAAATTTATTTTTAATGAGTTATCCAACTTTCAGAGTAATAAGTTTCTAGAACAGGCTTCTAGCAGAAATAGAAAGAATAAAAATTGTTTTTAAAATGGAGCTTGACAAGTAGGGATTACATTATGTAATGCTAGCAGGAGACTGGATGTAATAAAGTAAATCCATGGCACCAAATTTCTCTATATTCCAGATTTATTTATAATTACAGTTTTGAGAAAAGGAAAAATAGAAAAGGCAAAGATAGAGCACTGGCTTACTTATTCAGTAGGAAGAAGGCCTGTATTGTCCTCGGTTTTTTTTTTTTCAGAGGATGAATACAAAGTTATTTACTATTACAGGAAACTGCAAATTGCTGTAGCACTTCTGCCCACAAAAACCCAAGAGATCTGGACAAGTTCAGTGACCACAGCATCATATTTTCCATTGTAGTAAAGACAATATTCCTGAAGCAGCTGGTCTCTTATTAATAGAATTCATTTATCTTATTCATAGTAAATGAAGCACATAGTAGAAAACAAGCCAACTGGCCCATTTAGAAACTGATTAAATTTGACCTTTTAAAGAAATCAGTTTAAAAATCCTAATTTAAAAAAAAAACCACAATATTTTTTTCAAGCAGAGATATTTCATATGGCATTTGAAACTCGAAACTGTTCCTTTGGTAGCCTGACATAATCCAATTACCAAGTTTCTCTAAAGAATACCAGTTTCAATATTAAGGCTTAAGAACACCCATGTTGAGTCATTCAAGGTCTTTGTTGATACAGTAATCATTACTGACAGTATGGAAATTCACTTGCAGGTACTACTGGTTCCAAATTAAACATCATGTGATGGCCGAAAATAATGCTCTGTAACAGTCTGCTACATCCTGATACTTGCTTTCTTCACATATATTTGGCTAAAGATAATATGATACAGACTGCAGCTGCTTTAAGCACTAGAGGAAGCAATTAAGATCCTTCTCTGGTCACCAGCTAGCTTACTGTTGGTATCTCTGCATAAAAGGCAGAACACTGTTAGAAATGTTTTTGACTGTTACATCCATAATTCATAGATATTGCACACACCATCTGAGGTTGCACAGGACCCTACAAATGCCTATCAGAAGTAACAGGACAGCAATGGAACAGATAACTTCCAAAACAAAACCTAATGGCAACGAGTAAGTTTCAATTTCCTTTTAATGGGATAAAAGAAAATGTAGTTTCTCCCTGTAAACACTAGCTGTAGCACAGGGCTGAAGTAGGCATGATGACCATGTGCACTCCATGAAGCTGCTGCTGACTGTCATGAATGCTTACTTACTAAGTAAGTGTGACTGGGAATATCCCAGAACAACACAGATCCTATGGTTCAGTTTATTTAGCATCATATCTTTATGTATAGCCATACCAAGAGTAAAATTTTTTTAAATTGGGAATAACGTACTTACGGACTAGGAAATATAAGCTACGGCTACATAAATACAGGAGAATGACTGCTATCAAACTTCAGCAGTCAGTATTCAATGAACTCAGTCTTGCTTCACTTAGAATCTGGAAAAGACATTGCAAAGACATAATCTTATGAAAATATGTGAGGCAAAGATATCTGGGAAAATGCATCTCTCTGGAAAGATACAAAGGTTTCATTTTTTTCATGAGAAAACAAATCCCCAAAGAGATAAAAAGATCCTAAGTTCTTATGTAATTTTGTCTTTTTTTCTTTTTCCTGGGAGCTAATCCCCAAAATTTCCCTATGTATAAACAGGTTCATCTGTATTTTTATTATTAGGTTTAGCAGAGAAGTGAATCATCCCTGAAAACTCCGAAAAATGCCAAACAACTTAAGAGTCTTTTTATGTGTGAAATTTCAATAAAACCCTGGTAAATAACATCCCATTGCAGCCCTTGCAAAAGACAGACACATCTTATGTCTGTTTCTCCTTGTGTCAATTAATAAAATAAAACTAATGACTGCTACTAAATTACAAACTTCTAAAGATATCTGTTAAATCTTATTTATATTACATGTATATATAACACCACATCTCTGCATTACTATTTGCATAATTCTAAGACACTTGAAAAAGTATAGTATTACTTAAAACAGTTGTAAATATACTGAACTTTCAACCACTTAACCCAAAACTTAGGCAGTTCTCATTTTTGAATATGTGAATTTGACAGGACTTAAGATGGAGAGGGCCTCAAAAATCAGAGGGAGAAACAGAAGGCTTCTGCACACACTGAGTTGTAAGATCACCTGTAAAAGATGAATGTCACTTTTCTGGATTGTTAAATACAATATTCATTAACTTTGGCAAGTCAGTAGTGTTATTATGGAAATTAAAAGTACACAAGTAATTATATAATGGAATTTCCTATATAATCGATAGGAGAACACCCTAGACTAGGTTGCTTTTTCAGAAGATAACTACAAAGAAATCACAAAGCACATGACTGGAATAAGTACAGGGAAAAACAGACTTGATGTTTTAACTAAAAACAACCTAGAATGAACAAGAAGGAAAAATACCAATTCTGCCTCAGGAGTCATTCTACAGCTGGACCTCACAACGTGAATCATTTAGGCATATGCACTTTTAACATGCACCTGAAAGATCTACTAAATTAAGTAGCTGAAGAAATTACGAACTTAACAGTTATCTAATAATCAAAAAGGTCAGTTGTAACAGGAAACCATTTGTTCTGTAAAGGTTTTTACCCTCTTAATTCCTAAGTTAACAACAAAAACCCTCTTCTGGGTGCATTGAAAGACTATATGCTTCAACTTAAATGTGCCTATACACAGGGCTAAAGCTCTGTCAAAAGACAAATTTTTAATATAATAGGCATTACATCTTACATGCATAAACTAAATCTTTCAAGAGATAGTAATGCATTTAGTACCTCAGCTGATTTGAAAAAGGAAGTGTAGTCCATCGGTATAAATACTAATTGCAGGACAAGGCTGAAGCAGGCACAATGGCCATGCAGATGGGGCGCTAACATCTAGCTAAACTGAAACATATCATCTGTGTTGTCCTGGGCTACTCACAGAATCCTGCTTATTTAGAAAGACAATGAAACTGTGCAAAAAATGCTAGGAAAAAGCTGCTGAGGATTTTATATCAATTCTAGCTTTATCAGTTCCCACTGTATTCACAATAGTCAACTGCTGCTTCATGCAACACAGAACAGCTCTGCATGCCACCTTGGAAAGCAGCACTCTCCAGAATTAATGTAGAAAAACCACATTAAAATAAAGCCTGACTCATTTTGGGACCACTCGAAATAAAATGCAAAATACTTGCATACTACCTTGAGCATATTTGTTCTATCTTCAATTTATGTGGAATCTGCCAGGTATTTATAAACATTGCATTGTTACAGTAACTTGAATACTTGATTGTGAAAATATTAAAATTTTGTAACATTTGTAACACGGAAGTTCAATTTTTCCTGAAAAACCGTGGACATGATGTCATTTCATAAAATAAAACTTACATTTAGCAACCTTTAGAATAATATTGTGTTTTCTAACTGCATTAAGTCAGTTTCACTGTCTCTTCTTTAAGCATGGTATGGGTGACACGTTCCAAAACTCATTTCCATTGAAGCTCTGCAGCACAGTCCAGTTTTTTTTCACCCCATCAGAACTGATCCTATAAAATGATGTGTAAATAAAAATCCTAGATCACCTAGAGATAAAACTTGGTAAATAATGCCTGTTTTGTTTCTGGGCTTTAAAGCTATAAAATATTCAAAAATCAAACAACAGAGTTATCACTGAACTCAACTAGCTCACAATTTGATTTTCAAACACATTTTAAGAAATTTGAAAAAAATAAAAGGTTTGTATAAGTATTTTACACTTCACTGATTTTAAAGGTGAGTAGGAGTCACTAATTTGCTTAAACAAGTCAAACTTCTGTGCTCTAGAAATATACAATAGTGCCACTTTCTATAACAGGTACACTGTCCTTGCAGCATCTACAACAGAGTCTTTAGAGCATAAGTCTAGGATTTCTAAATTGTTGAGAAAAAATCCAGACATTTTCTCAGCAATCCTAACACAGGAATTAAGGCAATATTCTATAGAAGAATGACACAGTCATAAAATCAAGGGATTTGAAATAAACAAGAGGACAAAGATTTCTTACTATACCAAAACAGACTTTATTTTTCTAAGGCTAAAAGACACAACAGTCTAGATCTGTATATAGGATACAATAAGCATTGTGGTCAAATAGAGTAATATTTGAACTAAAAAGTTTGAAAAATCATGAGAACCTACAGATTAAGAAGTCATTACTTGAGATAGAATATTATTCTAAATCCTGCAAGGACTCATAAGTGTTCTCCCCAAAACTAATGGGATAATTCACTTCAGAATCAGGGTTCAAATTACTTCTTAAATACAATATTTGTTCTACTGTAATCTGTGTTTGACAATCATAAACTGGCTTGTGGTTGAAGCGATCTTAAAGATCACCAAGTTCCAAACCCCCTCCCATGGGCAGGGACACCTCCCACTAGACCAGGTTGCTCAAGACCCACCCAACCTGGCCTTGAACTTCTCCACAAAGGGGGCATCCACAGCTTCTCTGGGCAACCTGTTATAGAGTTTCACAAGCATCACAGTGAAAATTTTCTCCCTAATACCCAATCTAAACCTACCCACTGCATTACCTCCTGGCCTATTCACTGCACATCCCTGTAAAAAGTCCCTCTCCAGCTGTTGTATGCCTCTCTTTAGTTACTGGAGAGCTGAAGGAAGGTTTTCCCAGAGCCTTCTCTTCTCCAGGCTGAACAGTCTCAACCGCTCAGCCTGTCTTCAGACAGCCTAAGAAGAAAGTTGTGCTTGTTCATATTTGATCTGGACCCAACAGCAGTCAGCTCTCAGCGCTAGTCCAGGTCAAAAAAGTACTCATGAGGTATCCTAATCTGTCATTACTATTTTTTGCACCAGGTTTGTAATAGTAAGCTTTTACTACTTAAAACAAGCTCAGACTTTTTGTTACGCAGAGAGAGCTTTTTAGCAACAAGAAAGGCTTAAAGTACAAATAAACTTTCTTGCCTGTAAAAAAACCTGTAGCAATAAGTTTTCAGAGATACACATAGACTGATACAAACACACACACATATATACACTCACACAAACACTATTTCTGTGTAACTGGTCATCTCACATCCTGTGGGCATGGGTTTAGGAATTTATTTAATTTAATATAAATTCACATAAGATGTTAGACTTGTACCCAGCTAGTCACTAAAACTTAGATGCATCCAGAAATACATGTATTCATATGAAAAAAACTCTCAAAAAGGCAATAGATGCTTTATATAGATGCAATGCTGTAAATATATAGTTGATGCCTGAACAAGTACAATTCAACTCTACTGCTGGGCAAACAAAATCCTCACAATTTTTACCTCCTAGGTAAGGACACAAACTTTGGCTTTAGACCGCGGGTCAGAAACAGTTCTTAAGAACTGCAGAGCTCAGAGCAACACCTGCTCCCTGTCCCCATAACAAGCAGCACTGCTACCTCTAAGCCGACAAAAACCGGCATACCACGACAATGTGGCAGATGTTTTTAAGGATTAAAGCGATTCTTTCTTTTGACTATCTCTCGTTGCAAAAAGAAACGCTGTAAGTTACTTCTCTGCTCTCCGTGAAGGAAAACTTTGGGCAACAGGTGAGACATTCAAAGTGACTTAAAGACAAGAAGTAGGTGACAAGGTTTACAGGACGGGAGGACAAACCGAGTCTAGTGACGCTCCCAAGCTGGGCGATTCCCAGCTTTCACTTTATGATCTTCGGAGCATGACTACTGTTTTCATGTCCCAGAAAGCTGTCACTGCTCAACTCACAGACCTTTAAAAGCACTATACTATTCGTGCTTATCTGCTCTCAGAACTTTCAAAACACACAGAAGTTCATCTGGGGGGGGAAGATATAAACTCTCCCTATATCTCCACTTCATTATGTCAGTTTGCCCACTTATTACAAACATCTTCGTTATCTTAAGACACGCCACTAGCAGCCAGCGTGCCAAAAAGAGACCCCACCGCAACACTCCACGCCTGATTCGTGGCGTACAGCGATCTACACGGCAACTTTCCGTCCCAGCCCCGAGCCTGGGTTCTGCCCGCATCCCCAGGCGGGACCACCTGGCCGGTCCGCGCCCCGGCGGCGCCCACGCTCTGCCCGCAGCCCCGGTGGGGAGGGCGCGGCCGGGCCCCCGGGCCGGGGCAGGGCCCGCGCCGCCCCCGCTCCCCCGGGACACCCACCCGGCCCCGCCGCGGGCGAGGCGAGGCACGGCAGCGGGGAGCGAGGAAGGGAGGGAGCGGGGCAGAGAAAGTTGAGGAGGTGCCTTTCGGCGGCTGCCGGCAGGGGAGCCCGCGCCCGGCGCCCATTCAAACAAAAGAAGCCCCTTCTCCTGCCAGCCACCGCCGGTCCCACCGCCCGACTCACTTCGCAGGGCCCCGATGAGGAGGCTTCCGTCCTTAATCAGCTCCTTGATGAACTTGTTCGTCCTCTCCAGCTCGATCTCGTGACACTTGAGGCGCTCCCTGAAATCCGGGCTGTCCAAGTAGGAGTCGCTGAACTCCAGCGTGGGCAGCCCCATGGCAGCGGTGGCGGCCGCAGCCCCCCGGCCGGCGGCGGAGGGAGGGAGGAACGGAGGGAGGGCCGCGCCGAGAGACGGCGCCGAGGGCAGAGGGGAAAGCGGGGGAGCGGCGAGACGAGGAGGGCTGCCGCCTCCCCGAAGAAGCTCCCGACCCGCCGCACCGGCCCGCTGGCAGCGGAGGCGGCGCGCTCCGGCCGCTGTCACCCAGCTACATCGCTGCCCGCGGGACACCGCGGGCTCCCAGCGCCGCCGCCGCTCCGCCGCTTCCGGCAGCGCTCCCTCTTCCTCCCTGCCCGGCGCTAACTCCAGTGCGAACCTCCCCCGGCCCAGCCGAGGAATTCCTCCTCCTCCCGGCGCGGCATGCTCACACGCCGGGGACGCGGCCCGGCAGTGCCCGCCCCTCGCTCGCCGCCCCTCTGCGCTCTGCCCTCCAGCGGCGGCCGCGGCCTCGGGCCGCTACGGCCCGGGGCGAGGCGGAGGGTCTGCGCGGCTCGGCGGGGTCCGGCTCTCGCCGCCTCCCTTACCAGGGGCTTTGGGACGGCCAGAGCAAAGTCGGGAGGGAGGATCCCCAACCGGGGCACGGTGGCACTGGGGCATTGCAAAGGGTGCGCGTGGAGGAGGCCGGTTTGTGTGGGGTGAAGCGGGGGAGCAGCCGCGCTGCTGGGGCAGGAGCAATGCCGGCCCGGGGGCTCCTGCCTCCGCTGGAGGAGCCGTGGGAGCCGGGGCCCGAGGCAGCCAGCCCAGCGGGCTTGCTCTGGCAGGGGATCCCGCTGGCACCCTGGCCAGCTTGCCCTGTGTGCGCGTCCGGCCTGCGGCGGGGCAGCGCCCCAGGGATGGGCAGACACAAAGGTGGGACCATCCCTGCTCTGCCATAGCACTTGGTTGCTCTGAAAGGGATAGAGCTGGGCCACATCCATCCTAAAGATGAGCATCAAGCCTGATTTCTGTAGCAAAGTTGGTTCTTACAAGTATGTGAGTGGGCTTTTCACAGTAAACAGAAACACTTTGATTCTTGTGTGTTTGTTTATCTGGAGCGGTTTATCCAGACATACCATGTCAGTATGTAAGAATGTATACAAATATACATACTGGATTTAGGGAGAGTTCTCGGTAAACACACCTTCAAGTCGGCAACAACTCAATTGGAAACAACCATCAAGGCATGGCCATGAAAGTAATAGTACTTCCAGACAGCCCACCACTTGCCAAAAATGGCTTTCAAGAAGACAGCCATGCACACACTCCTACCAAATAATTGTCACCATGTCTATGCAGTTGAATATGCAAGTGTGGGAAGGTTCAATGCTCCTACATGCTGTAATTCCTTGATCGAATTTGTGTTTTTCACGCTTCTTAGCTGTTCATCAAAACTTACCTCTTTGTATTCATAATACATTTTTGTGAGTGTCAAAAATGCAGAAGAGATGCTGCCATTTCAGCTAATACAGTCTGCCAAATTTCTTCAAGTGAAAAAATAATGATTCTCTTTTTTCACAAGGCTGAGACTTTCTCAGGACAGTATCAGAGTTAGATGTCAGTGTTGATACTAATAGATCCATTGAAGTCTCTTAATTCATAGTGATCACAGAACTCTGCTCATTAACATGATCTCTATTTTCCTAAAAATAGAAGGAATTAGACTGAAAAGGGCTGCTTATTTCCATGCTTTTGCAAGCAATAGCATGTAATTTCACTTGTAGAGACTAACAAATTTTATTTGAAATCCAGTTGAACTACTGGAAGGATGTTCCAAGTGGATCTTTTTTCTGACTGCTAAAAACCAAATTTTCAGTCTACACATGGTCTACAGGGTCATTTTAGGCACAGTTGTTCTCTTCAATGACATCTGGAAATGAAAACATTCTTTGTCTTCTATCATGTTTATTCTTTGATGTAGTTTTAGAATACAATAATGTCATCTCTTAACTCTTTCATACAATACCTGAAAAAAAGCTTTCTGCCATATAATAAAATATTAATTTCCTTCTTTATTCTTGTTCTTGTCTAGGTCTCTAAGTTTGGTTTGATCTTACTTCATCATAGTTCTGAAATTATATGCAAGACCTTGTTCGGTCACATTAATGACTGTGTTACTGAGCTAAACACCTTTGATGAAGATTGCAGTTGTCTATTTCACAGCAAAATTACTACTGTGCTTCACTAAGGCTCTTAGATCTTTCATTTCCTGTCTTCAACTAGCAGATTCCAAAGTGAAAACAGACATTTGTTAGTCCCAAAACCATGTACTAAGCATTTTAGTTCAAAGTAGTTATACTAGTAATCAGGGTGACTGTTTTTTTACTATATAATGTTCTCATCTTAAAAAGTTCCATAAGCACATTGCTGCATTTGGTATCTAGATCATGAGTGGAAATATTAATGAGACCAATATTAATCGCATAGTCCCTCCAAGTAACTTACATTATCCATTTAACTAGTTCCATGTTTCTCAGATGAATCCATATCTTTCTCAGCCAAACAAAGAATTTCTCAGCATACGGTGTATCAAAGTTCATGTAAAAATTCTACTAGTTCACCTGTACTACTGCTCCCTTTTCTCAGCAAAAACATTTCTTTTTTAAGAAACTAGATTTGTTAAGAATTGTCTTTGCTTCATAAGGCAATATGTGGCCAAATGAACATCCAATCCTGCATTATCTTCCACCAGCAGAGAAAAGTCTTATTATTAATCTGTGAGCTCAATAAGCATTTATGGCTGCATCTGGAGGAGGATCTGGTAAATGAGGGATCTGGCACACTTGCAGAGTCCAACTAACAAAAAAAGTCTTGATGGAAAGATAAGTTCTAGGGTGTGTTTTGTGTTGGAGTTAGGTGGGACCTTGGAGTTTGCTGCTTTCTAAAGAAAACAAGGTATTTGAAGATGTGCTTGGGAAATGTAGAGGCCCAAACTTTATCGTGAGCAGGATAAAACTATTTGGTTTGGTTTCTTTTTTCTTTTCTTGAACTTAGAAAATTTTTTCACAGTGTCTTGGTAGAAATAGTAGGTTTCATAACTTGAAAAGATGGGATAAACTGGGGAGAAGCCTCAACTTTCAAAGAGAGCATCTTTCTTGTAAACTAATAGTATGCTAGAAGAGAATGAACCATATTGAAATACGATTTAGACACCTAAATAGGTAGATGCACCAGTCCTTCAAATAGAAGGCTCTAGTAAATGAGTTAGCCTGGTGTTATTACTAGCTGTGAAAAGACTGATTGAAAATGGGACACCTTTTTTTTCTGAGCCCCAGGGACCTTTGTCCTGTTTTATCAACCTCTATGTTTGTTACTCTAAGTTTTTTCTGATATCTTACATGATTATCAGGTCAGATCAATTACTGTGGATCTCTCCTTCATCTTAAATGTAAACATTGAACTGTAATTTCCAGACAGTGGCCCTAGTCTGTCTCGAGAGGATACCTCAGTCCTATTTCTAGGCAGCCTGGGAAGAGGAAAGGTGAGGTGTGTCTCAGTATTGTCTACAGCAGCACCTATTCCCTACTTGTAGTGTGAGGAGAGGGCTGTAATGCAATCCCCAACATTTGTGGCTCTATCCTCCTCTGTTAGATGCTATTAATCTAGGCAGTTAATGCAGAGAAGGACTGTGAGTGTCTCTTATCTGCTGGGGAATATTTTAGGATAGAGACTCTGCCAACTTCCTTGTTATTTTTTCTGCCACAATGTACACAATTATGGGAAAATTACTTATAGAGCTGTGTGGCATTTCTCTGTCTTCTGAAAATTGCTGTTTTCCCTTGAGAGACTGTGGGATTATAGGCAGAAAAATACAAGGACACTGATGCTTGTAAGTCCTCTTGAACTACTTGAGTGTACAAGATTAACTCTGCACATAACTAGCATAGAAAATATTAATAGGATAGAAAACCCTGCTCAAGCAGTTTTTTACAGAGTATTTGAATTTGTTTTAGCTCTCTAAAGAGCTTGTTTTACTTATGTTTCCCATAGCTTTCTTCTTGGGAATTGCCAAGGTTCCCAGGAGCTTGCTAGGATAAATTCTATTAAAAGTTTTCAGTTTCATCTTATTAATTTAAGATACTACATGCTAAGCTTATATTGGTGAACAGTGTTAAATTTAAAAAAAAATGAAAATTCATGAGGAAAGTAGGTCTAAGTTTTTTATTTCCTAGCATATATAAACTGAAAGTAATACTACTCTGTCTGGAATAGAGTCTCATGTTGTTAACTGACTGCTAAATGACATAGTTGCCAATGTGTTCTGTTTGTTTTGTTGGTTTGGGTATTTTCACTGCAAGTTAACATTGTCAGAGGAGGAGAGTAGCGAGACAAAATCATAGTTTGGAAACCACGCCTTGTAATTTTGTATGTACAGACCATATTATCCTGAAATATTGGTCTCTGTGCACAAAGGTCAACTCACATGTGCATTCCTATCAGTGTTTCAGATTGTCATTAATAATTACAGATTGGTAAACTTTCTCAAAAAAAAGCTGTGTTTTTAATACTTGAGCTAGCTCAAAGTGGTTTGGAGAAGCTTCAAACAGTGAAGTTCAAAGTTGGAATTAAAAATCATGTTTAGTAACTCTAATGCTGTGTTTGCTTAAGCCTCCTGGGTAGTTCTGGGTTGAATCTGAATGTTCCCTAACTGTGTTCTGTGGTTCAAAAGGCTGTGGTTCTGCCTTCTGGTATGCTCGAAATAGCATTTGCTTCAAGAAGTAGGTGTCTGACACCACGTGAGTTACAAGCACTTGAAACAAGCAGCTCCCAGCTTCCAGATGGGATGGGTACAGTACCTGTGACTGAGCCAATGCAGGCTAGTCAGCATTCTATGGGAAATAGTAGGTGTGGCAGCTTAAAAATCACAGCAAGGTAATAAGGACTTTATGTATCCCAGTACCCAAAGTATAGAGTAGGAAATCTGAATGTTAGGTGCCTGCAGTCTTGGTTCACAGCACTATCTCTAGAAGGGGGAAACTTCAGATCACACTTTGCCTTGCATTTGTTTTTAAAGATTTTGGGAGTTCCACTCAGCATGAAAAATCTTTGGATCACTCTCCATGTCTATATACAGTAGAGAAGTACCTCCATTCTTTAGTGTTCACTTTGGAAGAAAAACATCTGAGAGGTAGTAGATACATCATCTTAATTGAAATTTGATTAATGTACTCTGTACTTGCCTGTATTTTTCTGAAAGAAACTTTTTTACATTATTGATTGTAGTTTATTTAAGTAAGTAAACAATGGGACTGTGAAAATCATCATCAAGGTGAACACCAAGAAATTAAATTTTCACATCATTATCCACAATTATTCTTTCATATCCAGGATCCAATTCCTTAAGTGGATGCCTTCCTTACTAGCCTTGTCACTTGTATCACTTTGAACATGAAAGAAGAAACAGACTATAGGAGATGTAAATTCTGGTCCTGCCCTTAGTCAACAGACTGCATGTTAGTGCCAGATAAGAACTGGGTGATTACATGATCTTGATGAGCAGCTAAAAGGCAGGATATATTCAGCTCAGCCCTGTGCTACACCTTTGCTCAGTGTTTGGGTCAAAGTGGATGTCTGTGGTGACTGCAGCCTGTATAGATATCAAGAGACAGGAATTACAGAAGGTACCTGAAGGAAGCTCAGTCACTTTGGAAGATTGTGCTAGAAAGGATGCCAGAGAAATCTTAGCAAGAGAAGGAAAGTGGACAGACAGCTCTGCTGTCTGCTTTATCATGTGTACCTCTACTGCATGGAACCTAGATGGATGCCAGTTGCAGCCATGCTGTGTAGGGGAAACAGACCTCAGGAGACAGCAATTGGTGTCACACATGAAGTCTTTGCTATGCTTCTTGGGTTTTCACGAGCCAAATCAGATCTATGAATACAGGGCAGTGAGATGACGTTGCTTTCACCAGCTAGTAGTTTAATAGTTTGATTTGTAAGTATGTAAGGTCTTTAAAGTAAGAGTCATTATTAGTTTCTGACTTCATACATTGCTCTGTAAATTTGAAGTAGTAATTGTAACCTACATCCTGTGCACTCAGTGGAAGAAGATACTTGTTTATCTCTGCTGTCTGTCTGTCAGTTATGACACAAATATCAGTAGGGCCAAGAGCTCTTGCATGCTCACATTAGTTACTGTTCACCAGAAGACTGAAGTCCTAAGCAGTCAGTACTCTTTAGCACATACTTTGCATTTATGTTGACTCAGTAGATAACTGGGAAGGCTTTTTATGATACAATGTCATCTTTTTTGGGTGTGTTGATATCTGCTAGGTCTGTTCTAGCAGAGCATCTGTGGGAATTGAAGGGCCTTCACTAGCAGCTCTGGACAGTGGGCACCGGTAACAAGCAGTGTCGGCCTGTTGCTAGTATTTCCCTGTGCAGAAAGAACACAGTTTAAATGCCCATCCAAAGGGCAAATCTTGCAAGCCTCTTGGCAGCCATAAAGCAGTGAAAGCATTTTGCCAAGTAAAAGGCTGGATTCAGTTTGAAGAGATAAATCTGGATTAGGCCAAGTAAAACACAGTGATAGAAATTTTGGATGACACATGAATTACCGGTTTGTCAAAAGCAAGCCCTACCCTGAAAACAAAATTTAATTGCAGAAAATTTCACTCAGAAAGTAATGCAATTCCAGAGAAAATACTGAACAAATGCCATTTTGAAGTTAATCTTGAAGTATGTTTTTTCACTAATCTAATTATGGTTTACAAAGGTACATAAGCCAGAAAATAAATCAATAATTTGTTTGCTTGAACATTTCTCTAATTCTCTATGTAACCTAAAGCACTGCTTTTGTGCATGGTCAGAAGTGCTTAGGTCTTGACAGGAATAAGTAGTTCTAAGCTTATGAGTTCTGCCTGAATCCAGAAAAAAGGTATTCTTTAGTCTATTGTATGGCATATAAGAAAAGAATAATTTATGTGCCTACTCATTAAAACCTACAAGGTTGTTTTCTAATCCTGTCCTTCTCTGAAAACTAGTCCAGTAATTTATGTGAGAATCACAGAGTAGCAGTCCTAGGGTGGAAGACACAGGCTATGATTCTGGGTGTTTGGATCAGATTTAGAACAGAATACATGCAGTGAAATATATTTTTCTTTTTTCAGGTAGGGAAATGGAGACATTAATAATGCAGGAGCAAGTTGCTTCCATAACCTTGTCTACACTTGGAAGTTTGCTAAATACCTATTGTAGAAAAGCAGTGTCCCCTTGAGGATTTACAGCAAAATGATCATCCTAAAATAAATTAGGGATAACTATCTCAGTAAATCTCAAAAATCATAAAAGAAATATAGTGTGACATTAAATTCCTCAAGAATATTTTAGCTAAGCATGTTCTTATTCTTTCTTTATATGGGAACTCTGTTTGTGGGGGTTTTTCCCATTTACTTTGTAATTGATAACTGCTATGATGTAGATTTTTCTCTTCATCCTTTAAAATATGTGACTTACATTGTAATTTCCAAAACATTGAAGTGTTTACTGCCAAAAGTAAAAAAGTGCTTCTTGTTTTAGTAAGAAACCAAATCAAATAGAAAGTGAAGTCTGTTTTTCATGGCTTCATCTATGAATGCTCAACAGGTCTTCATGTGAACAAGGGAAGTATGCTCTTTCTTTGAACTCTGTCCTCTTCTCATCAGTGTTTCATTTTTTGTTTAATTCATAATGTTTTCATTACATTAAGGGAACAACAGGGTATCCCTCCTGTAGATAGTGGAATAGCTATCTGTCCTTATACTTTAGTCCTCAGGGTAACTTCTTTTGTTTGAGTTAAAACCCTCTTGGTTTTGAGTTTCATAGAGTGTATAACCAGAAATGTATTGATAGTCATGTCAGATATATTACAAATGTGTTCAAAAATAAACAAATCGCAAATCTAGAAAGCTATTAAATTAGGCTATTATAACCAGCCTGGGTAATTTTTCATGTAATTGCAAAGACTTGAGTAGAAGATGATTTCAAGTGTTGAAATTATGTTTTCTATGATGCAAACCAATTCAGATTTCGTTTTTCATATCAGTAACTTAAAAAATTGAATATTGCCTAATGATGAGCCCGTATTTGGAAGAAGAGGAAGAGATTATCCTCAGTCTATTTTACACGTGGCCGACAAAACTATCTCATGTTTCTCAGAGCCATGGGAAATCAAGCTGTGATTCAAATTGCTGTTATTCTGCTTTGCTATTCAATATAGAGTTGCTTCTGTGTGGTCCTTGTCTAGCACTATAATTATGCAAATTATACTGGCCGAGGACAGATACCTTAGAAAGCAGATGTTCCTAATCTGGAATTCAAAAAATATACATTTTGTACCTCTCTCCTTCTTGCATTGGGAAAAGAATATTTTGTAATATGTTTATTGTAATGACTCTCCCCCCTATATCCTCTGTTTCTGAAAATATAGAAATTTAAGAGAAGATCAAAGGAGATATACAGTATGAATTTCCTCTCCTGAATCATCCCTGAGAAAGAACTTGATTACCTTTTGTTCTCAAGATGATATTTTTTTAGTTTGTTCAGATAGTATCCTCTGTTGTTTCACCACCCAGCTGAAAAGTTTCTCCAGCTCTAACCTTTGCTATCAATAGTATTTTTTCTTTTTCTTCTCCCTTGTACATGGAAGAACAATGATTGTCTTCTTCTGACATATTTACCAGGTTTCCTTCATCTTGATTTCTAGAGCAAAAAACTCACTGCATTTTGCTTTTTTTTCCCCTGAAAAAAACTCATCCTCTTCTTAAAAACTCTTGCTCTTAAAAAAAATTAAAAAAGAAAAAAAAAAAAGAAATCAGAATTCTGTCCAGTTTCTTATTAGACATGAAGTTCCTAAACCAGACACAAAATTACCTGTGAGAACTTGCAAAAGCTGAATTTGTAGGATTGGTTATCGTTCTCATTATATCATTCTATAAGGACATGGCTTTTTGGAAGGGCATCACTCTATAAATCATTGTAACCCTCGGACAATTCTACCCTCACCATCAAAATAAAGATTTCTTATTCCATATTTTGTGTCCTGAATTTTCTCTTTTCACCATTACACTTTTTTTTGTTTTGTTATTTGTTCCAAACCCAGAAAGATAAAGCTAGTTGTCTTACTGATTTGTCAAAATTATTTTTAATTCTGATCCTTTCACCAACGGTATTTTCTATTTCATTATGACTAATTTTGATAAACGAAAATTTGAACTTAGCTCTCTTTGGGAGCTCTCAGCAGGACAGGGCACTCAGCAGGACAGGGCACTACTAGATATTTTCACTTCCTCAGCATCTGTTTCTCAAAAGTATGCTCACTATTCCCTTTGTCTTCCAGTTACTTCTTACTGCCAGAACTTTTTTACTTTTTTGCCTAACTCTTTATGTCACATTACATCTACTCACATTTTTGCTTTCATTGATGTGTCCTTGGTTTATGTTCATCCTCACTTTTGGTTTTTGTATATACCATTCTTCACTGGTCCAAGTTACTGAAGAGCTCTCAGTACAGACATAATTGTCTCTGCTACTCCTACTGTGTGGCCTTTCCTGTTTAATGGTTTGGCTTACAAAATAACCTTTCTGTAGTCCTACCTGTACTTCTTCAAATTCTTTCAGAAAACGTCTCCATTTACCATCTCTCTGTTTTATGAAATATTCTTTTCTGAAAACTTTTGCCCTATTCAACTACTTTTGCAATCTTGTATCAGTAGAGCAATAACATTTTTCCTTTAATTATAATTCTTTATGCTTGCCCAGGAGTCAGAACCATATCTAAAAGAAATACTGCTATGAAAGAAGAGACTACTCTCTAAATAAACAGTTTAAATAACAGTTGCTCCTTATGATGCCTTCAGCAACTGCTTCAATAGAAGTTTTATATGTTTTCTATATGTTGAAGTTATAGCAGATTAACGAGCTGAAATTGAATTAATAGTATTATATCATTGCAAGAAGGCATATTTTCTATCAGTTTCATTAGGAGATAAGCTCTGGGCTGGACAACTTTGTCCTCTTCTTGGCTATGGTAGTTCAAGAATGTGGACTAGGTGGAGAGGGATAAGCAGGGAGCAGTGATGGTGATCAGAGGGCCAGGAAACAAGAGGAAATGCTGAAAAAATGTAATGTGTGTTTTATGCAGACAGAATACTCGGAATGTACTAAGTGATACAAGACTGCTTCAGAGAGAAGGGGGTATTTGGTTTACATGCTCAGACAAAAGGTATTTGGTTCCAATTGCAGCATGAGAGATTTGGGTTATACAAGGAAAAATGGCTGGTGATAAGGATACTTAAATTTTGGAATAGTCCCATTTATTCATAAAAGCTATAAATCATAACAGAAGTGCATTTTTTCATTGAAAATTTTCTAGTTCATCCTTGTCCCTAAGTAATACTAGTTTCCCATAAAATAGAAAATCTCTCAAGGTTCTTCTTATCTCCTGATTTTCAGGTTATGACATCTCTAGATTGTATCATCAGTCTGAGTTGCCCTATTTTGTCTGCTACTTATAGCTCCCACACATGGGAAATTAATCAGATTGACTGAAAACATTATTGAAATCCCAACATTTGTGTTGGCCATTCACATTTTATTCTATCTTTTCAAAGACTATGCTTAATTAGACCTTATTGAAAGTTTATTGAAATCAAGAGAAGTTCAGACTATTTTGAAGGGCTTTTAGTCTAAAAAATTTAGCTTTATTAAACATGTCTTACTTTGGTTTTGTCATTCTAACCCCACATACTCATTGAGTAACCTGTCCTTGTCCAAAGATTTAGTTTACTTTACTTTGTCCTTTTTTTTCTGAAGTTACTGGTTTACTGGAATAAAAGGTTCATTTCCCCCCACATATTAAGATTGTTCCAACATTTCCTTCAAGCAGTTAAGTTTCTGTTGTGCCAATACCTCAAACACTTTCATCCCAGTATTTAAGTTGCTGTAGATAAAGAATTTTCTTGCAACTCTGCACGGTTCCTTGCTGTGGCAGAAGGGAGCTTTTCACTGACTTCTCAAAATGAGCATTCATCCATCTGTCTTTAGAACAAACAAGTATGTTTCCACTTCCTACAGCCTTGCCACTTCAAAGTGAGGTCTCACTTTGTGCTTGGAAAAAAATGCTGTTGAGTTTTTCTCGATTTCTACATCTCAATCTGATGCAAAGGAGAGGGACCCCAGATTTAGAAGAAATCCTGCTGAGTTTAGTGTTCATGAGAAGAGTGCAGATTTCATACAGCCAGGGAGTTTCACAATGGAGAATTAGTCTGTCTTTTCAAGAAAACATCTTGAAGCAATAACAATATCTACATATTTGAGAGGTTGGGAAATTTTAAAGCCATAATCACATATGTAAGTGTACTCTTTTGTGCATGTATCTAGAGATTTTAAATAAATTTAATAATTTAATTTTTAACCCTGAGCACTCACAAACTTGTAGTGTAATTAGCACTGTGTCTTTAACTTTCACAACACAAATATTTTTAATGGTTCTTCTATCCTAGACTTAGGTCTGGAAATTTCATGGCACCTACTGTGTAATAAGTTCAGATGTCTTTTATGAAGATTGCACACACTTTTAGAGATTTTATTCCGAAAGACTATTTTGGATGGCTGTGCTTTTATAATATCTATCATGCAGGATATTAGAAAAAAAGCAGAGTTACTGCCATAGACAGTCAGGCTACACCTACACCATTTTGCCTTATCAGTGCTATGAGGAAGTAGGATACCATTCTGGGAGAAACCTGAGGCAGGTGACTTAAATGACTTATTCATGGTCTCATTGGAAGCCTGTGACAGAGCATGAAACTAATTCATGTCTTTTGAGCTCAGAATTAGAGTCACAGCTTTACAATCCTGATTTTCTCTTGCTTTGATGGGCATTTCAGTAAAAACATGATTCTGTGTCAAGAGATTAGTATTAGGGATAAATTGTACAATTCTCACTCTTCTGCTGAAATAAACAGATGTAATCCCCTTTTAATGGAGAAGAGGTTCTATTTTATAAGAAAATATGATTGCTTGAAGCCAATTAAAGAACTCTAATAATACAGTATTGTGATAACAGAAACATAGAAAACCAGTTTGTGGGCTAAGTGAAACAGTTGTGCCCATAATGAAACATCATCCAGGCAATAGCAGAACCTTCCAACCATATAATTTAGGTCTTTCCAAAGGCAAGGCTAGCCTTATGGCTTCAGATGGCTGAGGCAGAGAGACAAAACAGAGTCGAAACAAAACCAGAGATGGACATACACCAAAGGAACAGTATTTCTCATGCAAAGATCAAGAGGAAATGTGCCGATCTGCAGTGCTTTGGGCAACAGGCTGTCTTCCTCACTTAATCTAAAGAGAAGGCCTGTCTGGGGGTTCTTATAGTCTTGAGATGCACTGAATTTGGTCTCTGGTGCTATGTGATGTGGAACAGAAAATGTTGATTGGGAGCTTTGCAAGCAGTTATAGGTCACACCACCTACTTATTATACAAGTCACTAGAACAAAAAGGTAAGTTACTTCCTGATGGAAATTTTTCCTCCCCTCCCACAAACTGCTGTTTTTGTTATACATATACATCCTTGCCTGAGGTGATCTCTATCATGTCATAGATTTTGTTAGGATTCACTCTGGACAGGAGGCCTTAAGTGTGACAGGAACAGGATGCTGAGTCAGCAGTATCTTTTTACACCTGCAGATCTCTTACTTTCAAGCCTTTCTCATCTTATCCCACTTCTTCTCTACTATTGACTTTATTTCACAACCAGGTCTTTAATTTTAGGATATTTAACTGGGTCTTTAACATCAGGATATTCTTATTACAGGTGGATTTGTGCTATAAGAGAGGTCTCATTTACATCTAGAACGTTTGGAATAATGGTATCTACTTTTACTTTGGAGTAAACGATATAGACTTCTGTTTCCAAATGTCTTTATATCACTTGCCTGTAATCTTTTTATTCTCATTTCTCCAATTTAACAATTGCTGTAAACTGTTTCAGTCAAGGGTTGTCTTCTTGTTGCAAAACATGCGTGGGATGTCTGTTACAAGGGACTGGTTGTAAAAACTACAATACAAGCAACAATCCTGGATCTAACTCATCTCCTTTATCATGTATTTACAAAACAATTCCTTTAGCTCCTTTGATCGTGCTAGTGTTCATCCTATGAAGGAAAAATTTTATTCGGATTTGAACTGCAATTAGCATTTAAAATTTAAAAATGCCTACTTGTGTAGCGTTTTATATAAAAATTCTGAAGAGTAAATTAACACAAATGCCCCTAAATATTTTTTCTAAAATCTTCATACTGAAAAAAATCCCTCAGACATCCCTGGGTTAAAGTGAATGACTGAGTAATTTAAGTATTTTTCCTATATGAAGTTTACAGGCTGTTCTTCAGACTGCTTCATGCGTCACATATTAAAATCAAACAAAAAAAGAAAAAGGAAAAGAAAAAGGAAAAGAAAAAGAAAAAGAAAAAGAAAAAGAAAAAGAAAAGCTGCAGTGGTCCTGAAGGCAGCATACAGAACAGCGTAAGTTAAACTCAAATCCCCTTGTGCAGGGTGTCTGAAGCTCTGTGTGTGTACTGTGGGGTCGTAATACAGATTCAGGAAGGTGAGAGAATTGCATTAGGAAGAGAGGAGGGAAGAAAGGAGGTTAAAAGTTTAAAGGTCTTTTGAGTTCAGAAGGGCTTAAAAGTCTGGATACCTTTATTTTTCAGAAAATATTCTGTCAGTCTGGATTGACATTGCCTTAGAAATGAAAAAAAAACAAAAACAAAAAACAAAAAAACCCAAAAACCAACAAAAACAAACAAACAAAAAAAAAACCCAAAAAACCAAAAAAAACAAAACCAACCAAACAAAAAAACCACCCAGAATTACAGTTTATTTTCATTAATGAAACTATTTGTTTTAGTGTGTTGGTACAGCACTTGTTTTGGTCTGTAACTCTTATGCAACTCCAGAGTGCAATGTATATGTTTTCTAAGCTGAAATGCTGTTCAGTGAATGGTTCAGTGCTCTTCCCTGCTCACAGCTGCATGATTCTGCCCTTTCCTTTGCCCTTACCTTTGTCTGACCCCAGGGCATCAGACATACCAGTGCAGAAGTAACCCTGCTACTCTACTGCACTGTCTTGGTGGAACCGTGGACCTGTGTTGTTGAAAAGCACGTGACTGGTTATTTCCTCAGGGTGAGCACAAAAGCAGCTACAGGCCTGCACTGCCATGTGTGCTTGTTTTGGATGGGGTACAATTAATTTTCTTCACAGTGGCAAGTGAAGAACCACAGTTAACCAGGGTTAAACCACAACACCATGCCAATCAATAGTCTGGATCTGCGCAGAGACCAATCCAGAGAGATGTGGGAAATTTTATTGAAAGAAACTTACAGGTTATTTAGGCAAAAGACTTGAGGACTCTGTTACTGGATTTGTACATCTGAATACTGGATTTGATGTCTTGTAGTTAAGGACCTTAGGGAACCTCACTGGTAAAATGTGTGTGCTTCTTGCATTAGGAATCATTAAAGCCTTTGGTTCAGGTTTCCTAAACTGTCTTCTATATATATCTCAATTTTTATCCTGCTAATTGCAACTTCTGGAAACTAGGCTATGGTAGTGAGCTCTCTTTTCATGGTCAAATCATAGACTTACTATGATTTGTTTGAAGGTTGAAAAAAACCTGTAAAGTCATCAAGTCCAATCATTTACCTGGCATTGCAGTCTTCACCACTAGACCATATCCCCAAATGCCAAATCCACGTGCCTTGTGAACACTTATAGGGATGGTGATTCCACCACTTTGCTGGGGAAGTGTTGTCTTTGCAGTGACTGCAATGATTTGCTCTCATTTTTAGGCAGTTTTAAGAAAGCCTACTTAAAATATATTTATGGTTTTACTGTTTGTAATTCATATAATGTACCCTAAACCCATGAAATTAATGTCGGATTCTATATTGCTTTTGCTATAGAAAAAAAGCTCAGCAAAATAATGAACAAAACCACAAGCAAACAAACAAAAACCAAAATGGAAAATATTATTAATATGCACCAAGGATAGATTGCATGGAAAAGTAAAGTTGGCTTGGGCTTATATTAAGTGAAAAACATTACTTTAGTAAAAACTGGAGGCTACTTTTGAAGAATTGTGTGCTTTTAAAACTCTGGGAAGTTTTCTTCTTCTTTTGCCATAAAAATTAAGCACAGAGAACTTTCATGTCAGAAAATAGTTTTAGTGGCATTGCTATTTTGACAGTTATCTATGAAATTCAGGGTGCAAACAATTCTGTTAAATTAGATTCAGTGTTTCAGATAATCCCTTTCTTACAGTGGTTGGCATTTTCTCAATTTCCTTAAATCAAATGAGATAGTCCTAAAAGTGAACCAACAGGTATCAAACCATTGATCACCAGCAGAAAAATGTAGCAGGTGAATACAGACAACAGTTCATACTACATGGAAGGAAATTTTTTGACACAAGGAAATACAAAAGATGACCCTTGGCCAAGATAAAAAATGAACATGATTGCTTCCACTGCTGCCTTAAGGAACCTTGTTCATTTGAGCCTTACCTGTATCAGCTGCAATGATATATTATTTCTATTGGAATGAAAACAAAACCATAACATCTGAAGCTGCTTAGCTAAAGTTAAATTCATGTTTGTTTTAATATTTCTGGTGTTTTGTTGTAGAGGGTTTGTTTCAGTAATAAATCTTCAGATTCTGTTTCTAATGGATTCTGATTAATTTCTTTTTTATATTACAACCCATGCAATTGCATATTAATTAGTTTGAACAAGTATTCTTTGGCTTATTAAAAGAAAGTCTAAGAGCAAATAATAGTTTATATTGAGGAGAAAATTCCATGTGTGCTGGTAAGCATTCTCTAGTCTTTATAATGAGAAATTACAGTATTTGTTAGATTTTTTAATGGAAATTTTTAAATGGTTTTGGAATATTACAAAAGTTACATTAGTATAGTGAATTTCATACCTTCCTGGGATGTGAACAACATGATTCTTCCATGGAAGTTGATACCACCTGTCAGAAAAATACATGTTTTTCTCATTTTATGAAAAATATCAGATGATTCAGGAAAAATAGGTCATGACAACAAAGAAAGTTTTCTTAGTGTACAGCTCTTGTGATATTTACCATGGAAAACTAAAAACTTAGAACCATAAAATTGAAGCACATGGTGAATCAAAATCCTGTGTCTAACAACATCTCTTTTAGATGTCTTCCCTAACAGATTTTTGTAGTTCTATAAAATAAGGGATGTGGGATAGCAAATAAGCCTTATGCAGATTTGCATTTCATGGGTTTCCATTCTGAAGGCTCTGCTGATTCAGCTACCAAAGCTGTAATATGCTACAGTAATTGTATATGAAATTGCTGCTGTGCTGGCATGATTTTGCTGCTCTTGGTTTACAGGCTTAACATTTTCTGTTTTCTTTGGTATCTCAATGCTATGTTTAATATAAAGTATTCCTACACATAGAGAAACAGATTCCAGCAAGACTTCTCCGCATCTGTGCAGACCTGAAGTATCATTGCCAGTCTGGTGACACTCAGTCCTTGAACCTCTGTATATTCAGTGTCTGCGTAGGCTATTTGCTTTATATTTTCTTAGAACTGAGACAGGCTGCTTTTGACTCTCCCTTGTTCCCACCTCATGTTGGACATTTTATATCTTTAATCATCACTTACACAGTCTTATCTGATTGCTATCTTATGAGGTAAACAGTCTTGGGCCTCACCACTCACATGGGAGGCTGCCAAGAAATCTGACTCATTTAAGAAATGCAAGACTTTTAAAAGATTGTTTACTTATGAACTCTATTACAGTAATATCTTCAGACTTACTAGTTTTAATTTTTCAATTTATGTATTTCCTCACAACAAACAAGGAGCGGATGTTCCTCTTTTGCTTTGCTCATCTGTCTCTGTGGTCTGGTAGACAAAATGTTGGTTGATCAAAATAAGATGGTTTGAATTTTCTCATGAAACAGTGAATTCATTCTCAGCTGAAAGTGTTAGAATTTAGAACCTTGTGGTAAGAAACCTTTATCCTTCATTCCTTAGAAATAAGATCTCATTGTTTTATCTCAATAAACCCTCTTAGGGTACGCAAACTTCGCACCTTATTATTGGTATCTTGGATGATTTTAAGTTTTCCCCTTGTATTGTGTTTTGTTTTATTAGATATATTTTACATAACAGCCCTCCAAAGCCCTCCAAAGTCCAGAGTTCATCCCACATCTCCCAACACTCCCTGCAGGGTCAGGCAGCCACATTCCTTGCTGAATCTTATACCTCCAGCTCCAATTATTTTTGCCACATGTCTCTAATGGCTGCTTTCCCTCTTTCTTATATATAGTCCAAGCAAGAGTTTGGTGTACAACTTTCTCACATCCCCTGACCTTTGAGCTGATAGGAAGACATACCTCTCCTCTCACACCAAAGCACTCTGAAGGCTGCTATGAAGTCCAAGTCCTCCCACAGTCTGTAATTACAAAGCCGGGAAGGATGACTCTGACTAACAGTAGGTAGTCTGTGGAGAGACCTGATATATTATTAGAGCTGTGAGCTATGAGACTTTTGGAACAAAATGCAGATGTGATCTAAAGGGGAGTAACTCAATATTTTCCATCCAGATGTAGGTAAAGAAAATGGTATAATTTGGAAGCTGTGCTGGATATCTCACAGGAAATGATGGTCTGATTTCCCTGAGGACATGCTCTGTGGGTAGATACCTGGATCCAAATTTCCAAGGAAAGCAGATGCTTGCTGGAAGAACTAGTGCCTTCTGGTAACAAAATATTTACACTAGCAATAGTAACAAATCTATCCTGAAATACATCAGGTGGGTTTGGTAGGACTTGGTGATGTCAGCATCCTTCTGGCCCCACATCTTGAAAAAAGAATTGCAACCCTTTGCATGCCTGTGTGGTAGTTAAAAACTCAGCAGCTGGGTAGATGCCAGTGTCCAGCAAGGACAGAAAATACCTGCTTGCTTTATTTTCAAGTTTCAGTCCTTCTCCCTCTCTATGGTAAAATGCTGGAGGAAAAGAAGTAAGAAAGCAGATCTTTGATTAAATTATTGTATTAATTCCTGGCTTGGCCTGCTATAGCCAGGATACAGATTACTGTGAATGCCCTTCAAATCATGTGCTATCCATTACCTGGAGAGAATTAGGCAACCAACTTGGAATAGTTGCTGCCATTTCAAGCAGTCACTTTAAGTTGTGCCCATGACAGACCTTGAACTCTTTATACCTCCTCTTTCATCCCTGTGGAGATTGTTTTGACTTATTTTTTTCTTCGTGATTCATGGATCCCAGTCTCCTTTCTGAAGCTGTTTGGCTGAAAATTAGGAAGAAGTGAAATTCCAGATCATTATCCTGGATATGATTTTGCAAACCCTCTATTTGTCAACCTTTACTGTCTTCTGCAAAAACGTTACTGTCCCCTTCTCTGTTTAGAAAAACTTCTCTTCCTGTCAACACACATGGGCAGGCGCACACATTCCCTCTCCCAGAAGAGCTTTATGCCATGAAGCTGTCTGCCTGCATTGTTTTGAACTCCTGACTTTATGGCTGTTACTCAGATCCTCTCAGTCTCATATTCTTCAGGTTTAACAAAGCAGGCATCTGTTATTCTTTTACTAACCATGGGATAAAGGTCAGCTCTAAATGCCTCATCATGTTTTCTAACTACTGATATGAGACACTGGTGCACAATTCCAGTTGGCAAGATCTGTCAGCAGATAAGAGGATATAAATCACTGCATGTTGCCATTATTCCCCTAAGATATCATTGCCTAAAGCCTGAGTGGGAGGAAGTCAAGGTACCAGCACTAGCTACTGTTTTCCACAATGGAAGACTTGGATAAGCTCATCAATTTAGTTCTTTTAACGATATTTTAATTTATAAATCAGAAGTGCATTTGGTACGTACAAAGAGATACACTGAAGAAACAAGACTCCAGTAACCTGTCATTATATCTTCAAATGTTCCTGGTGGTAGTGCAGGCTTCCTTAGTACCTTATTTTTCCATCATACGAATGGTAGTGACTTAAGAGAAGTAATATACTTTATACTGTACTACAGTCACGTTTGGCTCTCGCTTACTCTCCTTCATGTGACAGTGCCTTCCTGCTGCTCCATGCTAGGGAGGGGTGGCCACAGTGGTGATCACCCCCTGGCTTCATCAGCAGGCAGATCTAAAGGAAGAATGACCAGCTGCAGGCAGAAGATTGAGACAGTCCTTCTCACTGGCAGCCAGGGATTGAACTGCATTGGATGTGAGGTGTGCTTACACCAGAGAGAACTTTCACCATCCATAACCACTTTTCCAGGCTTTAACTTCAGAAAACTGGTATTCCATCCAGAACTTTGTCGCCTGAAGTGACTAAGAGCTCCTGTGCTAGTGATTTAAGGGTATGGTGTAAGCATTGCTTTGAAAATGTTGGCAAATATTTAGGTGGAGTTTGGAGGTAACCCTAAGTAGGTTCCTTGTTTAATCAGATCGCAGGGGGAGAAAAGCCTGATGGATTTTTTGATGCATGGGGGTTATCCCCCTTTTTTCACTTCTCCCCCAAAGTTAGGCTTGTATGCCTTTGAGTAGCCATCCTATTTTTTTTTTTTCTTCTCTGTCATTATTGTAATTTTCTTTTCATTAGATCATTATCACTCTGCTCATTTGACTGGGAATTTCCCCCAAGGAGTCTGCCTTGCCAGAAGTGGTATTATTTTATGACAGATTTACATGAGAGCAGGTTTTTCAGGTTCCTGGTGGTAAACCATTTGCAAATATGTAGACTGGAAAACTGCACTTTTCTGTAAAAAGCCTCATCAAGGTCACAAACTTTTGTTGTTTTCTATAGCTTCTTTCAGCCCCCCAAATAATTACCAGTCAGCAGTGCAACCAAGGATTGTGGCCAGCGTGTAGTCCTTATGGTTCCAGAGCCTTTTACCCTTTTAATATCAGCACTGCACATCTGATATTAAATAACTGTTTAAATTACTGCTATGATTGAAACTTGAAACACTTTGTCATTTTCAAAAAATAGATGGGGAGTGGGGGGAAAACCCAGCAGTTTTATTGTAACTACAAAGGTTTGCAATCTGAATTCTGTTCTTCCCCAAAGTGATACTCTGTGTGTGGGAATTTGTGTTCCGTACCAGCGCTTAAACTGCGAATGATCCTGAACATGTGCTTTTGACAGGGAGGCTTGTCATGCAGGAGAAAGTGACAGTTTCAGAGATGTAGGTCACATTACAATTTCAACATCTTGAGAAGGCTGAAGAAGAGATGCAATGGATCCCTTCTTCCATGCCCAAACCTTGTCCAATGGCCTAGTAGACAACATTTTTGGACACTGAGAGAACATATGTCATATTAGCACTATGTCCCTCCTTTGTCATCAGTCTGAGCTTGTGGAAGGTGCAGTGGAAGCTCTGTCACTCAGCCTTGCAAACTGAAGGTCTGTAACCTTAGGAAAGTGTTAATTAGAGCATGGCTGTCACTGACTCTGCTGAGGCTGTAGCCTGAGACTCCAGGTAGGCTGTATGGAGCTGCACGAGCACCGTAAGTGGAACTATCCCCTGAAATCAAGGCATGTAACTGAATATCCGTGTCTGAAAAGCCCAGCTGGTGTAACTGACCATGTACTTAGGCAAGCAGATTTGTGTGTGCATCTTTTGAAACCATCCAGTCAGGCTTCATTTTTAGCACTCATTCCAATTTGTGCTAACTTGTAGGAACTTGATGATTATACATTATAATTTTCAATTCAGATTTTCAGGTGATTTCAAAGAACCACATCTGAAAGTGAAAGTTTTATTGAAGAACTGTGTTATAAACTTATGATGTGGTTTTAATCAGACAATACATAAAGCTAGTTTTAAACTGATACTTAAATTGTGAGTTTATTTATATAATGTAATTAAACATGCAGTTAAATAGTAGTATTGCTGCAAGAAGAATTTTGCTCTCTAAGATGAACATTTTCAGACGTTGACTTCTGTGGAGGTTTTCCCCCCTTCTTTGTAAGTGTATTACTCCTAAAGTTTTAATGTGCCTGTACAGTTAGTTGTCTAAATGTCAGTTTTACAGTACTTCAACATATGCAGTATGAGCAAGTGCAAATTTGAAAACATAGGTCTTAATAAAATAAATGTCACATGTGGTAGTTTATTTAAATATTAGGGATCTGATATTTGTGTGGAAAACACTGCAGTTTATACTCAAATATTTATTAATCTTCTCAAACCTGTACTTGTACAATGTGACCAAACTGGTGGGATAGAAATTTCAGTCTCTTCATTTTGTATTCGCATAGCTCAGTCCTAAAATGCCCTCTGCTGGGCACTGGCAGCAGCCAGGGAAGCAAGAGTGTTCAAGGTTGGAAAAACTGATATCATATGGCTTACATCATCCAGCAGAGCATCTAAATTTTGAAGGAATGTCTTATTAATGTTATTTAAAGCTTAAGAGTGTGTAATATGGAACAATTTAAAAGGGAAAAAATTAACTACTTCTAGTTAGATATGTTTCTTAAAAAAAATAGTCTCGTACTGGGATTAAACCACTTTTTGTTGACATAATCTCTTTTTTTCTCCACTTCTGGATACAAACAGCATTGTGTTACAGAAACTAACAGATATTTGGGGAAAAAAAGATAAAATCTAACATATTGATATTCCAAAACTGTGGAGCTAGGAGAAGCCACATTTGTTACATAAAATTGGAGCTAACAGAGAGTAGAGAGTTTCATCACTGGTGTTCACTGCTTTGTCAGAGCTTCTTTTCCCTACGCAATGTGATGATAATGTAAAAGTAGGAGGGGGAGGTCTCAGCTGCTTTCTGTTGTTAAACATAATCTGATGGATAAATGGCCCCAGAGATTAAAGGTCAATAATGTGATCAGGTCAGTTAATTGTGGCTCTGGAATAACTATAGGGATGCTATCCTGCTTAGTGTAAGGTAAACAACAAGTTATCCTACTTGGGCTTTAACTTTGCATTGACAGCTGTAAAATATTTTGACAGAATGTAAATCCTTATGATGTTATTGAACTGGTAGTCTAATAATGTCAGCTTGTCACTAGTATGTTTTGTGGTAACCTTGTCCAGTGCTGTCAGCATACACGAGCCTCCACACATTACTGCTTTATACTGCCTCAATGTACTAATCAAAATTGGAACTCCTCATGTTTTGTGTAAGTTGGTGGGTGAAATCTGATTGACAAGATTCTTAACAAGATTCTGAAAGAAATATTGTTACTATTTGTATTGTCTTTCTTTAAGATCAAATAACTTACCTCACATCTCTTCAGATGAGTGTCCTGGACTACTGTGCACTTGCTTGGAAGTTGGGATTTTTCCTTTTTCTGGAGCATAAATGTATATATTTTTAATGGAGAATAAAGCAGCCAAGACTTTGGCCTGTGGGTACATGAAAATAGGTTTGTAATTTGGAGCTATTAATTCTTTATGATTAAAATGAAATATATTATAAATTCTGTATGTATTAAATGCATGTTTTCTCTGTGTAGCAATTAACTGAGTCACAGAGTTTTACATCTTGGCTTCTGACTCTTATCTCTCATAGGGTCAGAAACAATTTTTTTGTCCAGATGGACATGGATTAGTAAAAAAGGCATTTTAATTAAATGGAGTTAAAATTGCAGTGCACTGCACTTTGTTAGTTTAATTGCAATTGTGCAACATATGTTGATAATCCATCTGAAAATTTCAATCTATTTCATGTAAAAGTAGTCACAATAAAGTGCAAGAGTTTAATTGAAAAATAACAGCACAACTGAACAAAGAGTGCTGTCCAAGTTATACTCATTAAACAAGCCAGACCCACTGATGTACTAGGGCTTTTGTGAAACTAGCAGGACTTTCCTGTCCAAAGTACTTGTCTTGCCTTTTCCTAAATTTTTTAATCTGTGTTAAAAAATATGATTGTTTTGTCACCATGTTACACAATACCATTTGTTATCTTGTTTGTTACAATATGCTACTTCATGTTGGAAAAATAAAAGAAAAATAATCATTTTTATAAAGCGAGCAAGGAGGAAAATTAAATCTCTCTCCACAGCTGAAACAGAACAACCTGCAGGGAAGAAAGATGCAAAAGCACATGTCAAATTTTTGTGATAGAAACGGTTTTTAAATGCCTTAAGGTTATTTTTGGTATTTTTTTTCTCCTTTTATTATTTTTACACCAGCCCTCAGTCTACCCTATACCTCTTAATGACTGTTTTTCTTCTGATAGGAAAGTAAGAACTGGAAAACTTATGCTAAGAACTGGTAAACTTATGATAGACAATATCTGGCATTTTGACAGGATGATAGTGAATTCAGTTGTCTTGTAAGCAATAATTAGAAAAAAACCCCAAAACCCCATAGCCATTCTGAATAAGGAATATACTTTTTGGCCTGATGTCTGAGATTTAGAAAACATCTGATATTGTGATATTTACGGTAATATTACAGTGGCTGCCAGTACATTTTTTGTTCATTTTTAAATCATTGCCAGTTAAAATTTAGGTAGGATAGTGGGAATAAAAGACAAAGCTAAGAACACGTTCCCCTCACCCTTCCCTTCTTCCAAGCTTCAACTTTACTTCACTTGCAATTTTTCCACCTCCTCTTCTCTGAGCAGCATGGGGGGTGGGAAATGGGGTTGTGGCCACCTCCTAACACTTCATCACTGCTGCTCATTCATCCTCACAATCTTCCTCTGATGCAGCATTGGGTCAGGTCCATAGGGTACAGTCCTTCATAAGTTTCTTCAGCCTGGGTGCTTCACATGGACTGGAGTCCTCCAAGGACTGCTCTGTCATGAGTCCTGTCTCTGGGTGCAGTTCTTCACAAGTGGACTGCTTCACTCTGGGTCCACCACAAACCACAGCTCCTGCCCAAAAAACTGCTTCTCTGTGAGCTTCTCTCCACAGGCTGCAACTTTCTTCAGGTACATCAGTGTTCTCTGGCATGGGGCTTTCCTGGGGCTGTGGGTGGATCTCTGCTCCATTGTCGACCTCCTTGGACTGCTGGCCACAGCTACCTCATCATGGTCAGCACCATGGGCTGCAGGGGAATCTCAGCATCTCCTGCCTCTCCTCCTCCACTGACCTTGGTGTCTGCAGGGTGCTCCTCTCACAGTTTCTCACTCCTGTTATCCCAGCTCCTGCACAGCTGTTTTTACCCTTTCTTAAACATGTTGTCACAAAGGTGCCACCAATGTCACTGGAAGGATGTTGAGTTGGCTGGAACTGGCTCTCTCAGATTTGGGCATCTCCTTCAGTCTCTTCACAGATGACGCCCCTGCTTTTCCCCCACTACTAAAACCTTGCTCTAAACGCAGGATATCTTGAGGAAAGGGAATACTGAAATTCCTTCTAAATGTTTATACAGAGCCATGTCATACTTCTTCTTCAATTTGTATTGTTTTAAGAAGGTGCTAGTATTTTATCCTCAGAAATACTCTTTCTAATGAAGATAATATTGTCTGTTTTCACTGAAGGAAGCATATGCATTACATAATTAATGATAAGTCTAAGAACAATTTTTTGTGTGGCGTAAAATCTCCCACATTAAAATTATTTTTTTCATATCTCCACTCATATATATATATTTTTTTTTTCAAAGTTGTGTTAAAATTCTGTTTTGACTTGAAATGGGGAATGTTTTGGAACCTTCCTTAACTAAAACTCCAATCCAGGCCAACAGAAGAAGTACTCTGCTTGCAGACCCAATTCCACCTGTTCAAAGGACATTAGAAACTTTTCTGTATTTCAATAACAGATTTTGCTAAAATACTACCCTGTCAATACATCATCAGGGGATATTTCATAAAGACATGCCTTACTGTGATGCATAAAATCCCTGTGATGGCCACAACCTCTTGTGCCACACAGGAAAAGCTCCAGCCCATAGCTGTTATGATCTTTTCTTTCTTTATTTATATCTGAAAGCTTTCATATTAATGTCTGCCACATGGACTTGTTTAGCAAGTCCCTGTTCTTTTTTAAAAAAAGATCTGTTAATATTTTTAACAACTTTTTTTGCATGTTTGAACTTTAAAAAACAAGTACTGTAAAGGTAGGAAATCCTCCTTATTATTTCAGTAGTGTTTGTCTGTGGAAAGGGAAACCCACTTTTTTCCTTTAATGGATTTAATCTATTACTGGCAGCTGATTTATTTTCTGTATGTTTTTTAGTTTGTTAATGGAGCTTATATATTTTTGCTTTATACATTGGAATCCTGCCTCATCCTTACGTGACACATCTGATAAAATGTTTTTGTAACTGCTTTCTTTTTTTTCTTTCAAGAGAATTGGTTCTCTTCCCTTGGATATACATTCTCCAGTGGAAGCCTAAAAGAAATATATAGTTCTTCCATTGCATCTGTCTTTTGCCAGTTTGGACACCTAGACATCTAATTTTCAACTTGATTTATAAGCTGTGCAGCTGGTAGTGAATTTATGGTCATTACTGCTTTTAGACAATGTATTCTTGGATTCATCTTGCAAAGTTCACATTTTCAGAAATAGTGCCCTTTTTTCCCAGATCTTTCATGTTGCAAAAAAAAGTTAACACTTCCTTCCCAAAGCAAGATCTTTAGGGAGAAATTCATCTTGTGCTCTCAGTGAAAGTACAAGGGATCAATACTTTGATATGTTATTTTACTTTTTTATGTTTCTGCACTTTTCCTCTCAATGCTTATGCCTGAGGAAAGACCTTACATATGAAAGATCTCTGACTTATTTTTTCCATGGGTCTGTTATTACTACTGTGGTTTTCTCCCTTAAAATTAGCTTTTAATTTTTTTTTCTGTGATGAAGCCAAGATTTTGTTTGCTTTCCAGGTTTATGACCTAATTTGCTAATAAAATCCTGGGCTTAATGCTGTCTATTTGTAATCCTTTCTTTGGTGTATGGAGAGGCTAGAGTTGATGTTTTCCTCTCTCCAATGCTGGAATATTTGACATAAAAATGTCAGTAGATTAGTGGATATTTCACTGTCAGTTAAAGAGTATCTCTCATCTATACTTTTCTTTTTCTTTTCTTTTCCTTTTTCCCCCCAGAAACATCAAGTTATTGTTTCCAAAACTTCGGAACACAAATCAGCCAAATAAGATTTTCTTTCAATATAATTTCTCTAGATAAATCCCAGTAGAACTGGAGCAAATTAAGGAATTTGCTAATTAGCTGTTAATGAGTGATAAATGTTCTCTGCCAGCATATATATTCTCTGTTTTGATAGTTTAGGGAGCTCAATGGAACAAGTTGTTCAAACTAAACTGTGTCACTGCTAAATAGTACTTCTAATGCAGCAAAGCTTGTTGAATATTTCCAGGTAATTATTTTCCTGTAACAATGTCCCTGGGTCTTATGAAGATCAGAATTTTTTGTTAGAAGTGAAAATTTTTGAAATATTAAGAAAAAAAAAAGTGGAGGTGTCCATTAAGAACATTATGGCTCAATAATATTTTGGTTTTTCATTTGAAATTATTTAATTTCTTGAATTATGTGTATGAAACATCGGTAATAAAATTTCCTGCTAGAAAATTATTTTACCAAATTAAAGTCAGGAAATTTTATAGGGAACTTTATTTGCAATTATTTCTTTTTTCCTCTCTTTTTCTCTTTGAAATATACTTATTGCATGGCATGATCTCTGCATCCCAGTCTGAAATAACTAAGAATTTATCAGGTCTCTCTCCTATATAATTAAAAGAACTGATAGGAAAATTGCTATTGTAATGATCAAGAACTGTGGAAATACAGACCAAGAACAAGATTGCTTCTCAATTTAAAATAAAATTTGCGCATCTCAGATGTATTTGGGAACATTTTCAATACACTGAAACTAAAACAGTTTGCAAAAAAAAAATATTTCTCTCTGGGGCTTCTAGCAGTGTTCTAATCAGTATCCTGTATATTGGGCAAAGCTGGATAGATGTAGAATTGGAAAGTTCCTCTGATGCTAAAGTCCTCCTAGGCACAGGGCAAATTGTCTTTTGAAAGATGTACATTAAAATGTATAGCATGCTTTTATCTGCATCCTCTTTGTGTGCAGACTGAAAAATTTCAAACAGTTTTGCCTTCTTTCAAATGGTAATTATTGTAGGGACTGTCAGTGCTGTGCACTATGTGAGTTACAGAAGAGTCTGAAGTAAGCTAAATACCACAGTCTGCTTTCTTAAAACCATGGATCAATTCACACTGAAACAACAACACATGTAGTGACTTAATTCCTGGTTGGCCCACCTTTCCACAACTTCCAGTTCTTCCTGTACATGAGGAAAGCAGGGAAGGAAGTTTCACTCACAGACTTTCTGTACACCAGGAACATGTTGATCAACATAGCTAATAATCAGACACCAAATAAAACCTATTTTATCACTACTGACACTAATTTCACAGTCCAAGGTCCATATTTTCCCCTTCTCTATGAGTTTTTGCAGATTTTTTTTTCCATCTAACAGTATATAAGCCAATAAAATGAAAATTCCTCTGTCTTAGCCTGATGGTTTGCTCAGCGTAACAGGGCAGTCAAATAAACAGACCAAGCACTGGAAAACTGACACACTTGAAATTCATAAGAGCAAGTTTAAGTGGTTCTTTAAAACCATTTTGAAAGCATCATTAATCATGCTGGGCACTGAGCCAGTATAAGCAGCTAGTTACAATTGTATTACTCGTTTTAACAGAAAAGATGAACTTTCCTCGTCTTTCCTCTGCATGGTTCTTTGCGCTTAAAGTACATCCAGCCTCAGCTAGAAGTATGCCTTAACAGGTTAGAAAAGGGAGACAGCAGGAGGCTTACTTCAGTTGTTCCACCCTCCCCTTCATGATCTTTGCTTTGTAATGGTTTTCTTTCATTAGGAATATATCCCTTGCTTCAATTGTAAAACTAATGGTAAGTATTTTTTCTGCTAAGGGATACTCTACACACTATGCAAACAGGCAAAAAAACCCCAACAAAGCAGATCTCTAGATTGTGCATTCCTCTACCACAGGTCACTGAAAGGACGCACTGCCTCTACCAAAAATAAATTTAGAAGCATTTCTGTGGGCCACTTTCACTGTGTTCTATTGTTCTTTAAAGATCTCAACATGCAAAATTGCAGTGAACAATTACCAAATAAAACTGCTGATAGAAATTTTTGTGGCATCTTATTGTTCCTCCCTTGCTCCCAGTCAAACTGGGGGAGTTTTTCCCACCTATAAATGATTGCATTCACTAATTATGGTAATTAGGACTAATTATGCTAATTATGTCCTTTGAAAATGAAAAATGTAATTCTTTGATTTTATGGATGTAGCTTTCAAATTTATGGATGTGGGTTTAGAGGCCGTCCCTTCTCAAGGATTTGCACATGATAATAATCAGGAAGATTATATGTTGTCCTTTACTGGAATGGGTTTTTTGTGCTGTTTTCATTCAAAGTAAAGATAAGCTTTGAAGATTTGTATTTGAGTCCACTGATTTAAATAAAGTTGGGGTTAAACTTGGAGTTCTAGGAGGATTTGGTATGTCATCTTTATTTCCCTTGGTTCTGGGTCATACTCTTACATGTTTCTTTATTTAATTCTTAAAAAATAGACAAGAGAAAATTCGGTTCAATTATAACCTTGGTCCCCTCAATTTAATATAATTTTCATTTCTTTCAAAGTGAAATTTTATGATGGACATTTAATTAGCAAATGAGGCATCTGTATTAATTTTAACCTTTGCATTAGCAAAGTAAGTTTCTCATATGGAGATGAGGAAGTATATCCTCAAATCAAGATAAATGATTTGTACTGAGAGATGCTTGCCAGCCCATCATAACCACAATTAGAAAACCACTGATGCTCTGCAAGGTATCAATAAAAAATGTATTTTCAGAGTCAGCACTACAAGAAGAGCGGAGTGTAGGTAATCTTTATGTCCCTTTAGGTGGTGTAGCACTGAATGGCTCTTCAGCCCCTGAGCAGACCCCATCCATAGAACACACCCTCCCTTTTGGATCCTTGGAGCTACTGGTTTTCTTACATGGAAGGAGCTCTATTCATAATTTCTGCTCTCAGACAGGAGAGATGTTTGTTTGGGGCTTGCAGTTGCACAGTTGGATGGAAGCAAGGCCAGGCAGGGAGTGGAACTGCCAGTATGAAGTAGGAGCTGCCACAGGATCCTCTGTTAAAACCAGCTGGTTCTGTTTGTCCTGCAGCCAAATTCTGTGCAGCACTGGCCCGAGGGCTGTGCTGGTCCTGCATGTACTTAATCATTCCTTTTGTGTGCAGTGGTGGAACAGCCAGGGCCACTGCACCACTCCCTAATAATATTTCATTAGGTTAGTTACATGGTGGAATTCAGTACGTATATGTTGATACCTCTGAACTTCAAGAGAGTTTTCTTTTCCTCTGTTTCAGGGGCAGCAGGAGAAAACAAGTTCTCAACACAAAACCCCAGGGAAACTGCTTGAATTCCTTATTACGTCCACAAGCAATTTGTTGGGTAAATAAACCTAAGTAAGTGTTCTTAAATCATCTATTCAAATACAGGGTGATTTGTAAAGTAAAGACTGCTAATAAATTGGTATTGCAGAGCTGGTAAAACACATCATATATCACCAATTCTCGTATAGCTCCTGTGACATGAATGCAATTACATTGTTTTACATTTCAAAAGCAAGAGAGAAGGAACAAGTCAAAGGGAACAGCTAAAATGCAGGGGGAAAATGTACTTAGAACTGCTTATTGCATCATTTTTTTCCTGGCTTTTAACACTGCAGCAATGGGGACTCCTTCTTTGCTCTCCAATAGAAAAGCATCAGAAGTAAAATTATGATAATTAATGAAAAACAGTGTGTACAAACATGTAACGGAGAGTTAATGGGGTATTTAATAAATAAGCAGTTTAATGTAAAAGTGACAGTTCTGTGAACATTTCCTATTTCAGAAAGAGTGTGGCTGAGCGCTGGGAAGATGCACTGCAATTTGTGAAGTAAATTCCATTAGCTGTTTCTTCTCTAATAAAAACACATACAGTTTTTCTTTCTATCTATCATCAATCTATATCTATCTATCTATCTATCTATCTATCTATCTATCTATCTATCTATCTATCTATCACGGTTTGTTTTGTTTGATTCTCATCTCTTTGATGAGAACCTCTCACCAGGCCTTCTAATACTGCGAGGCTCCTTCTAAACTGTATTGTCTGAATTCTCATCAAAATTTGTGTGGGCACAAGATGTTGTTCTTTATTGTATGGAAATAACTCATATCATATTCTCTCTCTCCACTGTTTCACTCATGCAGAAGCAAGAGGTCAGTGCAGGGCATTAATGCTTTGATATTTTGCATACTACTCACTGCAAGTAAATTTCATCAACCTGTGATATATTCTGCACAGAGTTCTGTATTGTGCTGCACAAACCCAAAGATGAAAACAAGGCCACAGGTAAGCAGTCCAAATGTTTCTCTGCATTTGATGTGGAAAGAGTGAATGCTTTCTTTTTTCACCCCTTTATGCTCTATATAGTACATAAAAAAATTATTTTTCCTTTTCATTTCTGAAGTACTCTTCATATATTTGAGTACTGATCAATAAAAAATAATCTTTCTAAAAGCTCTATATACTGAAAATAGCACTGAATAGTTTTATTTTTTTCTCCTATAGGAAATTGCTGTGTTGTAGTGATGCTACATTACAGCATGAGAAAACATACTCACATGAAATAACTGTGCATGCCTTATAGAGATTTTCCTGGGTAGAGGACAGGAGAAATAAACCTTTCATAACTAATTCTAATTATTTTGCATATGTATTTTCTAGGAGGCATGTGTACTACTAAAATGTAGTTGAAACAGAGTGCCACTACAAAGAGCAGATGTTAAAAGCTGGTAGTCTTCTATGCTTATACTTGGCTTCATGGGAAAAAAGAGCTGATAATGTTCAAGATTGAATAAAGAATAAAGGAACGAAAAAGGTGTAAGCTGAAAATATATTTAGACTTTAAATCTGAACTTTAAGTCTGAGGGTTTAGTTCAATTAGACAATCTGGATTTCTATATTTGTGTTGAGACAGCTTCAAATATCCATTAACCCATCCAATTCTAATCACAATATTTAGAGGGCTTCAATGGTAGCAGTGCAGAGATCTACCTCAGCCAGCCTTAAAGATGTGAAAGATTGTGCTTAAGTCTGTACTTGTCACCCTAGTTGCTTTTGAAGTCAGTTAAAACTAATAGATGCTTTCAGAGAATGTCTCATGTGGTCTGTGGAGAGTGGAGAGAAGTGACTTACACTCTGGTGTCAATCACCCTCTGGAAGTGCCTGTTTCTTTCAGCGGCTTGCAGAAGGAGCCTGCCAAGACTAGTTGAGATTTAAACCTTGATGTCAAAATGAATGGATCTCTTTCCACATTACCTGTCACTGCTTGAGCATGCTGTTGATGCTTTCTGTGTAGTTCACACTCTATTTAGAAACAGAACTTGACTTTTTAATAGATACAGAAGGGGAAGGAGATAATGACTCCCCTTAGTTTAACAAACTCATGCTAACTAAAAAATCAATTTCTTCACATTAAAGTCTGGAGTAGCAATGCTGAAAAAGTTAAAGTCATGGTGAACTTAATGAGCTGCAAGGAGAAAAATCTGTGTATCCTATTAACTAATTGCAGAACAGCATACAAATAGTTTTTTGCCAGAATGCCAGAAGTAACAGGGGCAGAAGGAAAACCATAATATCCTTGAATGACTTTTGTGGTTATTAATGCTGTTCAAGTCACTCTGCCTGAAATTTCCAACACTTCAGTATGTCACAAAAGATAATTTTTTTTAGCTGTTTTTGACCTTCTCATGTTTTTGTTTTCTTTGAATTTTAGAATGAGGTGAAGTTGTCTGCGAAAGTTCTTAATTTTTTGGATTTATATGCACTAATTTTCTCAAGTATTTTGCTTACGAGGCTTTTAAGTAATTGTTTATTCTTCTGGAAGATTTTCAGCTTTCAAATCTATATTCCAGTAGCAAAAACAGAATTGGAATTGAAGATGCAGAATCTCGCCTTTGAGATTTTTTAAGCAAAACTGATATTAATATTAGTGCCAAAATTCTATTTTATAGATTTATTATTATTTCTTTCCTAATGTCCCTACAGGATTGCATGTTGCAGTCAAAATAGGTAAATTAATTTAATTTTCATGTTCCCTGTCTTCTAAGGATATGTGGTGACTTGTTTTGAAGAAATTCTCATTTAATTTTGTTTTGGGATGGTCTACTTACCATTGTTCCTTTCTCGCATGTTAGTTGAGCTTTTACTTCCAAGATCTATTTTATTACCTACAATTACATCTTCTGCACTCTCCCTGTGTAGCAACCAATGCTGTGGTTGTGTCTAAATAGTTTTTTTCTTAAAATTAAATGAGTGGTAATATCAATCAGGAAAGATATATTCTTGACACCACTTGGCATTATATTGAAACATTAAGTTAAAAAGGAAAACTGTAAAAGATGCTTGGTTATCTTCTCTAATGTAAGTTTTAGATCTTCTTGTTCAGAACACCATTTACAACTGTTGTGACTGTTGTGATATGTAATAATAATATCAGAAAATATCATGTTAATGATGAGTTCTTTGAATCCAGATGCTATAGCTCTCTGAATGGTGCTTTAGTTTATTTTTATCACAGTAAAAAATGTATTTTTTTAATAAGACATTTGATCATATTGCACATAAATTAACATCTGACAGATTTAATTTTCTTTCAAATGTCTAGAAAATACTGCTTTTTTGAGACTCCTGAACATTTTGGTGTGACTGTGTCAGAAGAATGCTGTTCTGTCAGCCTGATGGTAGCCACAATTTCATGAATAATCTACTATTTTTATTTCTGAAAATGTTTGTCCCTTTCCCTTTATCTATCTCGACAAAAGTAACCCATTGCTGACCTTAATATTCTTGGATATTTTTTCAGTATAAGTTTGTAGGCAATAGTGAAATTAACCTTTGATCTCAACTTTGTGCCATCTCTTACTGCATAGACTTATATAAATATCATTTTCATGTAATGTGTTTAAAGTCTGGTTCAGAGCAATTACTATTAATTGACGTTTGGTCTATCAGCAATTTTTTCTGCTTTAGAACTCATAATTAATGCGACTTGCTTTCAGTGCTAATCCTCTGGCCTCCTTCAATATTTTATGATTGTTTTTATTCCTAAATTGCTTTTTGTCTGCTCCTGGCCACTGACATGTGCTTATTACAGCATTCACGTTCATCCAATTCTTTTAGCAAATTTGTATTGTTACAGTTTGAGTTGCTGTTCCAAAAATTGACTTTCACAGTTTGTTACACCTTAATAAAGAGCTTTTTAGAGCCCTGGCCCTGAGAAGAAAGGCTTACAAACACGTTGGAAAGGAGATCAGGTCAAATGAAATGCCATTGAAAAAAAACCCCGAAAATCCAGAAAATGGGGAGTTTTAGTGTCTTCAAAAAATGGTCTCTGAGGAAATGAGCTGCATTGCAGAGGACCAAAAGATGCCAAAATTAAGCTCACAGATGTTGCAAAAGCAGGGGAAAAAGTCAAGGAGAAAGACACAACTTGGAGGGGAAGATATGAGGGACAAGGCATGGATGCTTAAAAAAAAAAGGATTTTCCCAATGTCAAAGCCATCAAAAGGCAGGTCATATGCCATCAAGTGCAGGCACATGCAACATAGCTTGCCAAAATTGATCCCCGCTGAAGTCCGAAACAGAACAGAAGGACTTACAAACACTCTGGAATGGAGATACTGTTACGTTGAGAGAGAGGAAAAAAAAACTCCACAACTTTTACAGTAGTCGTAAAAGCCCGGTATGTGTTTATTACAGCGCTGGGCACACGCAGAGATTGCTCTCTTTAAAAGGGCACAACCCCTGTGAAGTCCAGTTCTCCTTTTATCTCTCTTTCAAATGCATATGCATACAATTTCACAATAGGCTCATACATATTCATTTTAGGAGTTTTGCTGTTAGATTCTTCTTTTATCAAAAGGAATTTCTTGTGCCCCTGCCCTGTTCCACAGCATCTCAGTCTCTTCTTTATCTCTCGTTTGGCTGTCTCCAGTTTATCTTCATGTCTTTTACTGAAGCAGCTTTTCCCTTTGGCCTTGGCTTTACCTAGAAAGGCATTTTTAACCTCTTTTTAATCTGGGGGAGGGGGTTTACCATGTCTCAATACCATCAAATGGAATCGCAATTGGAAGAGAAAAAAACAAAATTTCAGAAATTGAGTGATTACAAGACAATGGACTGAGATTCTATCAGGTGCAGTGGAAAGGACCAAAACATGCCAAAACTAAACCCACAGATGTTGCAAAAGCAGGGGAAAAAGTCCAGGAGAAAGACAAAACTTGGAGGGGAAGACATGAGGGACAGGGCATGGATGCTAAAAAAAAAAAAAAAATTCCCTAAGTCAAAGCCTTAAAAAGGCAGCCCATATGCCCTCAAGTGCAGGAACATGCAGCAAAGCTTGCCAAAATTGATCCCCCCTGAAAGCCAAAACAGAAAAGAAGGACTTACAAACACTCTGGAATGGAGATGCCATCAAAGGAATTGCAATTGGAATGTTCCTGCACTTCATGGCATATGACTTTCCATTTGATGGCTTTGACTTTGGGAAAATTTTTTCTTTATTTTTAATTATCCATGCCATGTCCCTCATATTTTTCCCTCCAAGTTGTGTCTTTCTCCTGGACTTTTTCCCCTGCTTTTGCAACATCTGTGAGCTTACTTTTGGCATGTGTTGGTCCTTTGCACTGCAGCTGATAGAACCCCAGTCCATTTTCTTGTAATCACTAAATTTCCGAAATTTTCTTTTTTCTCTTCCAATTGCAGTTCCTCTGATCGTATCTCCATTCCAGAGTGTTTGTAAGTCCTTCTTTTCTGTTCTGGCCTTCAGCGGGGATCAATTTTGGCAAGCTTTGCTGCATGTTCCTGCACTTGATGGCATATGGGATGTCTTTTGATGGCTTTGACTTTGGGAATTTTTTTTTTTTCTAAGTATCCATGCCTTGTCCCTCATGTCTTCCCCTCCAAGTTGTGTCTTTCTGCTGGTATTCCAATCAGCAACGCTTGCCCAAAAGAGTACATTGCTTGCTATGAATCATTTGTATGGAGTACTTTGTTACATTTCTGAAACTTCCTTTTATATATGTGTATTTCTTTTCTTCGTATGGGCTGTAGTGCAACTCTGCTTCAGATAATCCCTGCCCTCGTCGTGCTGGCCATGTTGCTTTTGCTTCCCAGGACATGGTTATCTTTGTGGGTTTTTTGGCTTGAGTCCAGCTGGGGGATATCGCTTGTGTTTTCCTCATCCACAAATGGTGTAATCCCATTGTAAAAGGACAACAGATTTGTCAACAAAATATACCCATAGAGAACTTCTGTTGGCTGTCACCAATCCACTTTTTTTCCCATGCATCCTTGAATAGTTTCCAGGAAGATCTGCTCCATGACCTTATTCGGAACCATGGTGAGGCTGACTGGCCTGTAATTCTCTGGGTCTTTTGGTTTTTTCCCTTTTGTGAAAATGGGGGTTACATTTCCCCTTTTCCAGTCACTGGGAATGGAACTATGATCGGAAAGTGGCTTGGCCATATCCTCTGCCAGTTACCTCAAGACCTGCAGATGCATCTCATCATGTGCCATGAACTTGTGCACCTTTGGGTTCCTTAGAAGTTCTCAGACATGATCTTCTCCTACAGCAGATGATTCTTGACTGTCCTGGTGCCTACCTTTGCCTTCTGCAGCCTGGGCAGTGTGGCTGGAGCACTTGCTGATGGAGACTAGGGCAAAGAAGTCAAGTACCTCGGCCTTCTGCCGTTGGTAACCAGGGCTCACATTTTTCCTTTGATTTAATATATCACCAATGTATATAACAGATAAGGTTTCGTTATGTATGCTGAATATAAAAGATAGATCACATTTTGTGTAATGTTAATATCCCACTTTGCCTGCTGGATCTGTATGCTGAGCATGGTAACCTGAAACAGGCCTCTCTTTAATTTATGAGCTATTTGGATTTATAGAATGAGATGCACGTACCTGCAAGCTCATGTATCTGTAATCTGATCCAAGACAAAGCTCACACTCCTTGCAATAAAATTCCTGCTTCTTTAATTCTTCACATTGCATTGGGAACCTCAAGTAATCAGGTCCTGATTTGAGCAGCAGGAAAAAGGGGTGTAAAATGGAAGTGTGCATCTTGAATACATTCATTTTATTTGATTTACCAGTTTGTTATAATATCTGAATGGGAGCAAAATCATACCCTGACAGTTTGAGAACAATGTAAAACGTGAGTTCAATAAAGGCTTTTTCCTGTTGACCACCAGTATTTTAAAACTCTATTTCACAAGTATTTTCCATTTCACTTGTTCCTGTTTCAGATTAGACAACCCCAATGGTGAAACAGAAATGAAAATGTCAACATTTTACAAGACTGAGTCCTTGTGAGATACATAGGTTTATATTTTTTGGTGCAAAAAGGTTCATACTCACTAGGTAGTTTTATTGCTCCATTCTTGCAGACAGATGAATCAATAAGGAGAGCACTTATAAAAGCCCTTCAAAGTAAGTAAGATCACAAAATGGTGGATAGCTAGTTTTGGCATTTTATTTATTTCATTATAAACTTTTAATGGTTTCTGTTAGTTTAAATTATTTTGAAAAATATCCATTGCACTCATCTTCATTTTTGTTATTTCAGGTTAATGACTGTCATGGTTTCACACTAGCATACTGCCAGTGCCTCCATGAAAATACACCTTCCCTGGTGTCTGCTGTGAGATGTGACCCAGAAATAAACAAAGCAGGCTTCTACTTAGGTAAAAAGGAAAAAAAGTTTATTGACTAAACTACCAACAGGGACACACACACACACACACATACACACACACAGAGGAACAATGAAAACTCTGCAAAGACATTTCCTCCTCCCCCCACCAAATTCTCCCAATTATACTATACAATCTCTCTCTCAAAACTTCCCAACTCTCAATCCAAAGCCACCCTTCAAAAAAAGGAAATCAATCCTCAATCTATCAAGAGGAGACGAGTCTTTCTTGAGCCATAGGCTTCCCCTGGAAACACCGTTGGACCCTCGTGTGTTTCCGTGTCACTCGTGGCACCGCCCGGAGTACAATCTGCCGTCGTGACCTCTTCCTGCCATGCCCAGTGCTCTCACCACTGGCATGGACCAGAACTGCTCCTAGGGTTTCTCTTTTTA
>JAWWEY010000001.1:38779386-38887178 GCA_035582745.1 Loriotus luctuosus | reverse complement strand
TGTCAATTAAAATCTGAACACCTAATTGGCCTACCATCCACTTCCAAAAAAAAAACCACTTCCTCAAACCACAACATGACTGATTGTGTGGAGAATGGAAATAAGCATTACTTATTTAACAATTTTTTAAAAAGAAATATGACTCAAAAATACTAAGCATGTAACATTTACATTTAAACACAAACAGAAAGAGATAAAAGTAGAGAAACTTGTGGGGAAGAAGAGCACTCCATCTATAGTATAATAAATTATATCCTTCCTGAAAAAACTTTTCTATCTGCAGCAATTAAATGGGTTAATCACTTCTTTTCTAGGGGCATCTACTGACATGATTAATTTAACTGTGTGCTAGCAGTGTTAGAAAAGATACCATGAATAAGTGTATACATTCTGAGTAGTGTTGACTTAGGATGTTTACCATTTTAATCCATTTGTGGTTTGTTTTCCTGATTCTATTTTGCATAATATTAAGTACTCTAATTACTTGCTAAAGTAGCTAGCTGAACTTTACTTTAAGGAATCGAACATATACAGTGTCTAATGTGTGTGACTGTCTTGAAGACTTAATTGCCTTGAGAATTATCTAGGGATGTAAAAGTAGACTGTATTTAAATTTGGAAAAAATTGCAATCTGTGTGCATTCCAAACAAATGTTCTTGCTTACGAAAAGGTAGGACAGTGTGGAGTGAGGAGCCATGACTGGATATGTTGCAGATGTGCTGCTTCTAGGTAGGCTTCTCATATCTACCCATGATGGAAGAGTGTTGGAAAGATTCTCTGAGCTGTGTCTGGTGTTTCTGATTGATTCATGCTGGATGTCAAGAAGACAAGTCTGAGGTTACAGTACAAGTCCTCATGACAAGACAAATTAGAAAGACAGCTCTCATCAGAGATCCTTGAAGAGATACAAGGTCCTCATCAAGGCCATGGTTTTAAAGCTTTGTTTACAGGGTTTGAAAGCTTTGCTTAATTACTGACTGACCTGAATCCTTTTTTTTTCTGTTTACCCTGATACCCTTGAAGAAACCAATTTTAACGACTAGATTGCCAAGACACGGGACAACAGTCTCCAATAGTCAGATTTCTTGGATGGAATTCTAATTACAACTAACAAAAATATATATTTAGTTTACATAATTGGTTTTTAAGAGAAAAATACTAATTGTAGGTGAAATGGGAATAATTAATGCAAAATCTCCGACTAAGTAGTACTCTTAATTAAAAAGTTCTACTAATTACTGCCAACAACTGAACAACAAGCCTATTTGATCTTTTTCCTTTCAAAAATATCTTCCTCAACGACAGATAAGCCTTAGATATGTCTGAGCATAGCCTACAGACAGAACGGGTTACTAAAACTTGTCCTGCTACGCATATACTGCCTACTGTATGGCTGAAGAAACAGTTCTATCACATTTAACATCATAATATTCAGAGACAAGACAAGGATTGTCAATATTTCTAAGGTCTAATTTGACCCTGATTAATGTAAATATCCTGAGATGGAATAAATCAGCAAGATCATTGAAATCAGCATCTGATCTTCCTCTAAATTTTGCCATTATTCTACAACCTAATTTTGTGGTTTGTGTCCTAGTGGATGGAATGATTTCATGGTGCCTTGCCTGGACCTAATGTTATTCATACAGTAGTCGAGATTCAGTCTGTTATTTTGATTAAGTTAGTAAAATCTGTAAAGAGCAAATCATTGTTCTCAATCTGTAGTCATGTTACATTAAAGGTTAAGGGATTCAGAACCCGTGGAAAGATTACTACCAAGATATTTACTCTCACAATGAAAATACCTGCAGTGCACAGGGGCACAACAAAGCAGAAATAGAACTGACCTTTTTATTAACATTGTCAGGGGTAACGTTTCAAAACATTCACAACAGGAACGTGAATGATCATGATTGCGTTATAGGAGAATTCAAATATTATGGTGTAATTCCCTACAACACAAAGATATTACAGAATCAATCACTTGCCTTTTTCCCTTTATAAACTCTCTTTATCCTTTCCCCTAGTAGCCTACCATCTTCTGAACTCTAAAAATTAGTATATTCTTTGCAGAAAATATTTATTTCCTGCCTTTCCAATACTAATCAGAATGAGTGGTTTACCTGGCTTGGTTAGTGTTCTTTTCCTATGTTTAATTAATTCACAATGACTTTTTCCCCCCAAATATTACAGTGTTCAAACATCCTTTAAACTATGGTTTAGATATTCCTTCAGGATGAATTCTAATCTGATAAACATCAGATTAGCCAAAAATCTTTGCCACGTACATGTTCCAAGATTTACATGTTCCAAGAAGAGTACCAATGTGTGCCTGACCTCCTTGCAAGCATGTGTTTCCTTGTATTTGAAGTAAATGTGCTTTTTGACTAGCTTGTAAATAATTGTTTTCAAAGCTCTGAATATATTCGCTGTTCTAAGATTGCATAGATTTGTAACTATAGTACTACTTCTTGCTTCTTCCATGTATAGAATGATGATTAAAATCCATGAAGAAACTATGAAAGTCAAACTGACTTCCTTCTAGATAGGACCGACCTTTTGAACCTCTTTTTCCTCCATTAGAAAATGAGAGTAGTAATAGTTACAGGCAATATTCCCAGAAATGTTGCAAACTTTTTCCACCTGCTTTCCATCCCTCCCCTATTTTAGACTTAAATTGGATCAAAACTGGTATTCTTTAAAAAATAAAAAAGATCGGGAATTTGATTAGCAAATGGATTGTTTCTAAGTAGTTGTAAGTGGTTGGTTTTTTGGTTTTGGTTTTTTTTATCCTAGGAAAAGAAAGACTTTACATGATGCAGAGAAATTTCTGGAAAACAGATGCGGGGCCTAGAGAGGTAATCCAGGGGGAAAAAAGGTAAAGAGCTGCTTCAAGATCATGCCTGTGTTACTTGTTGAGGTGTAACCCAGCTCTCCTGCCCCTAAATCTGGTCTCCTCTGTTTTGGAAATCTGTTTCCACAGGCTGAGATGGAGTTGAATTTATACTATGGATAAATGGCATTCATTATTTTGTTTGGACTTGAGAACTGAGATCTCTTGTGACTAATAACTGATTTCACATAGATATGTGAGAACATGGCCTTGTCATTATGATTTCAGTGAACTATGTGCTACCTAGTTATGTAGGTAAGAGTGATTTATTTCAAAATGATTACTGAAAATATTTTATAGAATTTCGATAAACACAATCCATCTTGTGCTCTACCAAAAAACTCTCAATCCCCTTTCAATTAGCATTTCAAATAGTTTTTTAAGCATAACACTTTTTAATATGCATGTATATGTATATATATATATATAAAATCTGTGTTTTAATAACATTGAGTTTATTAATGCTGTAGATATTCTGAATTTTTTTGGTTTTTAATCAGGATAGCATATACTAAGTCAAATACTTTCTAAATGTCTGTTCTATAAAACCATATTTATCAATCACACTTGTAATCACACCTATGAATGAAATCAGTTTTGCTTTATGAGTTCTTTCTTCCAGGAAATCTTACTGATTGGCATTAGAGACATCTTGGATCTTCAGTGACTTCTAAATCTGACTTCCAAGTTGCTAGGCTTGGAAGAAGATCTTGTCTTTTGCTATTTAGATTATCCTCTTCACCTTCTTCAATTAGCAGTTTCTTTATTAGCATCAGAGATTTTTATTTTTAAACATGGCAAGAATTCATTGGTTTAATAAAACACAGTTTTTTCAGTACTTTCCAGACATCTACTTGAACAACTATGATGGATATTAAGACAAATATCAGAAAACAGCTAATTCAAAAGTGGTTATTCCTAATGTGTGCATCTAACAATAAATATTATTGGGCTGAATCTGAATGTTCTTTTTGTGCTATTATTTACTATTTTATTATCTTCATGAAGACTCATACAGTGGTTTGAGTTGGACATTTAAAGATCATCTAGTTCCAACACTCTCCCACCATCAACAGGGACATTTTTCACTAAATGAGAATGTTCAGAGCCCCATCCAACCTGGCCTTGAACACTTCCAGAGATGGGGCAGCCACAAATTCTCTGGGCAACCTCTGTGTGCCTTTCAGTACCTAATGAATCTTTAGGTCCAATTTAAACTATCCTCTTTCAGTTAAAGCCATTGCCTTCAGTGACATTTTCTTGTTGCTTCTGGCTTTGGTAAAAAATCTCCTTCCAGCTCTCTTGTGGTTCCTTTGGGTGCTGAAAGGCCATACTTGTGTGTCCCTGGAACCTTCTCCTCTCCAGGCTGACAAAAACAATTCTTTGAGCCTGTCTTCATAGGAGAGGTGCTCCAACCCTCTGATCATCTTCATGTCCCTTCTCTGTACACTCACTAGTAGCTCCATGCCCTTCTCATACAGGGGGACCAAGAGCAGCACTCAGATGAGGTTTTATGAGGGCAGGCCAGCAGAGCAGAATCACCTCCCTTGGCCTGCTGGTCACATTTCTTTTGATGCAGCCCAGGATGTGATTTGTTTAATTTCTGTACTGTAGGAGCAGATTGCTGGCTTATGTCCAATTTTTCGTCCACCAAAAGCCTCCAGTCCTTCTCTGCAGAGCTGCTGTCTATCCATTCATTCCCCAGACTGTTTTGATATTGGGAATTGCTCCCACCCATGGACAGGACCTTGTAGCCTTGCTGCACTTCACGAGTTTCACACAAGCCCACATCTCAAGTCTGTCAAAGTCCCTCTGGATGGCATCCCTTCCCTCCAGTGTTGACCACATCACGCAAACTTGTTGAGAGTGCAGTCAAATGTAATAATGGCTATATTCTATAATTAGAATTTCACATTAAAAACTACCTAAATATTTTTCTTTTCCCACAAACCATACTTTTATGTTTCTTTTTTTTCCCTTAATATATCTTAATTTGCTACAATTCAAGTTTTCATTGCTTTGTGAAGCATCTTCAGAAAAACAATAGCTATCTAAATATTTTTCTCAAGGTATTATGGACTGTTATTTTAAACCTGTTCAGTAAAGATTTTAACTTCTTGAGTTTAATCCATTTATCAGGGATATTGCAATGGTCGATATTCTTTCCTTGTCAGACTTATGCAAATCAAGTCCAAAGTATAAAATTAAAATTACATGAAACCTTGATTTTATTTCTGGTCAATCACTTAAGCTGATTATAATTCTGTTATTACATAAGGCCTGCCATTTTCTAGGCTAAAGTAAAAATGTAATTTTTGAATCTATAAATGCAAGTCAATGAATGGTACTCTTCATCAGGAAGTAAACACCAGTGAAGTGTAAATGCTCATTACATGGTTTAAGTAGATTGGAAAACATGCCTTGGCCCCTTCCTCCTTTACACTGAGTGATTTGCACCAGTGTTATGTGATGGCATTATTCAGCAGACTAAATGAAACATCGAATTTTTAGGGAAATACAAACCATCCCTAAAATACTAGAATAAAAAGCTAAGTTTTACCTTGGACTTACTTTTACCTCATCAGAATGGTTTTATTTTACTCTATAATGAGCTTTATTCTGCTCTTATTTTTCAGACAAATAGTAGAATAGCATAAAGTGGCTGTTATCACAATAAAAATGCAAACTTGAGAGCGTGATAAGAAATGTATGGTAATTATTTTGGTACAGTAACAGAAGCTTGAATTTTAAGATTCATTATTTTTCAAGATTTTAGGTGATGCCATGATTTAATGGCAAATTTTGGTTAAATAGTTTCTTTGATTTAATAAATATGGAGTAAGACCTGTACCAAGTTGGCATCTTTAATACTTAGCTGACATTTTGTGTTTGGGGATGAAAGATGGAACTTTTTAAGTCTCCATAGGTAAATAGCAGAGAAAGAGAATAAGAAACTAATAATTTCTTTTGCTTTGCTCTTAATCTGACAAGTAGCACCTCCTGACAGCTTCCTCAAGGATGTACATGAAACAAGGAAAGTTTACATTATATCAGGTGCTGCACATCAAAAATAATTGACCAAATCCCTTTTAGCTCTATAGCTACATTTTTTTGCATGTAAAGAAAACAAACCAATTTTAATTACATTAATTAGCATGTCTTTGTTCCTACTGTATTTTATGTATCTAATGGACTGTCATATTTATAATTTCATTAAAAGGATGAGATTATTGCATAAAATAGAAAGGAAACCTCAAGGATTGATTCAGACATTCAGTGCTGAACATGCTTCTACTAGATACAAGATTTTATAGTGTTGGTTTAAATCAATCTCTTGTAGCTGAGGGGTATGCCCGGCCTTTACTGAGTTAGAAGAGAGTTTAGATACATTCCTCAGTTTTCCTGACATTCTGCTTTTCCTTGGGCATCACTGCAGAAGATATTTATGATGGAAAAATTTTGGAAAGAATGGGATTGAATTTTTTACAAACTGTGAAGTGAGGATGCGATGTGTCCTCAGAGAGTGTGGGTGCCCTTTGGAAGGGACCTTAGCCTGGTGATGGGAGGAGCCCAGTGCCTGCACAGACCTCAGTCCTGTGGCACAGGCGGTCTGTCTGTAGCTCTGTTTGCTCTTGGGAGCTTGGTCCAATGTCACAGCCTTGTCCTTCTGCCCAGCAGCCCAGCCAGCTGCTTTGTATGATTGGACTTTTCGGATGAACCCCAGACCACATTTACTCTTGATCATGTCTGAAGTGAACTGCATTGGTGAAGAAACTTCTTATTATCACTACTTGGCCCTGCTCAGTCTTGTGGCACTGTGTGGTGGTCACTGAGAGCACAGCTCTGACCCTTGGCTCTCCTTCAGGGAGAGCCTGCTACTACTTCCTTTTGCCACCACCATCGCCCCAGTCCCTCTCTGGAGGCTGACATCTGGCACCATGGCATAGTGCTTATGACAATCAGCACTTTTATCAGGGCTCTGGTAGTCTACAGTGTACAACAACATGATAAGGAAAAAGAAGATGATTTATATTCCATGAAAATATAGTGTTCTTCATAGCTGAGATTACAAACAGAGCGGAAATTGGGTGATTATCTTTGATATTTGATTATTGATAATTTGATTTCTACAGGATTGAGTTTTTGTATCCTTATATAGCAGGTACAGAAGTGTCCAAAATATGAAGACTGAAAGCTCCTCTCGATGTCACCTCAAATTGAAGTCAGATGGAAGGACTACAGGATTTGTAAGAGCTGTGCTTTATCTGCTGGGTCACGATATTCCGTTGGAAATGCATTGGAAAAATAGTACGACAATAATGTGAGAAACAAGAAAATAAAATTACTCTGCTAAAATTCTACTTTAAAAGCATTTGAAATTCATTAGTGACAGAATTTGATTTAAAAGCATCAATTTCTGATTTACCTGCAGCACTTGCTCAATCACTGCTTGTCTGCCTGGATAATAAAAGTAGTGTTAATTGTACCAATTAACAAGGGAGAATGTGAGGTATTGCTCTTTGTTACTTTCCAGGTCAGAGCAGATGCTATAGGAAAATACACATCCAACAATCTAAAGACAGTTTACTCTGAAATAGTTCTTTGCAATTTAGGCATTTAATTAAAAGCTTTAAAGTTTAATTAAAAAGTTAAATCATTTGTCTATTTCTGTGGGAAACAAAACCAACAAAAATCACAGTGCTTATGTGTTTGGATCAATTATACAACATAAAACACAGGGAGATAAGCACTATTTTCTGGTCTGAAGTTGTAGCATTTTTCATGCATAACAGCATAACACATAAAAATGTATTCATGGTACTAGAAACAAATAGATATACTGTTCTATTAAACACAGTGTGAGAGTAAGCTTTAATCTAGAAAGATACTTTTTCTTTTTTTATGATGGTACAAAGGCAAAACCGCTTTTTTAGCATAGTGAAAATCATGAAAAGTAAAAGCTAAGTCTTTTCTACTATACTTTAAACTTTCAAAACAACAACCTGTTGCAGTTATATACTGGTAATAGACACTCAGACAAACACCAGAGAAGAATACTGAAAAATGAATAATCAGTGGGATTTTTTTAAATCAGCATGTGGTGTCATATTCTAAAAAATATTGAATAGCTGGATTTAAAACTCAGAAATACGTGATTTAATCTCATAACTTAAGCCTACAATTTCCAAAGGGTTAGCATATAGAGTAGCAGCTTTGTGAGTAATTCAGAAATTCAGAAATGCTCAGAACAAATGCAGTTGGAGTAAATAAAATATGGCTAGAAGTAACTACATGTCTTAATATTCCCCTTTGAAAATAAGAATGCTGCTAGATATTATTAAAAATAATTCTGTTCTTAAGTCATATTAATAAGACCAAAGGTCTTAGAAAAGTTTTTTTCTTATCAGTGGGGAAAAGTCCAATTTTATAGACATATTTTCTCTGGAGTTATCTCCCAAGTGACATCAAATTGCAAGTTAACCATGTTAATCTACTCAGACGAGCCCTCTCTGAGATGATTTTTCTCGACATGGGGCCAGTCCAAACTGGAGACACACACTGCAATAGATTAATGCACAACTGCATGGTGCACTCCTGGCAAATAATGCAAATTTACTGGGCTGCCTTAGAAAAAAATAAGTTTGGCCAACTGAGAAATATCCCACATACAGTTATCCCCAATTCCAAGTCCACTTCTTGTCTTGTGTTTCAGAAGGGATATGGAGAAACTGGAGAGGTTCGGCTGACAACCATCAAGATGTCATGGGCCTAGGGCATCCCCAGTGAAGAGAGGTTGCAGGATCTGTGCCTCTTTACAGTGGTGAAAAGGAGGCACAAAAATAATTTAATAGCTGCCTACAACTGTTGGAATTATAGCTACAATGCTGACAAACCTCACTTAATAATGCCAGATGATACAAACTAAACCAGTTAGGAATTCTGGTTTATGAAGTTCATAATAACTTAAGGGGAAAAAAATCTCAAGGAGATTAATGGAACAGTGGAACAGGTTGTCCATCAGGAGCCTGAGCTCAGTGATGCCACCTGGTCATGGAGATTGGACTCTTAACCTGAGCAGTAACAACCTGAGCAGATAAAGCAACTGATAGAATGCTTAGTCATTGAAACTGTGTGTGTGCTAGGGGCACCTAGCCTGGAAGGCATGATGGGCATGTCTGAGCCAGGTGTAGCCCCTTCTACTCCGTGTAATCCTCAATGCCACTAGGCTTTCTGCTCCTAGACTTGCCTGCCCTCATACCATACTCCATTTTAATCAGTGCATAGCATAAACTTGCACCTTATAAAAACAATAATTTGATCTCTTGGCACACAACCTTCACATCATTTCAGATACTTTGAATTGACACGCTCCCACCTGGTCATCTACTACAAAAATATCATCTGGTTGCAGGAACTCCACAAAAGATTCAGAGGGGACCTGGACACAAATGTGATTAGCTGGACTGTGCCATTGGCAGGTCAGAGATCAGTCCCTGACAGCCTTTTGCATCTGATTTTGGCTATTTCCCCAGTCTTTTCTACATTATATTAGAAGGTACTTAATCCACTCCTTGAATTACCCGTTTCCTGGCTGCCCAGCTGTTGTACTTAAGGACTATTTGACCAAAAACTCATAGCTACAAATAGACAGCTGTTCCTTGAGCATCTTAAACACAGTCTAATGCATTATTTAATATATTTAATAGATAAGTAATATGATAAAATTCTGAAAGCAGGACCTTCGCCATTGCCTGTGCCTCATATCTCTACCTGTAAAACAGACTAATACCTTTTATTGTCTTCAAATGACATGACGAAAAATGTAGATTTATTAATAAAAATTCTATTATTAAAAAGTGTAGAAGCATTTGAAGATAATTTTTCCCACAAGGCTTTAGTTACCTGTAGTAAGTAATAGGTCAAGACAGTATAAGTACACAAATTATTCAATAAAAATTCATTGAATAATCATAGGGTTGGGAAAAAAAGTTCTATATGGAAGTCTGAGCCAAAATAATACATGTACATAAGTGGCCTGCTAAATACAATGCTAATGGTGTAACGTCCAAATTTTAAAATATAGATTGTTAGCCAATGTAGCATTCAGAAATGTAGTTTTGAGAACATAAAAAATAGGTGCCTTATACTTTTGTTGGAGAGCAGCACAGGTATTTTTCCATAGTATTTTTATTTTTTTGTATTGCTCAGGCTCAGTGTAGAGGAAACATCATATAAATTGCATTGAGTGTACATACCTTAACTCATGAAACTTATTAGACTGTACTTCAAAAGAATGATTGTCCTATACTAGTGGAAATAAAGGCTGGAGTAATCAGTACTGATGATGACTTTTATATGCAAAAGAATAGAATCTACTCAGATATTGTTGACTATGAAATGCCATGAATACACTGTGAAATGTAGGCGCTGTGACATCAGTTCTCTTATCTGAAGGTAGTTGTAAAAATCTGAAACAAGTATTGCTATGTGTGAGCTATAAGAATGGGATTGGATTTATAGAGCAGTTCATAAGTGCATAGATTTTATAGGTGTTAGAAACATGTATGAGATAAAAATGAATCACCTGTTTAATTTTATCTACTGTCAACATTAAGATTAAAGTTTTATTTTAAAATCATATATGCTGTAAATCTGTAACTAAATGACTGAAGTTATTCTTTTATATATATCTAATCCTAATTTCTCTGTCTTTCTAAAGCAGGATAATTAAATTCATGAACCTTTGTTGCATTATTCACTTGGAAGGCCTTGATTACGCATTTGACATATCAGAGTTTCATAACTATACATCCAGGGTATCCACTGTACTCAAATATGAGATGATATCATTAAGTCTTAAATCTCTAAAAATATATGTACATCATAATAAAAGAGTTAGAAATGATTTAACATTGAGGCAGATTCTTTTCTTTCACATAGTTCAAAAATTATTTTGCATAGAGAGTGCTCAAGGAAGAGGTGAAAATGAAAGCAATCAGTATTCAGATTATCTTTCTAGGAGTAAAATTTAAGAGAATGTTTTTCAGTCTGTCACCTAAAAATAGCCCAAGCTAAAAATGCTTGGACACAATTATGTGGTATCCTCTATGAGATTAACCCTTTCATTGAATGCACAGCAGTTCACAGACTGGTATAGACAAATTTAGTCTGGGGAAGTTTCTGTTAGATAACAGCTAGATAAAAAATGACCACACCTGGGTCTCTGTGTAGGAAAGAGGCTGCCAATTTTCCTACTCCGTATAACAGTTTATTGACTGGTCTGGCTGTATGCTGAGTGCTGAGGGAGTGGGGGGGGGAGTGCTTGGTGTCCAATAAACACCTGGCTAATTTATCAGACATAACAGTTTCTTTAATGTCATTATCTGTGTGAAATTTCTGGTGTTTCATCACCTCTTATGATGTCCTCATGTTCTGACAATAGTATGAATACATTTCTCTCGCTTCTCCTCCAAACACAGACTCCTTGAGCTGGTGCACTGAAAGAAGTCAGAATTCAATAATATGTTGATTGCTCCAAAGTTAAAATGTGCTCACTGAACTGTAACCATGGAATTAAAGATCAGCTTCATGATGGGCGTTCCTTTATTTGATGAAAATGGCAAGCAGTTAATGTAAAACTGCTATACTAGTGCCGTCGTGTTGAGGGGTTACGTTCTTAGTAGCCCAGACTAAAACACTCCAAATCCAAGACATATATAATCTTTTTATATTTTTTCTCTTCTTATCTTCTGTCACATCTTTAGCTCTTGCATTTGGGAAATGCTTACTTTACCTGTATGCTAACTACCTTTCAATTCCAAAATTACCTTAAATTTTAATTGTCATTAATTCTGATGAACTCATGACTGGATATTTCCATGTCTGTAATGTTACAGATGTTCTCCATTAGTGTGGACCTCCATCAGTTCTTTGATGGTAAAGGAAGTTCTGCTTGGTGGCCTGTTGTTTGTCTTCTAATCAAATTGCTCAGGTATATCATGGTTTCCGAGGCACAAGGCACAATTACTGCAGTTGGGCTGCTTTCCTAGCATTTCCTAGGAATGCTACTGTCATTGCCTGCACCTGGACCTTAGGCTTTTCACAGATGAAAGCAGATCTTGAACTTGGTCTAGAAGTAGATGGCAAATAGAGAGAAACACTTAAGGTAGACTGGATTACCTTCTACTGGTTTTCAGAAAAAAACCTTTGAAATTCTGTGCATTATTAGTGAAGCTGTTCTCAGTGGACTGAATTGTCCCACTGGGGCAAAGCTATTAAAATTTTAATTTGGAAGAGTACTTAAGTTAGAATGAAAGCTATACAAATGATCTTTTTCTAACCAAATCCAATATTTTAACTAGCTATTAGCATACAGTAGTGTAACATATCTGCCTATTAAAACAGAAATAAGAAATAACCTCCTTTTGGAAAGACAAGCACCTGAGTTTATATGCATCTTGTGAATTGCTTTTTGTTGTTGCTGGAATTTGCTTTCTTTCTGCATTGTGACTCACAGTTAGAATAAATATATGTTTTGCATGCTGTGTCCTTGATTGCACGCTTGGTTTTCTGATAATAGGTGGTATAGTAGGATAATAATGATAATGTACCTACACTCTCACACATTCTGTGTGGGGGAAATTAACCATCTACACAGATGGGCTGTCAAATTGCTGTTCTACATGACTGCTGTATAATCTTGCAAGCTAACATAGCCATGGCTCAGGTTAACAGCCACAAAGCAATCTTAGCCACTGGATCTTAACAGCATTTGGGCATGTGGCACAAACAGTAAAATGGATTAAGGGCTGAGACAGCATGAAAGAAAAAATTCAATGTTTGTGAGAATTATAGGACAGACTGTGTGAAGATCTTTTGTGCATCCAACACTTAGGATGTCTCCAGGAGGCCACAAAGGTAGACAAAAGACAGCAACATGGGTAATAGGAGAGAATAGAAACACGCCTTTCTTCACCCTCATATCAGTGTTGCCAGTAACTGACCATGCCTTTGCCCTTGTTTATTTTAGTGTTCCCAGCAACTGGCATATTTCTAATATTTCATAGGACGAGATAGATTATTGAATTCCATTAATTGAAGAGAGATTATCTCAATTGGGTAGAGAATAGTGCTAACAACACCAAGGTCACAGGTTTGATTCCCATATGGGTTGTTCACTGAAGAGTTGGACTCAATGATCCCTGCGGGCCCCTTCCTGCCCAGAATATTCTGAGATCTTGGGTTCAAACAGACATTAAAATAGAGAAATGTTGCCATTTGTATGAGGTTCTTGCCTTTGTCATAAAATCATAGAGTAATTTGGGTTGAAAGGGACCTTCAAATTCCTACCCTCCTGCCATAGGTGGGGATGCCACTGAATAGATCAGTTTGCTCAGGACCACATACAACCTGGCCTTGAACACTTGCAAGATAACAGGATCTGCCATGTTTGTGTGTTCGTATCTATTATGCTAATGACACTATTTTCAAAGTCAGCAATACTTGCTTTTCATTTATCACAAGCACAGAACTTTCCCTCATAATCCAGATTTTTAGGAGGGAAACACAGGTAATTGTTTTATGATCAAATTCAATAATGGGTGAGGAAAGACATAACTGAAGTTACTAAGAAATAGCAATAGAAAAAAGAGAGGAATCTGGGGAAAAAAAAGAAAAGAAATGAGACACTGACGGCAAAATTGGATAGTAAATGAGACACATGGAAATGGGAAATACCTATCAATATGATATCACTTTATTCCATATATATTATTCTGAACACTTAATCTAATATCTCCTTCAATATAATATTAAACATAGAATTATGCTTCCATCTTTCATTGAAAATATTTTTACAGTATTGCCTTGATATAGGAATAATTTTTTGCTATTTAATAACCTGCATGATGCTTACAAAAATTTTCGTAATGGCATTAATCGCAGGAAGATTTCTTGTTTTCAATCTTCTCGGAGCATCTCCATCTTTATGTCAATGTGAAGACAAAGGCAAAACAAAAAGACATCTCTGAAAGCTGATCTGGAATCAGTATGGTTGACTTAGAATTTGAATACTTCTAATTGAGCTCTATTTCAATATTTTGAACTCTACCTTGTATCTGCCTGTTCCTCATCTGTAAAATAAAAGTAACAGTATTGTCCAAGCTTTCAAACTGAACATTGATACATGAAAGACAGGTACATGCTCAGATGCAGCAATAATGTGTGTCAGATAAATGAGTAGGCTCTGATTGTACGGGCATGTGCACTCATAGAGTCAGAGGATGCACAGTGTGTAAGTGACTTTAATGGGATGTGCCTGGGTGCACAGCTGCCTTTGGACTTCAGCTCTGAACCATCATAGTGACAGTTTGATGACAGAATTCAGGCACTGAAATACTCCAAGGAAGAAGCAAGCTGCTTTGGATGATCTCTGTAGATCGTCAGCTGTTGCAGGGCCTTTTCCTTTTTACAGTGAAAGTGACTAAACATATATAAAATATTAATTTGGGCATTTTAAAACACTGTAACTTTTATACTTTTTAAATTCCAGTTCATTGCAAAATTTAGCTAGTAATTCATTAAAAATTTAATTTTATATAAGCTTTTAAGCAACTGAATGGTGATGCTTGAAGTATGGCCTTTTGTTTGTGATATTCATAAAATTACAGTTCTAGCAAGTCATACTTTTATTGCTAAACAGTGTGAAACTATAATGTAAAGGATATTTTAGAAATACAGAGGGCAAATTTACACAAAATAATTTTGCTTATAATGTGAATTGTAGCTGCACTTGAAGCTCTTTGGGTAGAAAAAAAAAGGCAATACTTTGATCATGCTGATGATTTAATGTTTAATTTCATCTATCATACTTTTCTGGTGCTAAGACTGATTAGAAAATAATTTTAACTCAACTTATATAAACAAGTTCCATTCTAAGGTATATGCATGTTGCTAGCCTGAGCTTCACAATATAAAAGACACGACAGAAAGACCTTCCCTTGATGTAAAAAGTGAATTCCCTTTGATGAAAGGCATATTTAGATAGCCCTAGGTCACATTCAGAGGCTTTTTGTAACATTATATATTTTCTATAATAAATACAGTGGAAACATCATAAATATTCCCAAGTCACTTAAAATTATTTAAGAATCTGAAAATGTGTTGCTCTTGGTTAGCCTATGAACAGTGAAAATCTTTTCTTGAAACTGGGAACATTCAGGTCCAGGGTTAGGAATTTATCACTCATACCTGACCTAAGGAACCAGCCTAATTTTAAGGGAGTGAGAACTAGCATGGCCCATTTATTTCAGCTGTAGTAACTCTCAAACTAAGGGCAAAGATCTACAAACATGAATTAGCTTCCTTTAGGAAGCTACACTATACATTACTGGTGCTCTAATTTTATCTGAATGTCAAACATCAGATCTTCACCTTCTTTTCACCTTTAACTTATTCTTTTGTTATTTAATCACAAATGGTTCGTTCGGTTCCTTGCAGAGCAAAATGTATTAGCTTTCCCTTGAACTGTAATTTCAACAAATGATTGGTGAAGTCTGAAACTAAGGTATCACTTTGTGGAGGAAGAATCAGTGAAGTTCATGCCAGTAAGCTCAGCACAAATATTTAGACATCTAAAGTCTAAACATCTGCATCTGAATTAGTTGTCAATATACTATATTGAAAAGAAAGTTACAAACATCTCTAAAGAGATAAAGCACCTGAATAATTTCACTTGTCTACTGTAGCAGGAGATAGCAGGCTTCCAGTACTTGAAAGGAGTCTACAAGAAAGTTGGAGAGGTACATTTTGCAAGAGGATGTAGTGACAGGACAAGGGGGAGTGGCTTTAAACTGAAAGATGGTGGGTTTGGGTTAGATATTTAGAAGAAATTCTTTACTGTAAGAGTGGCAGGGCACTGGAAGAGATTGCACAGAGAAGATGTGGATGTCCCACCCCGAAAGTATTCATGAGCAGTCTGTAGCAACCTGTTGTAGTGAAAGGTGTCCCTTCCCATGGCACAGGGATTGGAACTAGATGATCATTAAGATCCATTTCAACAAAACCATTTTATGATTATACTCTCCATTCTTCTCCATTGACACAAAGTGAGGTCTAGAAAATTCTCAGAGCTTTAAATGTAAACAATATAAAAGTGCAGAGTTTGGTAACATGAATTTTGATCATTGCATGTGACAAATGATACTCTCACATGCATATATTTTCTTACAGAAAGCAGCTTAAAACCAGACCTTTATAGAAATAATATTGTTTAATAGTGTTCTGAATAAAATAAAATATGAATGTTCTTCAGTTGTTTTCTGTATTATTATATATTACAGAGTAATCACAGAATATTCTGAGTTAGAAGGGATCCATTGTGTCCGACTCTTAAGTGAATGGCCTGTACAGGGATTGAACCTATGGCCTTGGTGTTATTAGCATCATGGTCTAACAACTCAGCTAATCCTCACCCTATTTTGTGTTATTTTGGTTTAAATAGCACCTTTTATTGTTCTAGCTCGTAGATATGCCCTTGCTAATTTTTCTGTGTAATGAGAATTGGACAATGTAGGAAGATGTGTAACATTACTTTTAAGAATACAGAAAGAAGAGGGCACAGTGTCTCAGTGGGGAGGTTAAGAAGCAAGTGACAGTGACAGTTAACTAATAGCTAAACACCTCTATATTGATTAAAGATTTAAACCCGAAGCATAGGAAATAACTCTTCACAGAAGAAATATGATTATATCTTTGAAAATGATATAACAATTAACAAGTGAGATTTTGTGGCTAAGCCAAAGGAAACAACCCATTTGGTGCAAGGTTCATGTTGCATTCTGGGTATAGAAGACACAGAGCTTGTGTTAGACTTTGAGTGTGTTCGAAATTCTGTGAGAGTAAAGAAAAATATTGATTGTGACAGAAAAGAAGATTACTCCTATTGTTATGTCAAAGATGAGACACTGGATAGGAAGATGTTGCTAGCAAAAAAAAGGAGGAAAAGATACAGCCAGGAAAAAAATCCCCAAGTGTAAACCTGTGCTGAATTGAACAGAAAAGACCAGTCTCTGATGAAAACAATACCATGCTGTAAATGTGATTGCTTGCTTAAACCAGCTGAAACAATTTTTTTCTATCAGAGAATTTGTTGAATATGAGCAGCAATTCTGAGCAGTCCTGTCTGTCCTCTAGACTATGGATACTACCTAATTTCTGTCAGTGTATCACAGGAAGTTAATTTCAAGTTGTTTCCTCATCCTTCACAATGTAGTTTTCCTTCATTGATTTGAGATCAATTTGGCATTTGGTCTGCTCGTTCCTACAAGGCCAAATCCGTGGCAAAAAGCATTTTAATTATCTCTTTCTAATCAGTGAACTGGCAGGAGGTTGTTCAACTTGTCTTCTCATTCCCATTATTCTTCCATCTTTAGTTTCTAAAAGACTGGTATAAGTCTCTTGAGACACACAATCTCAAATTAGTCAATACACTGCAACATTGCTTCCTTATATCTTGCATACACTATGTACCTTTCAACAAGATTGATAGGGCACGAGCATGAGAGTTTTGGCCTTTGGCTGTTCTTGAGGGTTATAAATAAAGGAAACAATCTATTGTGTCCATTGCTTCTGTGTTAAATACAAAGAAGCAGAAAAAGTCAAGTGTTTACACTGCCAATGCATCTGCACAAATTTCTGTGTTTAGATGGAAAGCTGGCTATGCAGTGACATCATTTGTTGGACCTAGATATTTACCTTGTGGGCTGCAGCAGAGTAGATCCTCTATTTAGAGAGCAGCACTTGAAAACATGGGTTTACTTTTTGCGCCTCTGTGAATTTTCCGGTGACCTTAATTTTTAACTAGCTTTTGGTCCAAATCCTTAGGTGTAGGTAGCTAAATAAAAGGCTGACCTTGAGATGTGTTTGTTGCTCCTAGCCTCAGTGGAGGATTTGTAATATAAATGAAAAGACTAAAATGATTCCTGAACATTTATATGTATTTCACTTTCAAATTATTAGCCTTATGTCTTAGTGCTTCACTTTGATTAGCTGAAAAATGACATAGTAATGATAGTGATAACAGCAGTAATGGTAATGCTTACAACACAATATAAACATGAAGTCTATTTTCAGTAATATTCCTAAACTGTTTTGAATCATATGGAACAGATATATAAAAAAAGGTAAACAGAGAGCCATATCCTACAAATCATACCTATCCCCTTGCCCCAGCACTGGTCACTGGCCTGTCCCACTGGCCTGGTCCTGGTTATCTCACCTCCTTGGTCGTGGTTGCCTTTTCTAGAACAGCCTCTTGAGCAAAATAATGGAGTGACACTAGAATAGGCCTGATCAACTTTACTGCTCTGATGAAAAGCTGTCCATTATTCTAAAAGCAATTTTGGATTTGTAGTTTTAGGTTATCTACCAATTTACATCCATTAAAACTCATCAAAGGACTGTGAACAATGGAGTGACCCAAAGCGTGCAATGAATCCAATAGATAGTTCTGATCATGTATAGAATTATTTCAATCATTTAAGTAGAACCATAATATCCATCTACATGACTTTCTGATGTAAAGTATATATCAGTGTTTTTATTAAAGAAAATATTTGCTGCAATTCTCCAAGGCAAATGGCAATGTTATTTTATTAAGCTGCTCTCTGGTAACTGCCTTGGTTGATATGAAAACCAGTTCACAGCCTCATCACCACTTGGTTCTTAGTAAAATTCTTATTCTTTTTTCTTGCATATAGCTGATTTTCCAGTAATGGTCAAGTCATTATTTTATTCTGCTGTATGATTCCTTTTGTGCTGTAGAAACCAACAACAGGCTTCCTCTTTCTCCTTGATCTTTGGGCTTGTATCTTGAATATTATGCAGTCCAACAGATAAGAAAGTATGTCTGGATTGGACTTTTAATACAAGATGAAAGGTCTATCCCTGAGATCATCAAGATTTTACATTTTCACATTTACAGCTCTGTATGTTCCCATACTTTCCCACACTGTTGTCATTGAGTCATGGTAATTACGGTGTTGCTATCACAGTCTTTAAAATAGCCTCTTGTCTTTACCTCTTTGGTCAACAACATCTTCTCTCTGCTTTGTGGCCTATTTTGTAGGTAGGAACTGCCCATCATAATTTCCTTTGGATCTTGTTTTTCACTGCAAGAGATTTTTTAGCACTCTGCAACAGGTAAAGAGGTTGGCCAGACCACTTCAGAGGTCCAAAGGATGTGTTGGGTCTAATCCTTTCACCCCAACCCATGACATTCTCTGCTCTCCAGAGGAAAGAAGGTCTGCCAAGAAGTCTACGGTTTCCCAATTAAACTGTTACTTTTGAATACTGTGATACACAGTATAAATATATTGTTTTATCTTTTATACTGTGTATAAAAGAGCAAACAATATTCTCTTGAACATCTAGTGGATACAAAAACAGACCTATGAAAGAAAGACTGCCTTCATGTAAAAATTGAATTATAATATTTTTGAGACACAACCTTAATTTTCTATAAAATCACAGATCTTGCTTGCATGAACACTTTTTTGAAGGCAGTAATGCAATCTCTGATAACTGATTTTGCACATGTAGTGATTTAAGATGTTGTCACTACAGAAGTCCACCTTGCTTTTCTGCCAGAGGAGACTATCTACAGAGCAAGGCATAAAACTGAATTTATTCAGGTTTTCCAATTCATGTTTTTAATATCCGAACACTAACTAGCTTCACCTGCTGAAGTCTGCGAGATTTTATGACTCAGAGCATGAGAATTTTGCCTCAAGTGCCAGGAGAAAAACCAACATCTGCTAGGCTTTGTGAAAGCATGAAAGTCACATGATCAGTGATCACAAACAAGTAAGGACCATTATCTTAAGGAGTACCTAAGGCAAATTAAGCATTATAGTTGAACCACTCTAATCCAATAATTAGTCATTCATTGTAAAACAATTGCTTACAGTGAAAAAAATTATGTCTTTGATTTTGTGCAGTAATATGACTGTGCTCACAATGAGCTTTCAAAACACTGCAAACAATTCTGGTACTAAATCCTCTTATTTCTGGGCAATGAAATTAAGAGAAATGATTTAATTTTCTTTGCCCAGTGCCTCCAAAGTCAAGTACAGACAAATGATCTTTCAATATCTCAGAGTATACTCTGGATACTCTAACTTTTCTTACAGTATGATTGATCCATAATTTTCAAACAATAAAACCTATAACGAATGGATTGGCAGACATAGGCTCATAGGCAGGTCTGCAACCAGCAGTTGTATTATGCTTGTTTTGTTGTCCTTACTTGAAGCTACAGTCACAGATATGCTCAATTAATTAGGCTGATTTACTAAATACAAGGAGATTACTCAGAAAGATGATCAACTACATGGACAGGATTGGTTATCAAAAACCTTCTTACTATACAAAGAAGTATCTCTGAGCTACCAAATGTGGCCAAATTGTGAAATTTTTCTGGCTTTGGTGGTAAAGCAGCTGTTGGCAAGACCTGCTGATTGACATACTTTACTGATTTTCTCTCCTATGTTGCAAAAATCTGTGAAAATTCATGTATTCGCCATCTCATGGCATCAAACTTCTTGGGTGGTCCTCAGTTTCTCTGACAAGGCTCTGGATTAGAAAAATGAACTCCTGTTTAAAACACAAAGTTAACTTTGAGAACAAACTTGAGGAGTCACTGATCCACTTCAGCATGTCATCTGTAGTAGTACACTGTGGCAGACATGATGTCATCCTGCTGCCTGAAAGCTATCTATTTTTCATTTCTTTTTCACAACATCATTTCTCACACCATGCCATCATTTTTTAATGAAGGGGAACTGTTATCACATATTTCACATGTATGACTTGCAAGTTAATAATAAAAAGACTTGTCATTCAGCAGCAACATGAGTCTTTGTATGCCAAGACATTTTAAGACAAAGTTAATTCCGAAGTGTCCTTATTCATAATCTCCATGCCTGTGATTTTCCAGGTCTCTAAATCTCATTTGCTGTGGTTAACTTTTAATTAGGAATTAAGTGAGGAATCCTAGTATGGCGTGCATATTTAGTAAGTCTCTGTTTAACTAAGTATTTTTAACTTGAACGTCTCTGAGTGTGTTGCTTAATTATTGATACTTTGGACAAATTTATATTTAAAGATCCAAGAATAGAAACTTTCATGTCACATTCTTGCATTTATGTGACCTAAACTTTTTTTAAAAATTCTAATAGATAAAGAGAAATTTAAAAAATAATACTTTGCAATTCATTCTTTATCGGGCTTCCCTGAAAACTATCACATTTCTTACAGTGGAAAAATGTTTGTTGCTGTTGTTGGATTGTTGAAGTTTGAGGTCTACATTTGTTTTTCTCATGGAAATATATATTTTATTTCAGGGCATGCATAGTATAATTTCATTTAATGGTGCATTCAATATGTATTAAGTCTTTGATTCAATATGCACTATTGCAAGTCACAAGTTAAAATAGGATTATTGCTAAGGAATTTGTTCCTTAAATAACAAGTTTTCAATTTTAATTGTAGTAACCTTATGCCATGGAACTTCTATTTTAATATAATATTATTTGTAAAATACAACACTAATATGCGAGGGTATTTTGGAATACATTCTACCATGTGGCAGATGACTCAGTGCAGTTTATAGCCAAGTTCTTAGACTTCTCAGGAACGCGGTGAGCTTACCTAGAAACCAGAATCCTAATAAACCCAATTTGTTTGCAGGTGTTAAACCTAATGTGAATCCTGACCACATTTTTGTATCTTGTACTTTCTTTTCATCTGAAAAAGCCTGTGAGTGATGTGTTCAGGCTAAAGGTTGTTCTCTGGAATACAGAGATTTTATCAGGGTCAGAAAGAGAAAATATTACTTTCTCACTTTTAATTTCAACAGCAGAAGAATTTTGTACAAGAGAGACTGAGTGAATAGCTCTAAGACATGCTTCATTATTCCTTCTATACTTACATTTCTTCATCTACCAGAATAAAAAATGCAGGGCCTACCAGTGTGCACACTTCTTTGTGAGCATCTGTGCCTTTCACAGCGCTGCAGAAAAATGTCTCACTCCCTAGACCCTAACACAAAGCAATTCTTCCTCTGCAGAAAATAACAATCTTGCCTCATCATTCCATTTTATGCTAACAAAACAGGAAAAGAAGCAAAAATTTCCTCTTGATTTTTGACTTTTGCAAAATGAGGCAGTTTGGTAATGCCCAGAAGGTCATGTTGTTTCTTTGAGGTAGCAGTCTGTGTATCTGGGAGGATGTCAGAACTATGAGAGCTGCTTATTGCATTTTATTTGGAAATCTGTGGGCTGCTTTGCCCTATGTTTGTGACTTTTACAAAATAGCATCTTCTGGAAGATGGTGCTTTTCTGGCAGTAATTTTTCTGCTGCAGAAGTTGTTTTAGAGTTGAAGCAAATACGTATCAATGTAAATCACTGAGACCGAGACGCCTGCCTGGGTATGTATCTGGACGTGACGCATGAAAGGTTTTATTTGCACTCACATGTTTTTGAGAAGTGCAGAATATGGAACAGGATCTTATGGGAAAACCTGTTACAATCTTCACACTTTGTACAGTGGGGTGGAGAGGCCATTCCTTTTATGTCTATGAGGCTGTTCCTCAGGAGGTAGAAAAGCTTGGAAGCTCCAGTGCCTGTAGAGAATACCAGAGATCACTTTTTTCTCCTTTGCAGACAAGTTTGAAGAAAAAGCATGCTTCCCTGCAATGCAATCTCTTTCAGCCCCTGAGGCACTAGAGGTTTACTGCACCTTCATGCCAGTTACTGTCTAAAAACCACCGTCTTCTTTTGAGGATGAAGAAGCTGATTTTTGTTTGTTTAGTTTTCAAAACACTGAACAAATTCACCTTAGTGTTAACAGACTAAAGGAGGCAGAGCTTAAGGCACTTTCATCAAGGCTGAATTTAGATTTGTGGAAAATCCTCAAAACATGTTCAGAGGCACACGGCAGGTGTGATGTGGTTATCTCACTGGATTTCTGGGTTTACTCAGAAAAGCCTTCTTTCTTGTTTGAAAGTAGCCCTGAGAAATCTTCATATAATGTGAGTGTGGTATACTGTGAATGTTTAATTCTATTTTTTTGAATGCTCATCTGCTGTTTAAGGCCATAAAGTGTAACTCTTGTTAAAACTACTTTAAAAGGAATGGGAATAACTTTTATCAAGACACGTAAAAATACTAAGACACGTGTATCACCACGAGGGTAAAGAGAGAGGAAGAAAGTATTTTAAGTTGACCAGACATAAGTGGAACCTCATAAATGGAAGTAGGAGTAAAGCTACAGTGCTACAAAGCTACAGTGCTACAAAGTGTGATTGTAATTAGGGCATCAGTCTCACTAGTAATCCTTCCTTGGATTTAAATTTGAAAGGACTTTGAAATTTCAAAGGACTTCAGCTTTTCAGTTCTCTATTTAGAGGTATGTAATTGTAAGTAGATTGCACTTCCTAATGTGTAAATGGACTTTCTATGGAAAACAGGTTTAAAGTCAGGTGTGAAGGAGATTAAGGGAACTGCTTTAAAATCATTGTAATAAGTGGGATGGAGCTTAATCGAAGCAAACAATAAAAGGAAAGCTGAGGGCAAGTGTGTGACAACTACTTCTGTATTCTAGCTTTAAGCACCTACTGCAGTGCTATCATCAGTCACTCACATCCTCTGCAGGACTCAGTGCTCGGTGGCTGTTGCAGTCACCCACAGCATAGCAAAATTGTGGTGCAAAATTGTGGTGCAAGTTCTTTCCTTTCAGAAGCAACAAATTAAAGCCACAGCATTATTAGTCTCTGGGGGAAAATTACGAAAATTCTGATCTTTATCAATGAATTGGATATAATTGGTGGAAAAAAAAAAAATCCGTCCTACGCTGGCGATATTATGACCCTGAAGCTACAAAAATCTGTTCCCCCTTGTGGTTCTGGCTCGAATGTAATAAGTCTGCTCCCTCTACAGAGCTGAGTCGCTCCAATAATGCAGGTGGCATCTACTTTCCATGTTTTGCAGCATATTTTTAACTTTGTATCATCATCAATAGAGGTTCCTCTAGAGATTGTTCAGATTAAGGTTTTTTTTCTGTGTCCTGATCAAGCACACATAAGAAAAATTAGGAAAAACATTCAGCTCAGAAATACTGAAGTGTTTCGAAGTGTATGCCTTGTTAGCAGAGTTTTAGAGCTTACAAAGTGCTGGTGTTCTGATCATAGAGTGTCTATATGAAAAGATGAGATGCAGCTATCTTCAAATGTTCTATTTTCCATAAAAAATACAATTTCTTTTTTTTTTACTCACCCTGATTTTTTTTTCGTATAGCAGCACTTGGCTGGCTGCTAGATGTGCTTCTCTATTATACCCTCTCCTCAATAGCACAAGGAAAAAAAATGTGATGAAAAAGCTCAGGAGTTGAAGAAATAATGAGGAAACCACTTACCAGTTACAGTTAGGAGTAGAACAGAGGATATTTTTGAAATTAATTTTATTTATTGCCACTAACAGAGTAGGATATTGAGAAATACAACAAAACTAAGAACACCTTCCCACCACCCCTCTAACTTCTTTGGAGGCTCAACTTCACTTCCAACTCTTCCACCTCTTCCCAGAGTGCTCTGGGGGGATGTGGAGTGGTGTTTGTGATCAGTTTTTCTGCTCCTCTCTCCTCTTGCTCCTCAGCCGTGCAGGGTGTCTCCCACAGTAAAAAGTCTTTCATGAACTTAGACATGGGTCCATTTCATGCGCTGCAAAAAGTGCTCCAGCTGTGGGTTCTTTCCATGGGGTACAGTCCTTCAGGAGTGGATTGTTCCTCTCCATGGGCCCCATTTCCTGACAGAAAACCCACTCCTGGACCTACACAGGCTGAAAATTCTTCATGGTATATCCACCTGATCCAGGATGGGATCCTCCATGGACTGCAGTGTGGAAATCTGCTCCAGTGTGGCCCTCGATGTCATGGTCCTCTCCCTACTGCAGGGGATACTGCTCCAGCAGCTGGAGCACCTCCTCCCCCTCACTCTTCCCTGACATTGGTGTCTACAGGGCTCACATATATTCTCCCTCTTGTCTCCTAGCATCTGCTCAGTTTTTCCCTTTCTTAAATGTGTTTTAACAGAGGAACCACCACTGTTGCTGATGGGCTCAGCCTTGGGCGGAGGCAGGTCCATCCTGGAGCTGGCTGGAGCTCCTGCTGTCAGACACAGCACTGTAGAACCATAGAAAGGCTTGGGCGGGAAGGGGCCTTGGAGATTGTGTAGTCCACACTCTCTTGCAGTGGGCATGGATGCTGCCCACGAGATCAGGCTGAACACTTCCAGGGATGCACAGCTTCTGTGGGTAGCCTGTTCCTGACAATGGAGGCAGAGCCCAATGTCTTCTCACAGAGGCCATCCCTGCAGACCCCCACTACCAGTACCTTGACACAAACCCCGTACATAGAACTTCTGTAAAACCTTTTCAGATGAGAAATTAGGAAAAAGAAGATGAAAGTCAAGTTTTAAATATTTCTATGGTAAAGCTTCCAATTTTTAACCCCCATTAAACCCTTGACATTTTATTTTGTGGAATTGTTTTATGATTGTTAATGTCTTTATTGGTTATTTGCCATTTTCTGCAGTCTGACTTGTTCAAATTTATTTCTCTGTTGATAATTTTAACTGCTAGTTACTTAGTGCAAACACTGTGAAGCATAGAAGTGTATTTTATAGATTTACTGTTCAGTTTGTGAAAGTGATTGGCCTGGTTAAGAGTGATAAGTAGGAAATTGCTCTCCTGATGTAAAGTGCTGTCAAATGACCATTTACAAGTCACAGAAAGATGCAATTTCATTTAATTTTCTAATGACAATAATGAATGAGCAGGAGACACCTTGACTCATTTTGCAAAAGTTAAATAGGGGATGAATCCCCCAATAGTAAGGATGAGGGAATTGAGGGACTTGCATACATTTAAATTAAAAGAATAAAATTATGCTGGGGTGATATCACTATGCTTGCTACTGAATTTACTTGTTGAGCGATTTATTTCTCAGATGTTGCCGTGCCTATATGTTTATGCATGAGGAAAAACAGGGAGAGAAATGGTTTTCAAATGAATGAAGTAGAGGTACTGTATTTGCCATCACTACTGATTCAAATCAATCTAGGAATGTCTATTTGACATGACTCAATGTCATGTTATTTTGGGATTTCTAACATGCCAGGGGCGTGCATTTTACTCTGAAACTAATAAAATAGACTGCAACCTCTGAAATTCTTGTGACAGTAAGGAGCTGCTGAAAGTTAAGCTGTTGAGCAGATACAGCATTAGACATTAGGCATTGACTCCTTTGGTGCATGGTTTTACCTCAGAGAACCATATGACCTGTGGTTACAGAAGTCCCTTTCAGTTATGCACAAGCTCTCTGGCAGGGCTTGTGCACAATACCAGGCAAGAGATCTCATGTGATTCATTCTCGTTCAGTGGTTAATGTCTCTTGTTTCCAGCTTATCTGATGCCATGGTAATGTCCTCTTACAGCCACTGTAGTTTCCTTACATAACAAAGTCATTGTTTCTCCTCTAGTCTCCCCTTAAGCTCAATTACCTCTTTTTGTCTTCACATTGTTTTCTCCCACATTTATGTCTTCCACTTGTGTCCACACATGCACATGCTCCCCTCTCTATGATTTTTTTCATTATTACATAATTAACTGTGTCTGATAGGTGTTTATATTGTTATAGAATGTTGAGCACACACCACCTTGCCGAAGAGAATGCAGATTAATACAGTTAGAAACTCAAATCCAAAAGAAACAGTAACATAGTGTTAAATAGCTGGGTTTGGGCTATTCTCCAGTGAGCTCCACCTTGCCTGTAAAGCTCACACAGGGTGCATTATCCATTCACCAGAGGAATTGTCCTGCTGAGTCCTCATTAAGGTGATTTTTTGAAAGATCAATTTTGAAATTTTGAAAGTATCAATTGCATGATAGTTTCAAGGTTGTTGCTTTTAGGTTTACCCTGATGATATTACCAAAAATCAGGCCTCTGTCTGATGTCGGAACTAAACAAGAAGTTGTTTTCTTTTATCCAAATTGCATGAGAGAGACAGAGAAAGGATGAAATCCCTGGTAGACTTTTCTGATAATCTGAGTGTGAGGGCAGACAGCACATACTGGGATTGCCTTTAACAGATGACCCCATAAAAGGTTTACTCATCTTTTCCACGTGTCTGAAAAAAAATTAGAAAACAATTGGATGGGTGATTGTCTTATCTGCAACAATTACAAAAGTTTCCTGAGCAAAGAACAGATTGGAGTCCTGTGCTCCACAGCTGGGGAGTTGATCATAAATGTGATGGATCTAAAGTTTCTCTATGTTATATCTCTTTACAGACTCCATCAGGAGTTGTGAAAGTATGCTACAATTATACATAACATCATGAGTACAAAAGCATTTAATCTCTGCTCGAGTCTATATTTTGTCCCTCCTGGAGATAAAGACAGGAAGGAGATAATGTACTTACAATTCTTTGCAATACAATATGCTAAATAAATCTAAATGTTTATTAAATGTTTTGTCATGTTTGCTTATTCTGGGCCTGAGATTTACATGAATTTTTGGGTACAGCGTGGTTGAGTTGTAATTCATAATTTCTGCTTTAAGCATAGTTTCATATGGTGCTCTGTTAAAAGGATTTTGGTGCTCTGTTAAAAGGACACTTTTGTTCTGATTTCCACCTCTCCTATACTTTTAACTTTTTATTACTCTGTATGTGGTGTTTTGTGTTTGAGAATGCATAATTATCGTGTAAATGCCGTGTTAAAAAATCTTATGAAAAAATGTTGCTATTTTTATGACCTTTGATATCAGAACAACTGTAATCAGAACACGTCTGTGATGTAGAACTAAGGTTAAAGATTCCATTATTTTACCCATAAGTAGCTGAAGCATTCATGTGACCGTTATTTATTAGGACTTAACCTAGACCTTCAGTTCAAAATGGCAGGTTCAAATATTAGAACAAAAGCCACCTGATCTGTAAGGTGATGGTATCCCATGGGGATCACAGTTTCAAAGGATTCACATCAGGACTTTGCAAACATCATTGAGTTATAAGGACATCCTGGCTTTAAATATGAAACAATACCTTTTTGCTTTTTTGTGTCTCTTTGTCTGCATGTGTCTGTGAGTATGAATTTCTTTTCAATGTCACATATTTATCTTTGCCTAGCTGATCTGTGTCAACTCTTTGGTGTTTCTGACACATGAGGCTGTACCTGCTTCTTTTTGGATACTTTCTTCCAAAACCTGCCAAGTCAGTGTCTTTCATTTTACATTCCTGTGTGCTAGCTCTTCCCCCAGATGCTTTTGCATGCCCTCTTGACTTTATTTTAGGATTTGCTGTTTCAGTTCTTGTTTCATCTTTTTCCACTCGCCACAGAGTCTTAGATTCTTTTCTCTTTCTCAATATTTTTATAATCATCAGATCATGTCCCTGTGGTGTTTGCTCCACATCCATGGAGCTGTTGTATGGGATTTGAAAATGTATCTTCACAAAACACAATGATGAAGCTGAATGTTTAATGTTCTCTACATTGACAGCATTTGGCTTCATGTTGTTTTCTGTGAAAACAAACAGGAAAATATTAATATAGAAAACAGGAAACCATAGTGGAAGATTAGCAGAAATTAAAACATAAAATCAGCTGAATTTTATATCTGTTTCACAGTTTTGGAAAGAGTAACTGAAAAGTGAATCTATGTATACTACACATATTGTTCAGAGATGTATGAATTAGATCCTCTCTCTTTAAGTATAAGTTCAGCAGCAGTCTTGTGACATATCTCTTTTCCTTGTTGTCTTTTACATACAGACCGAAATACCCCTTCAAAGCAGCAGCTAGTACTTACAAAGCATGGATTAACTATTGTCTCTGCAGCCTTGCAAACAAAACATGATACATTTCACTATATTTCTGTATGCTTATGCTGCTTATTCACTTTCCTGAAGAATTCGAATCACTGTTTTCAGTCTTTTTAATAGTGAATAAAGGTCTACCACTCAAAGAACAGCAATAAAAAATGGGGCAAGATGTCAGTCATACCATAGAGCTGAACACAAGTTGATTTCAATAGTAAGGAAATGTGCACTTTCTATTTTAGCTTTTGAAATGGCACAAAACTTCAATTTTAGTTCTACTTTAATGCCACTCATTTACTCGGTTCATAATTTTTTAGTGGCAAAGAATTAGCTTAAAGAATTTTTGGATTCACCATTTTTATTTGTATGAGTAAGATGTGGGAATCTCAGGAATCCACACAAACCCACATAACTGGCTTTCAATGGCTGTTTCCATATCATGAACTGTTGTAATCATGTTTTCATATTTTTTCAATATTTTACATTTTTACACAGTTCTACCCTGAAAACTCTGGGAAAAAAAAAACAAACAACATTTTAATCTGAGCAATTGAAATAGATCTAGAAGACAAATTACTTACATTTTACAGTACATATGTGAATACAAGTACAACACCTACTGCAGCAAAGCATGTGAATGCTGTGAACTCATTTATTTACAGAATTGTTACTCTCTGGGAACTCCATCTCATTGACACGAGAAACATCAGCAGTGTAAACTGCAAGTGCATTCTCTGCAATTATGACCATATTTGACATAATCAATATAGTGTTGGCTCTTGTGGGAAAGGTTTAGTCTATATTTGTAATGATGGGATTTTTTCCTAGTTCCCTCTTTACTACTGCAGGGGACAATATTTGTCTTGTATGAGTGATTTAAGATGATTTTCTGCTTGGATAGTAGACCTAGCTAATATCTGACACCAAAACAATTTACAATGTATATAAAAAGTTGAACACAACTAGAACAATAACTTATTACTGGGGACAAGAACAATTTATTTCCCAAGCCAGCTCTTAATGCTGTGAAACAGAGTCATAATAGCATTCTCTAATTCTTCCCTTTAATTTTTATTCTACACACTCAACTTCCTTTGCTGAACTTCCTACAGGGACTCATAACTGGGGTGTCCACTGTGCAAAAGGTAAGTTGGCAGATATTTTAACTTGAGTAATAGAACTTATAGTAATGGCAACGTAATTTAAAAGTGGAATCAGACAAAGCAGTGTAAAACTCAGTTACAATACTGCTGCAGAGTTTTACTTGAATTATGGTGACTCACAGGCAAATTTTTAATTACAGTTAGCCACAGGTAAATAAACAGGAACCAAATTATTTACCATTATTTAAATATATACGACTCTCTTCCATATGGAATCTCCTCAATTTAACTTTATGTAAAATTTAAATTAATTCTCTAGGGAAGAGACTACTGCCTGGTCAATACTGCTTAGTAGCCTTTCTAACCTCAAATCTAGGGACTATTTTTGCTGCAAACATTTTGTAAGAAAACATATTTTCTCTCATGGAGGGTGCTGCAAAACATTAACTACAAGGACAGATTTTGCCTCTATCTCTTGAATAAACTCTTTCCTAGAATTTTTCAGGTGTAAAGATGAGTGTAATAATGTCCCATAATAGGAGCATTTCAATGTGTATTAGCATTTTAAATTTCCAATAATTTAATATTTAATACCTCTTTGTTAATACTTATTTGTCTTTTATACTTTCATATTTTCCAATTGTTATTTAGGTGTATCTGTAATCTGTGTAGAAACAATATGTCTATTCTCTAAGGAAATGACACTAAAAGAAGAATTGCATGTTTGTGGGTATAAATAACTGTGTCAACAAGAGGCAATTTAGAGTATGCAGTGTCACTAACAGGATTTATAGAATTCACTAAAAATGTCATACTTCAAAAATTACTCTTGGTATGTGATTTCAACTGTGCAAAAATTAAAGCCTCTGGCATGACATTCTGAAGCTGTTTAACAATATTCAGTAAGACTATAAATGTTTAATATTGCAAAGAAAAGAGAACGTTATGCCAATAACTGTTTTTCATATTTTTTATCAGAATAAAAATATTTTGGGGCCTGTGCAGAATTAATTCCTTTATCTTCCTGATGAGATTGAAGTGCTTCTCTTTGGGTGAAAAATAAATTCATTTCATTTTTTCCTAAATCCATAAATATTAATTTTAAAGTGATTTCAAAATCTTGCAATAAAAAAATCTTTTAAGAGGGCTGGAATTAAATGACTTAATTCTTTTTTGTGTATGTTTATTTTGCTCAATCTGAGAAGTTTTTGTAGGTGTGGTTTAATACCAGTTGGCAACTCAGCCCCTTGCTCACTGTCTCCCAGAGGGATGGGGAAGGGAACTGGAAGAATGAAAAAAAACCATGTAGGTTGAGATAAAGGCAGTTTAATAGGTGAATAAGAAACTGTACATGCAAGCAAAAGAAAACAAGGAAGTCATTCACCACTTCCCCTGGGCCGGCGGACATCCCCAGGACAGCAGGGTTCCATCATGCATAACTGTGGCTTCAGAAGAGAAATACCATCACTCTCAATGCCCCCTGCTTCCTTCCTTCTCCTTCCCCAAGCATTATATGTCAAGCACAGTGCCATAGTTGGGGTCAGCCAACCCAGCTGTGTCCCCTCAGCCTCCTCACGGGGGGGTGGGACAAGGAACAGAAGAGGCCTTGACTCTGTGTAAGCACTGTTCAGAAGTGACAAAATAATTACTGTGTGATCAACTCTGTCTTCAGCACAAATCCAAAATGCAGCCTCGTACCAGGTACAATGCAGAAAATTACCCATCCCCAAACCAATTCCATTGGCACAACAGGCATTTTTCATTGTTCTCAAGTCTTTTGTGACTGTGCTTGTGTTCATGCCTTTCTCTCATCCTAGTCTTGTGCAGGGTATGTTAAGCACCTGAAACCAGATCCTGTCATTGGAACCGTGGCCCTCTCACAGTGTTTCTAGAAGTGTCAGCAACAGAGGTGACTGATAGAGGACAATCAAGTGCTCTCTTTTCCTGAGGAGGCCATGGACAGCCTTAACTTATAGACAACATCTGTGATGTGGTGGGGCAGATGCTCTGACGGGCAGCCCTCCCAGCTCTCTTGATGGTGTGTTTCGGTATACAGCCTCTTCTGTGCCTGTAGAATTTATCTGGCAATCTTTGTGCTATCACGTTCCTTGTCAGTGATAATAAAACCTGTCTTGCCTATAGAGGATTTCCTAATGAAGCATGGAAAGCAATACAAGCAAAGCTTCTGTGCACTGATGCACCTTCAATAAATCACACTCATAAAAGGCAAGGAAGTAGCTTGATTTAAAAGTAGAGAATTAAGGTCTTTTATTCTGCTGCCACAAATTCAGTAATTCCATGTGCATGCAAAGGCCCCATGATGCTTCAAGCTGTTAATTTAATGCTGCCATTTAATGAGTAATGTAGTGGTATTGTACAAAACAGTGTAAATTTTGCTGTAGTGTCAGGCAAATTGCTACAAGCTGATATGGTTTATACATACCAGACTTCATTAAATTATTTTTTCTCCAATCCTTAAACTTGATATATTTATGTATACATAGATTAATTCCCTTATTTTGCTTTTTGTGACTTTTACAGAGGGGTTTTCTTGTGTTGCTTTCCTCACTTCAACCTTTCCTCCTTCAACTTGCGTGGAAATACCTCAAAATAAACGATAAATATGAAGGTACCTGCATAATGCTCCTCCTGATGTCTTATGTATGGAGGCAAAGGTCTTAAAATTCCTGGCAGGATTTATAAAATGAAGGGATACCCATTTCCAGTGTGTCAGCTGGGGACTAACTATGGCATTCCTATCTTTCAGTGAAATTGAAAGAATTTTCTAAAATTGATGGAGTTTTCTGCACAGTGCAAGCAAAGCATGGTGTGGGGAAGCTGCAATCATTTTTCCTTCTGTCAATTCCATAGCACTCTCCTCTGACAGATGTGCAGGGGTGCTTTTTCTTTAGTCTTTTATGTCCTTTGAAAGTGAAGAGGTACAATTACTAATTGTACTGAAATGGAAAAGATTTTAAACCCAGTCATTTATTTTTATTAAAAAAACAATTTTAAGTCCCAATTGAGTAGAATAAGATTGGTTCTGATGGGACGCTGTCATTGGAGGTACTTCTTACAAGTGCATTGTGGATCCCAAAACTTCCATCCTTGCATTTTTCCTGAAAAACAAATAATAATGGAGTATTTTTGTATATGCTGTGTATCTTCCATTGTTACACAAACTCTTGCCCCAGGAAACCTGTACAGAACTTCAATGTAATTTTAGCAGAAACAGAGAACCTGTGAGTAAAAATCTTAGGATTTGGCCCACAGTCTAAAAGAAACCTTGCTGTTCTGTGCAATTCAGCTGAGGGAAATGTTTCTGAGAACACAGCTTACCTTTGGGTATATTGGCAGCATTTAGCTGCAAGGTTGTCATGGGCTGGCTGCAAAATTGCTCTTTTTGGAGCTTGGGAAAGGACAGAGGGATTTAGAGGACAAATGGGTAGAACAGGCTGCTTTGTATCAGCTTCAGCATTTTTATATGCCATACACTGGGGAGAAGAGCAATGGCTGTCATCTCCGCTTTTGACAGTTTTTCCCTGAAATAAAAGGACTAGAAGTCACCAGTGTTCTGCAGAATAGCCCAGTCCTAACACTTATCCTGCTGGGTTTATTTTATCCACATGGTTTTTCTGGGCTCTTGTTCTTCCTGGCAGGTAAGGGCAGCCAGTTTTTCAAGAGGGAAATTTTCCCCTACAATGATTTAGGTCTTAGGAATCATACTTTTACTCAGTCTACTCATCAGAACAAGTGCTTATAGGAGCTACTTCGAGGTAATCCTCACTGCCTGCTGGGATGTGCCAGGTCCTAGGAAAAAATGTAAAAGATCCAGAGGAGAGATTTCAAGTACTTCAATTTATCTCAAGACTTCCAAACTGCTAGGGAAGGAAAAGAAAGCACATGTTTTGAAGTTTATTTTTTTCTGACTTGAGGCATAACATTTTTTCTGCCTAACAACAGTGAAACACATAGGAAGTTTGAGTCTCTCTTGCTGATGTTGGCAAGTTCAAAAGCTTAACTTTCCTGTTAGCCTGGGCTACCTTTTGAGTGTGTACCACATCATTAACACCTTCTGATCTGCAAAACTTGAAGCACTTTCTTTAACAAAAACAAACCTGTATTCCAACAATGGTCTAATGTGTAATTGGCTGCAGTTAGTGATATTTATAGCAAAGTTAGAGAACTTTTTGAGATTAGTCTCATACCTTTTCTGTAAGAAACAGATGAGAAATTTTGGTAATTAAATAAAACTTAAGCAGTTTAATCTCATTTGATCTAATGCCATCTACCCCTCACCTCCGAGCTTGTGTAAGAACATACATACATAAACAGATACATATTTTGCTCATTTATTTAGATCTAATGTTAATTTTTTGTGAACTTATCTCTTGTAGAAGGGTATTCTAGTTCTGATAATGCTTCCTGTAATTGAAGGTGGTTCCCTTAGAAACTGCCAGCTGAATAACCTTAAACTGCAATGGGAATAAATAGAGTAACTAATATTTGCTGAACTTCTGGGGTTTGTGAAATATTCTTATACATAAATTTAGCAAGTGGGTTTCTGTGAATAAAAGTGGGGTTTAAAATTATCTATTATTATTTTGACGTGCATTGTAATTTTTTTGCTTGGATTGAGGTGCTCTACCAATTTGTAATTTTAGCAGAGTATATTACGAGAAATTCTACAAGAAAATTTAATTTTTTCTCTTACTTATTTGTGATTTTTGTTTTATTTTTAAACAAATCTTTATACCTGAAGGTATTCACTTCAGAGGTAACTATTGATATTATATGGATACAATAGCTTTATTCTCTTTCCTTTCTATTAGTTTACATGAAAATGATATTCACATTGCCTGTAGGCCAGGTCTAAAAGAATATTCTTCCATCTTTTGAAACATGGTAATTGGGACAGCAAACTTTTATTTGGCTTCCAAGCACTTTGGACATGTGTTGAATCTTACCCTACTGTTCACACTAAGGCCTTGTACAGTAAAACCTTGGGTTTGATTGCTCTTTGGCACTTGTGAACAAAGATAAATTAATAGGAAATGTGTCAGTTTAGGGGAGAGACTTCTTCTGACTCCCAGACTGCTGGTCAGCTGGATCTTGCTTGGCTTTCTGTCTCCTGGAAGGGTAAGACAAATTCCGTCTGTTGCATCCTATTTAAGGTAGTCAAGGCAATGGGGAGCACATCTATTCTTTTGTTACAAAATCCTGGAAAATTCTATCTGGAGGAAAAAAGTGATCAAAAATTCATTATTCAATGCAGTAAGTACCACTAAATATTTTTTAATATTCAATAACTAGTATAACCTTTTGCAGGGAACTGCAAAATGCTTAAAAGTACCCTTATAGATGGAACTTCTTGGGGCATCTTTCTTGGACAGCAGAAAGACTGCTGAAAGAGCAGTACTACTATTCTGTAAAACTCAGGTCAGTAGTTATTATACATCAAAATGTCACATTCCCTTGGAATAGAATATTAAGGAGAATATTGCATGCTGATACCTTAGAGTGATTGAAGGTAGTATGCATGATAAAAGTTAGTATAAAAGAAGCTGCCCTGAGTTTATTCTTGTGGAAACAGGTAAGAAATGTGAAATCAGAACAGAGATGATGAAGCTATATTTTGTCTAGTTCTTGTAGAAGCGCAGTCCTTGTCTCAAGAAATTCTCAAAGGATATCTCATGATCAACGAGCTCTGCTTTTATGGTAGAAAGGTTTGATTTGGTTTATTTTCTTTTTTCATTCTGAGAAATGAAGCTGTTCACCACTATTTTTTCTCAGGAAGTGTTAGATTACTATTGTAATACAAACATATATCTATGCACACAGTGAACCTGGATGATCAGTCATCTTGGAGATAAAGACCAAAAGCCTTTAAGTGAACCTGAGATTCTGGGGAAACCTTATATAGAAGTGTAAGAACAGTTCATATGTGTTCCTCAAAGGGTTGAGGATTTCATGCCTATTTATATTTCCTTGTGGCAGTCCAGGTGGAACAACGCAAAGCTGGAAACCAGGATGAGACAGAGACTCCCTGCCAGCTTAGAATGGAAATTGCTGCATGAGAGGCTACCTCCTGGCAAAGATAGCTAATATTCTGATGGGTCCTTAAGTGTCATTAAAATGAGAATTTCACAACAATAATTGCCAGCACTATGCTGCTGGTGAGTCTGAGTTACATGACATGAATGTAAGCAAAACTGTTTCATAGAAACAGCTATAAGACAGTTAATTAATTTCACTCTGAAAAATTTTTTTCGTAATTAGGCTGCAAAACTCAGTCCCAGTTAGAATAATTTTCAGTCATCAAAAGAAGAAGCAGGAAACATGTTTGAATGCCAAAATTTAGGAGTGTAGTAATAGATTCTTTAGTAAAAAGACTGCTGAATATCAACTGCACTAACCATGTCCATGACAATCATCTGCACTACTGATCATTAACTTCACAATGAGCAACACTGCTGATTTATTTAATGAACCTGCAGGTAATTGTTGTTTCCTTTGCTAATTACGTCAGGGAAATGAGACCTGTTAGCACTGAAATGGCTTGAAATACTTCAGCAAATCTTTCTGAAGGATAAAATGCCTGACTATTTTTCTCCTACTTTCTGTTCTGTGATAAAGTTTTTGTTATTCTCTTGTTGTTTTAATTAGTAAGAATTCTCTTCTTCATCCCTTAAATAATGAATCTAGGACATAATGTATGCTTTAGTATTTGGGGAAACACCTCACTTAATTAGCACATAGTGCTTCTAAAAGCTGGAACATTTCTACTGTTTATGAGATAAAATTGGAAAACATTTTAAGTCAGTCTGAAATGCTGAAATAGTTGAAGCTGCTACTTTCAAAAGCTCTGCCTAGTACAGTACAGCTCTCTTGTTCCTTCAGGTCTGTAGTGAGACCTGCAGGGCTTCTCTTTCACCCCAGAGCTCTGTACATGGAAATAGGAGGTTGCAGCTCTTCTTGGCCTACACAGATTGTGGGTTGTCATAACAGATGGGAATACTCTGGCCACTCAACCTTCATTTTCTATGAAGAAAGGAATTTTCTGCGTAGAAACTTTAATCTCTGGCTGTACCTAAATACCTAATGGTAGACTTCTAAACAAGCCACTTCTGTCTGGTAGAGAGTCCATGAGACAGCAATAGATCTGGTGTTTATGCTTGCAGTTAGAAATGCGCTGATTTTGTCTAACTCCACTTTCCAAAAGCTGCGTATTTCTATGTTCTTGCCAGTTTTATCTAATATTACAAATTGGATTTCCTCTCAGGGCTCCTTGTACTTCACTTACTACAGCACCAGTGAGGAGACTACCAATTTGTACCTCATTGTTCTTAAGACATAACTTACTATCAAGGATGTGCTCTTCTGTTCTAGTGGTTGCACCAAATTTGATTAGGTCAAAGAGAAGTGACCTAATTGCCAGGGAGCAGGGATGACTGTGAACTGAAATGCTTAGACTATCTGGGGTACCTGTTTCAGTTCCTGCTATTGCAAATACTTGATTCAATAGATTGCTGACTATTCGCTTAACATTAGGGCTTAATTCTTCCTATCTGAGTCATCAGAATTGAGAGTCATGCACCAGTAGCTTAATTCCCTTCTAAAAATAGCTCACAGATAGTACACGTAATGCAGAGGGTCTTTTTAAGCAAATGCCAGCCTATTCTGGCTAGATCATCAGAAGGGAAAAAGTCTGTGCAAAAAGTAGATCTTCCCATGATTTGAATTTGTTAACTTTATAAAGATTAGGAAATTCACAAGTAAAGAGTAGAAACAGAAGAATCAGAGTGTGCTGTAATCCGTGGGTTACAACAAGAGTGTGTGCTTGAAGGGAGGTAAAATCAATAGAATAAATTTCTAGAAGGTGTCCATCCATATCAAGACAAATGACAGGATCCAACTTTCTGAGGAAGAATATCATGATAAAGTATATTCTCTAATATCATGGTACTACATCTCCAGATCAGAGAGGAGAGTAGAAACCCTCTACTCAAGGCAGAGTTTAATTACAGGAAGAAATATACCACATAATGTGAGCGCATCTTGGAAAAGGATCACTGACCACAAAAGTCTTAGAAACCTGCTGCTGGTATTATAACTGAAACAAAATAATCTTCTTTTCCACTTTAGTGATGGTGCTGATGTGAAAGAACAGAGCAATCTTGATGTTCACTCACAATTTATAATGATTTTAAGTTGAATGAAAATTTAATCTCTTAGTCTTTATTCTTATTTTTGTCCCCTGTTCTCTGTCCACACCCTGAGCAAACAATTACTTTAATTGAGTTGTTGGCTTTCAGAGCTCCTACTGCTAATCCAAGCCAAGGCTCAGTTATTATTCTCTGCTTGCCTTGGTCTAAAAATGCTACATTTTCCTAATGATTTTCTTAAGGACTACACGATATCTGTAAGTTTTAAAGACCCATATTTTTCAAAAAACCCCTTGTCTCTGGATGAAATTGAACTATTTTTAAGCTTGTAATGTACTTACAGCAAAAATTTTATAAAATATTTGAATAAGCATAAGACTATGGAATTAAAAATTGAAGAAATGTCTGTACATCTAAATTAAAGAACATGAGACTGGAAGAACTAATTTCAAGGTATCTAAGATCTAATGAGCATCAGGTTCTGATGTGAACATTAACAATTCAGCAATACCTGTGGAGATGGATAAATGTAATTAGACTTGCAATTGAAAATTCTTGATCTGCATTAGAAATAAATATTTCCTTTCTTGCAAAAGTAATACACGGAAAACAATGTCATTTTTAAGCAGACCATTATTAATTCAGTCAATATTGTCTCTGAGATTCCTTGGATTGTGATTCCAATGTCTTAGAGTCTTAGAATGTAAAATACTGTATTTTACACCGACTATATTATAGTACTATATGGCTAGTTCACATTTAAACTGTGTTTTTGTCCCCATTTTCACGACAGAGCTCTTGAGGAGCATTTTTACATCCTGCTGTGACAACCTGAAAACATTTCCTTCCCTGTTCCTCTACTCTTACATCTATTCTTGTGGAGAATATTACCATAACTGTTCATCTCCTTATAAGAAACAGCCTGGCCAACGCTGAGATGGTCACTTCACTCAAGGAGAACAAATAAGTTCTTTTTCCTATGCTACCCATTCAGAAATAGAGAGCTATACCAATTAAAGACATTCCAGTATGAATTTCTTGTCATTTTTCACAAATTTGCAATTTTATGTGGGAATTATAGTCTAATATAATTTCTATACTCTGTACCTTTTCCATGTGCCTCAAGATTTTAAAGGAGAGGTGGAAAGGTACAAAAAGAGCAGAAAATAAATCCTTGTGTGGTGAATTTCTAGGCTTCTGCCTTAAGCAGAATATTTTTTTGCTTATCATCACTGATAATGCCCTTCACTCTCTTAAACCTCCCAGCAATAAAAAAAAAAAAAAAAAAAAGCAGTAGAGCTTGAATAATTAGAGAAAAAAAAGGATTTTTTAAAATGGGGATGAACTGTACCATTTTATGTAAAACCAGGAAATGTCCTCTTGAACTGACTTGATATGCTAGAAGCCTGTTTGTTATTACCTATACATCAGAAACCTTTTCAACCAATTAAAGGATATATATTTAGAATCTTTACAAGGTCTATGTGAAAGATTCTCAAAGTATAAGAGAGATAATTTAAAATTTTCCTCTGTGTGAAAAATCATCTCTGGCTAAGATAGGTTCATTATTACTCCAAATTGAGCCTTACTTGAAAACTGTACAAAGCTCACTGACATTTCCTTTGAAATAGAACTATTTTTCAAGTTAATAACACAATGCAGTGATACACAAATCACAGCTTATTTTACATATCTTTTTGACTATTTCACTTTTCTGCTACAATTGTCTCCCTATACCTGCAGTATGCCTAATAGGTATTAAAAATGCTGCTGAGAATATTGCCTTATAAATTTTGTCACATTCAGCAAAATCATCAATAATTTATGGGGATTGTACCATTAAAAACATACTTTCATGGAATGAAAAGGTTATGAAAATGAAAGTGTCACATGCTAGGATTTTGCTCTTGCCTTAAAGATTCTAGTCATTTGCACAGTGCTCTACAATGGTAGTATAGAAGAGAACAGTCTTCCTATTTGATGGCTTTCATTCAGGTGCCAGAGTTTCACATTTCCTGCCATGTGTTATGTATAGAAGATCACTTGGAAAAGGTCACCATCTATCCTAGTCACTTCTTACTTAATTAGGCATTTAGCAATGACACACATTTAGCAATGCTATTATAAGTGAATTCCAGGAGAGATAAGAAACCATGATGACAGTGTCAACTGATATTTATTTATGCACATGAGATGTGCACAAGTCTGCATGTGTACTTGAAAACCAGTGTGAATTGTAGATACAACCACTACATCACAGAAAAAAGAAGTTTTAGACTCCTGCTTTGCTCCTGGAGTATATGGGGGAAACCTTGGGCTGAAATAGATGGAAAACTGCTTTTAGCTACAGTATGCACATCTTTTCTGACAAATACAATAGCAAACATGCCCAGTTTGAACATGAGTGCCAGAGAGAAGCACCAGTCTGAAGATGTGAGAGAGGCAGGTATTATTAGTGTGTTTCACAGCAAAGACATTATTTCAGTTCACATTTCAATCAATGAGTGTCATAAAAACTACAGGTTCAAACAAACTAAGAACAAAAGAAGACACAAGCATTTAGTCTCCATTCTGCAACCTTGCTTTGGAAATGTCAAATTATTCAGAAAACTGCACAGAATAATTTTGGAAAGCCTGAAGAGAGGTGATCTTTTTGCAGTGGAAAATACAGTACTTTGGAGGGTTCTTTTATTCTTTTTTTTTTAACCATCTCTTTATAATATAATATTATTTCAGTTGTAATGGATGCTTTTTTATATATGCAGAGAGATGTTTTCTTTAGATTCAGTTTCTGCTTTTCACTGTTTTGGACACTTTTATGAATACTGGCTAAATGAGGAGTAGCGTAACACAGCTCTCTTTTGCATGTATGCATGATTATAAACAAGAATTTATTTATTCTGCACATGGGCTATTCTGAGATATTCTGACAGGAGAGTCAGGGAAGGTGCTGTTCCAGCACCACATGTGGAGCTGTTTACCAGGGTTGTGATGAAAGCAAAACCTTCCAAGGTATTAGAAATTACGAAAATGAAACCCTTCAAAGCAAGTTCCATATTCACAAGCCTTTGAAGCTGAACTCCACAGTGTGCTTTAGGGTGGGGTGGGTGTTTTCCTTCCCAAAACAGATCATGCTAGACTTCGCAGGAACAAGACAGGAAATGGAAGCACTGCTTCTCAGCAGCTGCTCAGGTTGGTGCTGGTATTGAGGGACAGAAGGAAGGTCAGGGTTTTTTCTTCAGTCAGCTCAGAATTACTCATGGGTGAAGTTGTCTTCACCCTTCAGGCATGAAAGAGGCCATGAACAGAGGGAACCTTTTATTGACCTTTCCTTCCTATGACTGATAATTTAGAGTGAGATGCACAGGCAAGAAGGACAAGAGAGTTTGCACACAATATCCTGTCATTATCTGGTGGTTCTTCCATGAATATTTAATAAGGGAAGGATGTCTAAGAAGCATTTCAAATTTGCCAGAAAGATATTTAATTTAATTCCTGTTTTGCTGGAGTTTTTTTTTTTTCTTCCAGCTAGTATAATGCAATTTCTAAGATTTAAAATTATGTACTTTGGAAGACTGGAGATTTTAAAGTTTCTTTTATTATACTTCTCTGCATTCATTTCCCACTCTTATTTGCACCACATGTATGATCAGTGAGATCCCAGTCTCATATCTGTTGGTACTATGGAGTTAACCAAGATTTTGAAAACTCTGAGTGCAATATTTTCATTTACAGTGTGTGTTTCCTGGGAATGATAGCTCAGTTCCTGTCCTTAGGAGTTCAAGGAATAGTTCACGCCTTTTTATTTCATCCATTTTGAATCTATGGTAGCTTGAGAGGTTATTTCCTTTCCTCCTGGATTTCACTGTGCCCTTGAAGGTGTGCCTCCCATTAATTTACAGAGTAATTTGAAAATATGAGTTGCTTGTAGTAATCAGTTACTTCAAGCTCTTCATATTAACTTGTGGAATCTAAATATAATTTATTTGCAACTCAACTCTTTTTGGCTTAAGTGAACCCATCCATTTGCAAGATGCTCTATTGACCCAGTCCAAGATAGTGACTCAGGACCCTGAAGTCCAGGAGGAGCTTTGGCCCAAAATTAACCCAATTCCGTGACAGGCATGGCAGCCCTGAAAATCTTCCCAAATTTATTTTATATCTGAAGGGGATTTTGAACAATCTAATATGCTAAAAATATGCACATCCACATGTTAAAGCACATCCTAATTGCAATGAAAGATAAATAACTAAAGAAAGTAGCTGAACTGACCATTTTTCAAATATAGATATCCTGTTCTCTATTAGCAGCATTTCAAATCACCTCAAGTGTATTCAAAATGCCATCTATTTTTTGTTTTAGTTAACAGGATCATCTGATGTATTCAATTTCTGGATGTTTCTACAGCCCAGATAGTTGAAGCATACAGAGGGTCTAAAAACTTCCAGAGTAGAGCACACAGTGTCCAAAGTTAACAGGTCACTTAAGCATGAGTCAGCACAGCTTTCCTGAAGTTAGTTCAGTTCAGCAATAATGCTTGGAGCATCTGGTTCCACTAGGAGTGGTTGGGGTTTTTTCAGAAACATATGTTTTATGTGAAAGCATCCACAGCAGTTTGAAAAATATGATTCATTTTCTTGTAAACAGAAATGTAAAAGTTTAAAATGAAAATGTCAGTCACCAGATCTAGAAAGATGTCTTCCTATTTAAATCAGCTGCACGTCCAATGCAAAGTACACCAAGGCTTGTATCAATTCTTAAAACGTGCTAGTGAGAGCTGAATGCCAAATAGCTTTCCACAAGGCCTGTTATGCTAATCACTATGGCAATCGGTTATTTATCATTCTTGCAGACATGTATTTTCCATTTACGCTAACAGGGTGGTTGATTGGATTTTGTTCATTAAATGGGCAAAGTCAAAACTGGTCTTATAAACTGCTGTTCAAGTTAATTAGTGAGTATGTGTTTATTCAGAAGCAGAAAACTAAGTTTTAAAATTATAACCTACATCAATCAGGCCTCTTTACTACATTATATCAAAATCATTCCACTTAGTGTATTTGGTATAAAACAGGGAGTAAAAATGCTGCATTTTCATTTCCTCCAGTCTCCGATGGTCTGGCAGTAAATGTGGTGTTGTTAGTCATAAAAGAGTAGGAACAGATATTGCCTTTTCCTCTGCTGTCTTACCTAAAACTCTCCCAGGCTTTGTATATAACTTAAAAATGGTGCAAGGATAAGAAGATCCTAAAGCTTGTTTTTTTACAGTCTTGAGTTTATTAGCTATTAACAGGTAGCACAGATGGTCTGCAAGAGCTACCATGAGAATATAACTTAAACAGCAATAATTAGAGTAATAACAATGAAGTCTTAAATCCAATCACTGATGGAAATGCTAGACCGTGATTCTGGAGATCCAGTTTGAGCTCCGACATTTTATGTCCATGTGGGAGGGATGGTTTCATCAGCCTGGGTACCTTCATAACCTTCCATGAATACTTGTGAGTGTCCCTTCGTAAAACAGAGGAAAACACATTTCCTTCTTCTGTCTGCTGCAAATTGTTTAAAGATCCAGCTGAGGATTTCACAGATCTCAAAAGCTTTTTCTCTCTAACTTGTATCACAGCTGGGAGTAGATTTGATTACTCTGGTCCTGGGAACAGGGAGTATTCTGAAACAGCATCTGTTCAGTGTTGGAGTTTTCTTCGTGAATAGCTCAGCATTCACTGGACAGATAAAGAAGGATCTTCGAATTTAAACCACATTTTCCTAATAGGAAGCAGATGAGGTTTGGGAGTCAGTCTTTCACAGGTCTTTTTAGTACTTGAGTGTGTGATAGCTTATTATTCACTGGCCTGCTGTCTCCAAATTGAGGAGCCCTAGTCCTTTCAGCCTTTCCCCAGGTGACAGATGTTGTAGATGACACCCTTGGTCACTTGAGTTCTTCTTGCTATTTCTATTATGCTCCTTTCTGAACTGCCAAGACCTGGAGTGCACACACTACCAGTACTGTGATAAAACCAAAATTATGTCTTTTCTTTTGCAGAAAAGTTGTTTTGTAATCTTTGTTTCAATAACCTCCCTGGTGGCATTCAACTTATATGTTCTAGAAGATATCGTATGGTGACCCATGAGTTTCTGACTCCCTTTGAGATTATTTCAGGTTGCCTTTCCTGAGTTTCACTTGTCAGCTCCACACTCAACATTAGGTTCACACAATTTAGGCTTTCTTCATCTCACTTTTGTTGGCATTAAAAGGTAGCTACTGCCTTTTCCCCCTCAATCAGTTGTGAGCAGTCCATGAGTGCTTCAACATTATCTACCACTTAATTATCTCAAAGAGCTTTGTGTAGTCCTCATAATGTTGAGATGTAGGTTTTCAAAGGAGATGTAAGATGCCCAGACATCTCTCCAGCTTGCCACTGAGTTTTGTAAAAATGGCAACGTCAGCCAGAAAAGGGACAGAAATCTTGTTTGTCCTTTCTCCTGGCTGCCATTCCTCCTCTATAGCATCCTACCAGGAACGTTGTGAAAAGTTGGTATGGCATTACACATCTTTCTGTACTGACATTCAACAATGGAACTTGGGTTTGCAGAGTGATAGGTCTCCACTCCCTCCCCACCATTAATATGGATGGATGATAGTTTTATTGTGGGTTGTTTTGTTTGTTTGCTGGCCTACAAAAATAGACCTACTGGATTTGTGTGTGTTTTTAACATATTTTTTAGATGTTTACAGTATCTTAACAGAACATACTCTTTGATGAGAAGTAAGAAATGGTTCAGCAGCCGTATAAGAACAGAAATACCTCACTGTAGTTTACACAGATAAATCACTGTTGTGTATGAAGGTAAATATTTTCTTAGTGGAGGGAAGAACTGTGGAAGTAGCTATGCCTTGAGCAAAGATTATGCTTGCCAATATGCTGTCACATCAAAGTTTAAGGTGCTGAAGATGTCTTGCACCAGAGGACTTTCAGTGTCGTAGATCTTAGTACATCAGAAACTTTCAAGAGATGTTTGAGTGTAATAAAAAATGGCCCAAAAGGACGAACTACTCTTCTGCAGTAGTTCCAGCAACATTCAAGTGTAGAAAGTAGAAATCTGACAAAATTTTTGGCACTGCAAGCCTGTTTCTCATGATGCAATAATACATTCAGCCTGCTACCTGCTGAAGTTATCTCATGCATTAAATGGACAAAGCTTTGTTAAGAGCATTAAAGATTGCTGTTTCCTATTGTATGTACCCTGGTCACCCAAGAGGATTTTTTTATATGAAAATCCATTATTTTATATGAATTCCATCCATGTAGTGATGGAATTCCTTTCACTTCCCATTCAAAAGCTGTGGGATTTGCTTCTATTCCTATTGGCAAGTCAGAAAATATTGACAAAATGCAGTGGAAACCTAGCTTAGTGCTTTGGATAATTTAGTGCAGCCATTCTCAGACAGGTAAAAATGATTCCTCCTGTTTGGAAGGTAAAAGGCTCACCATTTCAGATGGCTTGTTGGAAGGCAAACACTGCTAGGTCAAGGCAGGCTTAATTTCATGCTGTCCTTGTGGGAGACAGTGTCCATGGACTCCTTCCTCCTTCTGTTTTTCCTCCCGCCCATCCCTCTCCATACACACACAAATCGTTTTTCATTTTGTTACAGGACAGGGAAGGCGAAGGAAGGAGGGGCTGCCCAGAAATTTGTAGGACAGAGTGAAGTATTGCTTTTTCTTTTCTGTAACTGGAGCAAAAGGAACACTCAATGCACCATGGATAATTCAACTTTTACTAATATGACTTGAAATAAAGGTAGTATATCCAGAAAAAAAATCAACAATTTGTTTTTGAGCCTTGTCCAAATACTAATACCAGGCTTGAGCAGCCCATGCCCTACAACCTGGTGATCAGAGCAAGACAAATATTGAGTTATTTTGCCTAAAGCATATGTGAAACTTGTTTGTAATTAGAACAAACTTACATCTAAAATATCATCATCTGGAATGATGCTCTCCAGAATGATAGATTTGGGTGTATATACTACTCAAGAATAAGGGACTGAGTTGTTCAAAAGTAGGCAATTGACCTGGGGCTTCTTTTCCAAGTTATTCAGTCACTCCACATGACAAATTTTTAAAGAAATATCAAGAGAATTATCCCATTTTACTACTCTAAAAAGTCCCTTTTGTAGAAGATAAGAGATGGTGTCATTATGAAATGGAAATGCTTGTTCAGCCAGAGAGCAGAGCAATACAGCTTTAAGTAAAATTGCTTTTGCTTAAGCTTTGATCCAGATATGGCTCAATTGCTTTCAGTATCTTTTTATTCAGTTGTTTTCTGTTATGGAAAGGAAATTGATGTATTTTCCCATCTTATTTTCTCTACAAAAAACAAAATATGCTGAATAACTTCATTTGTGATTAACACATATTGTGCTTGCCTTTGCTATTTATCTTGCTAACTGTATTTTTCAGGAGCACTCTCCTGTTTTTATTTTATAGGTTTTTTTTAGAATTCATGAGATTGAGTATAAAAGTGAAAAAACTCCCAACACCAACCCATACCAAAAGGGAGGGTATTTTCCTCTAGCCTGAAATATTTATTTCATCATAATAAAAGATGAACCAAAGCATCTCATGCTTCTTTATCAATTTCTTCTGACGACAGAAGTTTCTTATACACGCTGAGATGCTTAGCTAATAATCTGACAGCAGAAAAGTAGAACAGGAAGCATTAATAGCTGCATATCTAAATATTTTTGCCAGTTTGCACAAACAGCTGACCTGTAAGAACCTTACAATTGACTTGACAGCTGTAAGAAGTAATGTGAATATTGAAATTGTACAATTATCCATAAATTTCTCTTTCAGGCTTGTGAGGTTTTAATTTACATACAATATCATTATCTTGTTTAAAGTATTAAAAATATGAACCACAGTAAAGACAAAGTCAGGTCTCTCTCTTTACTGGAACTGAGAGAAAAGTCTTAGAGCAAACTCAGGACCTGTATTTTTGCAAGCAGCCTGTCTGCCAGCAGGCTTAGTAAGGCTGTTTATAATAGCCTAAAGGCAACTAACCTGTTGTAAGTAGATGCTGTTCATTTTCTCGTATCCTTGACATTGTTTTGCTCAAAAGTACAAAAAGTAATTAAGAAGTAAAACATCTTTCATCTTCAGAGGAACCGCGATCGTGACCGTAACAGGGCAAGAGTGGGTTGCAGTTTGGTAGTAGTTCTGATAGGATATGGGTTTTCAATATGCATGGTTCTCCATGTCAGCAAAATCAGATCATTACAGTTTTCTGTGACATTCATAACTGATTTAATGGAAGTCCTGATATAATATGCCATTTAGGCCATAACCATTTTTTAATTGAAGTCTCAGTCCAAATGACTGTGGCAATCTATTTTTATTTTCAGTATGGGCTTTTTGACTTCACACTATGTTACAAAGTCATTTACCATAAAAATGCATTTCATAAAGGACTGATTGGGGATTATTAAGAGCTCAAATCAAACTACCAAAAATATTTGCTATAATTGGGTTATCTATTGTTCCATTTTTTTCTCAAAAGGGTATATGTATTTTTGAAAGATATTCTATTGTGGTTAGTCACACTAAGTATTTCAAGGATAAGACAAAGCGACTAAACTTTTCAATTGAACATGACATGACCACACTTTGCTTTTGTACCTCCACAGACATGGGGTACAAGTGATGCTTGACAGAACGTTACAGAGAGGTCCCAGAAACTATGTAATTATTCAGTACATTGAGAATTGACCTTGGTGAACTCCTTATAAAGCTTTTCTTTTCATGGAAATCATAGAAAGGTTTAAGTTGGAAGGGACCTTAGAGATCATCCAGTTCCAAACCCCTGCCATGGCAGGGACACCTTCCACTCTCCCAGTTTGCTCAAAGCCTCATCCAACCTGGCCTTGAACGCTTTCAGGGGTGGGGCCGCAACTTCTGTGGGAAACCTGTGCCAGAGTCTCACCACCTTCCCAGGAAAGATTAGATTCCCCTGAAATCTAATATAAATCTCTCTTCTGTTCATGATTGGTTTTTTTAAGGCAGAGAACCTTTAGCTCTGATGCTATATTGCAGATTTACATTGCAATTTTCTTTAGGTGTAGTTTTATTTTGAGAATTCAGACCTTCTTTTACCATTCAGATATTTAGCTGTAAAAAAAAATATTTACCTAAGAAATTCAAAATTTAGGTGAAATTAAAATGATGTCAAAAATTATTTGATTTTAATGGCCACCTTCTCCACATTCACCATTTCAGAATCATCACTTTTTCTTGAAAATAATGTAAAGGTTCTTGCAGCGGCAAACCAAATCATTTTGTCACCTTGAACTGTACAAATATAACTGAGGAGATGACAGGAGATAAGATAAAAGTCAATAAAAAGAGAATAATTTATTAAAAAGATCTAATGTTACAAGAACAGTACACAGAAACTATTATATTACTGTGTCTTCCACATTGTATATACCATTATATATATAGCATATATACAGATTGTATACAATATATCTAACATTTTGATATGGGCCATGACAGCGACTTTCTTTTGGTCTGTGTAACAAGGTTTCTTTCTAATAATTAATTTTTCTGAACAGATCCTGTGACTTTATACAAAAATACAGTCTCCTCAGTGACGCCAGACTGCACTATTACAATCTTTTACATGAAAAAGGAAAAAGCTTTCCCTTGCAACTAAAAATGTCATGATAAGGAAACATCTTCTACAAAGTAACAAATAGGTAATACATAGATACTTAAACATTTAAAACATGTTTATTAATATATTTAAGATGCAAAATACATATTCTGTTCATGTCGAATATAAAACATACCTCCTTTTGTCCCTGCAATACAACTACATTACCTGATGGTATGTTCAATATTTGTATCTTCAGACTAGAGAGGGAGATGTGTCTAGATGGAGCTCTGTCTCCTTATCAGACTTTTTTCTTCCTATAAAGCATATCCATTTATTGTTATCAGAAAGTTTAACCAAATGTCACCAGCAGTGAATGCAGCCTTTTTGAATACTCTGAAATGAACTGCATTGGCAAGCAACCATAAAAAAATAGAGGAAATTATGCATAACTAATTTATAAAATAGCCATTTGACTTTTTGGTTCATCACTTTATTCTTATTTATTTTAACATTTTGGCAGATGATGGATTGCTGATGTAGGCTCTCTGCACAGTAGCAGTGCTGCTGTTTTACAAGGGACAGCAGGTAGTAATTTTCTATGAGTTTGCTCCATCAGCAATGTACTTTACACCTTCCTGTCTTTGATCTCAAAGGTTTTTCCAGAAGCAGAGATATAGAAGCCCTCTTTCTATATCTACAGTCAATTCTTAGCTAGCTATCCTGCCTTTGTTTTCTGAGCAACGTGGTGACTTAAATGATTTTGAAAACCATTTTTTTAGAAAATTATGTAAAATATTAGTGGGTAGTAAAGATTTAAGCTGAACCACCTCTGAAAAATTTTACTGATAAAATATTCAAAAGCAAAAATATTTAGTCATCGTCAGTTTTTACCTTCTTATCTCTGTTGTGCTTTCTTGCTTACTGTTTTGAAGCAACTGAGAAAGAACACAGTTGCAGTGTATTATCTAAATGCCAAAAATTATTTTGTTAGTACTGGAAAAATAATAATATCTTGAATTGGGAACCCAATTCAGCCAAAATAGGTTTTCATCAAAACTCTTAGAGGGATAGACAACTAGAAGAACATGCTATTAGGAGTTTCATGTTAACCATTTTTGACTTGATTCTTCCCAGGCAGTGCAATGTTTTTCCTAGGCACGGTTCCCAGACGTGTTAGCAAAATGCTGCCCTTCATAACATTGTGCCCACCATGATTGTACAAACATGCACACCATCTTCCCTGGCAGTCATTTTTCCTCAGGCTCCAGTAGGTGGGAAAGCCTTCCACTGTAGAAAAATTGTTCAAATTGTCTATTGAGTAAAAAATTGTCTGGTACAGCAAAAAATGGGGATTAGAACTGATATCACACAGTACCTACAAGAATAATCTCCAGTGAGCTATAGAAATAGAACCAATTAGATAAATAATTGGAATGATGCTCCATAGCACTTTTCCAAGTATTTTTTTCTCAGAAAAAAAATTCTCCCAAATATATCCTACTGCAGTCTGTAGATACTTGGATAATGCCATTCTGAAAAGCATAGAATGCTACCAAAAATTGGACTCAGGGGAAAAAGAAAGTTACAACTGGGAAGTGATTGAGAAAAGTTGGTTTATCTCCTTGCATTGCTTTATTTGTCCTCTTAATCGCTTAATGTATATAATGCCCAAATGCCCAGTGGAATTTTCATTGTCATATGCAGTAGGAATTGATTTCTTATTTTCAACTGAAAATTCCATTGGACATAAAAGCTTGTGGTATTTGATAAAAACCAACTGGTTTCCTCCTAAGCTTATGTTTAATAATTTTCCTTTTACCTGGTAATAAAATAAATGGATTTTCTGCCCCATTTTGCTATGTTCTGGGGTAAGCTGTCTAGTATTTCATTGACAATTATTTTTGCTAAATGAATACACAGTATATATTTTCAGAACAAGTTCTTCTTTACTTTTGCAGAGGTCTTTGCATATAAACTCTGTTTTTCTTCCTTGTCAGTAGGAGCAACCAGCCGTATCAAACTTTTTTCTATATTTAAAAAAGGATTTATTTTCTCCAAATACAGGTGTACTGTACTAGATACCACCCTGTAATAATACATGACTGTGTTCACCAAATTTGAACATATTAAAAAGAAAATACATTTTACAGAAATTACCTTTGTTTACAAAAGTTTATTACATACAATCTGCATATTTTTGGGCCAAGAAGGGTCTCCTCTCCAGAGGACTTTTTCAAATAAAGAGATAAAAACCTGATGAATTATTGACTGTGTCTCCAACAATTCTCTAAGTGCACCACAGGTATTTTGATGGGTCTTAAGCTTTAGCTTGGGTTTTCAGTTTCTCCACGGACATAAAACTCCATCCCTTGGTGTCATCAAGTTAAAGCAAACAAATAACAACAACAACAAAGTCTGCAGCCTTCACCATGAGGTCGAAGGTACCATCAGTGCCAAAAGCAGTGTTATAGAAGATGAGGAAGTAGACAACACATGTAGGGTGGACTGAGCACTTGTTACTTTCCCTCCTGAAATGAAAAGCAAAATAATTAACGAACAAATGATGCAAATGGTTCTCAGTACATTTAGATATTAGTTTTTGCCCAAATTTATATTCTTTTACCCTCAGCAAAAGACTAATTTTAAGGCAATGGATTACTGTGTGAGAACTGCAGACGCAGAATGAGCTCCATACACAGATGGGATTTCGTGATGATGCCTACAACAACTCTCATTCTGGATCCTCATACTCAGCCTGAAAATTAATAGGAAATTTCAAAAGGATATATGGTTTTGTGTCTTAATCTTCAAAATGCATTAGGCAGCAGAAGCTACCCCGAGTCACAAATTTTTGTCCCAGAACAAGGAATGAAAGCTAGCCCTTCATCCCTAGCCTTGTCTAGAGGAAAAAGTGGTCTTTGGCCCATCAGTGCAGTGTTCATTTTTGATCACAGTGCAGTCTTAAATGGCCATGCTAAGGATAAATGTACTCTGGGGTAGTAGTGGCAACAAGATGGGAAAGGAACCAGACTGGATTTCTTTGGACAACAATTATTGTAAATCAAACAAATGTGATATGCATAGTCCAGTTAGATGGAGGATTTTGTGGCCTAGAATTATGATATATGAAAGAAATATTCCATGAGGTAGGGTTTTGTGTCTTCTGCATTCTGATGTAGCACTGCAGTTTGTGACCAGACTAGAGTTGAAATTGTAGTTCTAGGCTGAAGTTTCAGGGTCACACCTTTCTGTTAGTGTTACTTAAGGACCAAAGAGCAATATTTAATAAAATTTTAAAATGTTATCAGAAGGTTATAATTAAAATGCCTTGTTGTGTTTAGGCAAAGATTATGTTATTTCTTCGTTGTTCTAGTCACTAATCCTCCCATCCCTTACTTACCTGTGTAATATTGATACTTTACATTCTTTCAACACATCACAGTAACTGAGGAGAGAGCAGCTAGACATCAAAATTTACCTAATGAAAACACTTTAATACTGCTATATGTTAATAATTAAATTGTAATAATTATGCAAGGGAGTGAGTGGAACTTACAGAGAAATGCAGCTTATTCTCAAGGAGGTACATACACAGGTGTCAGGTACCTAAATCTATGACACTTTAGCTGCTTTACTCCTCTGGTGGTACAGAATGGTACAGAATGGTGTGTGTATCCCCTAAGTCCCACAACACATCTGCCAGCTCTGTTTGGGATGCCTTAGGACATAGCAGATGTCCTTAGGTGCTCATGTCTTAATACTAAAATTCAGAAGATTAGCTGAATTGCTGTCAAGTCTCCACTGCTGGTCTCTGTGGATTACATCCCAGCTGACTTTATTGCTGTTTCAGACACTAGTGCACATATAAACATCTATAGCTCAGGTAGGTTTTTAGGTGTTATCCTCAAATGGGAGAGATTTCCTATAAATCATCTTTGTTCATTAGCCTCACATGGTTGCCTCAGATGATCTTAAACATCCCATGTGTCACTAGATACCTTTGTTTCTAAAGAACTAAAGACTCAGATCAATGATTTTATTTAATAGCTAAAGAATTGTAAGAACATTGTTTTTCTGGTAGAGAATAACAGAGTTAATGAGCATTGCTTTCATCACCACACTTTCAAATAAAAGCGTAACCTTACCTGAAAAAGATGGAACTCTGATCTGGGGACTTGCAGTCCCATCCCCTCCTTCACTGACTGCACAGACCTCAATGATGTAGACCCCAACATCAGGAAGAAGTACCACTGCAGAGGTTTTTTGTGTTTCTATAACTTGGCTATTGCTCTGGCCCTCTTGCCGAAATAACACCTGTGGTGGAGAAAGTAGATAGTGGTCACAGTGGTCATTGAAGCTCCATACCAGACATTTTGTGTAGATAACAGTCATTGCAATGTTAACTGTTTCATGCTTTCATTAGGGTTTTCTTGACATTGCATTTGAACAGACTTTGTTTCTACTTTTTTTACACCGTTTTTTTTTTTTTTTACTTTTTTTACACCTTTCTGCCGTGGCTTCAAAACAGTAATAGCAAAATATTATAGAGATTAATGAATGTGAAATGTCATAGATTGGGACCTAGAGCAGACAGAGGACTTGCCCTCTTTAGCATTAGGTGTTGTACACCTTTATCCCCAAAATTTCAAAGTTTATTTTGAGTTCCATTTGATTCAAATTCTTATTCCAAAATTCCTGTTGATATTCACATTTTTGGCTCAAGAACCCAACTTCAAATATAAGGAAAAGCCTGAATAATGTATTTACTGTGTTTACCTTCTTGGCTAAATCAAGTGACAACAGCTCATATTTGTCCCTGCATTTCCTGTGAAACTCAATACAAATTTATGGTATGTGGGAGGAAAACAAGTCAGCATGTAGCTGTCTTTTTGGTATTTCTGCATAAGAGTTTCTGTTCCCAGAGAAAATTGAAAAGGTCAGAGAGGTGTGAAAACCAAAGAAGTCAACTCTACTATTTCAGAATATCAACTATTTTGATAAAGGTTAAGACAGTTTCTGGTTTATTTGAACCATTTTATACTTTCTTGGTGATATTGCCTGATGTATCAGTGGAGATATGAGAATGTAGTCTATAGAAATTATTTGATATGGGTTCCAAAAAAACCCAGACTCCACACTTCTTTAAAAACACTGAAATCATTCTACTTTTATTTAAGGTATTGCAGTGAATTCTGATTTTATGACTTGTTATTTAAGTGTTAATCTGGATTTTATACTTTAAAACTTCAAAACTTTAAATCCCAGATATTACCATCACTGCTGTTGACCATCACTAACATGATCACAAAACAAACTGAAGTACTTGTGTTTCTGCTAAAAAAATATTAGTTTTAATGTAAATTAAAGATATCTCATTATTCTGCATTTTTCTAAATCCTACTGCAAACACAATTGAAATGAAGAGGTATTAGGAATTTCATTGCAGTCTGATATTATTAATAGCCACTGCTGACTCAGAGAGGATGGACTGACCCCTTGAGATAGAGGGGAGTCAGATATAGTTTGACATTTGAAAATCACAACACAAAAATATGTTGGGACATTTCTCTGGTTTTAATTTTATTTATTGCTTCTCACAATGAAAGCTGTTTGGAGACAGTATGTAGAGAAGGCTTCATTTGCACAGAGAAACAAGAAAGGGAAAAAAGCCAACAAAGAAGAAGAGCAGTTGCTTGCAAGATAGAAAGGTGAGCCAGGAAAGGGAAACACTAACCTTGTATCCCATTACATCAGATTCATTAGCTAGAGGTCTGACTGGCTCCCACCCAAGAGACACATGTGAGCCATCCTGTATCCACATAATATTGCCTGGTGCTTGGCTGGGAGCTGAGAAAAAAAAAACAACAACATGTGCATATATATTTTTCATAGGTAGTTTATTTAAAAACAAAATAAAAATAAAAGTATTTTAATTTTTCATTATATTTAAAACTGGTAATGTTACCAGGCTTCCCACTCTAGAGGGAACATTTAAGATTTTTTTCATTAGTAGTGTAATTTGGTAGATTATAGTGTATTTATTCCACCCATCCCATAAATTCCACAAAGCTTGTGGACTTGAACTCTTTTCTCTCCCTTTGTACAAAATACCTTGTTTTCAAGGAAATTAACCTTTGTTATGAATGCAAAGTCATATGAATTAATTTCTAAACATGAAAGCAAAGCCATGAATGAAAGCTAAACATGATCCCTGATGGTTATACACTCTTAATAAATAAGAACCTAAGGGAACAGAGGTTGCTCCTTGATTTCTTCCTTCTAGCAAAGGTACTGAGATTACTTACGGGATTTTTTGGTTGCTGCATGCACAGCAGTGCTAGGTGGTCCATACCCTGCAGCATTGAATGCCCTCACTGTTAGGTGGTATAATGTGTTTCCTTCTAATCCTGTCAGGAGGATGGATGACTCATTTCCCTCTGTTTTGACCTTTTCTGCTGCTTCTTCCTGCTGCATGTCCTTCCAGTAACCAACCTGCCAACAAGCAACCAAATGAAGGATTTATATAGGCACATGGCAAGCTCATGCTGCCTGATACTTGTGCTTGCTACCCTGTGGAAGGTATTTTTGCCATTTATGCCTTCTTTTGATCATCAGACCCCTTTAAACATATGGGATTTGCAGCTTGACCTCAAGCCATTCAGTGCTCTCTTCTCCAAAATGGCAAGACACGGAATATTGTGGTGTGACCTGGAGCACATGGAATAGTTGTGTACAAGATCAGGTTACTATACGACAGAAGACGAGAGGGTCAACTTTGTCAGGGAGAACTCATCATTGAAGGACGCCATTCAAGGAGAACTCATCCTCTGGTAGGTCACCAGAACATCTGTGTTCACCCTGGAAAACTCTGACTGTATCAGTTAAGTGTTGTGAGCAATATTCTCTTCCTGGTCTGGTGCAACTCAGACCCAGGAGATTTCTTATCAGTCCAATGAATAGGCAATGACAGAACAACGATGGAAATATTTCAATCATTTGAAAAATCTAAACAGAAGAAAAGGAAGGAAATGGATTCCGTTTTAGTTCTTGGATATAAACAGGTTTCTGGTAAATGAAGTTTTGATAATATGTTCATGCTCTTCATTTTTAGACATAAAATGAACCTCTAAATGATCTTTGGTGGTTATTCTCTAGTACTTTTAAATTTATCATCATCTCAAAGAGGTTATAAAGCTGAGCTGAGAATTTGGTTAGTCTTTGTCCTAAGATACCAAGCACTTCCACGGTGTAAGTAAAGAAAATGTATCTAGGTGAGATACACAAGTAAGGCAATTCTCATGGGGCCCTATTTTGCCTAACAGGAGATGTCACTAAAAGGCCATTCAAAGACCTGTACTCAGCTTACTGTTATTCATGCTGAGACCTACTTGCTTTTCTTCCACATTTTGACCTTTTGTGTGAAGCTGGTTATTCCTTAATAAGTTATTTACATTGTATCAGGATAACACTTCTTTTGAGAAAAAAAAGTCAGAGACAAGACAGAACTCTTGAGAATGTCTCCCAGGAAATGGTGAACCAAAAAAACCCCAAGGGGTTCACAGGAAAATAAGACCAATGAGCACAATGCTGACCGTTTATAATTGCATTAGGACTGCCATAAAAAAAAAAGACCTGGTTGCAAAAATATACTCTTGAGGTCCTATCTTCACTTGACAAAAGTGCCTCTGTTAACTTTGATTGAGGATACATTAGTTTGTGTCAGCTTACAGTCCACTCTTTCAACTGTTAAATTCAAGTATTAGTCTTTTGTGTGTATGCCTGCATTACCTCATGTTAAAATGCTGTTGCTTTAATTCTTAGATCAGTTACAGTTCAGTTCACAAATCTAGCTGCAGTCACCACTCATTCTGAAATAAGTGTGATTCACTGAGGTATTTTGCTGGATGAATACTTGACCAAAGCTACTGATATCTGAAATAACACCTATTCAGAGTCGGTTTTCTTTTCTTCAAAAGAAAATGGAATCAATACCCATTTATTCACATCCTATTATCGAATCTCCAACGCTTATTATCTCTTGGGCAGTCAGATTCCTTTCATTTTACTTGTGATGCATCTTTACAAATTTGGTGCTACGATGGTGAGAATGGCACAATATTGAGCACTGTATGAACAGGCAGTGAGGGGAACATGTGTCCTGGAGACCCTATCATCCAGACACTGCAGTCTGCTGAGGGTCCAACAGGAAAAGGGTGAGAAAGGAAAAGTGGGATGACTAAGCTTACGTAGGTGAACAGTAGCAGGGGTGGAAATGCAGCTGAAGTTTTTCTCCTTTTTCTAGAAGACCAGGAGCAAAATTACAAGTAGCTGTGTTTATTCACAGGACACATCATGTCTCATGTCTCTAATGAGATGTTCATTAATTAACTTTGATCTCTTTTTTTGGGGGGGGGGGAGGGAGGGAGGGGGTAACACATGCATCTATTTGTTGATGACCAAAGGAAATAAAAGAAGAAGTAGTTATAAAACAAAAAAAAAATTCCAATGATTGTTGACTGAGGTAAATGGTGTGGGGTTTTACATTGATTTGAACTGAAATTAAGATACTTCTGATGTTTAAAAGTGAGAGACATATATTGTGAAACAGAGGGTTTGCTTATTTACACTTCTCTGCATTTGCTGGTCCTTTTTTAAATCTTATTTTCTGTAACCTTAGTTTAAACTTCTCTGGAGGGATCTATAACACAGAACAGGTTTTCATTAATGATAACATTGAGTATTGATAATAGCATGAAGCATAAATCATAAAAAGTAGCCCATATTTGAAAACTGAAAGAAAAAGGGGAGAAGAAAGCATTTTTAGTCAGTTTAATGCATTCTAGTTTGCAAGGTTTTGCGTTTTTTCTGGACTTTCTGTTGTTTTTAGCCAAAGAATAGTAAACTTTGATATCTGATTTCCAGAGACCCACCCCTTTGAACTCGAGAGGAGCAACCTGCTTTGCTGTTATCATGGGTTGAGCAATAGTTAAAAGCAAATCTTGGTAAAAAAAAAAAATCTGTCTAAAATTCTTCTACCTCTGATAGTTGCAGACCACTTCCTTGAAGTTTTAAGTCAAAAAGCATCTTAAATGATACCACTCTTTTCCCTAAGTTGGTTTCTAGGTTATAAGTCTTCGTCATAACTTAATTGGATCTAATTGCAGGTCATCTTCACTAAATGCAGTAAAATCAGAGTTACTGGTTGGCTATTCTTTCTGCTGACCACAGAAAATTAAAGTTACAAATTAAACATATCAAGAGTCTAAATTATGTAGAGTTTCTGTCTTGTTTTTCCAGGCTATGGCTAAAATATCCATATGCTCTTTTTAAATTACCTCAAGATGTACTTCACTAAATAAAACAAACAAACAAAAAAATCAAGAACCGTGTAGATAAAATTATCTGTTCCATTATAAAAACAGATAAAGTGCAACTAAGAAGCAGCAAAATATTGAATATTTCTCCTTGAAATGCCATAATATATTTTTATTAAATAAATAATATAATAAACCAAGTTATTATGTCAAGTAATCCTCTCTGAAAATCGCACTGAATATTTTTTTTTCATCTTTTATATTTTTGTTATTTTTGGATTTTGTTTATTTGTTTTCTTCAAGTTGATCTTTTGATTGCATTAACCAAACTCCTATCCCTTAGGGGAACTGCAGCAAAAAAGACATGAGATTTTTCATTTATACTTAAGTATTAGCCTTGTCTTTCTGGAAAAGAAAAAAGAAACCCAAAATATCTCTTCCAGTCAGTAATTCTTTCTGTTTTCCTTTCTTACCAGTAGTGAACAAAAAAGAAAATATTGCCACAGGCTCAAATAGATTTTATAACCTTCAGATTCCAAACAATAAGTATGAACAACACACTATATTTTTCCACAATTCTGACAAAGTTTTTGAGTTGCTTCTATTTTATCAGACTGTAGCTGGCATATATTTAGTAAGGTCGAGTGGACAGCTGACAAACCTGTACTGAAGGCAGGAATAATATGTGCTTTGGAAGATGCAAATGAGGGCAGCAAACCTTGCATAAAACTCATGTGACATTACAGTTAACACTGCCTTTCAAGGATGACAACGTGAAATTGGACAAGTTCCTTTGCCTTTCATTACTCCTTACTACAAAGTGCAAGCAGGGTCACAGTGAAAGTGGGTCACTGTGCACTTGTCCACATTTAGTAAATATTCTGTCACTTTGGTTGATTAAAGCCCAAAAATTCAAGCGTTGAGAAAATAGCTGCCCCTTTTATAATGCTGCTGCCAAAAGGCCAGAAATGTGAAGACTGTAGGAGGTTGTCACTGCTATGATGACCATAGCCAGAATACAAATTGAGACATGAAAGCAGAGTGGCTAGTCAGATTGCTTTGCATTCAGATTGAACCAAAGGCAACCCTTTACTTGTGTCCCACAATAATTCTACGTTAGGAGACAAATAAAAAACAACAAAAAAAGGATAATCCATCCTTTTATCAAAATTACTGTGTTTCTGTGCATTATCTTTTTGCTGTTTGTGGATTAAAGGAGTACTACAGGCTTTGTTTTCCACTGCAGTGAACAAATGATGAACTTTCAGAACTGGTTTTGAAATTAAGAGTTTTCCCAACAAGTGAAAGAAACTCTTAAGATAAAAAATAATACAGAGAACATAAAGCTGTTCTGTACTTCTGGGTGTTTTTTTTGGGGGTGGATTTTAGCCCTACATGGGCTCCTTTGCTTTGTGCACTGTGGGGTGCTTTAAAGACAGATTGTCAGTGTGTTAGAAAAATTGGGCTGATAGTGTGGACCTAGTGCACTAAAGTGAATATTACAATGCACTGCCTCACTGTACTGATCCTATAAATCATTATCTCCTTTTTGATGAAATCCTTCCCAAAAATGGAATTGAAAAGATCTAGCAATACCATCCTTAGAAGTTATTCTCTCCTGCCAAATTGTGCATTTACTTTTATGTTTACTGAGTCAGTGCTGCTCTGATTGTAATCATTCCTGTGAGGATGGAGGAGAGTAAATTACTCCATGGAAGACTTGTCTGCCAGAAGGTGGGCAGAGGAATTCTGGCTAAATGAACAAAGATGGAAAGAGCAGGATGGCTTTGGCTAGTATGGGGAGGAAAAAAATACCCTCAACTGCCCAGATAAAAGTAGTACCTTAAAAGGTATTACTACTTAGGAGGCTCCTCTAATTCCTTTGTGGGAGGAGGTAAAAGGGAGCAGTGAATTCTTTTTTTATACTTCATTTTTTTTGTTAGGTCAATTTCAGGTCCTTGGCTTGAAATATTTACTCTGTAATCTTCATGCTATAATCCTAAAATTGATGTACAGCAGAGTGAGGAGCCAAATTATTAATAAGGTTCACTATTAGCAACTTCTCCTGTATTAATGGGCGTTTTCAGATTTGTACCTGTGAGAGACGTAGAGATGTAGAGACAGTATTGCTGTTTGTGTCAGAGCATGCCAAACTCCAAAGGTTTTGCATTTTCCAAGTGCAGAAGACCACGTCTGACACAAAGCAAGCCCACTGTCCTACCTGTAACAGCCATCTGTAAAGCTAAGGGAAGTGTTATGTGACAAGCAAGTAAATGCAAAATCCATTCACTTTATGAAAGGATAAGCTTCTAGGGAAATAAATTTCAATTTTACAGAGAAAATCTATATTTTATTTTAAAATATGTAATGCAAAGTTAATAGAACATTTTGAGAATCATTTTAAACGATGGAATGAGGACAAGAGTGAAAACAGTAAATATAATTTAAAAGATGTAAAGATAGCTGAGGGAAAAAAAGCCAAACCAGACACATTTCTGAAAAAAAAAAAAAAAGACAAGGTGCAGCAAGTAAGTTATTACAGATGATAAAAGACTGGTCTCAAGATTGAAGGCAGATTATTAACAAGTGGAACACTTCAACATGGAGGGGAATAGTATTTGCAAGATGAATATCATCTCTATCAGATATAGTTTTGTTCTCTTTATAAATGGCAAGTTTAAAGCTAAAATGGTCAAATATAACTTTTGCTGCATGAAGCAAGCTATGTGCAAGGGAATAGAAACATATTTAATGTAAGGAAGAAGCAGGAGAAAAGAACAATGAAAGAAAACTCACAGAGGGTTAGCAGAGTTCAGCGTTCAGATGTAGCAGAGAAAAAGACCTGAACAAATGTTAGACCTGAGGGGACACACCAAAGTCACAGCCCATTTGCACAGTGCTAGATATTAATAGAGATATTGCTATCCAATACATCAGGATAGGCTACAGAAACAGATATAAAAAAAATATTCACTGGCTGCATCTGTGCTATGAAGTAAATGTGCTGCTCTGGTTGTGTCTGGCCAGCTGGAGGTTGAGCTGGAGAAGGTGCTGGTTCTGGTGCTACCCAGACACCTACATTTCCTTCCTAAGGCTATTGGTGACTGTCACCAGCCCCTGTGGTTGCCCAGACATGTTACCAGGGAGACACCCTGTGCTAGTAGATTATCCTTTGACACCCACATGATTGGTGTCTACCTCAGACCTACATGTTTACTCTCTTTTCAATGTGACTGTAGAAAATGGGGAATGAGTCAGCACTGTCTAAAGGTCTAAAGCAGGACAAATAGCCTTCATTCCAAAATCAGTTAATTTGGTTTAGCTAGACTATTTAGTGAGGACCAGCACAGTCTGATCCACAAGGTCAGGGTGGGTTGTGGTGGCAGTCCAAAAGAATAGACAGGTGTACTGCTAGATCTGAAGGGGTACTGCTAGATCTGATCTGTTCCTGGAGGTTTGGATTGCAAACTGCGTCCAAAGGTGCAAGGAGGCCCCTTGCCAGGGCTGGTTCACTCCCCCAAGTCAGGAAAGGCTGTCTCTAAGCAATGTTTTATTTGTGGACTGTGCAGCTGCCGCTTCCCTCCTGACATCCTGTTGTTACTGTCTGCCCAGCAGATGTCCCTCGGCCACTGTGGGACGAGAGCACATGGATGCAGAGGCTCTCTCCTTTCTCTGTGCTGATTGCTGTCAGTAAATAACAAGTTTGAACTGGTCGCTTAGAGCTGGAAACAGTCAATACCTAATTTTCCCCAGCCTGTGAATGATGCATACTGGGTCACTTGCAGTTCTTTCAGCTCTTTCTGAAGTGACAAAGAGATGTTATAAGAACTGGTGTTGAACAGTTTTCAAGCACAAAAAAATAAAAAATGTTCCGGTGCTACAGCTGTGACCGTTGTTCCACAGCCAGTGGTACGTATGCTAAAACAAGAATAATTCCTATTGAAGTTTCCCTACTGCACATGTTAACAGAATGCAACACTCTCAAAAGCAACAAGACTTCTCATTACGATATTCTGTGTTCATACCTCGAATCCCTGTGGTCTTCCTAGACTTTCTTTAATATGTTTCCACGCAACAAGAATCTCTGATACAGACAAACTCGTAGCTTTGACATCGATGGGAGCAGCAGTGGGTTCTGTATTAAGAAAAATTGAAACAATAAACCTCCACTGTAACAGCTTGTATTTATCAAAAACACTCTGCCCGAAACTGTCATTTGCTTCCTTTGTTCTACCTTAATACTCTCAAGAAGGTATGACACTTAGGGGGAACATGAAAAACTGAACAAGATGAAGAGATTATTATTGTTGTATTTCTTTATTTGTGTCATGCTACATCAATATCTCATCACTGATGATGGGTGCAGCAAACTGCAAAAGAATCTCTTGTTTGCAATTCTTTAAAAAAGCTTTAATATTTGTATATGTGTCCCCTGCCTCCACACACCCCTTTCTTAGCCCTAACTGCAGCAGTAAACGGAGCATTCATTCTATTCGTGGCTTTTTAGTGCCATTCTGTCAGCTCAGGATGAGCAATGCCTTGCTGGGGTGCTCAGTCAGTCCTGCCCTGGGGCAATACTGAGCAGGAAGTGATACCCAGCACTGTAGTGAAATGCTGTGTGAAGGTACTTTTTTAAGACTATGTTATTATATCCTCGAAGTCACAGGTACCAGTGTTTGGAATCTACCACCTTCTCTCTGCTGTGCAGTATTTACTGTTTTAGGCCTGGGGTGTACATTTTTATAAAAGCACCGAGACCTAATGTCTGTCCCTCTGATTACCTGTGTTTGTTTCCACTGGCCTTCTGTCTGTGCTTCTATCTCCATGCTATCCATAAAACACTCTGCAGTCCTGACCTCCTGATTTTCTGGAACAGAGAATCCTTCCTGTCCTCTAGCCTGGCTGGGTGCCCTTTGGTGGTGCTGGGGTATGGCCAGGATGCTCACAGAAGGCTGTGGGATGCTTTACACACCACACTTGCCCAGCAGTGTTGTCACAGGCATGTTTGCCTTTGTACTTTCACATCAATGAATGATTTATAGAGGCCCAGCTTCTTTCAGTCATTGGGAAGTTGATATTTGCCATGACAGGCTACTGAGCACCCCACCACTCAGTTGTATCACCTGTTACAGCAGTGACAAGTGTCCAAAAATTGTCTCGTGTAAAACTGGGACATGAGTCAAGGAAATCCTGTGGGTATTTTCCTTTATTACCTAAATATGACTGAAAACTTTCTTGAAGACAAGCTGTGGAGGCAAGGCTTCTACATATGTTATACAGCGCACAATAAGGCATTTCTCCACCTTTCTGGTGTAGCTCACTTAGCAAAAATGTGAATTCACATTCCCCTCTAGTCACAGAACCTGTGATTTCTTCCTTGGCCTAATGTTCCTCATTACATTTCTAATGTGTTGATCTGTTCCTGAAGGGCAGGTAGAGGTCTTGGTTTTATGTCACAGGCAGATACATCAAAGAGCTTTCTGAAAAATGGGGTTTTAGGGACTTGTTTAACAGGATTACAGAAAAGCAGTCTCCTTACAGAACAGCCTGAGATAAAATTACATATTTTTCTCAGTGATCAAACCACCTAATACATAAGATACCTCATATCAATGTTGACTCATTAACTACTCTCCTTTTTCTGCAGCTGTTGCTCTGGCACTGCTGCCCTACAAATATTTTTGACACAGCTCATACAGATTTTTCATCCTTTTTGATGTCAGACTTTTAATGTTTGTTACACTTTTTTGATCTCTTTTTTAGTTTCCGTCTGAAGAAAAGAAGTCAATCTGATGTGATATGAAGTGGTGTTTGCCAACAATGAGTATCACTAATAAGTATAAAATATATGTGGAACTTTTTAGGTAATAAAGAATAAAAAAATATGTTCAGGAATAGGAGAAATGATCTTTTGAATTCAATACTGAAAGAATTGCATTATGAAGAAATATATTGCTCGTAATATCATTTTCTGTTCAACAGTTACATCCTGCTTTCCATTTTATGTACTACTAAGATTTGTGTGGCAAAAGCTATTTTCTAGTTTTTATATTATTGAAGCAATTACCTTGTTGTCAGAAAAGATTGCAGTGGTATAAATAATTTGAGATGTACACAAAATGTTGGTTGGCAGACTTTACATTTTCTATAAATGCAGGAATCATTTTCTCTTCACAGCATTCACGAGGAGTGGTTTATACATGGCTTGAATAGAAACATAGAATATTTTCTGATATTTTTAAAAAATGTTTTCAACAAATGGAGCAGAAATAGTTTGAGTGTTTTTTTATGCGAAGAAAATGTATTTCTCACATATTCAGAAATAATTCACTGCAGTTTCACCGATATTAGCCACTGGGAATTGTGTTCAGCAAAACAACAGAAATTATGTATTTGGGAATACGATATAGCATGACTGTCTGAAAATTTTTGGAGCCTAAATAGCGTTTTTTATTGATTCAGATATGATGAGGACCATGTAATTTCTGGTGATATAATACAGTCTGTGGTTCACTCCAATGTCATGCTTTATTCTCTGTGTCTAAAACTAATGATAAGTTTGATAGGTTCATTAGCTTCTTCTATTACAGTCACTGATATTATAATAATATTATTTTCTTCAGATTTTGTCATTGTATTAAACCTATAGGTGTCTACCTAAGGTCATACTTCCTGAAAAAAGAAAAAAGTAAATCTTTAAGAGTCTCTTTGATAGTCCCTTCTTTGACTTAAAGATGCAGTACAACAAATTCTCATAAAGCTGTGTGCACTATCCATGAAAATTTCCTTTCCCTGTGCTGCAATGACAATTTAAAGAAACATGATCAATATGTAGGTTTTTTGGGATGGCTGTAAAAAGGCAAGACATACATTTGCACTAATTTCATTTCTAATGTTTGAGAGGCAATCCTGAATTTTGACACTAGGAAGTAAAGAAAAGAATCAGTTACTAGTCCTCAGTGTGTAGTACCTGTTTATGACTGTAAGCTGATCTGTTTTCCTGAAATACTCATCCTTAAGGATTTCCACATGAAGTCCAAGAGCCTACTCAAATTTATGTTGTTTTCATTCTTCTGTGGAACAGAGCCTCAGTCAGGACTACTCAACCACTTCATATCTGTTCAGTTCTTATTTTGATTCCAAAAAGAATTTTTACAAAGTAGTCTTATTCAAAATTCAAGCTCTTATTTGAAGATAAGAACCTCAGCCTGAGCAATTGCATTATGACTGCAGGCAGTTCTTCATAGTTGAGATTTTGGGATTTTAGCCAGGATCTATTTCTGTGATAATGCCTCTCTGTGGAAAAATCCACAAGAGATACATCAGAAAGAAAATCAGGAAAAGTCATCCCTCTTATGTCAACCTACAAGTAAAGAAAGTGGTAGAATTTGCTTCCTTGCTAGAAATAGCCACATAGACTATCTTGCAAATCAGAGAATTTTTAGTGAACCTTTTCCATTCCTGAGAAATGGGGGACTCCAGCAGATTTGTAGTGAAATGTCGGTCTGCAGGATATAGAACTTTCTCCAGAATCTTGTGCTTAAAAGGAGAAAAATATCAAATTTCCACAATAGCAGAAACAAGATTACTGTTTGCATGGCAAACCTTTGGAATTATCACATTTCCACAAGCCCTTTCTATTTTCATCTTCTCTCTGACCAGAGTCTTTGCAGAAGACAAAACAGAGGAAAAATTAGATGAGTATTGGAATGAGCTACAAGTGAAGACCTCTGCCCTGAATATTTTTGATGTAGCACTGAAATACTTTTTCTTGTTGGGTAGAACTTCTGAAGCCATCTCCTGCACACTTTCTCACAGTGTACATCCCGCTGTGGCTCTCCATTCCCTGTGGAATAACCCAGATTTATTACACAGCAGAATGTCACCTGGGAATAAGGAGCTGCTTTATTCCACAAAGAATTTACCAGAGGAGTGTTGCCATTTTTATGAACATAAATGGTTTGTTTCCATCAAGTGACATGACAAAAAGAGTTCCCCTCAGGATGTGAGGGGGGATGTGCCCATTATATTTATTGCATATCTGCTTCCCAGGGGGCTAGTGCCATTGATCAGAGAAGTGCTTAATAAACTCCTGCATGTCAAGGTTGTGATTTCATTCCTTAAAAAGTCATTGGAGACAGCTCTACTCTAGCTGAGCTTTCACAGGATCTCTCCAGACAGATCATCTGGCAGAATCAGGAAATAACCCTCTGTAGTTTACAGCTAATCTGCCAATTAGTTTTCAGGTTCACCTAAACTCTGAGCAGCTCAGCTTTAGCTATGAAATGAATCGCAGGACTTCAAGAATTTAAGATTTTAATTAAAGACATTGAGACTGTATTCAAAGGTGTGTAATTGCATATTATTTCTTCTCAATGAAAAGAAAATAGCAACCTCTTTGTCTAAATATGGAGAAACAAAACTGCAGTGGCTTTTGCATGGTCCTCTTGCCTTTTGGGTAACTGAGAGCTTTGGATCTCCATTGGCTTGATGAATTAGCACAAATCCATACAAAGCAAGAACAAAATCTCTGTGCAGTATCATTGCATTGTATGTATTACAGAAGTGCATCTGGGGTCCCTCAGGAGGTTTTAAACAGTAAGTGTGAGAGTCTTCAGGCTTTAACCTGTATTGCTCAGGGCTTTCTATTTCCTATATAGAAGTTTTTAGTAGTATTCACTACTCTCTTTATCAAAATTATAGATCTTTCAATTGTTGTGGAGATAATTCTGTCAATGCCTGAAGGAGAAATTAGATACTGAAATGAACAGAACTGATCCTGTATCACCCATTATGACAACCATTAACAAAAAACCCTTTATAAAAGGCCTAACCCATCTTGAAACCAGTTGGGTTCCCAGAAACTTGTTTCTATTTCCTTTTGTATTCTCATCTATTTCCATACTGTAGAGTACTCTAAATCATATTTATCCTTGTGCTTTTAGGCTACATCTATACTTGTAAACTAGATGGGGACAGAGAGACAAGGCACCTCCCTGAGCATAGACAAACAGCTGTCTGTGGCATTATGCTGTTGGCATCATCCACGTTGGCTCTGGGCAATTTGTGCTGCCCCAGGATGTGACAGTTTTATCAGAGTAATGCCTTGATGCAAATTAAAACATTTGAGTCTTTCTTATGTGTAATTTCTACCTCATCTCAATGAGAAGATGAACAGATTAAATTTTATTTATGGTATATTTGAATAGCAAATTCTGCATTGTTGAATTTGGAAAGGGTTGAGTTTCTGACAATTGGCAATACCAGAAATTTTCACTACAGATATAAAAATTTTCACTTTCATGTTCTTATTAGCTATCCTGTCTATATAATCTTATTTATTTAAAATAAATTATAAAATTTTTCATTATTGTTTTCCATTCGTTGATTATATTTAACATAATTTCCTTACTTCAATTTTTCATGCCTTATACACTTTCCTAACTTAAAAAAAAATAAACCTATGAACCTTAATTTTTTGTCTATACTTGTGTTATTTTTATCCTTTTCATTACTTGGATCGCATTATGTATGTTTTTTACTTATTCTGAATATCTTTTAGAGGGTACATCTATAGATCCTCAGATGTAATGTCCTGTCTCAGAAATATACCATTTCTTGCAGTATAAATTTCAAAATCTGTTAAATGTTTCACTTAGAGACATTCCAAAGCACTTCTATTTTTATTTTCATCTGTTAATTCCAGTTAATAAAACAATTTCCTGCTTTTTAATGATGATGTGTACCACTGTTATTTGTTATGATCAGCTTTTCTATAGTGTCTTAATTATTCATCAGAACAAGGCTATTGTACTGTTATTTCTTCTCACTTAGTACTGGATAAAGAATCTGCTAATTAGCACAGCCAGAATACAAGGTCATTAGTCTTCAGTAATTAGTTTTTACTCTCCAAACTACTCTGAACAGCTAAACTTGCTGATAAATAACAGTATTCTTTAGTATTTTTTAACAGTTAGAAATGTCTTTCTCAGCATCCAAATTGATCAGGATAATCAGTAATTGACCTCTAGCTTGACTTCCAGCTTTTGCAATTGCTCTTTTCCAAAATTACATGGAACCTAAGGTTATTCTGCTTTATCCAAACACTGATTTTTATTTGCTGATACATTATCACATCATCAGCATGTTATGACAAGCAACTTCTCACTTTTATTTTGTCTTTCTTGTGTAGCTCATATTTTGTCTAGCCATGCTTGTTAAAGAAAGCCAGCCTGGCCATCCCTGTTATCAGCACAGCCTTTTCCATCTTCTTACCATCATACCTTCACACTTGTATTTCCTTCTCCATTGCTATATTTGTGATTTCCCCAGTTTTCGTTTTCCAGTGAATTAAAGCCACACACAGAAGTTGCACATAGTTTTCCCTGATACTGAAAGCTTGTAGTAGTAATTTTGGAATTCTTAGCACCTCAGTATTTAGGTCAAATGTAGTCATCAATAAAAAGAGGATGCATAAATGTTTATGTTGTAACACAGTGCTAACATTAGTTTTTTTCATTGCTTTATTTTTAGTGTCTAGTGCCTTTACAATGTATTTTTTCATCTGTGCATAAAATTCATCTGTACCTGCACTGAATTTCAGAGCTGTTTTAGTATTTCCTAGCAAGAATCTGATACCTTATTTTCCTGACAGAAAGTATGGTCAGAAGATTTCTCTCTGTTTTGTTCATGATCCTTTTCAGCCCCAGGCCTGCACACGGCAGCCTTTCTCCTGGCAGGTAGCCTAATTTGCTGTGCCCTCATGTCTCTTTCTCTTACTAAAGTTTTCCTTCATGTAAAGTTCAGGCTCATCCTTCCCTGCTGCTGGAAATGCCTACTGTCTCCTTTTGTTCTGCCTTCTTATTGAGGTAATTATGCATCTTTTTTCTATCCTGCATCTTCTGAGCATCATCCTCATTCCCTCTTCAGAATTGTTTCCTGGTTCCCATCATCCCACTCAACATCACTACATTTCCTTTTAACATCATACTATTTCCTTCTTTTCTCTCTGATTACTTGCTTTATTTCCTTTCCTATGTTTTCCAGTTTCTTCCTTCAAACTTCCCAACTGAATAAAGATACCTTTTCGAGAGAATCACACATATATTTGCTTTGCTTCTCTCCTTGGGTTATATGTCTAGTTTTGTGCAAACTTTTTAACTGATTCTCCATTCTATTCTCTCTTCTTCCATTACATTCATCTGCACTTTTAACTCCTGGGCAGTCTTTCCAATGAACTATATTCTGATGATGATTTTTACAAAGTAAAAAGACTGGTGAAGGAGGAAAAAGGTCTTAAAGTATCTGTGACCAGGTAGAATTTCCTCTTCAACTTTGGATCACCACTGTTGTTGATGTTTTAGTGACCTTTGGTGTAATTCTGTCTTCTAAGTACCTGTTGGGTCTATGTCCAGGTGGAGGCTGGTAACAAGTTGTGTCCATCAGGGCTCTGCCTTGGGACCAGTGTCCTTCAATGTCTTTATCAATGACGGGGACAGTGAGATCAAGGGCACCCTCAGCAAGTTTGCAGATGACAACAAGCTGAGTGCTGCAGCTGACACACCTGAAGGAGAGGATTCCATCCAGAAAGACCCTGGCAAGCTGCAGAAGGGGGTCTGTGGGAACCTCATGAGGTTTAACAAGGCCAAGCACAAGGTTCTGCACCTCAGTTGGGGCAGTCTTAAACACAGAGTGGGAAAAGAACTAATTGAAAGCAGTCATAAAGAGAGGACTTTGTGAGTTGTCATGGATGAAAAGCTGAACATGACCTGTCAGTGTGCACTCACAGCCCATAAAGCCAATCATATCGTGGGCTGCATTCAAAGCAGTGTGGGCAGCAGAGCAAGAGAGGGGATTCTGCCCCTCTGCTCTGCTCTGCTCTGCTCTGCTCCGCTCTGGTCTGCTGAGACCCCATCTGCAGTGCTGCATCAGCTCTGGGGTCTTCATCACAAGAAAGACCTGGACCTGCTTTAGCAAATCCAGAGGCGGGACATGAAGTTGAACAGAAGGCTGGAGCACCTCTCCAGACAGGTTGAGAAAGTTGGGGTTGTTAAGCCTGGAGAAGAGAAGGTCCCAGTGAGAATGTCTAGCAATCTTCCAGTACTTAAAGGAGGCTTATATAAAAGGCAGAGATAATTTATACTGGCACATAGTAACAGGATAAGGGGGAATGGATTTAAACCACAAGAGGAGAGATTTAGATTAGTTGTTAGAAAGAAATGACTTACTGTGAGGTTAGTGAGACCCTGGAACAAGATGCCCAGAGAAGATGTGAATACCCAATCCCTGAAAGTGTTCAAGGTCAGGTTGGATGGGACTTTGAGCAACTTGGTTAGTGGAAGGTTCTCTGCCCACAGCAGTGTGTTAAAATTGATGATATTTAAGATCCCTTCCAACACAAATCATTCTATGATTCTATTATATGATTTGACTTAATAGACAGAAAAACATTAGCCACTCTATTTATTTCTGAAAAAGTGCTCAGTGTTTTTGTCAAATTTCTGAGTTCTTTTACTTAGAAGGTAATGTTTGAAGCCTTTTGCCCCAGACAGAGTCACTATGCAATCAGAGGGCAGTCTGTTGTGTTCACTGAGGGAACACCTTACTCAACACCATGTTCCAAGTTTCTTGCTTCTGAGCAACTCATAGCTATCACCAAAGGGCTCTAAATGTGAATCACACAATATGATGTCACAGTCATACAGAAGAAGGAAAAGCATTCATTCTTAATAAATGTGAGATTTCTTCATGGTTCAGAATCTGTCCCATGAAAACTTTTTTTTTCCCGTGTGCTAAACAAAAGCAGCATGATTTAGACTTCCTTTGGCAAATTTGTTACATCATTAAACAATTGTAGATCCATTTGTAGATGTGGGAAAACTTGTAATATGTAACATAAAGTCTTAATTTTTAATACTTTTATCCTATTGCTTTCTCTAGCTGTCTACTGAGTGAATTGGATGTGTAATAAAAAGCAAGTAAGCTAAAGCTTTGCTGGATCACCCCTAGGACCATAAAACTGTCAGTTGTTATTTAATACCTACTGTTCAATAGAAATCCTTGAAAAATTGTGCCTTCAGTTGTTTAGCTCCCTAAGCATAACAGTCCATACCTCTTTCAAAACCAGTTCCCCATTTTCATAGCAAACTACAATGTCTACTGCCCTCAACCTTCCTATTGTCCCGAATTTAGCTGTAAAAAACTGTTTCATTGCTCCATTAAATTCTCAGTAAATTACCTTGGTTTTTTCTGGAGGAAATATTTTTATAAATTAATTTTGTACTGTAATGTCACATCATCCCATATCGTTCCTGAAATATGTCTTGTCAAATATTTAGGCCCGTAGAATTCCTCATGTACAGACACATACAGAGACTGAATTAGCAAAGCTATAATGGATAGATACTTTCAAGTTACTGAATTCAAACCAGAAAAGATGGTTTCTAGAGGAAGTTAATTTTAATATTCTAGTAAGACCTTTTTAAAGCTCATATTTTAAAAGAACTGATAGAAAAAATTGTTTATATATTACTAATTATTCTATTTCCAGTCTTGTCCTAATAACAAGCAAAGGTATAAGGAATCATTATTACAATTCAGCATTCAGCTTCTGTTAAAATAGCTTTTGCTACTAAAAAAAATAAAGTGTTTTTCTCCCTTCCTTTGTAAAACTTTATTTGCAAAGAACTTTCTGCTTAGAGTATGAAATGACTAAAAATATAAGCATCACCATTGGCCTCACAGTATCCATTTTCATTGAGGAACAGGAAAGTCGACTGTACAATTTTCAACTTGTACTGCACAATTTTTAAATTTTAAAATGTAATTGTTTTTATAAAAATATGACTACTTGATAATCCTGATTCAAAAAGTGGAAAAACCCAAAATACTGGGACTACTTTTTATAAAAACAGCAGCTCTCATCTCTGTAATTACTGTGAAAGAATAGTAGCAGACAGTGTCTGCTACGTCATGGTTCCAAAGTTATAGATTTATTGTGGGTTAATATGAAGTAACATTTAATGTTTTCCAGCTTCACATGAAATATTATTATCTTTGCATTACTGTTTCAAAGACAGAGTATGAAATTCCTCTCATCTGCACTACGACTGCTAATTTTACTCTCTTGATAGGAGACAGTGGAATAACTCAAGATATTATAGCAAAGAAAACCTGATGTTTATAAATTTCAGTAATGGAGTTTCTGAAAATATTCTTGTAGATAACATTTATTTGTCTTTTTTGTGTGTGGGAATTTCCATGCACTGGGTCCTGTCAAAACAGGACAACTTCTTTTACTAGTACTGATTAGTGTTTGTTGGTTGTTTCTGTTTGGCTCTTTTCTACCCAGCAAAATACTGTTTAGAACTTACAGCAATTCTCAATAGAAATTTTCAAGAAATATCTTTCATTTGTTCTTGGAAGCTATTCCTATAATTCACATTGAAGATTGGGACATTAATGCAGTGTCAGTACTTTCTACTAATGAAATAAAAATTAAAGCAAAATTTATTTCTGTGCACTTTTAGAATGCATTAACTAGGAAATGAACATTCATAAGTAAATTTATTTATTCTTTGAGCTGTTGGCTGATTAACCCATCAAAAAAAGGACCATGCATCTCAGAAGCATTAGAAAATGGCATCCTTTCTTTGCTTAGTGTTAGAGAAAGACCTGTCTAAAATTAAGGCTAATGATTTCATATAAAGGATGAACCTTCATGGATTTGGGGTGTTTTTAGGTGTTTTTTTGATTATGACTAATGTGGCTTGAAGTCTAGTCCTAAACTTTGTAATTTCTTTCTAGGTAAGTTTGGCAAGTTTCTTCCTTCTCTGCAAAACCTGTTTAATGTTATTTAGCACATCTGCAATGAAATTTGTAATTTAAGGTTTAGCAAGTGTGTTGCAAGAGGATACATTATATATGGAAGGCTTAATATAGTTCACAACACGCAATTTAACTTCATGTTGAACTGACCTCCTTCAGCTGAGCAGATGACCACAATAGGGCTGAAGGGACCATCTCCTTTGTTGTTGTAAACACCAACTTTCACCTCAAAAGGAGTCAGAGGTGGCACACTTTCATCTCTGTAGATGAATTTTGAGGCATCTGAAGATGTCACCATTTTTTCCTTCCACCCACGCGTCCCATTGGGTCTGAAGGCTACAATATATCCAAATCCTTCTCCACTCTGAAACTCTTCTGACACTGGCTGAAAAATTAAGTTCAGAAACTTAATTATGATTAGAAATAATTTTACTAATTAAAAAAATATCACAGTTCCATTATAGGATTTTACTTAACATACCTGTCCTCATAAGGACAATTGCTTCCAAAGAGGTACCTTCTAAGAGAGTTTTCTCTCACCTAATCACCATAACCAAGTCATTGTCCTAGGACTGAATGGGCTCTTGTGCTCAGAAAAGTGCTTTCTTTTATATATCCCGTTTTTTATTGGGTTGCTTTGACCAGTTGTCTGTAGGTGGAATGGTCCTATCAGTGGTCTTGTTAAAAATATAGACCAATATATTGTGATGCCTACTGTGGTGGGAGTCTTTTGGGTTTTAGGTGCCAGACTGTCTAAATTCTGTTCCAAATGGGGTGTTAGGTCTTAAAGATTCAATTCCTTAGAGATTCAACTTAATACTTAGGATACATTGTAATAAATGTAAGTTGTTCTAAGTCTGAAAAAGTTTTTTTGTGTTTTTTTTGTTGTTTTGTTTTGTTTTGTTTTGTTTTGTTTTGTGGAAAATAACACATTTTCTTTTCTCTCCTCAGAGGACCTGTGAAATTAGCCACTTAAATTGGGACACATCTGACATAAGCAGGCAGTTAGAAAAAGGATTTTTCTGCTTTAGTGTCTGAACACTGCAAAAACTAAAACTTATGTGTCTACTCAATGAATGGAACTTTTCATGCTAATTAGTACACTAGCAGTAACTTACATATATTATGAACTCAAGGGGCTAGTTTAGGAACTAAGTTATATTTAACAGTTGTCTGCATATTAAACCTATGTGAAATGTCCAAAAACTGGGTGTCTAAACGCTCTCTCTTGAAATACCCATCCTAGAGATGCAGCTAATGGACAAATGAATCAGAGCCGGGGCACAGGTGACACTGAATCCTCTCGCCTCCAGATTTCAAGTGAATATCTCATCACCTGGCACTTCACTTGCAGACAAAATTTTCTACCCATCCTTCTGAAGCTGGGCACTGCATATCCCAGGAAAAAAAAATCATGACTACATGGATAGAGGATGAAAATCTAAGACAGACTTTGTAACCTAGTCTCACCCATGAATCTCTGATTTTTTTGGGAAGAAAACTCTGGTCCTTGACAGAGTGGGATTTATAACATTCTGCTGTACTCCCCAACCCAGTTACCTGGCAGGTGCTATAAAGACACTTAAATACAGCATATTAATATCTCTTAGGGACTGGGATTAGGTCCATTCACATCAGCAACAGTTCTAGCCCTCAAGTATTTTTGTTCAGGATTCAGCAAATTCTCTCCTAATAAGAGAGATGTTGATATTTACCCTTATAGAATATGAAGCAAACTGAAATCAGCTCTGTCTCAGCTGTCTTTGGCAGCTGATGTCGAAAAAGGCGGATGTGCCAACAGAAGGCAGTCTCTTTAGATGTCCTAAAATTTGTCAATTTAAACAATTAGAATTTGGTGTGTCTCTTACCATCTGAATCACCCCTCAAATTGGCTAAGTTTAAAATTTTTTCATTATAAACCCATATTTTTATTTGATGGAATTTTTCTTGAGTATGTATACATATATATATATGTATCTATGAATTTTTATTGATCTGAAACTGTTCATGATAAATCTAGAAGTTTTGAAAACTCCTTAAGAAAAGTCTCTGTTCTACTACTTTTTATAATTAACAGAGAAAGCAACTCTGCCACTGGCATGACCATACATCTGTGTGGCATCTTGCGTTCCAAATATATTCACAAGATTCTCTTTAACTTATTTTTATTCAGCAATTTAAAAAATAATTGTTTTTTAATTGATATTCAAAACATTTTGTAAGTCTTTCCTTCTCTTCTCTTAGCTATTATTTAATCTGGTGTTTACATAAGATCCAGAAAAATCAAATTAACCCAAGCAGTACATCAGGAAGAAAATACTGATGAACCAGTAGCACTTCAGAGCTGATACCATAATGTCTTCTACTCAAAACTCATGAAAATCCACAGTACTTTGAAATTTTAGAACATATTTAAGAGTAGTATTTTGTGTTCATGTGTTGACAAGATTTGTTGTGAGGAAACCCCAGTACAGTACTCTTTACTTTGGCCTCAAAGAAGTTAACATGAAACAAAACCTTTAAACAGAAAAATCCCTTACCTCCCATGCTATTACTAATTCATGCCGCCTTCCACTTCTGCCACTCACGTTAGCTGGAGGTGTCTTTGGCACTGTGTGCAAAAAGGAGAAACAAAACAAAACAAAATAAACCAGTATATCCAAATTATTGAAGTTTTCCCCATTGCAATAAGTTGCTGCAGAAGACATGAGACTGTTAAATCAGAACAGGAATAAAAACATAGCACTCTGTGGTAAAGAAAATTTGTTCAAGCCTCATTTGAGAGAATTGCAGACACAAGCTAGAAAAATCAAACAAAACATAAGCAGAGGATGGAAATAATTTTGCAATAAAAAAATGTTTAAGCACTAGGTCTTCTGCAGATTGGTAAAAATTTCAATGTACAGATCACTTAAGAGATAAAACACGAATTACCTTGTTAATGTTTGTCATTTTTTAACAAGCAACTTGAAATGCCAAGAAATCTGACATATTTCAGGTTTCAGGTAAAATCTTACAACATAATTAATAATGTCTCTTTTATTTTTCAAGTAGTTTGTGATTTAGAATGTTTTAATTATTCTAAATCCATTTTTCATTGCTCTACTGGGGAGTCAACTTTCAGAAATTTTAAAGCAGCCAACCTCAAATGTCTGTCATGATTTCTTGCAAAAACAGTACTGGAAACAGTACTGCCCACAGTTCTTGAAAAATTGAGCACATTGTTGCAGTTTTAAAGGACAAGAGCAGTGAATGAAATTCTTTAAAGTAAATTATAACTATGATCACCATTTTTATTTGGATTATCACATTTTGAAAAAACAGAAATATCAGTTATTCCATTGGAATTGTATAATTTCTTTTACCTTGCTTAGTGCCTCTAATAAAACTCCTACAATGACCAAAGTCTTGAGTTTATTTACTGTGAGGAGGCAATACCTGCATTCTCTATTTGATTAAATTTGTCATAAGACACAGACTTTTTATTTTCTTCTTTACAGTGGTACACAGGTCGCTGGTAGAAATGCACTGTGAGCCTTTAAGTGTTCAGGCCTTACTTAGGCCCATGTTTAACCTATTTAGTGAGTAGCACTCTGCCTTTGGACTATACAAAATAAAATGCATTTAAATAAATGAACACAGTCCTCTCTGTTTCCTGTGCCATTGAAAGCCAGAGTTAAATGAAAATGCAACTTTTATTAGGTCCTGTCTGTCCACCTAAGACTTCAGAATTCATTTGGATAGTCACTTTTTGAACCCTCAACTCCCCGATAAAGAGCAGAAGCCTGATTCTGCTTTTCTTCATAAAAGATGCAACCCAACAAGGTGTAGGAACTGATTCTGGTTCATACTGCTGGAAATGAGGCAGGTGTTATTTTATCTGTGGCTCTTAGCAGACTGATAGGGGAGATTTCTATTGTGTTTCTCTCCAATAAACCTGTGTCCATCTGGAAAATATGGTGCCTTCAGCTTCCTTCCTTCCTTCCTTCCTTCCTTGCTTCCTTCCTCCCTCCCTCCCTCCTGTTGACACGGCAAAAAAGCAATGAAGTTTTTCTTTCAGAAACAGAATTTCCCGCTGGCTTTAAAAAAGGAGTAGAAAGAATACAATCAATGTGTGACGAATGGTCTAGCATGAAAAGATGCAGATGAAGCCTCATCTGACAGATAATTAACATCCGAAAATGATGATGCCATCTCTAATGGAGCATATTTAAACCTTCTTTAGTGCCCATTTTTCTCTTGCCTCTCTAAGGTATTTTTGGGTAAATTATAGAGACAAATGAAGTTTTTATGTAGGTGCCTGCCACATTAGAAATGAGAGAGTATGCCATAGTCTTTTGAAGCATCCAACATGATGAACTTATTTAACCTGCAGCACCCTCTTTCTGGAGTTTTCTTGTTAACAATGTTGCAGACTGTGGCCCTATTTAAATGAATAAACGTTAAAAGAATAAAACTGTCAAAACGATGAATTTCTTTTGCACGAAACTAAAATGTACACTCACACAGTGAAACTCTTTCAAATGAATAACCATTAAAAGAATAAATGTGTCAAAAGAATAAATTTCCTCTGCACTGCAGCAAAGTAGAGCATGCACAGTTAGAGGGAGACAATTTGAAATGAGTAACTATTAAGTGAAGAAAACTATTAAAAGGAAACATTTTTGCCAGACAACAAGGCTGTACATCAGCCTTGCTTTCAGCACCATCCCCTTCATATCAATGTTATATCTGAATTTACTCACTCATGGCCTGAGTTTGTTGCTATGCAATTAATGGCTTCCCAATCTTTATGCTGTTAATTCTCAGCAGCGGAGATGCACTTGCACTAAATACACAAATATGATGCCTAAACTTGGCTCCTGGAAAAAGGATACATGCACCTGGAGAACAAGGACATCAGGACCTTTATTGTTTAGAGTTTATCAAAGCTGAGAAGTTTGGTATGTTTCTTCTGAATAAATACACCCCACCACTTAGTGCAAACAAACAAAAATCTTGAAATGAATGTGCCAGGAGTTTGATTCAAATGCAAACAACTGGATTTTTTTCTTACTGTTTTCCATTTGCAAGAAATTACTGTGATATGCTGGAAATGAAAGTCAAATTAAACTCTATTAAAACTTATCTCCTCTAAACCAAACAAAAAAGCCATTAACATTTTTTCTAAGAGCAGACATGGAGAATGTAGCCCTCAGCAGTCCTACAAAGCATTTGACAAGATACTTAAGATCTAAATGAAGAAAAGGTGATATGGAAGGATAAAGCTTATATAGGAAACCATGACAATTGTTTAATAATTCATGTGTATCTTATCATTACAAGCTAAATATGGATGAAAAGCAGAGAGTTTTAATTTGAAAAAAAATAAAATGCACAGAATTGCTATTGCTGAGGATTTTTTGCATAGGAAAAGTGGTTTTAAAGTGCTGAAAAATGCTGACAATGTCATGCATATATTTTTAACCTATATTTAAATGTAATTTAAATGGGGAAGCTTTTGAAATGGTGGGTAATACCATAGCTATGAAACCACAAACATATGGGGTAGATGCTGGCTTTCTTTCAATTTCACTGTGTCCAAAATTTTGAAAATTGCTCTGTGCTTTATGGTGATTTAATTAGATTTTAAAAATTCCTTTTTCTTCAGTCTGCAAGGCTGATGGATTATCTGTGGTGGTTTTTCAGTTTAGGTTTTTTGTTTATTTTTGAATGAAAATGGTGGACTGCAAAGATGAGCTGATTCAAAGATTCTTGGTACTCAGTTTTGAGAAAAATATTATAACTCACTAAATATTCATTTGCACATTATAAAAAATGAAACAGCAATTTGACCTTAAAAAATATAATTTGTATTTTTATTCAGTTTTTAAAAATAGAAAAACTAAAACTAGAAAGACAGATGAGAGTATTTTTGCTTGAGTTGACAGAGATTTTTAATTTTAATCCAAAATTACTATTTTAGTTCTAATTTGCTAAAGAAAAATAAATAAGCAACCAATAAATAAGAAAATATCACACTGAACCTGGAAAGGTGTAAAGTACTTGTAGGCCAGTTTATGCTCTTTTTAACATTCCAGTCTTGCAAATAAATTTTAAAAAACATTATTGAATGTATAATTAATACTTTAAAAGTATTTCTGTTTTGTGTTTTTGTTTGTTTACCTTTTTTTTCCCCTCAAGGAAATGTCTAGTGGCTCATTTCAATGTGCTTTGTCAATTATGAAGAGAAAATACAAATTCTTAATTTTACAGTCTCAATTTTTTGAGAAGAACAAAAATATTTAGCAGCCAAAATTATAATTGATTATAACTGAGTATAATTGATTGCATTTTTGCAGTAGAAACCTGTACCTAGATTTAGTCCCTATCCTTTAATATGGAACAGATGAGCTAAAGGGAAGACAAAGAGAAATAATAGTCTTACAAAACTCCTGGTTTTAGACTAAGAGATGTTGAGATGAGCAGCCCAAATTTACAGTTTTCTCATAAACAAAGGAGTTCAGATTTCCCAAATCCCAATTCCATACTTAGTTCACAAAGTCTTTTTCACTCTACTTGAATCCTGTATTTTTTTTGTTTACTTGTTATTTAATTTACTTTGTATTATTTAATTTTTATATAAATTCTGAAATTTTTGTCAAATAAAGAAAAATGAAGGAAAATGTTGATATTGCTACATTTTTTTTGGAGATAAATTAATGAATTTGGCTTTAGTCCTTAAGAAATGACTTGGACCTTTTCTCAAGGTACAGTTGCTGTTACTTATTTATTTTAAAGCTTTTTATAACTTAAGATACAGATGTAGCTTGAAAAGCAACATTTTTTAGCTGTAGAAAAGATACAGGTAGGGGAAAGAGGGCTTGTCACCAGCTTGGCAGAACTGTTTAATATGAGACCAAAGTTATAACACATTCAGTTTTTTCTTCCCAGTTGCCTTCCATTCTCCCTCTATATGCAAGTATGTACGTGTGTGTATCTCTGTATGTCTCCTGCAGTACACATCTGGGAAAAAGGAGGGTGTTAAGTGAAAATGCTTTCACTCTGTGGAAGACCAGCCCTCAAGCTGTCACCCACCCACAGCAACAAGGCACAACCCACCTGTTCAGGAATGAAACATACAACATGCCTGCATCTCAGAAGTGGACAGCACACATATTCAACTACTGGAAAACAAGGATGGCCCTACTGGTCTCAGAATCTGAAATGTTGTTCTCATTTCCTTTGTATTATTAATATTTGTAATTAATTATGAGCTCGAATTGAGTTCTATTCACTGACAAGAGTGTCATATGTGACTGCAAGACTCTGCCTGAAGAGTCTCCAAATAACCACCTATAGAACTGAAATCCTGCTTGAATGCTGTGGTATACATAGAATACTATGGGAAAAATGCAGGTCTTTTCTGCTCCATTTTCTGTCACACACATTTGGATTTCTTGTCAGTATCAGTTTGAGCATACAATCTAAAGCCTAAGTAGCTCCAGTCAGTGACTACAGCGTACTTTCTCCTTTTGTTTTTCTTCATGGAAAAAGCAGATTTTTTACAAAGGCTTTAGTAGACTATGCCTTCATCTGCACCAGGTTATAATTTTTTTTTTATAGTACAAAAATAGTTCTGATAATGGGAAAAACTGAAACTTCTTTTGTACAAATCACTAATAAAACAGTACCCCCAACAACAAAAAACCCCTGAAAATAAAGCCGGTCTAAAATGATCACCTTTTTTCCCGGGACAGAGACATTTCTTGTTATGCTGTGAAGGAATTCTAGCTGAGAATAAGGGCAACTTAATGCAGTATAGGGATTTATTAAAAATATAGCCAGTGTACAGTCTGCTACTAATAGAGTGCATTACATTGTTACCTCCTAAAATCAAGTTTGCATGCATGATTAACGGGTTAAACTTAGATTCCACTCAATTTCTCTCACTCCATGTTTCCTCATGAATAGATAATGTAACTGATGCTTTGCCCCCAGGCTTCAAATGCCCCGACTGTCTTAGTGGAATGCCAGACACTTTTAAATTCATGTTATTGGCTCTTTGCAACCTGTGGACCTGTAAAATATGTATCAAGGCTAGAACTGACAAAAATGCAGCAGCTGGCTATAAGTTAGGTATGCCAGAAAATTGTGGTATTTTCTGTTCCAATGGAAGTAGCAATGAAAAGTAATCATGTTAACTAAATATGAGCTAAGTAACAAGATTAGAGTTTAATTAAAAAATTAAAGCAAATCAAAGCCTGTTTATTATTCTGTTTGTTTCATTATACCATCTGAACTATTATTTTGTAGACATTTTTAGATAATGGAGTAATATATGGTGTTATTACTATCTTGGATAAGGAGTGATAAAATAAGTGAGGTCTGGGGATAAAAAGAGGCTTTAGTCTTCAATCAAATTTTCTTGTGCCATTAGACTACAGATGCAGATTTCCATTTAAGTGTAAAATAATGGAACCAGAATCACACATTTGCTGCCTCTGTGGATTGTCTACATAGCTACCATTCAGCCTGAAGGGTCTCAACTCTTATTTGAACACGAGTCACATTCACTTTCTCAGCTGGGAGATGAATATTTCTGGATTTCCACTCAGTGCAGGGGCTACCTGCCCATTTGCACTTGTGGGCCACATCTACCATCAGTGAAAATAGCACTGATTATTCTGGTTGTTCTACCTGGCTCATGAGTAGAGAGGTTCATGTCATGTTCTTTCTGAAATATGACCTATCACATAAATGTCCTTTAAGAATTGAGAACTATGATATTAGAACTGGGCATCATCCTAATAGACAGTTTCCCTTGAAGCTTTCAGATAAAAATAATTAGTAATAAAGAGATTGTGAAAAATAATGTCTCAATGGGTTCACTAAGATAGGCAATTGTGTGCTAATTTGAAAACCCATATGAAAACTATTGTAAGACAATGAAAACTATTACTATTTCTTTTCGGCATCTAAAACCATACCAGGGGCGGTAATTCCCAAAATCAGTGAAAGGTATTTCAGAATACAGAGGTAACAGACTCTGAATTTCAGGAATATCTGAAGTTAAGGAAAAGCTGGCTGCCTGAATGAAGCTGATCATGAAGGCTCTGACCTTTCAAGAGTGCCATACATATTATGTGTATTTTGTCATTTTTCAAAGAACGATATGTGTAACAGTTTGGGCTTTTTTATTTATTGGTTCTTTATTTAAAGCAGAATCCATTGTTTTATTGTTCCAATTTAACAACCCTGTGCAGATTCTAGGTTTTTTCTTAAGTTAGACTCTGTTCTTTCTGATGGCAAAAACAGTGGAATGTTACCCAGAAATGAATACCAAGCACCAGGTAAAAATTCATCGCACGTTGCATGCTTTTCCTTTCCCATAATTTTGTTTTTTGCTTATCAATATTATGATTTATCAATTCATTTTTACAGAGGTAAAGTTGCACAGAATGTTGAAAATGAATATGCATTAAGAAGAGTTTCACTTGAGTTATAAGAACATGTTTTAGCAAATAGAGGCTTAGTTTGTTAAACATTGGGCAAGAAGGAGAAGGACCCTAAAATCATGCCAGTTGGATGAAATTTAACATTTTCAAACTTGTTTGTCAGAAAAACTTAAACCCACAATTTGCCTGCACCTGGTCAGCTGAGATACTGAACCATCCTTGTGAAAACAGCGAAAATATTCCTCAGTCGGAAAGAGCATAGTACCAGCACTGCACCTATTTCAGGGCAAACTTTTTCTGAAATGTTTTTCTCCTCTCTGATATGTATAATCTGAACAAATAGAAAAGTTGTTCAAACACTGGGGTCCGGAAGAATTTGTATTGCCAATGAAATATGGTACAAAATTGAGGAAAGAATAATGGTGGTGAAAAAAGGAATTTTTTAAAAAATAAAATTTTGTGCTTTTTATTTCATTTTCATGTCCTCTTTTTCTTAATGGAATGATGTATGGAGCATCTGAAGCTTCTGCTATCAAGTTGTTGAGCTTCACACTGTGGGGAGCTTGAAGAAGGTGAAGGAGTTTGAAAGGAAGCGTCTTTCAACACACGTGAATGGGAACCAAATCTCTTCAGCGCTGTTCTGTGATTGTACAGTGAAATTTAGTATCAGCTGGCAACTACAGTGCTATTTAAGACAGGAAAACATAAATATGTCTTATTACAACTGCCGATAGGTCTGTTAGACTTCATCTCAAATAGACTACCCAATTTTGGGTGCCACAATGTGGAAGACATTGATCAACTAGTACAAATTCAGGCAAGGCCACTGGGGTGACGAGGGGCTGGAGCAGTGGCCTTGTGAGGAGAGGCTGGGGAAGCTGGGCTCTGCCTGGAGCAGAGATGGTCTTGGGGGACCTAACAGCAGCTCCCAGTGCCTGTGGAGAGCTCACTGAGAAGGCAGGCATGAGGTCTTCACAGTGATGCAACAGGTTACTTAAAAATTATTCAACTGATGAAGAATCAAAACACAAAATAATCTAGGCATCTTCAATAACAAAAAAAATGAAGAATAATCTGGAAGTGTTCTGACATGAAGTTCTCATCTGAGGCTTTGTCCAAATCCTATCTCTACCTCTTTCTGCTTCTTAAAACACGTCTTTCTAAGTGCCTAGGTATTTTTCTCAGGTTCCCAGTCCTTCCTTATCTTCTTTAACTTGGGCAGAATGAAGGAAGATAAAGAAGATATTGTCAATGATTCCAAATCTTATGAGTCCATTATACTTTCAAGAGATGCAAATAGGGTATTTTGTTTTTCCTGTCTCCCAAAGTCTTATCCTAATTAGAAATACAATGAAATTTATTAAAATGTAGTAACTGTTTGCAGTAGAGTGTGCAAGACAAAGAGACACTTCGAATACAAGGTACTTTAAATTAAGAAGTCTTTTATAACTTCCCTATCTTGCTAAAAATATTCCATGCGCTGTCAGTGAGAGAAGTTGTGAAAAATTTGGGGGAAGAAGTTGCTTAGTAGTAGTTGCTTGAAGAGACTGCAAAACAGCCTAATTTAAGAGCAGTAGTAGTTTATCAGAGGGAAGACAGCAATAACTTAAGTGTACAATAAGAACTAAGGTAGCTCAGATGGAGTAGAAGAGCAGGGAATAGTTTTATTTGAAATTTCTGCAAGTTAAGCAATATTTCTGTAATTGAAACAAACTGTCTCCCCACTACAAAGAATATCACCTTGGAACAGTGATTACTAGACACACAGATGTGTACCAGTGAAAAAAGATCAGGTCTATTATTATATTAAAGCAGGTCTTGTTTCTGATAGTGCTGTAAAAATAATCTTTTTATCCTTTCCTTACCTGCTTCATTGGTTCTGATCACTCGCGATGGTGCACTTGGGTCTCCAGTCCCAATTTTATTGGTTGCTACTACTCTGAACTCATACTCCACCCAAGGGTTCAGTTCCACAGCCATAGCAGACTCCATGTCACCACTTATCAGTTCTGGAACTGGAGACAATAAAGAAATGTGTAAGTCACTCCGAAGTCTGAAGCTGGCGTGCAGTATCTCAACAGAAAGCAGACTTTGTGGCAAAACATGGTCACTAGAAATGATCGACATCAATGATCTAATATGTCAGAAATTGCAGCTAGGTTTTTGGCACTGTAGTATTCCTGAAAAGACACAGATTGAAGGATTTAGGGGAGAGCTTTCTGCTTATTCACAGATGCATCGTGGCAGGTGTCTTTGTGCTGTCCTTTCAGACCTGTTGCTAAGTAACACAAAAGGAATAAAAAAAAGAAAAATATCAGTGATTTTAATTTGTCATTGTTTTCTGAAGAGTATCTGTTCCTGTAGTTGCCAGTGATTATTACTGTTATGATCAGGAGTTTTGAATAGTCTACTTGTGCTGTTTGAAAATTTTTCTCACCTGTTTTTACGGTCTGCCAGCCAAGAGAAAATGGACTGCGTGCTTGCAGGTTGTAGAGGGAGATAGGGCTGTGATTGTCTGCCCCAGGACTCCAGGAGAGTGTTGCTGTTGTGTCTGTAATTTCCTCCACTATTACAACCCCTGGGGGACCAGGAGGACCTAGAAATAAAGTGGAATAATCAAACAGACTACACCATCATCGTGGATGTGCAGCATTAATATAGGAGATGCATTCTGTAGGGACCCAGTGGAGTTCAATATCTATGAAATACGAGAGCTAAGATACACAGTACTACACCATGGAAATACCTCATTTCCATGATTTCTGATGGTAAATTGTGATTGTTGCTATTCTTTAGATGCTGGGTGAGTGAACATCCATTAACTTCTCAGAGTGACAGCTGAAGAACTAAAAATAGAAACAGATTAAAAAACACCCCCAAGACTCCATTATAATTGTTCTGAACCTAAAATTAGAGGAAAAAAGAGGAACTTTAAGAAGCATCCAGGCTAGACTGAACAGTCACAGTCATCTCTTTGTGTGAGACTTGTCAACGAGAAAGACAGATGGCAAGAAAAATGAAACACAGGAGGATGTTCTTCATGAAGAACAATAACATTAGTAATACCTGAATCAAGAATACAGCATTCATCCTTTTTCTCAAATTCACTCGCTCAGCATAGCCTCATAGATTCCTGCTGGAAGTCCATTAACTGTTTGATTGAAAGTTTCTAAAACTAAAATAAAAACCCAAAGCCAAATATTTTAAAAGCTGAAAATTACTTAGGGGTCATTAAAACCCCAAAAAGTCACATGAAAACTCCTTAATTTGAAAAGTAAAGGATTATTTTTTTCCATTTAGCTGCTCTCAATGAGAATATGCTAATCACTATTCGTATAGGCCATGTGACTGCTGCAAAAAGTGAGGTCTCTGGTAACATAAAAGACTTTGCAGTAACATAAAAGACTTTGCAAAGAAAAATGTGGCTATAACATTCCACTCCCATCCATAATTTTCTCATTTAATTCTTCTTGATGATTGATATGACTGGTGTTTTAAAAGATTGTTCATTAACACTTGCTAAACTAAATTAGAGGCAAGTTTGTCCTGATTCGGGGTCCTCCTCCAGAGTTGTTTATAACCAGATGTTTTGGGGAAAATGTGTGTCTCTGTCATGTGTAAATGCAAAACAAAGCTCTTTCTTGTGGTTTCTTATACTTAAAAGCTTATATAGGTCCTGGAGGACAGAACATGATACTTCCATAAAATATTCATATTATATTCATAGCTATAATTATTCATGAAAAATATAATTTTATTTTTGCATCCAAGGTCCTTCTAATTGTTTTCCATTTTCTTGCTATGGAAGGCTGATGTTTTGCTTGTGCTTCTAAAAAGATGGAGAACTTCAGAAATCAGAACTCGGTGAAATCAGAAATGCACTAATAGATGCCTTCTCCAAAAATGTAACGGTGGGAAGGGAACAAAACTTCATTAATAGAAAGCCATTGCTGGTACATTTTTGAGGTAGTCAATGTTGTTTGAACATATCATGAACTGTAGTGGAGTAGAAGCTTTGGAATCCTCCATTCCTCTGAGCTCTGGTGAGTGCTGTAGTGGCACTTGCTGAAGTGTCAGAGCTCAGCACCTGCAGATCAAGGTGGCAAACGCAGGGATCTGGTGCCTCCCTTTAAAGAGAAAGTTGCAGCCAATATTTCTGCACTGCAGAGTTTACAATTTTTATATTTTAGTACTATTTCACGCAATCAAATCTTTTCTGGCTGGGTTTCTTAGTGCATGATTAGAAATAAATTCATCTGAACATCAAAGACTAAAAACCCCATTAACTGAAGTATTTGTATATAATGTAAATTTTTGTCATTTGCAGCTGCAAACAGTTTTATGTTTCCTCTGATATGCTTTCAACTAAAACATGGCTACATTAACTGTGACAGCAGTAGGATCAGAATTTTGTAATAGTTGAACTCAGTATCTTCAGAGTGAAAGAAACTTTGAATCCTATAAATGAGAGAGCACTATTCACTTGCCTCTATTTACTTGGCAATGATCTACAAGCGAATAATTGACAATAAAATGTTAGGAATATATGGCATTTAGAGATAATAGAGACAAAAAAGAGAAAAAAATGTTAGAAATTCAGGAGATTCAATTCAGTAAATTTTAATACTATGGATGTATGATGGAAGCATATTGTCTTCACAATACACTGCAGGCTTCACAGGAGCTCAGGACATAGCTCTGGGTCATAGGAAGAACAAGGAACCAGGTTTTCCACTTCCATGGGCAATGAACATCTTCAATGCTGGGAATCTCTCCTCTTCCCTGGCTCTGCCTGCTCATCAGGCTTGTCTTTGCTGCTGTCAGTGCCTTTGATTGGGTCACAAGCAATGGGTGGAATAAAATGATGCCTCCCATTGGACACCTTGCAGCCCCTGGCCCTCTGGAGTCCCATTTAATTTGCAGTGGAAATGGCTTGCTTTTCTTCCTTGGAGATAACACTGCAGAAAGATGTGCTCTCTGCACTCCTGCCTTCCTGCCAAGTGTTTGCTGCTCTTTGCTGGGAAGCACCAGGTCAGATCTTTATCTCAGAAGAGAAAGTCCTGGGGCTAATTTAATAAAATAGGGTGATTTGTCAATCTCCATCCTCTACTGTTTCAGGCTATCTGTTGATCTAGGAAAATATTAGTGAAATTTTTATTTGTAGCCATGAGGGAAAGTTTAGAGGAAAGCTGGGATTTTGATACAATCATATGCTTTTACTGGGTTGGAGCCCTAGGCCCAGAATTATATAATGGTCCCAAGCACAAACAAGATTAAAGGGAAATATTTCAGTACACTTCCTTTATAACAATATTTTTCCCATGCACTCTGAATATTGTTAAAGTATTTCTAGCCACTATATTATAACAAAAGAATATGCACCTTGCTGATATTAAAGGATGTACAATAATATTTATGCAGACATTCCCTGCTAAATTCTCAATATATTTTGTTGTCAGAGTGCTCCCCTTTTTTTAAAATGTTTTAGATGCATTTCTAGGCACAAGAGTGTGTCATTATGCTTTCGGAGACTCTTACACAGTCTGCAGGGTGACTGCTAAAAAGCATTTCAAATTCCAATGGCAGGCATTCTTGAAAGTGGATTAATAAAGGACAAAGGCCTCGATGATGACAAATGTATGACAGTTAGCCAGGACATGAGTGCTATGCAGATGTCACTCAGTTTTGTAGAAATCTCATTAAATTTGATGCTTGGATGTTATCATTCATGGTGTCAGTCAGATGGCTAATGCAGAAAGGTTTTTCTCCCAAGGGCTCTGTTATTGCTCAGGATCTCCAAAACAATTTTTTAGCTGAGAATAGCCAATTGAGGAAAAAATGCATGGTCTGTTCAAATGACTATCTGGAAACTAGACAGAAAATGACTGGTCATAAATGCACTATAGTGCAGTCGACCTTCATGAAGAAGACATTTGGGGCTGTGATAGGCTCTTATACAGCTCTAGGAGCACTGGGAACCCACTGTCAAGGATATGAGTCAGTTATCTCCTTTCAGAGCAATTCCATAGATTGATACTTCATTTCAGGACATGCATGACTGCATTTTGGCAAATTTGTTTTATGTATCTTTTTATTTTTGAAATGATCATCCTGAGAGGTTGTTAGATTGCTTGCCATGATACAATGTTAATGTGAGAGTTCTTGAAAAACAATTTCCAAAAATAGCTGTAGTAATTCAGTGAGGCAGTGCCCTTTCCTGTGTATCCCAGAATATGCACTGATTTACTTCACTGCTGCCTGACCAGGAGAATTCTTACTTTTATCAAAAAGCTAAGAAGCCTAATACGTAGCAGCTCACAAACACAGATTTTTTGACCTGGAGATTTTTGCTTTTTGAATGACAAGGTGCACTGGCTTGTCCTCAAGGAGGTGAGAGGTTGAGAAAAAGAGGATAAGAAAGAGGCAGTCAACTACAGAATACTGGGAAAGGCACATAGAACTGCAGCATAAAACAGGAGCTTGACTGCTACAGCATAAATCCCTTTTGCTGTACCCAGCTATGATAGACTATGTGTTCACGTGTGGTAGAGGAGATGATGGAGAGAAATTTGGATGTATAGTGGATGCTAGAGACACTCTGGTTTTAGTGGATGCATCCATAATGCCACTCCCTCCGTGTGTGGTTTCTGTAAGGTACATAAAAGCTGTGGGTTGATGGAGAGGTTATAACCCAGCCAGTGTCAGGATAGACAGGAAGGTTAGGTTTGCGTTTGGAATATAAGTAAAAGAAGACATTGATTATTTCAGCCTGTATAGTCTCAATTCATTTCGGGTATGAGGGTCAAGATAAATCCCTGGTGTCCGGTCTGAGAAGTCCCTTAGTTGCACCTGTCATGTTGTGCCCCTTTGCCCTGATGACTTCTCTGCCTTGTGCAAACCTAAAAAATAGTGAATTTGGATGAGGCAACCTTGAGAGCTGCCAATTTCTCTGAGCTCAGACAGCAGATTGCAGTCCAGAACCTCTGAGCTGGACTTCTGTGTAGCAGTAGTTGTTGACACAAATGTATGGAGAGCACGGGGAACTTGAATTTCATCTAAGATGTAAAAGCACTATTAGCCTAGGAATTGATCCTGGATGACATTGCTAGCAGTTCCCAAGCAGAATAAGAGACTGAGTTTTGGCAGTGTCTTTTTGGTATGGCCTGATGACTACCTTTAGTGCTGCAGGGCATCCCTTGCCAGCTGTCCCAACCCTGGCCCATGCTGTTTCCCCCACTCTCTGCAGTCCTACTGTGAGCACCAGCACTTCCAGGACTACGTGTGTCTTTTTCAGGCACTGAGTTAATAAACACCATCACATCTGATCTTTAATTTAGTATTTGTTTCTACACACTTTTTGACTCAAGTAAGTTCATACCTATAAGTTGACGCTTGTTAAAAAAGCTTCTTAAAACAAAGGATAATTTTTAAACTCCTGAAAAAAACAGCTTTTGAAAGATATTAATCTGTTGCTGTTTCATATAATTAAAAATATTTTTTAAAAAATTAAAGGTCCTATTACAAGATCTAGTTGCTGGAAATGTTTTGGTGAAGTCTGTGGGCTAAAGGGCTGATTCTCCATCTACAGTCATATACTATCTTCCAATGTAATAAATGTGTAAGATGCTACACTGAAGAGGGCCGAAGTACAGATCTGAACTCTAGCCCTGATCCTACCTGCTCTTATGTTGGCAGACAGACCCTATCACAATTCCACAAGCCCTGTGAAAATATGACTTTTCCAACCAGTGCTTTGGCACAATTAATGGATTACCGTGGGCTGGGGTAAATCCTTACAGGTGATTTGCCATGCCTATCCTGAGGCAGGGGGACTGGGAGTGAAAGGGTGTGAACTGGAACTCTGCTGTACCCTCTGGCCTCAGGGAACAGTGCTGTATTATGGACATATTCTGTGAGTCCAAATAATAGGGTTTGTGCTCAGGGCATCTTCCTGGCCTTTGCTACAGCTCAAACGTAATTTCAAGAACCAGCAAGAATCTGCTGACCTTGTTTATGTTCCATTTAATAATGTGTTTGAAGGCCTTTAAGCCCAAGTACTTGTCTTCAAGTTTTATTGGCAATATCACAACAGAAAGGAGCAGGGTGGTCAACCTAACCAGTAGTTCCTGCGTTATATTTGCTCCGGGTCACTGGAGTTCTGAGGAAACATTACTTTTCAAAAAATAAAGGATAAGAGTGGATTTGTTGCTTAGATTGCTAGTTTTGCCAGTCTATAAGATGAATAGCTTTAACCTTTTTATTTTATTTTTAGAGCACAAAATGTGTACTCAAACCACACATTGTAGTCACAAAGACTTTCATCCCTTCACACTACTGGATTGTGCTCTGCTTCATTTCAACATCTTACAGCTTGCAGGTAGATGTTTGATTGTTTGATCTCAGTGCTCACATAACTTACAGTAGGCATGCACCAGTGCATTTGCTTAGCTCTCAGGGCACAGTCTTAAAATACATGTGTTATGTTGTAGGAGGAAGCTGATTTTCATCCCAATTTTAAAGACGCTTCCTTCCATTTTTTTTTTTAACTAATATTTTACTGGTCAAAGGATTTTAGTTAGCTCCATATACGTTTATAATTTTCCAAGGATATACAGCAATTATGCAGAGAATTAAGAGGACTGGGTTTTATTTTTTTTTTTACTCTTAAAAAATTACAGTACCTGTTGACATCCATAACAATAGAAAACACAATTTGAGCAGTAGGAGTGAAAAGGATAATAAAAGCAAACACAGTGAGTAAACAATTACTAAAATATCCAGAAAATAACTGGCATCTAAATTGACTAAAATCCTTAAGTGTAGATGAATGAGATAGTACTGTGAACAAATTAAACTGTATGCTTAGAGAGCACAGTCTATTTGTAGTGTAACTGACACGAACACATTATTTATCCTAAAGTATATTTGATAGTAGATATGCAATATAAAAAATTGATAAAGTACTTTTATTAAATTATGAGATCATAGAGTCATTTAGGTTGGAAAAGACGTCTAAGATTATCATGTCCAAATATTCATTAACCCCATTGTGTCCATCACCAATTCCTCAACCATGCACTCTTTGAACACTTCCACAACTGGTGATTCCACGAATTCCCTGGGCAGCATATTCCAATACTACCCTTTCCAGGAAGAAATTTTTTCCTAATATCTAATTTAAAGCTCTCCAGGTGCAACTTGAGTCCATTTTCTCTTATCCTGATGCTTGTTAGATGGGAGAAGGCATTGACCCCATGCCTCCCCATGCCTCCCTACAGCCTACTTTCATGTAGTAGGAGAGAGTGATATCTATCTATCTATCTATCTATCTATCTATCTATCTATCTATCTATCTGCCTGCCTACCTACCTACCTACCTACCTAAAAATATATAAATTATTAAAGGGACTAGACGTGCTGAAATGATCTTTTATATGATCATTGATAAATAAAAGGAAACATGAATAAATAATTTCTACGCATTTCATTTATTTGAAATATTTTCTCTTTTAGAAAATGGCATATGTCATTAGCTAGCACCTCGAACTCAAAACTTGAGCAAACTAGCCTGGATGCTGCATCGCTGTGCTTTCCTGGCAGAGACCTCATAGTCATCTTAGCTACACCCTCCCAGGCTTAATTACCTTGTACTGTCAACCCTCACTACCTTTGTTTACACTGTTCACTGCAGAAATTCAAGCATTGAGTAAGTAATTTTGGGACTAGAAGGCTTTGTTCCTTTTTGATTCGGCAATGAATTTTTAAGGAAAGAAAGATTGGAGATGACCTTGCTGCTCCATAGACTGGCAGTGCATAATGAAGCATCCAGCACCTGTCTGAATAGTTTGAAACCTATACAAACTTACTCCTTTGGTTATAATGAATTGTAAAGCAATTTGCAAGACTAATTTGCAAGTAAGAGTTGATGGAATTAGTTTGAAAATTTAATGTTACTGAAACCAGTAATTTGTTATGATAAAAAGCTTTCATTTATTAAATAAGCAATAACATCCTGGAAACTTGGTAGTATTGATTAAGCACTGAAGCTTTCACAGATGTAAACCAATATTTTGATTCACAACTTTGTATTTCTCATTCAGTCGTGATGTTTCTAAAAAGGAATGTCATGTATGAAATGGATAACAGTGAAAAATAACTATTCTGGCGTCTGTGGTGTCACTATCATCTCTATAAACATGGAGGTTTATATAGCAAAATCATTCACTCTGTTCTAAATGTTAGAAGCACTGTCCCCATCCATATAAGATAACTATTACAGTAGGTTTTGCACTGATCTTCTAATCTGCAAGAGACTCTGATTTTCCTGGAAACTTCTGCTGAACCAGGACTACTGCTCATTTCAGTGTATGTAAAAGTTTACCTGTAATTGACTATAGGAAGCCTCATGATGACTTCTGTGAAAGCAAGTTAGACTCTTGTGTGGTGTTCCCAACTTCCACTATTTTTCTTTGCTGAACTACAGATGTTTTTTCTCCAGCCAGTCCTTCAAGCTTGCAGAAGAAAGAACAAGAAATATACAGCAAATGGCTTTGGAAGGACATTTTTCTACTCAACCTTTTTTTTCTTGCAGCCTATGGCAAAACAGTGCTTCAAATGAATTCATTAGAAATTGTGTGTTTTAAGAGAAAAGAGATACTTTTTGGTAAAGTAAATGTAAGAAGGATCTTTTTGCTCTTATCTCTGACTTCTGCTGGCGTTCTTCAAAACCTCCCAGTCACTGTATAATAAATTTTGTACTAATGGGTTAAATAAACACAAACTGTAAACAAAATACTGTAGCTAATTGAACCAATGTACGGTAGTAAGGGTCAGCCCTTTCATGGTGTCAACTTTATGATAAAAGTATTTATTGTTCTAAACATCTTCACAGCAAAACATAGTTGAAGCATGCGATCATTTAGATATCCTCTGAAGTGAAAACATGAAAACACAGATAGCTTTGGATTTCAAGAACATAATGGAAAATAGGAATGTAATAAGCCCTCTTTGGAAGTTGTGCTTTAAAACACAAATTAATTCACCAAGCAGGCATTGTCTCAAGAAAAGCTGACACATTGCTGGCTACGAGATCACCTGAGACATCTGTGAGAGGCAGGTCTCTTGGCTGGTACTTGGGTGTTTGGTATCCGTGTTTGTGATGATATCATTAGTGTCAGAACATGACATGCATATTTATCCTGTATTAGAGCCTTCTACTTAGATAATCACTTCTTTGTGAAAAATTAGTACAGAGACAACTCAACTAGTGGTATGCCAATGTTCAGTGGAAAATCAGCCAAGCTGTAGCATTCTGCAGTTCTGCTCCTCTACTACTTAATATTCACTGCAAGTTGAAGATCTGGGTGGATAAGTAAAGGCTGGTAGCCAGAAAATGCACAAAACATGGGACAAGTATTCTTGGACTGATGTGAAATACAAGATTGGCATTCACAAAAATCATAAATCACTTCTTCTTAAATGGCTCTTGTCTTCATGTGTAGAGGAAAACATTTGTTGACTGTGCAGTGAGTGTCTGTATTCTCCTGTAAACATTCTTGTTTGCATGGCAAACAGGTATTCTGCATTTCCTTGGGTGAGGAGACAACAGAAGACATAAATGAAATGAAATCAGGTAATGACTTGGATGTCCTTAAAGGTGATTTTTGTTGTAGTCATTCACTCCACTAAAACTATTTCTTAGGTCATCAGTCATACATAATTTCTGTCATGGGATTGCACTTGAGTACCACATTTCTGCAGGCTTGGTGCTAGAAAAGTCACCAGCTTCTGTGAAAAGCTGTTTTCTCTTCTAGATGTCCTTGAGATGTATCAGCGTATATATCATCTGCTGTTATGGGCTCTGATGACTCTCTTCCAGAAAATATTGCAGAAAATTTACTACTATCTCCATCTTTGCCCCAATGGTGGGCAATCTAGTTCAGAGGGTGGCACGCCTGTTATTTAGCTTTTATAAAGCTATTTAACTTTTCCCTTTTCCAATAAACAGTTCAGTGTATTGGCTTAAGCCATTGACAGAGGTTCATGTGAGGGAACTTCTGTTCATTTCTACAGCAGGAATCAATTCAATGAAAGAAGAAAATATTTTGGTTACTGGAAGTGCCCTAAATTGTGCCCTACACATCCAGTCGCTCATTTGTTTGTCACATGATTTCTGTGCTCTTGGATCCTCTGCATTAGAAAGGGGCTTGAACATATCTTGATCCCACCTAACAGCCACCTGCAGGTACAGTATGCTTTTAAGGAGAAACTGTAATTTGGAGTCGTGGTCTGAGACAGATAAAAAGAGTTATCCTACTTCATAGATGAGCACGGCAGTTGCTGAGCTAAGTTGAAAGTGATTGATATTGCCTCTTCTGCCTTTAATCAGTTCTGCCCTTTGATCTGAATCTTCTCTCATCCTCCATGTACTCAGAGAGTAAAGGACTCTCTGGGGACCTCTACAGAATCAATGTGTGTATCTAGAGGGACGGGGGATCTCAGATGAATGAAAGATTGTGAGGGTTTTTTTAGGAACATAATGATAATAAAAAACCCTGTGATGACAAATTGCAGAGAATTTCGTACTGCTGTATTTTGGAGAGTAAATACTTTTGCAAGGTAGTAGCTTACCTGAATATAAAGAGATGATGCCAGATATATCAGGACAGCCCACCCTTAAAGGTCACTGTTGACCAGCATGACACTACCAAAATACTTTCCACTCACAACCCACTCCAAGAATAAAATGCAAGACATTTAATTTGGAAAGCTGATGTACTGCCTGACAGGTCCAGTCACTGGCAGACCATCTATTCCTAATGAAATCCACATTACTGGCAGCATTAGAAAAAAAATACTAGGGACCACTAAAAAGTTTTTCTTACTTTAATATACATAGTTTAATCACATTTTAGAGAACTTAGAGAAGTATTTGGAGGGTTTTTTTGAGTAATTAGTGCTGATAGTATTTGAATCCTGATTTTGTCCAAACATGACATAGAATATTTGAAATGTTCCTGAAAGTGATTCACTAGGTCACAATCATGATTGAAAAATATTAGATGTGTTTTTCACTGCAAATTACCTATATTCAAGACCTGTGAGGTAGTGAATTCGAAAATTTAAATTTTGAGTTTAAAAAATGTATATAGAAAGATGCAGAATAAAAATTACAGAAAACATAATAGAAAGTTTCAGAATAGAACTTTGCTGCTGTCTTTGTTTCCTTTGTTTTTCAGACACACAGACACACAGACACACACACACATACCCATACACACACCTATATATGCAGTAAATTCAGGAATCTTTTTGCACCATTAATTACCTTCTTATGAGTAATTCAACTCAAAGAAATTGAGATTTACTTGGTACTGTACATTCCCTGGTCTTTGCATTGTCTTTCATTGGTGATATTTTTGAAATATAGCTTTCATTGTATAATGCAGAGCAGAGCAAGGGCAAAAATAGTGACATTCCCTGGCATATAATCAAGGGAACTTCCAGTAGAGCAACTACTAAAAATGATTTCAAAATAGATAAATATTATTTAAGGCTACTCTATGTTTTCCACACAATAAATGGTACTGAGACATTGCACTTCCTTGAAAATATGGTGGTGAATGTCTGTCTGTTAAAGATCAGGATGTTAATTTCGAGCAACAGAAGTCTGCAAAGTTTGTTTCTGCTTCCTCCATCTGAGGAGGCTGCAGTGAGGTATAATACTGTTCCAAGTCACTTGTAATTAAGTGCTGACAAAAAGTCCTTTGACTTAAAAATAGAGAACCAGTTGAATGCATACTTCAGTTTAAATTTAATCAATTTGCTAGCGGTAGTGATTCTGATATTCATGAATATCTAAAGGAGGGGGAATGAGATTATTTTAATTTAATTTATTCTCTATGTCCAATTTATTTCATGTAGAAACATTGTAAGAAGGACAATTTTTCAAGAAAAAGTTACAATGATTTATTAAAATACCATATGAACCCTACAATAAAAGTAATGATTGAAATGGAGTTATATGCTGGTATGATATTATCAGTATTATCACTGGTATTTTCTGCAAAGACAAAAGAAGAGAAAGAAAGGTCAGAGTAAGGGTGTGCTGTAGCTTTGCTTATACCAACACATATAGGAGTTCATAACATAGCTTCTGCTATCTCTGTTTGGCTTTGGGCTGTAACATTTAAGCTGTAACATTTAAAAGAAAAGGATGCTTTGTAATACGCATAAAATGAAATTAATTTGACTACAAACTATACTGGAAATAAAGAATAATATGTCTTTGGATAACAAACTTTACTGCATGAGTTTTCTTCATAGAGGATGACTTCCTTTTTGAGGTGGAATTCTTCAGAGTTAACTGAAATATTTACTGAAACATCTGTTTCTGTTGGTATCTTCTCCTAAACTATGTCCAGTATCACCAGAAGCTAAACATAAAAAAGATTGAAAGGTGCTACAATTTGCGATCATCGCTGTCAAATTGCACACCACTAAGTGCACTCTACAGGCTGAGATAGGGGAGAAAAATAAATTAGAGATACTGAAATGAAAATGAAGTTCCTGTAAAAGTATAAGGAGAGATAGATTAGTTTGTTATAAATATTTTTGATTTTTGCACTGGCGATGTCTGTAAGAACTAGTCATTCACAATTCTGTGCTGAAGGTGCTTTAAACATTTTCTGCAATACAAACCAAAATTTCTTGCTCTGTCCTAAAACCATCCAATTTTAGAAACAAGAAAAGGAGAAAATTGTAAGCAAAGTATATTTGAATTCAAATTCCACTACAAAGCAGTTATAGCTTTTACTTCAACAGCATGATGACATGGTGGTGAGACTCACATAAATGAATCCTGATGCTTCTTACAATGCCTTTCTTAAAATTTATTCTCAGACCTCTTCCTCAGAGAAGAATTTAATTTCTACAGGAAATTCAATAAGCTAATTTATATAACCAGGAATCTTAAAAAATAATTTTGTAATCAGTCTGTCCTAGGTAATAACTAAGCCTTCTTTGTCACAAAAGTTCAATTTAAAGTTGATATTGCCTTGTCTATCCATAGAGCCTCGTGCTCCTGTTTGAGACAGACAAAGGGCGCACAAAAGGCCTTGCATAACCCAGAAGGATGAATCAGATTTCATAAGGCAGCTAAAATGGTATTACATGGCGAGTCAGCTGAATACAACCATCCCAAAAGTGCCATAGCTCGTAGAAATCTGATGGTCCTCAAAGCCTCTTTATGGAAATATTTAACTATTACTTTTATGAAAAAATGAAGAGCCCTGCAGTCAGTCAGAAACATTTTTTATCATTTAAAACATATATTTACCCTAAAAGTGGTGGATAGGAACACATCATGTTTAAAGATATTGTGGAATGTGGTAAAATAAATATTTTTGAATTATAATACCCAAATAAATTTCGTTTTTTTTAAATCTGAAGTTTTTCAAATGTTAATAAAATATCTACCTTGATTTATTTAAAAAATGTGTCATCCACAGTAAGGCTACCCAGCTGTGCTACCTAGCAGGGATCCATCTCCCTTGGTAGTGCAGGACCCACCATTTATGCCAGTAAGTGAACTGGAGATCCTCAGATCTCCTCAGCACACCCCTAGTGCAGAATGCAGAAACACTCTGCTTAATTGCCTAATGGAGTTGGCATCCTCAGTATGATCTGGGATCCTTCAGGAAAAGGACTCTGAGTTCCTGTGCATAATCAGGAAGGTTCAATGAAAGGTGAAACAATTTAACAGATTATAGGACTGGGGTATAAAAATGCAGTAAACAATTGGTGGAAACAATTCCATGTGTGAAAACACCAAATTCTTGTCATATTATGGGGCTTCTGTTTCATTGTTCATATCTATAATTTTACAAAAGGCTGCATGGGCATCCCTCTTAGGAAATGAATGAATGTTCCTAAACTGCTAAAGCTGAAAGAATGGCTTGACCATAAGATGAAATGTAAAGCATCAAACAGAATAGCAAAAACTCATTATACCTACCTTACACAGGTCTGTGAAGGCTAATTGTCTGCATTTTAGCTAATCTGGTACACCTTTCGCGTTCTTACCTCTCTTAAACCTGTCTATTAACCCACTGTCTTTTGTTTCTCTCTGCAGTGTCTGCAGGGCCGCTTACGTGGAAACTCCTTTCAAAGACAGCAGGTTAATCACAAATGGCTTAAATAACATGAAATCTGAGGACTACTGCATGACAGAGACGCCCCTGAAGCACACTTATTTAAAAGTCCCTGGTGAGCTGTGTGTGGTGATTGTGTTTTCGAAGGAGAGCCACAAGCATACTCACCCCTAACAAGCAGCTCTGTCTCATCCGACACGGTGTCCGCCGCGGTCTGGACCCTGCAACCATATCTGCCAGCGTGCATCAGGAGGATGTTCCTGATCATTAAATCTGCAGAGGATGCTTGCTGAAACAGGGATGAAGTTCCAGTTTAAAACTCAGTAAAACTGCGTTCAAGGTAGTTCACAAGGGTGTTTTTTGTACAGTCAACTCTTGAATGCAGTTTTCATCTTACAAAATGTATGTGTCCTAATACCCTCTTGTGAGGATTATCAGAACAGTGCATTTATACAGTTATTAGAAGGGATTAAAGAAGAGCATTTCAGGTTTTTAATAACTTTGACTTTGCTTAAAGCACATTGCGCATATTTGCATGTTCAAAGCGAATTATTCCAACTAGCACAAAGAAATTCATTAAGGAGATGAACAGAAATATTTTGAATGCTATCCATAGTATTAAAAAAAGTCCTTTTAGAAATTATGAATTTCTTCCTCTCCCTCTTTACTGTAATGCAGTGACATTTGGAATATGTCTTGCTACTGTGTTAAAATTAAGATTATTTGAAAGATAATATTGATTGATTTTTTTTATTAATAGAGAGGAAGTTAATGCTTAATATGAATGAGAAAATATTATATGATTCTCATAATTCCCGATGAAATATGTATGCATTTAATGTTGAAAAGTGCAAAAAATATATAGCGAACATAAAGAGAGAACCAGTTCAAATTTCTATTTTTTAGAATTTTAGCCAACAGTCATTACAATTCCCCAAAGTTCACTTTAAGAAACAATTGAGCATAGGCATTTCCTTTCTCAGATTTGGCCTACTTTGCTAACCAAGCAAACACTGACAGTCTTTCCTTGAACTATATATTTCTATCCCATTCAGTGGTTCTGATTTGAGTAATTTTGATCATGAGAGATAGAATTGTACCCTGCATTCAAAATAAAATCTTTCTAAAGGTGTAAGCATTGATACTTCTCTAGTCATGTTGGAAATCTATCACTGAATTCACCTAGATTCATATTTGCTTGTTTCTTGGCTTATTCTATGCTCATGTAGACACACTCAGATCTTTATCCCTATTCATTAGCAAGTTATGAGCTCCCTCTTTATAACGAGTCATTCATATGTGCATGACCTTGTTCTTCATGGGATTAAATTTCTTGTCTGTTCCCATCTGTTATTTTCATCATCTGCTGCATTGGTAAGATGTCCAATTTGTACCATACAATCGTCATTTGCATATTTCTTTCTTTTATGCCAAGGTCATTAATGACAAGATGTAATGGGATTCATTTCAAGATCCAATCTTCTACAATTTAGGTTTTTCTTTTTAGGCAGAAGACTTCCTTTGCAGCACATCTTGGCACACTTCTTCAGTCAATCTTCTCTTCATTTGCATTTTTTGAACTAACTTGTTGTGATATCCCATATAGCATCAAGGAAAATCTTTACCAAAGGATATTCAAATGCAAAGAAGGAAAAGGAAGGTGGAGACATTAAGGCTGCCTCTGAGGCCAAAGTGAATGTGGGCATGATCTATAGCTTAATAACCCTGTAGATCTAAGAGCATGATTACCATGGGAATGTTTTGCCTTCTGAAGTGGCCTAGGTAATGATGTTGCTGAAGGGAAGATAGACCAGTCAGGCCATAATGCAATTCTTATATTCTTGCTCTGGCATATGAGAAATCACAGCAGGGAAAATGGATATCTCAGTACTCTACAGCTTGAAATGCAGAAGAAGAGCACACACTCCTATCAGGAGTCAAATTCAGGATATAATTTTTTTTAAAGTTGCATAACAGTAGCATTTACTAGCTATTGAAACGGGTTGCTCAAGATCACTAGTGATCTTGCTACAAGGCTTTAGTTACATAAAGGATAAGACCAGAATCAGTCCACATTTGTCCTCTCTTGAAGGTAATTTACATCTAATGTGTGTTTTAGTGTTGTGTGAGGAATAGCATAATGGATAGCAACTGTCTGGTTTCATTGTTCAGGAGCCGTTAAAAACCGTGGCTGTCCCTCTAACTTCCCTCTAAATCCTAATATTTTTATCAGGAAAAATACATGTATTTCTTCTGCACACCTGTGTAACTGGGCAGACAAGCATCAATTGAAAGAATCATTGCCGTAGGTGGAGAGCAGTGCAGTGCAATAGATCTCTATGAAACACTTTTATTAACACATAACAGGATGCGCAGCCAGCATTCCTGAGGATGTGTGAGTGGATTAAACACTGACTTTGTTTAATACAGATAGGTATATGCTCAGACACTGGATTGTTGATCATAATCAAGAAAACAATGATACATTTTAGCTTCCATTTAGATAAGTAAGAGATATGTTTGATCAGGGACTCTAAAAAAATACTGCATTAGTGCTATTCTGTGGCATGCATAAAATGGTCTTCATAAATTTTACAGACTCTCCCAAATCTTGGAAGACAAATTGTTTGTTGATTAGTTTATCCTGTAATGAGAGGCTCTAGACCACAAAAAGGTCTGGGGGAGGCTCATCTTACATGCCGACTTTCTATGTCTCAAGAAAAATTCTGCACCTTGTCACTGTAGTTGCTACTTAAACTTGAACAATTACAATCCAGTTTAAATAAAACACCTGCTAAGTGGGAATGCAGCAGAGACTCCATTAAGAAAAGTATCTAAGGTCAGAAACTTTCTTGTGCTTTTAGACTTCTGTCAGTGGAAAAAGACATCATACTTCAGCAAAGCAGAGACATTTACTTCCCCTTGGGGGAAGACAAAAACTGGGTGATATGAATGTAAACAATGTAGGAAGGTCTCTCTCACCTGGGCTAACATGATTTAGGACAGCCTGGTGTATCAGCAACTTTGTGGTCTCAATTTTATTCAGTCAAAGAGAGTGGCATTTAAATTTCTTTGTCTAGGTCTAAATTTTGATGCTATTAAGTGTATGTTTTTAAAAGCTGCCTTTTATTGTACTGATTTTATGCTCTTTCTTGACATGGAATAGTTTGCAAGAAGTGCATTATTTCAAAGTAGTATTTTATTAGAAAAATCCATATTCCTTGGTGTTGCATCATGTAGTATCCACTTAACCCAGTATCAGTACCTCAATCTCAGTATAAACTTCTACTGTGTGAAATGTAGATCGTATTTTACTGAAGCTAAAACTTAAAAGAAAACAAACCAAAACTGATAGGTTCAACAACCAACTTTTACTGATTTTCAGGAAAGCTAAGAGTAACCTTCAAAGTCAGCATCAGCTACAGACCTGCTGTACACTGCTGATCTTCATTAAGCAGCAAATAAATAATAAGAGCTCATAATCCTATCTGTCATGACTAATGTTTCTCTCCAGGACTACAATTTATTGTACCATTCATTTTATGCTCCCAACCATCCCATTCATTTAGATCTGGGCAGCTCCAATGCTGAATGATATGTCAAGCTATGGCTCTGTCTGCTTCAGTGTGGTATGTTGTCTGAGGTCATAGTCATGTCTGCAATGTATCTAATTAGCTGTACATTAGTTGTTCATATTGCTTGAAGCTATTTCTTTTTCAAAAATTGGTGCCATCGATGCAATTGCATTTGCTTTGGATGTGGAAATACTTCCTGAAATTCAAAAAGGCTCCAAAGAACATATAACATGCATTCTTTGCAATAGTAGTGGCATCAATGCATTTGTCTTTTGCACTCATTGTCCTAATATTTGGGGGGTTTGCAGTAACAAAAAAACCCCAAACAAGCAAACAAAAAAAAAAAAGACAATTTTCAGAGAATTTTCTATTGGGGAATTGATACTTCTTCAGTCATCTCAAATACCCACAGAGAGGAACTTGCCTGTGGATTTTTTTTCTCTTTCCATCTCATAAATGTTAAGAGGTTGTTGTGGGAGCCTGGACTGATACTAGTTAATTTCCCAATCAATCACTTAACTGCCCAGGTGCAGAAGGTGTGCACACCATCACCGGAGGCTACATGTTGGATAAGATAAGGGAAGAGTCCTTACAGCAGTGGCTAGCAGTGGAAATTCCCTTCCAGAGAAGTGGCAGGACATTCACAAACAGCCTGAAGGAATTCACCCCTTCTGGTGGGCCATAATTGGCTCAGTTTTACTGATATAAGAGGCAGTTGTGATGTCATATTCTTAAAATGTGTCACAAACCATCAGACTGATGAAGTGTCCCATGATTCAAAGTATTACATCATGGAGTGTAAAATTCCCTGCCCCAGGGGAGGTACTTGGGCATGCCCACCCAAACCTCAGTAAATATAAACTCAGTGGATTTTGTGTTTCTCCCACCCCTCATGGCTCAAGACAGTGACAATCACTTTGACTAGACTGGGATGCTCGCCACTGAGAAGACCAGGAAAAGAGAACCAACAGAATCCATGCAGTGATGACATATTCCCTGTCTCTCTGTCATTCTCTTTCTTTCCCTGCTCCCACTCTCTTTTCCTATTTCTTTCTCTCTCTCCCCCTTTCTCCCTCACACTTACGGTTAATTAAAAATCGATATTAATGACTTTGACATATGGTCTCGTTTGCACCTTAATGTAGGCAAAAGCATCTCTCTCATTTTAATAACCCGATATTAACATTTGTGAGTGGCTTTGCAATAAACAACTTTTACATATGTTTCTTCCCTCAAATGAAGAGAATTAAACTTATTCTTCCTGTGAGAGTGAGTTCATTGTCCTGAGCCAGTTGCTAGGAAACCTCTCTGTTAATCTGTCCATTCATTTGCTGAGTTTTTATTTCTAAACCAAGGTGGTCCATTCAGTATATCCGACCTTTTCTTCTGAAGACTTTGCAAATTCTAATTTCTAATCAATTTTTGAAGACTTTGCACTATTTCTAATCTGTCTGCATTTGAAATGGAGCTCACAGTTACACCCTAGAGCACTTAACATCTAGTAAGTCTTTTGTTCCCTTCTCCCTATCTCTTCCATGAAAGAATGACACTTGGGTTGATTATTACATCATTTATGACATATGCTTAAAATACAGAATCATATGTAGAAAATCTATATGAAATATCATTATTTTGTCATTGTATCAAACCCAGTTTTCATTTAATCTTCTTCTAATGCTGCTCATTTTCCACATTCATTGTCATGCTTCCCGTCTGCACTCCAACTGCACTTCTTTGAATGTAGCTCTGATTTATCTTGGAAAGAGGGACAAAAAGCCAAAGAAGTTCATAGTACTGGGTAGTCGGTAGAGATGATGTGCTGACCCACAGCTCTCAACTTCTGCGCTGCAAGGGCTTGAGGAGTGCCTAGCACTGTGCAGAGGCTTCAGGCTGTGAACTCAGCCTGGACAACATGTGGTGAAAACTGTCTCTTTGCCTGGGAAGAATGTGTCTAAAATGGATAATGAGAATATTACAAATGATCATGATCCAACAAAAGCTTAAATCAAAGGGGAGAAAAGAATGGGCAAACACTGACTGCCATTGCAGGAAAACTTTTATGATGAAAGCCAAATTGGAGTTTGGGCCGCTTTTTACTATGACTACAGGGGTTTATCAAGGTTTGCTGCCTATCATCTAGATCTCTTGAGAGTGAGAGGTGAGGATGCTTTCCTACCAAGTGGTTTTTATACAGAAGAGAGTGCTTATGAGGTACTAAAAGCCTAAAAAGATTCTATTCTCTTTAAATTGAGAGCACTAAAACAATGCTGTGTTGAGTAAAAAGGACTGAGATTTGATCCTAAACAAGAATGACTTGGGTTGTTAATGATAGCTTTTTCAATGTAAATGATTATTTAAAATATATGGGTGCTTTTACATATAACATACAGATTAGGTGAATTCCTGACTCATGTATTTCTTCATTTAGAAAAATAGCCTTTAGTCATGAAATTAAGTTAGATTTAATTGAAAACTTATTTCACAGTTTATTTTTGCTATATTTGAGTGGTAATGGAGGTTTTTTTTGGTGAGTTAATCTGAAGCAAACAAATGATTTTACAGAATAACCTTATGGAAGTGTTATCTTTGTACCGTCAACAGTAAGTGAGGACCAGCAATACAATAAAGTTCTTTTAAATAATTGTGACAATTTATATGTACATTAGGATGGATTGTTGTCTGCAAGCCAAATTCTGTCCATATTCTGTTTAGGAAAATTTAAGTATCATTTAATGCAAATTCTCAGGTTTGAACATATCAACTACATTTGTCTACTGCTTCTGATGATTAAAAATTGCAAATATTTAACCTGAGAAGCAGCAGATTTCTTAGTTGATATATTGGTAATGGAAAATTATATTCTGAGCTCTCCTTTTTAATCATACAGGCACATTTGGAACAAAGAAGATTAAATCATTGTTATCAGTTTTGTTGTGATCAATGGTATGAGGCAGGATAATAATGGAAATATATCAGTATCCAGGCTGATGGAGATTGACCCAGACATACCTGATAAAACACAACTTGCATTTCCCCTGTCTATAAAAAGTTAAAAGGATGTCTTTAGGTTTGTGAATCCTTAAGAACCATGTGGGGGGAGTGCAAACTCCTTGAGTGGCAGTATTTATGAACAGTTTGCATAGACACGGCAAGAATTATGAAAAAGTTGTTTTGGTGGATACTGGTGGCTTTGAGTGGATGCCAGAGAGTGATGGAGTGCTGAGAGTGGAGATGGAGAGCTTGAATAAACTTGAAATGCTTCAAATGCCTTTCAAGTGCATCTTGAATTGCTGAAAATGAGTTTGATTAATTTTATTGAATACAGGTAGAAAAAGAGACGAAGTTAAAAGAATATCAGCTGTCAGGGGGTCTGCCATGTACTGGGGTAGTTTTGTGAAATCAAGGGATTAACAAAAACATGGAAAAAGCAGTGAGAATGGGAAGGAATGAGAAAAGAGATGGGATATGAAATGGCAAGCTTCGGGACAGAGACGCCCACTACACTTCTGATGCTAAATTCACGTTCTGTATTTGTAATTTTGATACCACGAGAAAAAAAGAAGACCTCTGGAGGCTCCCTCCAGTGCAGTAGGTGACTGCATAAAAATGATGAAAATGATGATTATGTTTTGCTGTTTTTTTCTTTCCCCCAAGTGTTATATCACTTTCTTTGGAATCTACTTACACTTCCTATTTGTAAGTATTCATTGGAATATGTTTATTAAGAGCAGTTGTTACACAATGATTGATTGTTAAGACTCTTAGTATGTATATTGTTGGATAACATTTATGGAGTATTTATCTACTGTGCTGCATGCTGTGTCTTGGTTTACCAAATAAGAGAAAAAGAAAGGGGGCAAGAAGTAGAGGTGAGCTTCAGGACAGTGAAAGCTTCTTCCCATGAGACTTTTCTGTAACAGCACAATTGAGGTTTGCAGGTGCAAGGGCTCAAGAATAAAACCAAAAGATTGGGAGTGTAAGAACTGAAATGGAGAAGTACTGCCAGGAAGGCTTTGGAAAGCACTGCCACAGCAGCTGGGGAGAAAGGCTGCAGAGCTGCAAGTGTAAATAGCCAGCAGAGCTTTAAATGGAGGCTTCTTTAGGAGCTGATATTGATCAGTTGTTCAAACAATCGACTCTGCTGTTATAGCCCAGATTAACACTGTGCCAAGCAGTTAAATGATCCATCAGCTCCAAGTAAACAGAGGGAGGAATGGACTGTCATGAAATGTCTTTTATTTATCCCAAGGTTTTTTGCTTTAGAATGCTTCTTGTAAACAAGAAAAGGTACAAAATACCACAATGGAACAAATCAGTAAAAATTATCTGATTGTATTTCTTTACTTATTACAATCATTTTTTTAATAGAAATTGGTCAGGAATGTTAAGAGGCACACATATTCCAAAATAATTGGTTATCTCCCCTGTCTAAAATAAAATTAAATAGAAGAGTTCAGAGAATTGTTAAGGTTGGAAAAGACTTCTAAAATCATCAAGTTCCACCATTAACTCAGCACTGCTGTGTTCACCCTTAAACCACATTCCCAAGTGCCACATCCACACTCCCTTTGAACCTTTCCAAGATTAGTGATATCACCACTTCCTTGGGCAGCCTGTTCCAATGCCAGAACAGTTGCAGTGAAGAAATATTTTCTAACCTCTAATCTAAATCTCCTCTGGTGCAACCTGGTCATATCCTCTCAGCCTGTCACTTGTTACCTGGGACAGGAGAACTGATCCCCACCTCTCCAGACCCTCCTTTGAAGTAGCTGAAGAGGGCCGTAAGATCCTCCTCAACTTCCTTTTCTCCAGGCAACATCACGAGGTCAGATGTTGCTTATCATCTCTGTCCTTTACTCTCTATTAACAGTCAAAGCCACAAGCACTTGCATGTAACAATTTACACACTTTTTCTGATTCTAGGAAAAGTTTGGAGCGTCTCTTTCTACCACAGCATCAAATAATTTCAATCTGTTCACTAGAAATGTTTATATCCTGGAAGAAACACACGGTAAAATGCAGCATTACACTGTGGTCTTGGTGCTTGGATTTTGGTTTGTAGTGACCAGTCATAGAACTCAAAGTCTAGAACTCCTTATTTTATTTAGTACGCTACCTAATTTACAATAGCTATTTATTACCAAGAAACAAGATTTAATTTTTTTTTTTTTTTGTTTAAACTGCTCCTGATTGCTCAAATAGGTAACTGCTGTAGCATGACAAGTAAGCATAACCTGGTAATGAGCACAGGGCTGAAATATCTAGAGATTAGAGTTGACAGTAATGGCTGTGTTCAGCCTCTTCCATCAGCAGGAAAGGATTGCAACAGACAGTGAAACAAATTGGTAGCAACGGTGCTGATATGGCAGCTTTACCAGGAACAGAAATTCACTGTGCAAAGAGCTTGTTGTCTTCTGCAAAGCTTCTGACAACTATTGCTGTTTTCCTCAGTTGGGGGGGCAGTTGGGGTGTTTTGTAAAATCCCTGTTTAATTAACCTTGTTTGTATTTACATCCAATAAAGATGAAAGACATTATTATTAACAGCCTGCTGTTTTAATTGATTTCATGTAGCATAGAATTTAGCTCTTCCTATTTAGAAATGCTTAGGAAATTTTAATCCTAATTTCTTGAATATGATAAAAGTACTACAAGAAAATAGGGAGTGACTTGAAAATACAAGGAAAGATGTAAATTTATGCATTGTTCAAAATTCTAGGTTATCAAATTGG
>JAWWEY010000001.1:38739943-38771843 GCA_035582745.1 Loriotus luctuosus | reverse complement strand
CTTCCTTCCTTCCTTCCTTCCTTCCTTCCTTCCGCCACTTCCTTCCTTCCTTCCTTCCTTCCTTCCGCCACTTCCTTCCTTCCTTCCTTCCGCCACTTCCTTCCTTCCTTCCTTCCTTCCTTCCCTCCTTCCCTCAGAATAATATCTCCTATTGTCTAACTCTGTGATAAATGGTGGTTCATTGTCCGAGGTTCAAAAACATTATGGTGGAGAAAACAGAATTTCATTCCAGTGAAAAATGTGCTTCTGTTCGCTTCAGATGTGAAACCACTCACTGGTCTAAGTAGACAGCAGAAGAAAAAAAATAGCTTCAAAAGTGAATGGGGCAGAGGAAGGACATGTCAACTCAAGGGTTCCCCTGTACAACCTGAGGATGCATCTCCCATCCTGCTCTACAAAAATATACACCAGTATTTGAGGCACATTATTTGTGTAAAGGTAATTTTATAGAAAGCATTATTGTATTAAGCAAATGACTCTGTATTAGAGTTTTGAAGGTTTGGATTTTTTTCCAACAAATAAGAAGTCTTGAAACTTTGTTACATGTCACACCTTTGAAGAAACACTCTGCTTTAGAAACTGACAGGGATGCAGCTTCCTTCATTTTCTCTTGATGTAATTTAAAATAAAAATTTCTATCAACATGCTCAGTTTTCAATGCTCTGATGACATCATTTGTATGGCAATAGTTTTTGCAGAACTGTGATAGTTCTCATCAATATACTGACAGGATCAGAAAAAAACCCAGGATATTCCTTTAATGTTTGCAAATTATAGAAGCTTATACACAGTTAAGTCCTGATATAAAACAGTTTTAAAATTCTGACCTTGGAGGAATAGAAATTTAGATGCATATAGAAGATTGTCTAATGAATCTTATGGATATTGTCAACTACATTACTCCATAGTTAAAAGCTCCTGTTATCCATGAGGGAAAGAGTAATCACTCAATCAAAGGAATTGCAAACACATTTGCTGATGGATTATTTGGCTCAGAAATTAATATTTTCTTTAAGATGCCTAGCACTCATCTGTTCTGCCTTTTTTTTTGAATGTGTTTGGGAAAAAAGCCAGAGGCCTGGTTACGACGGAAACTGAAATGCTTTATTTATGCATACAATACTTGCTGCACACAGCAGGATCATAGACTTCTCCTCCTTCCCTGCCAATATCTCTCAGTCACAGACAGACCACCTGTGTAGCATGTCTACATATTTCAACAAAAAAAGTTTTGTAGTAAAAAGTTTTTTACACTTCAAAAATAGAAGGTAAGTAAAGAGAAGAAAATGGAGCTGGGGTAGAATTAAGAATAATTCAGGAAAAGAAGCAACCCCAAATGATTAACTAACTAGAAACTGAGGGACAGATGATGATAGATTAACAAATAGAAAAAAGATGGTTGAGAGATCATGGTGAGAGTTTGGAAATTATTGTATTTAAGTATAAGAAAAATTATTGTAATCACATAAAGGAGATGGATGTTGTCCGTAAAAGGTTTCTGAAAAAAAGTGGCACAAAATCAGTGTCTTAGTAAAAAAGAGTTTTCATATGTCTAATAACATGAAGAAAAGGATATGAGAGTTAATGTCTCATCTCATGTCCAAAAATGTGTTGAGATCAACTGCAACACAGATTTTAACAGTAGTTGCTAGGAAAGTGGAAGTAAGATATAACAGCAAATGGACTTCAGATAAAATTGAACATGGGTTAACTTAAGTACACTGAAAGAGATTAAACTATTATAATATTCCATAAGAAGAAATATTTTCTAGAGAAAATAAGTGCAGATTTAATCTTCCATGGGTTTCAAGAATGATTTTTGTGCTGGAATTCCCATGGTTGGTTAAATACATCTAATACAAAAATTAAGAATTTTTAAGAAAGTGGTTGAAGAAGATTTCTTTATTTCAGAGAGAGAAATTGTTTTTTATACTATGATATTATTTTTCAAATTTAACAGAATACAAAAAGGCTGCTAAAAATTTGATTAAATAAATGCTTCTTTGAGACAGCAACTGAGCACCGTGTTGGTAGAAAAGCAGTAGTTCTGACTCTGAACTAAGAGGACCATGCAGTAAAGGAAAATGCAACCCTAGAATATATCAGATACCAACGTGCATCTCTTTATGGAAGTATTAATACATGAAGTGCTGAGGCAATATAATTAGGCTAATTTTGATCATCAGTATTCAGAAAGATTAATTCTAATCAAGCTGACATTTGGAAAGATCAACATGATGACCAGGGAGGAAAGAAAACCTTTTGTTCTGGAGGCTGTTTGTTTGATTAATAATTCATGGATCTTGTCAGCAGTCAGTTGAACTTCTATTAAAGGTAAAAAAGTGCATATGACTAATTCACATTGCAGATCTCCACACTTTGGATCTCAACTTGGAACTGAATCTCACCTTTAAATCTTAATTTAGTTCCCCAGATATAAGTACATTTCATGATCTGGCATAATTTCTGGGACAAAATCCCAGCTGCTGCAAAACATGGGAATTAATTTCCTCATTGCCCCCCCTTGCTCTGGGCTTGTTTTTGAAATGAAGCCGTCTGAGCACCTGAACTTCAGTTGATACTAAAGTAGAAGGGATGCTTGAGGAGTCAATTGCTTTTCGGATAAAAATGGGACTCGATCTGTGGAATGGAACTAGAGCTATTCCAAAGAGTAACTTTGGAGAGTGGACAGTGTGGATAGCATCAACTTTTTCTTCTCCTATTGATCCCTCATACCTGCTCATGCAGAAAGAGCCATTAGACACCTGCACTGGGCTGACACACATGACAGAAGGCCTGTGAGAGGATGTAAGTGCTTAAAGCACAGACATGGAAATCAATTAGCCAAAAGCTTCTCTGCCAATGAAGCTGACCCCCTCCCAACAAATTAATAATTAAAAGACCTAAATGAAATTGAATGTGATTTCAAAGTGTGTCTTATATCTCTGCATATTATAATTTTCCACTCTGATTGTATCAGAAGTAGTGCAGCTGTTGGATGCCCAGTTTGCCAAGAGCATCAGCAAATATGGACATACATATTAGTAGCATTTCTATAATGTCAGTTTTGCTAATGACTGCATAATACCCTAAACTAGTTTGAGAACTGCTACAAAGCCACAGAAATATGAATGAGAGGGTAAACTTTCCTCTCTAAGGCTTCAGGATTGCATTTAGATTAACATCGGAAAATACTCAGCAACTATACTTTTCAAAAAATATTTACAAATTATTATTTTACCTGTAAAAATATTGCAGTCTATTCAAAGTTTATACTCACCAGTAACACTTTAGATTGAAAACACACTTAGTACATTTGTTTAAACAAAAATGCATTAGCTCACTCAGATCAGGAATTTTGTCAATTTTGTTCTTCTTTCAGCAATGATGTATGCACCAGGGAGAGTAAGTCTTTGATAAAGAATGTGCAGCTTTATCTGGAAGGATGAAATTCAACACTGTTTGCATATGAGATGTTGACATGAATAGAAAGGTGTTCTCTGAGGCCAAGTGTTTACTAAGAGGCTCATAAGAAATGCAGGATCTTTTCTTATGGATGGTGTTTGGGCATCCTTTATTTGGCAGTCTGAAATGCCTTTGCTTAATCTTCTGACTGACAGGAGGTAAGGAACATGCTGATGGAAGTGAACAGAGTGTAAGGTCCCCAAAAATGTGGATGGCAAAGATCAACTTCCTTTGGGTTTCATGTGATTTAGAGAATGGGAGTAGGATATGATATGTAAGAGTTGCTTGTATGGGAAGTTTTGCATGTTTTGGTTTTTTTTTTTTTTTTTTTTTTACAGTATTTTGATTAAAAGATAGCAATTTTTTTCCTTCCTGCTGCTCTGTTTGCAGAAAACTTTTGAGAGTTTTGACTGTAAACTTTGGTCTTATGTTGAGGGGAAGGAGTAAGACATGGGAAATACAGACATCATTGTTTTGATATGAAAAAGGAGATCTATTCTGCCTGCCATATAATTTTTCCTTTGATCGATTCTTTAGTATAAATGAAGTGTATTAGTAGTGCAGATACTTTTACTGTTCCCCTGTCTTACTAAAAAAATACTAGTTCATTAACATCTGTGTTGCTGTCGAGGCGGTTGTGACACAAAGCAGAGACTTCAAGCAGTCTCAGTTGGTAACACTTTATTTTTGAAAATGACTAACTTTTATACTTTTTATAACTGTTTATACTTTTTCTACTAGAACAATTGGTTACAATAAATCAACATAATACTATTGGTAGAATGTTACAGTGACTTTACATCTAGCTGCAAAGTTTTCTTATTTTTCTTTTCTCGATCTCTTTGGTTACGGCCTTGGAGAGAGCTCTTAATCAGCTTCTTTTTACTTTTCAGCTTCTTCTTGCTCTTTTAGCTAACAAGCTCGCTGCTAGCCCCTTCTACACATCTGGTATAACCCACCATAGAAATTCTCAGATATTATTTACAGCTAGTAGAGGACGTACTATTGTATGTTGAAAATTGATGCTGGAAATTTTCAGCCTTCTTTATCACCTGGAACAGTTTTACATTGACCCACTGGGGCCAGGATGTGCATTTGTTCTCCATATCATGTTAGATCAATGAGCAGAGATTTCCATCAAGATTCAGATAATGAGAAATGGAAACTGTAATTTTCATTCTCTTGCATCATTCATAGCAGATTCTCACAAGAAGATGTTTTGATGCTGTGGTAGAAACTGTTTCTGGATACTGAAGCAGTTGAGGCAGCAAGCATTAGAATTGTTACACAACAATTTGGGATTTTACTAAGCACTTCTTACACAGTGATTCAGGCAGGGACGCAGTGTCTGGATCTTAATAGAAATTAATGTTAGACAGCTCATACTTGGAGCTCTATATTCTTTAAATAACAATTACAGAGTAAGAAAAAATAGAAGTCAGATGTGTAGCCATTTTTAGTGGGAAGAATCAGCAATGGCTAGTTTAATTAGGCTGTAGATACTATTATCTTTCTCTGTTTTCAATTAGTTCTTTTGGCTTTCAAACCAAAGGAAATTTTATTGCACATTAGAGATATAACCACAGCAATAAGGGAAGCATAACATTTAGTTAAAACCTTTACAAACTTTAACACCTAGTAACTGGAATTATAAAGAAAGTTATTGGTGGTCAGAAAATCATCTCCTGCATTGTTCATTTGGATCTAAAATCAGGAGTATGAAACTGGTTTGTCTGCATGTTGGAAATAAGAATTTTAAAGATGCAAAGGGAGAGAAGCTCCACTGGCTCATTTAGCCTGTGGCCCCTCGCAGTGTTCTGATCTGAACAATCTGTCATTTGACATTAGTTTGGGTTTGGGATCTGTCAGTTTCCTTTAATGTAGACTACAAGGAATCAGAACAAGTATTTGTAAATATTGAAACCTTTATTTCTCCCTGAATGGCTTTGGGCTATCTCATTCCCCTTTGCCTTCTCTTGCTCCTTCATAATAGATGCACAAACCTCTAATGGTTACAGAAAATGGATGAGTCATTGCTATAGTAAAGCCACTTAGATAAGCAGAAGACAATCTACTTTATATTAATTTTTAATAATATAACCCTAGATAGAGTAATTTTTATTTTAATATTCTTGACTCAATTAGGAAAAAACCCTATATTTGGCACAGTCCCTTGACAAAGCATGAAATTATTTGGATTTTCTTCACTTCATGTTTTCAAACATTTATAATGGTGCAATTCCTGTGTGTGATATCTTAGGTCATTGGAATATGCTTAACTTTATTATTAATATCCCAGAAACTTCTTCCAGCTCTATTTAAGCTAATCTATGCAAACTGTCTTAGGGCAGTTTCTTTCAAAGTGCCACAGCCAGGCCTTTCATTTGTCCTTACTGCTTGCTGCACAGCAACATTTGCACATGAAAATACATAGTTCTCCCTGGTGCAAATGTTGTTCATGTATGTAAATATAATTTCATGTGGATGACACTAGAAGTTATTTTTTGCTAACAAATGTAGCTCTTGTTCTAAGCACAGGGAATATGATCTCTGCAGTGTTTCTGTGCAGTAAAGTCTGGAAAACACTGATATGTCAGAATCAGAAGGGTCTTTGAGAGTGCTTTCTTCTTTGTATGAATCAGCTGGTCATTATTTTAAATCATGCTTTGCATTAATGAATTTATGCAAACCAAGACTTAAGCTCATAGTTTGCTTTAAAGACTCTATTAATAGCACCAATGCCAAGGATGATAGAAAGGTGCTAAAAATTGAATTTCTAAGTTAATAAACAAGATAACTGAGGTAATAAACTGAAATAGAGCCTAATTATAAAGGTAACAGAAATTCAGATCAGTAATCTATTAGCTAGAGAAATTATACACCAAGCAAATATTTAAATTATTCTACATTTTTACTGGTATGCTTGAGGAAGTTTTGGTACATATTGAAAATTTAATATCGCTTTACTAATTGGTACTTTGTTGTGCTGCTCAAATATTTTACCCTCAAATGTGTCTTGTCTTGTGCAAAGGAAAAACTGGGAGTATTACTCAGAAGACATATGAGGATAAGTGTTCTAGAAACACTTGTTCAAGAAATTGTTAGGAAAGGACATTTAAGGTCTCTTCTGCCCTGCACTGAAGTCCAAGACTTCCTTTAAAAGCCCTTATAAAATAAAATTGGTTTAGAGCAATTTATCTCTAAACATGCTGAAAATACTCTGAAATTATTAAAATGTTCTTTCATATTTTTAAAATCCATATAATACTTTTGACCCATTTAAATTTTATATATATTTTAATATTTAAATATTTTTAATAATTAAATGTGTTCCTCTTTTTTTGCACACGGTTTCAATGTCAGAAATTTTCTCCTGCTGCAAAAAGGTTCCTTCTTTTCAGGAAAAGCTTTATCACAATAATTTTCTCCATGTTTCTAAGTGACAGCAATGAATTATTAACTTACTGTCTTTTACTCAGAAGCTTAAGAAATAATAACTTCTGCAAGGACTGCATAATCCCTCCAGGAAAAGAAAAATACACAGGAAACTTTAGTTAGTCTAAGATATTTCTGTGTTTCACTTGTTAGTCAAAAAAGTAACATTAATACTCAAAGGCAGACTTTATATGCAAGAGGTAAAATTCAAATAGACCAGGTGCTCAAGGAGGCAGATCTTCAGCCAGTGTAAAATAACATAACTTCATTCAACTACATGATTCTATTATGGCTTGTACTAGATAAAACACATCTCAAAACAGCCAAACTATGCTATGCTTGAAGAGTTAACATTAACTTCAGCAATATAATATGAAGAGCAGAAACTTAAATTTCATTTAAATTATATTCTTGTAAATTGAAGACTGCTAATTATACGCTTACATGGGAAATGTTCATATGCTCATCATATGAAAATCATCTAGCTGTCTTCTAGCTAAAGCACTATTGTTGTAAGCTGTGTAATGATGTCCAGTCAGATGGAACCTGCTTTCCAGTGTTGACTCTACAGCACTACTAGAATATTAAGTGCAAGTGGTACTTTTATGCAACACAGCAACAAAATTGAATATTTCCCACCTTTCTGAAAAATTCTTTTCTTTGATATACTGTAACTGCTTTCATGTGAATAGAAGAGCTGGATAGAAGAGAATAAATGATTGTTCTGTATCAAACCTTACTCTCAAGAAAAATAAAGACAAACAGTTGTTGTCCCCCCCCAAAAAAAAAAAAAAAAACAAACCATTACAGTTTGCAGTTAATTAATATGCATTGTTTAAGACCTCCTCACTGATGGAGGTGTTTTCTACTTTTCTACTAGTGTTCTCTCCCATAGACAGTCAGTATTGAAATGCCTCGGGGAGCTGAATGCCCTAACCCCAAGCAAGGAGGTAAAGGACCAGCAAACTGATGGCTGGAGGCTTGAGAAGGAAGCTGACTGGTGAGAATCAAATCAGCAAGAGGGTTGTAAATCCTTGTAGAATAGCCAGCATGGAGGTTTGAAAAGGATAAGAACTTTCTGTGTCCCATTCATACAATGCATCAAAACACACCAAAGAAAGCATATTCTTTCCTGACATTTTCAGAAATAGACAGGATAATGAGATTTATATGGTCATGGTAAGGGAGTGCTGACATAGTTTTAATGACCTACTGATAAACGCTATTTATGGAGCATTCTGTTAATTTGTTACTTTTGAATGAATTTTGCAAAACTATGGTTTCAACCATCTCATATAACTGATCTCAGTAGTAGTACAAAGACAGAACAGATGAATGTGGCAATGTCTGCCTTATTCTCACATCAAACTGGCTCCATTGTCAACTGGAGAAGCTCCAGTTGTATTTCTACCGTATGGTAGGTACTGCTGGACTCTGGAAGATGAAGACTGATGGCTTTATTATGCTGCCTCTAGAAGAGTTTGCAAAGTCTACGCCTACTGCATGTTGGTCCAGGTAGAAACTCATTGGAGAGGAGATGCCATTAGCATGATGTATGTTGGGCTTGGATCGATAACTACAAGTCCTTCACCAGCTGTTTAGACATGTCAATGTAAGATTCAGTGGTCCACAGAAATGCTGGCCTTCCAACTATTGCTGTTGTGAAATAGCCCCTATTTACTCCGTCTAATAGCCATAACGTCTCAGCTAGACTACAAATGAGTTTGGCACACTGTTTTCATGAAAGATACATGATCTAGAGGGGACACAGTCAAGTAATTTTTCAGTACAAAATCAACTTCTGAAAATGGGAAAAGAATAATTTGAACATAGATTATCTCCTAAAATAGGTTTGCTGAGATGTTTAGAGAATTTTGAGGATTTATAAGCTTGGTAGATTGTACACAATAAAAATGGCATGTATTAGTATAGCAATAGGTGTGATAGAATAGAATAATTGGTCCTGCTTTGCAGTAGGATGTCCCTGCAGGCCCTCTGATTATTCATATCAGAGATCACCATGCTGTGTCCAATCAGGGACAGTCATTACTTCTTTGCTTAGTTCTGTCATATTTCTGAGTTTACCCTTGGAAATTCCAGCACTTCTTTTTTCTATCATCTTCACTGACAATTAGATCTCGATAATGTGAAAGATCTCAATAATCTCTTGCAACATCCAGAAAGAAAGCAACGGATAGAGGCAAAAAGCTATCTCATGGCTCCATTACTCCATACTTCTTCACATCTTTAGACAGGAGCTTTTCAGTGGAGAAATCTGTGGGATAGAACAGACTTCACAAAAAATGTGTGGAGCGAAAGCACACCTGATAAACAACCTTCCATCCATCTATAGTTCCATAATGTATCTCTAACCTATTTCTGTGATACAGCTCTGGATTTCTAGATCATTTACACTCAACACACTTCCTGACCGCATCCTCGACAAGGGGTGTGCTCAAAAGGCCATACCTCTCCCAAAAACACCTTGTTGTTTATTAAGATATTGGTGCAAGAATAGGTTTCAGAAACCTTGATTATAAACAGCAGTGCAGAGCAAAGGTCATGCTGTTCTGCAGCACATACAAAATTACTGGAGGAAAATTTGTTCTGGAAGACAGCTTTGCTGGAATACTATCTTTCCTCCTAATAATGGACAACTCTCTCTAATCAGTTTTCTCTTTTAATAGTAAACCCACAGGTTAATGATCCTACTTAGAGGGTCATGTAGTGTTTAAACCTTTATGAGAAGTAAAAAAATATGTCTAACTAAGCTGTAAATCTGACAGATCTACATTAATTTTCTTACATTTTGTGAAAGAACCAACTTGACCTGTGTATCTAGACATCTTCCAGGAAGGAGAGACAATCAGTTCAGCAGAGAGACAGTTTAAAAGCATTGGCTCAGCAGAAAAACACTTCCAGACTGTAGGAGTGGTAAATGGGATTTTGACTAAAATGAACTAGGATCTTATTGACTCCACTTTTCAGGTCAGATGAGTTCATTTTGCATTCTAGGGGGGAAATGGGTACCATAGCTGGAAAACTAGGTAAAACAAGATTTATTTTATTCTCATGTCACAAGGTGAAATACAGTCTATTAGCTGGAAAAGGCAGTTAAAAAGACACATGTTCCCTTCAGAAAACCACATTGCCACTAAGGGTGAAAAGGGTACAAAGTTCTTACTGACAAACAATTTATTCATTAGAGTTGTTTGAACCTTAGAAGCTTTAGTTTACTCTGGAATATCTTGCACTTCAGCCACAACTCAAAAATTTTGATTGCCGGTTGGAATAACAGTTCAGTAGGGCGTGCTTCAGTTTAAAACTTCAGTTTAAAACTGTATCTATCTACAGCTGTATCGCGGTGCATGGAAGATAACAGATGGAACACCTGTAGTGATATAAGTTATGTGCAATAAAATGTGAAAAAATAATGGAACAAGAAAAAAACTCAATGACTCTATCTATGCTACTCCACCAGGCTGCTGCCAAAGATGGCTCTTGTTTTAGAATCAGGTGTCCCATGCGTGGGTGACCCATCATGCACAGTGAGAAGGTCATAGACTTTGAGGGAAACACTCTAAGCGAAAAAATGGTGTCCTCAGGCCAAGTCTATTTTGCTTGATGCCCAAATTAGCCACACACAAACTCTACATCTTGTCTCTCAGTGCATTTATTGCTTGTGCATGGATGGAAATTTTTGGTGGTCACAGGCCCCAGAGAGGAGCAGGGAGCCAGCAAGAACCAATGAATGTGCTTGGAGAGAAGATGCAAATGCTAATTTTGTGGTGTTGAATGCCTACATCATTTGAAGGATTTGGATGACTCTTGGATTTCTCTTGCTTCTACCAGCTACAGGTTCTCTGATGGATGAGAAATAATGTCCCCCAATATTTATTTATCATGGTAAGTTTGGGGATTCATCATTACATCCCACTGGTCAGACCACATACTCCCGCATGATACAGGTTATCAGTTGTGGGTTGCTAATTTCAAGATATAAACTGTCATGGTTGCAATGCCTCACCACATTGGAGAGGATCTCATATTGGTCCATATTGGTGTAGAGGCAGAAGTAAATTTTTGTGCGGCATTAGCTATGTCATACCTACAGACTGGTGACATGGTAGCTTTGCAATCATTCAAAGACATCTGCTGTTGTAATTATAATGGGAAACTCTAATACTAAAATCTGGCTGTTTCCTGTTTGAGAAGGTCAAAGCAGCATTAGAGCATTCACATGGCACACAGCAACAAGCTTACTATCTGTCTTCATACCAACTTCTGTCATCAGCATAGAGACAAGAACATGATACTTCTCCAGTGATATAATTTCTTAATTTGCCTAAATTCTACTTCCCTTCTCAGACTTACTTGCTTCTCATTCTTTCTTCCCTAACTCTTCTTTTCTGCACAAAATGGTATGTTATGGTATTCTTAAGATGTTGCCACATCTCACTTCTTCCCTAACCTTACCTATGAAGTGCATTATTGATGATGTTAGCATGGAACTGGGAACACAGAAAATAGGATGAAAAAGTTACTGACTCACTGGGGATAACCTGCTGCCAGACATGCAGTTGTGTCCTGTAATTATAAAGCTAGACTGATCTGAAAACACTCCCTATTTTATAATTTTATATAGTTGCACTGTAGCAAGCTCCCTTTTCAGGATGACAAGAAGTACTGAATCAACAAAGACCTCGCTGCTTACTGTATAATCACATCTCACTTTTGCACACAGAATTATTTCCAGAAATTTAAAAGAATTGTAATCTATTTTGATAACTTTACTTGTGTAGTCAGAATCTAATACACCAGGTAACTACTTGCCAGGGACCTGGCAAGGCTAAGCTAAGTATCTAAAGGCAGTAGTGTGAATGTGTCCTTAGAGCAGGTAGTGACAGATGGCACAGGTTTTGCCCATCATTTTGTAGTTCACTGTGTTGGCATCTCTCTTTCACTGTCTTCAGAGGTCTGGGAAAAGACACAGTCAGGGATCAGAGGCAATGAAAAGAAAGATATTTTCCTAGGGATACAGAGAGGACTACATACAGGTTTGTTGAAACCTGATGAAAGATTGCTGAACTAAGAGCCAACCTGAAGGGAAGGATGAGCCTTCCAAGGACACAGTGAATCAGGATAACCTGTTTATAGTTTCACCTTTCTGCTGCCAAGTTTTCTCCATTTAAAAACGGCCCTTGATTTTACTTCATTTCTAAGAAAACATAGCTCCTGCGGTTCAAAGATTTTTGGTGATTTAAGCATGCTCACTTTGATGAAAATTGCAGTCAAATCCTCAGAACTCTGTTTGACTCATGCTCCTATCACACTTGAATTCCTGCTGAACTGAGATTATGCTTATAACCTCATTCATAATTTTTTCTCTTATTTTTGAGTGTTTGAACTCGGACCCTTTGCAGTGCTCTTCACATAGTTGCTTGGATATGATTATAGGATTGTTTATGGATTTTGGAAAAGTAGTATGCAAAGAGCAATTGGCCTTTTAAATCAAGATTTCACAGCTTCTTCCGTGAATAGCTGGCAAAAACAAATTGTTTTTTTTATAAGAAACTTTTATTTACTGTTTTTATTGAGAGTGGAAACCTAAGCTGCCATTTAGCAGTGGAGCTGTGGAAGGGAACACAGTGAGGTGGGGTCTTTGCTGCAAGGATCAGACAAAAACATCCCTTTGAGAGTGGGCTATCGTAGGGTGAGGATTGACCTTGATAAGGCTCAGTGATACACAGAAATATATGTATATTCAAGGTGCTGCTTGACAGGTTCCAAGCTCATAGATGGACTTTTATTTATGGACATTTATAAAGCACTCCAACTTATGGGCTTATCTTTATTGTGGAAACACTTTGATTTATATCTTCAAATATAGAATCTAAGGAGATTCATACTCCAATACAGGCTGATAGCATGAATTGTGAAATATCTGAGCTAAATGAAATTAGCTCAATCAGCATATGTTTATAATGCAGTAACATTACCTTTATGAGTCCTGTACCACCAATCTTCCACTTGGAACATCCTTCTAATACTTAAAGTAAACTTAGAAGAAAGGTGGGAACACATTTTTAATGAGCCCTGTAGTGATAGGACAATGTGCAATGACTTTAAATCAAAAGAGAGGAACTTAGAGTTCTAGTTTTCTAACCAAGAAAAGAGTTGGAACTGTGTATAAGGAAGAAATTTTTCATGATGAGTGTGGCGAAGGACTGAAAAAGGCTGCTCAGAGAGTTGGTAGGTAACCAGTCCCTGGAAACATTCAAGGCCAGGTTTGATGGAGCCCTGGGCAGCCTGATCTAGCTGAAGGTGTCCCTACTCATTGCAAGGTATACTAGGGGGTTAATTTTGATCTAATCTCTTCTATGATTCTATGAAAATAGGAAGATAGTTGGTGCGAAAGAAGAAAATAGTCTTAAAATAAATGACAATGTAAAGGGTTTTGCCTCATATGAAAGGAGATGCAATGAATTCAGAACCAATTCTCAGAAATTTGAGTTTAGCTACTTCTGTGATCCAAGAAGGGAAGACACATTCTACACCTGTAGTCTGTAGTGGAACAAATGAACATCCTACTTCTTCAGCTGCTCAGTAGTGACATGAGCAGCAGATAAATCAGTTGGCTAATCAGTTGGTCCTACTGCCAAACATGAAATAAGTGTGGATTTGCAGTAATTATCGTTGCATAGAGGTCATTCACTATACCTGTGTGAAGAGTTTGAGACCTCTGAGTCGTTTATGAACCATGGTACATTGACCATTCTTTCATAGACTACTCTTTCTACCTAATTGTGATTTGTATCTAAAAGCTTTTCTTGGTCAGTATGGAATGAGTTGTGTTTATACTTTGTTTCTTCGCAGTTGGTATTTATTTAAAGAACAAAGTAATGACTACAATACCATGAATATCTTACCTTGGGCTTCATGGTTAAGCAAAGGAAATTATAAAGAGGGTTATTATTCTTCTCCCTGCACAGTGAAGGTACAAGAAAACTTTATTGTTACTTTCTAATCAATTTCCTGCAAGGGCACTTTCCTGAGTTTCACCTAGGGAGGACAGCAGATATGAGAATAATGGTGAGGGATAATTGGAATGAAGAAAATGTTGGACACTTTTTTGCTGCCTGTGCACCCTTAGAATGAATTCTAGCTCTTCCCTGAACTTCTCTCGAATATAGACTCTGATTCAAAAGTTACAATTAGTAAAGAAGGCAAGGTAGTGTAAAATAATCAAAGAATAAAATACTACACACTGAAGCCCTTAGGCAATGTTGCCATAAAAAAAATAAAACAAAAACCAAAGGGTGAGATGAAAGATTCGTGTTCACTGTGACTATAAAGAGACATTATAGCTGCAAGCTAATACCACGTCTTCTACAGCTATTTTCATCTCAAAATGAAAATGTTTATGTTGTTGATATTATACATAATTTTAACCTCAAAGCTCTAAGTTCACCACAAAGCAAGGGGCTTTGAGATAAGATATAAGTTTAATCCCGTCAGATACTTTTCTGATCTGGTTTCACATCTGAGTGTTTGAAGATACAGGGTTTGAGATCTTGCTTAAGCTCAGCTATGCTTTAATTCTTACAGCTGCATGATCACTCCAGGTTTTGTATTTTCTCTTTTTTTTTTCCTAGGCTGTCTTTGATCCAATTATAATTTCCCATTTAAAGATGAAATTTTGTAGTTCTAAGAATACTTGGAGAAGGCAAGTAGTCTTTCCTGTACCACAATAATGACAAAACCTTCCCTTCTGTTTTGCTTTTGCTTTACTATAGAAATTTAACCAGGTTGTAGGCAGCACATAAGCCTAACAAACCCTTAGAGACATTTGTGTCCAAGTTCACCTTCTGGGAATAGGTACGTCCTGAAATAAATTTTTGGCTGATGTTCAGCCTGAATTTCAAACTCAATGAGAATTCAGTAGTCCACTAGTTACTTGTTTATAATAAAGAGAAAAATGTAGACCATCAAGAAATTTTTGGAGGCAACACAGATCTTGAACTATATTCTTAACTGTGATGGTACAAATGTGTGTTTGAAGTACAAATTATACCGGTTTCCTACCCATGTGTGTGAAAGTATGCATGATGGAAAAATGGAAAATATTTTAGTACCAGATAATTAATGTTTAGAGGATATTCAAGTATTCTAGGGATACTATTCTGATATCTAACTCCATAGAATTAGTCATGGTTGTGGAAGGTTCAGATTTACTACAGGATGTTATTTTTCTTTGTCCCAGATTTCTAGAATTCCTTGAGCTTTAAAAAAAATTAGCATATTTTAAAATATTTTTAGTTTTCAACATTCTGCATCATTAGTCACATAAAAAGTGTGAAATATTTCCAGTTTGGCCACCAAGTTGAAGTAGTTTCAATGAGATGGGATAAAAGAAAAGAATAAAATTTGGGATCAAAGACAGGGACTTCAAAAATTAATTTCATAGGTTTTTGTCTAACTAAGCTTTATAGCAAGTACAAAAACTGACTTCCAAAGAAATAGCACCAAGCCTTACTTCCTCCTCTTTATAGCTCCTTTTATACAACAATATTCTTATGTATGGAAATTTGTTTAAATAAATCATTGGTGCTTGAACAGAAATCCTGAATGGTTATTGGAGTAATATTTTCATGTGGAAAACATGCCTGTTAGGAAAAAGTTACCATCTTTATCAGAAAATATTAAATAAAAGCAATTTAAAATATTTCCATTTAAATTAGGCCTGTGTTAGTTGAGATTTACAGATTAAAGCTTGATTCATTTAAGGCAATATGCCTCTTTCTAATTAATTAGAGAATTACCATTTTCATCTTTGTAAATGCCAAATGAATTAATCACCATGTTTAAACAACTGATGCCTTGGCAATTACATAATGACTTGTGTTTCACAGTATGGAGCTACACTAGTTCTTGGTCTTCATGTTGGGACACTAGCCATAAGATTTAATTTCATTTGATCTAATTAATAGGAAACTGTTAAAATTAAACCCACAAATGCAGAAATTCAATTTAAAGGTTCATATGTCTGATCAAAGAAACAAAGACGTAGACAAATGCACTGGAAAAAATCTGCTTAAAATGGAAACAGGGCTCATTGTTAAAAATATCTTTCAAAGCAGAGGCATATTTAATTAGCATTTGCTATATTCAGCTCTGAAACTTATGGAAAAAATGTGTATATCCTAATTCTGAGTGTCTCTGGATCTTACTTTCCCATTTCACAATTTCACTGTGGATCACTTTCTTTCATAAATTTGAGAGAGAACAACAATAGGTGTTTCCATCCAATTATCCAAAACTCATTATTAAGGGTTTATGATATTCTTATGTTTTTATTTTGTTTTCCAGTGGCATGGGAAGACAGACTACTTAATTCAAACAAAGTTTACTGATACTTGATTTTTGTTTAAAAACCCCAATAATTCTGAATCAGCAGATTGCTTTTGTGCTTCAGTGTTTTCTAACATAGCTTCAGCACACTTGCTATCAGAACAAGCAATCTGAAAGTGGATTTACTGTCTTGTGAGTCACAGCCACAGGAGGACCTTCTCAAAAGCAACAAAATTTCACCAGTGTGTAGCACAGTGCTCCTACTGCTCTCCTGATGTCTCTATTTGACAGACTTTCCAATTTTAATAGGATAGATTTGAACTCAGTTCATGTAGGGAGTGAAATGTGGCTTGTACCACATTACAGGAGTTTGGATGTATACATGTATTATTTAAAATCAATATGTTAACATAGTGGAAAAAAATATTTCATTTTAACATACTAATGGAATTTTCCCCTAACGGATGCTTTTCACATTTGATACAAAATTCTTCTTGGTAATAGCTCAGATATCTTATTTAATGAATGTAATAACTACTTCAAATTTTCCTTTCACCTTCCTGCCTTTGGCAGAGAAACTTCCTCTGTTTCAAAGTGGAAAAGACTGACAAGCCAGTGGTACATGCTAACTTTCTCATAATTATTACAAGTTCAATATTATGGTTCTATTTCAAAAATGTTTGAGATGCAAAACACTTATAATATGCACAGTGAAGATGTAGTCAGAAGAAGTACAGTGGTAATAAATTTACCTAAGTGCTACAGCCTGTTCTGTGGTTCTACTTGGAACTGCACAATCACCCTGCCAATGAACATGAATACATGGTTCTAGGTTATTGTCATACACCCTTGAATACTTTTGGTGTTCCAAAAAGCCCTGCTTCTAGCCCCCACAGTATTTGTTTTTAAATTTATAGATGAAAACACTTTTGTGATACTCTTGGGAGGAAATGTAAAATACTTCCCCTTCCAACCTGTCTATTCCCTCAAAATGGGTACAATAAAATCCTGTAATAGGCAGACCACATGCATGGCATTTAACACCTTGATATTAGAGCCTGAATTCAGAACATATACCCAGAATAAGCTATGGATGGAAAAAAACTTTCGCCTTTGTGTTCATTACTGTCTTTCTACCAAACAGAGAATCCTGTGAATGAAGCTCACATATTTTTTGTAATCCATCATGTGGTAACTATGGCAGCACCTGCCTCTATTTAACTGTGGCTTCTTGCAACAAGTATTAATCTGAAATAACAACTGGTCAATTTGCAGAGACCCATTACTCTAGAAAACAAAAAACCAGTAGTTCCCTGTAGATTTAGAATATCTACAGAAAGTAATCCCAAAACTTTATTTAATTTTCAACTGTATTATTTGGCTAACAAAGTAATTTTCCTTTTCCTTGCACTATTTCTATCCTTAGACCTTCGTTGTGCAGTAATTCTGGATTAAAAATTCAGCCATGCAATAACTAAGGATTTCCCACAATCCTTTCATAAATATTTTCTAAAAATATGTTGTTTTTTCTTCTTGGTTTCATTCTAATTAATGTAATTTAAGTAAAGATAAAGTCATCTGTTTTCTCCTTTGAACACAAGAAAAAGTCTTTTGTGCATTATTATAAAAAGGAGATGTACAATAGAGAGAGGGGTTCCTTTCCTTCCTAGATTTAAATATCTGTTGCTAGTGAAGATATGTGGGGTATGATTATATAAACAGACTTTTCTACATTTATTAAACATACATTTTATCTTTATAAAGCACAGAAACATTTTTGTTTGAAAGCAGCTGTCTAGTTCAAGCTCAAAAGAAAAGAATCCAGAATTTCAATATCTGCAGTGACATAAAAATGCTTGTACCATTGCATGAGAAATAAAAAAGTCACTCTGAGAGATTGATAAAGTGTATGCTCAAACATGGAAATAGAAGTATCATCTTCATTTATTATTTTCAACTAAAAAATAAGTAATATTCAAAGACGGAGTAATCTAATTCAAATTCCCAACTATGGTACATACATGATTTTGCCAGACACAGCTGAGTAAACTAAATAAATTGTTTCTAAAGTTAACTCAATAAAAGAGAAATCTGTCGGCACAGAACAGTGTATTTGTAACTGCATAGATAATGGTGACAAATAAGTCACATACTGAAATCAAATAAATCTTGAGCAGTAATGAACAATGAACTAAATCTTATAGCACATTAAGGAACCTACCCAACAAAGTGAATGAGGTGCCATTATGTTAGACATATTTGAACTAAACCCAGACAAATGACCATGTATTCAAAAATTTGAAGCCAAATTACAGCATGCTGAAAACAAAGGGTGCAGAAACATCTGGAATATGTACCTATTGCTTATAGATTAGATGTATACAAAACATTCTTTAGGATATGTGCCTTTTCTTTTCCTCTCTTTCTGTAATTTCTGCATCTAGACATCTATTTAAGCCTCAGTTAAACCTGTGTTTTTCTTCTGGCTGCTTCCTTGTTCACTTGCTTCTTTCTCTTTTGAAACTTTTCATCTTTGACTGCCATTAGAGGGATGCAACTCCTCCTCTGAATCCATTACTACTGGTTTCCTAAAAATAAGGGATAGCTGGAAGAGCATTTAAGAAAGGAAAGAAATGGACAGTTTGATGTTCAGGAAGGAGTGAGTGGCTAAAATGAGAAATTTTGGAGCACGCCAAAGACTGCTCACATACAGCTAGGCAGATGGATGGGCAGACTGGCATTTATACTATTCTGTATGTATCTGTAAATATGAAGAAGGGAAAAAAGATTGGGTTTGAGAAGTCTGAGAACAGATGTTCAAACTCGGAAATCAGTCATGCAACTTAGATGACTGCCTCAGCCCTGGCATGTCTTGACACTTTCTCTGACTTTTGATACTAAAAATGATAAAGAGAAATCACTGTGTTATTACCTGCCTCAGCATCCAGTGAAGTTTATAGGAGTGTTATACTCATATAGGTGGGAATTCTCTCCATTAAAAAAGAAAAAGGGAAAACAAAGGAAAAAAAGGAAAAAAAGAAATATTTTTTGCTGTTCTAAAACCCTGTCTTGGACTTTCTGCTCCTCACCACACTCAAAAAAGTAAAAATTGCATAAACAATGCAGATCTTTTTCATTTCGCAATGTGTTTATCTAGTACAGAAGTCTGCAACTTTGCTATCATTAATAGCAAAGTTCTTAAACCTATTTAAGCATTAAAACTATCATTATACAATGGTGCTGGAAACAGCACATGTTGTGCAAACAAAAACTAGGAATAACTTAATTTCTTGAACTGAGACCTGGGGGACATACCCTCTTTTGGTGAGTTTCAGTGAGTTTATGAAGCCTTTTTCCAATCACTAAGGAACAAAAGATGAAAAAGTGCATATCCTTGAGCTCCAAGATGAATAGATCAGCACCTCAGCCTGTAAAATTTTAAAGCTAGATTTGAGCTGTCTATATAGAATATTATCAAAAAGGGGGGCAGAGAAAGAAGTTTCAGCTTATTTTATTTACTGTAACTTTAAAAAATATCATCTGTAATTGGTCTAGAATTAGATATAGGCAATATGTATTTAAGGTAAGTTCTTTTTAATGGTCTTTTTGAACAATTAACACTCCTTACAGAAAAACCTAGATAATCCAGACAATTTGGCACTACAATAATAATTACAGAAGTATGATAATCTTAGTGCCCATATACTGCTCAATCCAATTAACACAGAAAAAATTACTTCTATCGTGTCTAAATCATTGATGAACAATGGATAATATCACAAGATGTTCAATGCACTTTGACTGTAAATAATAGTTCCTTGTCATTTCAGTGAGAACAGTTGAGGGAAGGGGGCTTGGCACATATAGGACAATTCTGAAGACTTTGCTTTAAGAAGTTAGAGAAGGGAAAATGACACAACAGACTGTTTAGAGCAATACTTCAATCTACAATAGAGCTTTATCCCTGAAATTCTATTAAAAGTTAATAAATTAGTATATTTTCGAAATGTGAATATTGTTGTACAATTAAATATCTAACCCTTCACCGAATCTTTCAAAATCAATATTTTCTGTGATAGTCTATTGTGATAAACTCTACAATGAGAATATCTGGAGTATCACAGATGACAATGGACATAGAAACTGATTTTTCATCACAAAAGTTGACTAAAACAGATTGCACTCTTAACAGAGCTGAACATCTTTAACCAGAACATTTTAACTCCACTTTTCTAAGTACAATTAGAAATCAAGATGCTAAATCTGTAGAAATCTCAAAAATTACATTTCTGGCAAATTAATTTGTATTTGTTTATCTAGGCATATTTGTTTATCTAGGTATATTTGTGTCCATGGTTTTATATATTTTATCAAACTGACTCTTGAAGAAAAGGTAAATCAAATTATTGTGGTTTTGATAACAAACCAAAGAAAAGAGCTTTAGCCAGGTGATCATTTAATCCTAAACCTTTCTTGACTGGCAGTTTAGTTCACATTCATTGTTGGGAAGACATTTCATGCCAGGAAAATCAACATACCAATAGTAGTCAGTCAACTGGGCAGCTGAAGTGCAAAATGATCAATGTTGAGCTAAATGTTTAGTGACTTCTTGAGTACCTATTTATTTAATTCAGCCAAGTAATCTTTGCCCAGCAACTCTAAGGTCAAAGCTATCGAATACATATGCTTTTTATTTAAACTTTGCCAGAATACAGTTGTTTCCATGTGAGGAAAGTGAGTAGATCATCCAGCATCTCAAAGAAGGAAGGTGAGAGCTGACGTGTCAAAAGAGGTGGCTCCAATTTAGCAGCTGCAAATCTATGCCCAGCTTCTGGGGCACAACAGTTTGCTTCCCACACTCAGAAGAGCCTAATGAGATTTCTCCAGCTCAGATATTCTAGGTTTTCAGTTTCCTTACCGAAATTCTTATAGTTTCTTACACTCTCATCAGTGAGGCACACAACTTATAATGTCAGTATGAACTTCAGGGCTACCATAACTCAAGTCCATAGTGCTTGAAAGGTCTGGAAGACAGGGAGAACACAGTGTCTTCTGCCTGTTATACAGATAAATTTGTACTTTTGTTCTGTTTGTCCCACTTTAACACATGACATGAGTGTTTTAGGTCCCCTGAAACTCTGAGCCTAAAAGTGCTGGCTAACATTCCATTTTTAGTTATATATGTATATATATATATATCTCACCTTCTTAGACCCTTCTACTGAGATTAGTTCTTTTATGACTGCATTGTTTTTGGTTTGTTTGTTTTTATTCTTTTATTTCTTTTTAATTTCTCAACAATTTTTTTTTCTGAGACCATTTTTCAGTTGCTTATGGTTTTGGCTTTCAAATATAATCTAACAGATTCTATGAAATAATATAAAATTGTTTCTCACACATTGGTTATTTTGACCCCACTGTCTGCAGTACACTGTTTCATTTTTGAATCTCTAAGATTCGCATTTCTGTTAAGCGATGTAGCAAAAATCAGTGAAGAATGTAGCAATTACCTTCATTTGAGTGCATACACCAATGACTGATAATTTATTCTCATGCAGTAATAAATGAGTATAGCTGACATTAAATTACTGCATTATTGCATTAAATCTGTGATTTCGCACAGAAACTCATTATATTCCTGTGTATTCCACCTACAAGGTTTAAATTTATTATTTATGAATTTGATTCCTCCTTCAACATAAAATATTAAGAATGGTTCTATAAGTCACTGAGGGAAAGAATCCATTTTCATCCAAAACATATGCATGAGTAAAACAAAAGAAAATTAAAACAGTGGCAAAAAACACTTTTTGCTTGAGAGTGTAATTTTTTTCCCTAATTTTTGGCAAAAACTTTAAAAAGAAACATATTTAGTTTTTTCAGTCATCGTATTATTAAATTGCTAAAACAGACTGATGTCTAAACCCAGTATTTTTTAAGAATTCTCTGCTTCCCCACTTCCATTATGAAGGTCATGGATGGGTTTTGCTGCTGTTTATCATGCTCCAGGAATACAGCGATTGCCTGATGAATAAAATCTGAAGAATGACGGGCACACGGAGTTAGACCTTCGGAAAAGTGCATGTACTTCATTTAGTAAGGACATCAGCTACTCCCAAGGCTCAGATGACTGCAGCAGAATTTGTCTTTGATCCAAAGCAAAGAATTGAGAGGACTTAAAAGCAGCATGCTTCAGTACTGTCTTGCTGTCTGAAACGGCCGCTCCACTCCAGCTCTTCCACACCCGCAGTAATTGACAAAAATCGTGCAACACTTGACTGCTTTCTCCCTTCCAGACTACAAAGGAGAAAATTGAACAGTATCTTTGCTAAGTACCTCCTGGTTAATATTAAGGCAGGTTATGGGAAGAGGAGCTCTGGTTCCTTTATAGTCTATACTGTGTGTGTATCAGTGCCATTTTTGCTTTATCAAAAGTAATTCAGCTTCTCAAAGAGGTACAAAGGGGCAAACCTGTAAAAGGATTAATATAATCATATTCAAATGGAACTCAATTATAGACTTTGGTGTTTGAAACCAGGTGAGTTCAATGAAAACAAAAAGGAACAATTGCAACTGGAGGTACCAGAGCTAGGTAGTACACTCCACTTCCGTCACTCTTGGTGTTGGTTTTCCTCTGGTGCTGGGTGAATCAGGTACTAAAGAACCAAATGTTTTGAAGATGCTCTGAATCTCTGGCTGTTTCTTAGACTAATTCTTTTTCTAGTATCAATGCCAACCTGATGCCCACTGTGCCCATGAAGGCAGCCTGAGCTCAGCCTGCCCCTGTGACAATAGGCTGCGGCACTGTGGGGTGGAATGAGCATCTCATACTGTCATGCACTGTTGGTGGGCTCTGTGTCAGTCACTAAATTCTGAAAATAAATGCCATTACTGCATAAGCACATGCTCTTGAAAATAAGTGTGCATTTTTGGCTTTGCATGCAAGAATCAAAATAGACGAAAATTGGAGGGCCCTGCCTGATCTTGCTCTTCTTTCCACATTGCTACAGTATTGCAGCTTTGTAAGGTACCACACCAATATTTCCTTATCTGCACTGTCTCAGAGGGCTATCAATCAAAACAGTATCAATTACGTAAAAATAATTACGTATGAGTAGCAATTAGAAATAGTCTTATAATAATTGCAATGTTGTTATAATTAATAATGTAATATATATATAATATATACATTTATATATTTATTTATATTTATATTATTATAATGTATAATTATAATATTATTATAATGTATAAATGTAACAGTTTTTTTAGTATACATTGCTATGATTAGTATGCATTTTGCTATACAGAACTCAAGATCAGCCCTCCATAGTCATGGAAATTAGTGGCTTAATTACCATTAATATACCTAGAGCCAAGATTTAACTTTTTGTAACACACTTATTTGCTTGCTGCCTAAAATTTGCCATTAGGAATATTTATGTAAAAGGTTTACAGGGTTATAACTTCAATCACAGTCAAAGATAGTGAAATGAAATAGGTTTGAGAAAATATGTTAAAATCCGCTATAAACTCTCTTCAGAAGAATTAATTAGTAATGCCTTCAAATTTTCATTGTATCACCATTCATAATGCATTTGAAAAAGACAGAAACAAATTGTTTTATCTAGAGTTCCTCAACTGCCATCAGCTAATTTTGAAAATGATAAAATATGACATTAATATGACTAATGCATGCATTTTGTAAACAAATCAATTAAAAATAAAGCTGAGTAGTAGTTAAAATTCACCGTAATTAAAAGCTTTCATTAACACTGCACAGCTGAGGACACTAGATAAAAGTCTGAGGAACTGCTTACATTTCATTCAAGTCCCTCCTACTGAATGTTTTGTAAATAATTATTTCCTATCAACTTGCAGGATAGATCCTAATGTCCTCAAATCTCCTAAAATTTTAATTTAGATTGTTTTTCTGAGTTTGCTTTGTTGTTAAATGTAAGAACAGCAGAGATGCTGGCTGCTAAGAAGTGTTGTACTTCAATGTCAAAAGAGAAACCTGAAATGGGTACTATTCCTAAGAAAACTGATAACATCAGATTCAAAAACACAGAAACAATCTTGTTGCAACACTACTTTAGCATAATGAAAACTGTCAGAGCAGCATCTGTTGTGTTTTAGAGCCTGAGTGGAGAGATTTTCCTGCTACCTCTGATTGATTGTGGAGATCCATCACTCAGTATAGAGGCTGAGCATGGATAATGCATTTTACTGGTATCCTTTTCCAACCTTAGCTGACAGGGGTTAAGACAAACACAGAGACTTATGAACACGATACCCAGACAAATGCAGGAAGGTACAGAAAAACACATAAAAATTAGTTGGGAAAAATAAATTTCCAAAACTAGCACAGGAAGAGCTAGATACCTATCCTTTTATACATTTGTATTAAATCTACGTCCCTTTTTAAAAGAAGACTTGCTATATTTAAACATGCTACTTGGTAGGGAATAAGGAGGCTCTGAGGTGTGAAGCAGTCCAGACTAGATCATTCAGCAGCCTATTACAGTTCTAACCTCTACAACACTGAGAAATAACCTGTTACTGTGTTCTCTTGTGTCTCATTAGTAGTGACAAACGAGTATATTCTTGGCATCCAGCAATGCACTTCACAACAGAAGAAAATTAAGAACATTTAGTGGTAAAGGGACATCATTCCAACTATCCAGCTTCTTGTTCACAATGTACAAGAATGGATGATAGCCTGGAAGTAATGCAAAGCATGGAAAAGACAAGTTGCCTCTGGAACATTCCCATGAAGGCAGAAGATCACTCTTGTCTATTGCCACTGGATTTAGGATATAGAATGTATTGAGCTATTGTACAACTTGTCCTGAGGTAGGAGAAGTTATAATTCCTTGGACTTGATAGTTGTCTATCTGTATAGTAAAAAACTCCTTTGATATATTGCAAAGTAGAGTACAACAAGACTTGGTCAATGTTTTGAATTACCAAAAAAGCAGATTTGGACTGAGCTGAAAAATCAGTTCTTCTATTTATCTTTTCAGTAAATCACGATTCAATACTCAACATAGCTACTCTATCTGATGTCAGCATGTTTTCCCTTCTTTCATAAACCTATAGTATGCCAAAATTTTCTGAACAGGATAATTTGGTCTATGTAATAATTGATTGTCTAGAAAAAAAATACAAAAGGAAAATCACATTTGACAGCTAACAGAGCCATTTCAGTACAACACCACCAACAAAGTAGAAGGCTAAATGGAGTGAGGTAGCTGAAGACATTGGAGTTGTATTTATACCAAGCCTGGACATGGACATTAATGTCTGATACTACATGGATAAAAATTTTCTGGTTTTCTGATTGATAGAAGGATAATAAAGCTGTGCTTACTCCTGTTATAGATGTGGAGGATTCTTACATTCAGATAGTAAGAACATTTACAACAATTATATTGTTGGGCAAGATACATTCATGAATTCATAACGCTTATTTTATTCTTATCTCAGTGGAATAAACTGTTTATCTTTGAACTGAAGTACAGAAGTGTATAGGCAAGAGACACGTTGCTAGAAATCTATTTAACTGAATGTTTCCTCAGTCTTTCAAAGGAACTTTAATGGTTTGTGAGTAAAATGGATTTAAAAAAGACCCTAACCTTGTTGACAATCCAAACAAGAAGCTAATAAATACTACTGCAAGTTACTGATGTTAAAAAAAAAATCAACAAAAAACTCCAACCACTCAAACACCCTTTAAAAAGTACTATATAAAAGTACTACATTTATCTGACAAGAAAGATGCCATTTAAAAAAACCCAGTGGATAGCATTTCTGGTTTTACTCAACAAGGAACCTTATCTATTAAGAAATTTGTATGTTCTCTTTTCCAGTTATCTGTATGTATTGTATGTAGTTTGATTATATCCATTGCCTGGTGGTATCCATCATGTGCTATATATACCTTTTCTAAGAATATATACGTATATGTGTGTATATATATATATATATATATATCACTGCTATTGTGGGTGCAAATCATTACTGATAAAAGAGGAAAGGAAGAAAGTGAAAAGCAGGAAGGGAAAGTTACAATGTATAGGATACAGCGTTCTTAGTTGTTGACTTAGAAATACCTTTAGAGGATATTTAGAAGGAAAATGTTAGCAACACTAAGACACTAAGCATTATATTCTTTTGAGGTAATAAACATAAAGTGAAGCCTCATTTGTACACAGAACTTTAGATAAACTGAGTATGTAAATGAAATAAAATTAACCCTTGTCTTGCTATGCTATTTCAACTTAATTGTAGAGCAGATAGATAGGATAAAGTTAGTATATAACATTATCTCTTTGGAGAGATGAGTTCTGTAGACAACTACAGTATGACCAGCATTAGCACGATAGGATGATTCCAACATTCATGTATAGTTTCCATTTAGCATCAAAGCATCAGTTTGGATCATATTTTATCTATAACTGTGATCAAGCTTGTTTTCCAATGATACTAAACTGAGTGGGAAAGTTGATTCTTCAGAAAGGAGAACTCTCTGCAGGAAGATCAGGATAGGCTGGAAGAGTAGAATAAAAAGAAACATATGAAGTTCAACAAGGACCAGTGTAAGGTCTTGTAACTGGGAACTCATAATCCAGGAATGCAGCACAGGCTGGGATCTACCTGGTTGGGGAGCAGCTCTGTGGAAGGGGGCATGGGGGTCCTAGTGGAGAAATTCAATGTAAGCAGAGTGCTGCTGCAGCAAGGAAAGCCAACAGGATGCTGAGCTGCATCAAGGAGGGCACCAATAGCAGAGTTAAAGAAGCCATAATTTTACTCTAGTCAGTGCTTTTCAGGCTACATCTGGTGTATTGCATTCAGTCTTGGTCTCTGCTATACCAAAAAAACGTGGAATGGGTGGAAAGAGTCCAGAAAAGGGCTACAAAGATGATCAAAGGGCTGGGAAGCCTGACAGGTGAAGAAAAGCTTAGAGAAGAGGATTTATTCAGCCTTGAGAAAAAAAGGCTCAGCAGACACCTTATCAGCATGCTCCACTCTTTAAAGAAGAGGAGAAACTTCCATTTTATGAGGAGATACATCAAAGAGACAAGGGGTAATGGGTGCAGGTTACTCCTGGGGAGATTCCAGTTGATCAGAAGAGGAAAACATTTCATGATAAGAACAATCAGCCATTGGAATAACCTCTAAATGGAATTGGTGGCTTCTCCTAATGTTGACCACATTTAAGATCCAGATGAACAGGTTTCTGGGCTATCTTGTCTTGATCGTGCTTTTGCCAAGAAAGATTGAACCAGATGATCCTTGATGTTCCTTCCAACTGGGTATTCTATGATTCTATGACATATTTTTGCTTTAAAGGTAATTGAGATCAGAGGGTCTTTACAGCAGTCACTACATTCTGTCATTTCTTTGCAAGCACTGACAGCAATTGAAAACTCTGTTGCCTTAATGTGTATTTGCCATCCATGCCACTTCTGACAATACTTATTCACAAAGCTAAAATTTTCTCTTGATCATACATGACAGGCCATGATGGGCTCAGATGACACTGAGCATCACATTTCCTCTGTCACAGAGCTGTGCCATGCAGGAAGAAAGCAATTTTCTTGACATATGAAAGCATTTTTTTGGCAGAGATTAAGATATCTGAACACTATAAGAAAGTGAACTCAAGGTTCACAAACTTATTTGGCTTTTATCAGTATAAACTGAAGTGAAGCATCAAATGCATGAGGATCAGTGCAGTTTTCTGTGTTTGTAAAAGTAAGAGCTGCCCACAGGCTCACCACGTATGGAAAGTCCACTGTCAGTCAAAGGCACCAGGGGAGATAATGAAGCATGCAAAGAATCCATCCAAATAAAAATTAAGACATAATTGCCCATTTACCCTGAGAAACGTGCTGAAGGAGCACAAGTGTGTCACTCTGAAACATTGTGTGGTGGCCTTTTTAGAAGATGGTGAGAGGAAAAACAAGTCTTGGTCGTGCTATTTCCAGTGTTGGAAATACAGGGAAAAATAATTGGGGAAAAAAAAATCAGTTTGCATTCATAACAAAAATTTCACTTGCAAGGCAATGCCAGTGGTTTTCCATCAATATGCAAAAGAGAAAATGTAAGGATTATTCCCTTAGGAATGCTGTTACTTAGAGTCCCCAATTTTTTTTAATAAGATAATTTTTAATAAGACATATATTAATTCATAACAGCTCAGGGTCCTCAAGCTACAGAAAAATATTCTGTACTTTTTAGAAGACAAATGACTGATCATATTTTTGTCTAATAAGTTACCAGATTGTAAATTTATTTAGTGCATTTACTGTTCCAATTGTAGCTTTGAACAAATGTAAAATCAGTCAGGAACAATACCAGCATATTAACTCATAAATTAAGGCAAATGACACAATCAATGAGTTTTCAGAACATGGTTCTCCTTTTTCTTATTATCCCACATAATTTCAAGACAGATAGTTTTTAAGTATTCTCAAATAATTTTGTTTTTTTTTTTTTACTACAACAGTTGAAAAAATTGTTTTCTGCCATTTATTCTGGTATAAGGTTGCACTAGAAATACTTGAATCACATGTAAGCAAATACCTTTCAGCTGAAAAGAGATAGTTCTAAAACTTTTTCCCTTAAATTGAATTAATGAAAAAATAGGAAGTATGAATAGTTTTAGTTTAGCTCAAAGTACCATAATGCCATGGTCTTTTTCAGCATATTTTGTCCAATGTTAACTAAAACAAGTCTGTTCTCTACTAGGTAGCTATAAGTTCTTGCTTGAACTATGTGTAGAAACTAGCCAAATTCTGAAAATATAAATTCAAGGCTGTTTTCTTGTGATGATGCTTCCTCCCAAACTCAGTTTATTTCATAGCCACAATTTGAAGCTACACATTATTTTTTCCCCCAAAATGATTGCTATTAATTTTGTTTCTTATTTAAAAATAATTATCATAAGTACATCAAAGTACTGTGACAGCCAGATCTGATTCACTGTTTATTCAAATTTGATCAGGACTAGGACTAGTGATCTTGCTGGGTCCCTTCTAACCTACTGGTGATCTGATAATGTGACTAATTAACCCTGCAAGCCTCTGCAGAACAAATTAGAAACTCCCATCCCACTACTCAAGATGAGGAATCCAAAGAATTCAGGGATTTAGGGTGATGGCAGTCCTTGTCAAAGTCATGTTCCAGTCCCTAAAGCTCATCTCTGTGCTTTCACAGAAACAATGGCAAACACTGACAGTTTAGGAAAGTTTTCCAGAAAACTCAAAGAAATTAAGGCTTTCAGATGATTATCCAGAAGGCTTTATCTCCACTGCACTGAACTTTGGAATATTATATGTATTTAGCAAGGAGCAATGTTTGAAGACTTTTCCAGGATTAGATGAAAAAGCAAACAAAAGTGCCCAATCTGAAAATACTGAGACATGGAAACAGTAATTTGATATAATTAATTTTCTGGAATTCTCTTCTCAAATTTAGGTTTAATTTCTGTGGCAGAATCCCTGGAAGTAGTAGAAAGGTACATATCTCCTCCCCTCCCTAATGAGATTGTCAAGCAATCTCAGCAGCTCTTGCCAGGCAAAGCTTATTTCTTACTGGCATAGAGCATTTCATCAATATCTAATCTAGCGTATACATGTTTTATTAAATTTTTTTTTGTTTCAGTTTAAGAGCTGTTATGATCAGTGTAAAATAAACCATAAAGACAAGCAAAGGAGCATGGAATTGTCTGAAACAGGTAGTTATTTTGTAACCTCAGTGTACTGCTCATTCAGTTACCCAGAAAAAAAAATAGGAAGAACTTGGTGGTATTCACTAAAAACAGTACATGCACCTCCTCTATTATAGTCGCAAGAAATAAAAGCCCATGATCAGATGCATAGCATAAAATATGCATATATATAATAAATAATGTAATGTGCAAATTTTAATACTTAGATTTGATATAAATTTTTATTATTTATAAATACATACAGTACATTTTATACTTACTATATTTATTTAATGTGTTGCCCATAAGAAAAACCCTGCTCAAGAGCATACAGAAAATATTCTTGGTGAGCAATATACATTTATTGTGGGTATTTAATGCTGTAGTACAGGTGGATGAGTGTCACTTATCTCCTAAAGTTTTTAATGTAAATTTTTATTTTTCCACCTATATTCCTGTAGGGCTTTTCTCTGTAGTTAAAAATTCATCTCCTTAGACAACAGTTTTGTGGCACTTTTAATTAGTTCTATATTTTTTTTCATTCTCCTGAATGTGGTTGACAGAGGTATCCTCAGTAATTGTTGAGGTCAGGGATCTTAGAAAAACCTTATCCTCATTACTCCAAATGGGGATCACATCACTGGTTTTCTACACTAAAGATCAGAACTGCACAGCTCGACATCTTAGAAATACTTCTATCCTGTTCCAATTAGAATATTGAAGAAATTAAATATATTGAGCCTGAAACTGGCAGGACATAGGAAAAAATTTGAAGATAATTGGAAGGGGGTATCAGCACTATCAAAATATTCGACTTTTAAAAAACACCAATTAAAATCAAATATATTATAAGCTGAAAGATTTATTTTTCTTTAATGCCCAGCAGGCTGTGATTCTTTGGTGATGAAGTTGGCTCAGTGCCTAGAAGTAGTCTGAACCCTTAAATAAACATACTCATTTCAGTCCTCAGATATCCAATCCCCACTTAACTGGGATGGTGGTTGTGCAAATTGTAGCCAACCTCATGGCAGGCCACCTTCTCATCCAGCTCATCTCTACAGCCACAACATCCTTGTTCTCCACAATACCAGCAGTCTCACTCCTAAGCTTACTAGTTCTCTTCCTACTAACTATTCTAGAAGTAGCGGTAGCGATAATCCAGGCCTATGTCTTCATACTCCTACTGAGCCTCTACCTACAAGAAAATATCTAACTCTCAATGGCACACCAAGCACATTCTTACCACATAGTTGACCCTAGCCCCTGGCCCATCCGAGGTGCAGCTCTACTACCTCAGGCCTGACAATATGATTCCACTTCAACTCCCCCTGACTCCTTATCCTAGGCCTACTCTCAACTATTCTCATCATGTTCCAATGATGACGTGATATCGTACGAGAAAGCACATTCCAAGGCCATCACACCCCCACCATACAAAAAGGACTATGCTATGGAATAGCCTTATTCATCACATCAGAAGCCTTCTTCTTCCTAGGCTTCTTCTGGGCTTTCTTCCACTCAACCCTTGCCCCTATACCTGAACTAGGAAAACAATGACGGTCCATCAGAATTAATCCCCTCAACCCCATAGAAGTCCCACTCTTAAACACTGCCACCCTACTAGCCTCAGGGGTTACTGTCACATGAGCCCACCACAGCATCACAGAAGCTGAGTTATACTCAGTCTTTTGAACCAATGGAAGGAAGGAACTACAAATGAAGAGAATTTAAATAGTGACAATATAATCAATTAATTCCATACTAAGGCAAGCCACTATATCTAAAGAAAAAGCTGAATACCATTGAAGGCAGTGTAATAGATGGATTGGAGTCAGGAAATTTATATCAGTGCCAAATCAATTACAGGTTGCAGGTGTCCAGAATTAATTAAAATAAATTGCCATAAATCAGACCTTAGCCATCTGTCATGTG
>JAWWEY010000001.1:38650732-38739843 GCA_035582745.1 Loriotus luctuosus | reverse complement strand
ATCAATTACAGGTTGCAGGTGTCCAGAATTAATTAAAATAAATTGCCATAAATCAGACCTTAGCCATCTGTCATGTGTGAAGAAAAGCAGAAAAGGAAGTAAAAATAAATGTATTTCTTTTATAGAAATGTTGAAAAGATCAGAAAATAAATGTTAGAAATAATCGTTTATATTGGTTGGCAGAGCTTTTATTCTAAAATCAAAAGTCTATGAAGGTCTCATCTCATAGTAAAGTGTGCTTCATTATTAGAAAGGGATTTATACCAAATGACTTTGTTGAATCTGATGTTTAGGCTTTCTGTGTTTAAGACCAGATAATACAGCTTGCAGACATTTCAATAAACTGAAATCTGTGTTACAGTGCAGGTAAATAAATATTGACTTATGCTTGCAAGTACCTAGAAAAAGAAATTCTATGAACAAATATTTAAGGATCCTTAATGTTAGAAACTGTTTATATAAAAGTGATACTATATAAATATGTGTAAACATTTTTAAATGTTACTTTTGCTTGTCATTAAAAATATTAATATGCAAAATCATATCAAATAGTTCAAGGATAGGAAAAATTACTGTCTGATAAAATTCTCTACAAAACCATAGAAGTCAGATAATGAAAACAATACTGTGTGCTTTCCTGTATTTTAGCAAAAGGATTGGGCAAAATCAACTTTTACATCCACGAAGTCCCAAGGACAATGGTGTTGCAGTGTACATGACAGAAGTCTCAGCAATGTTGTTTTGACTGTAATGGAAGTCTTATCCAATAAAAAATGATGAAATATACCAGTTTCCAAAAGAATTTGATGAAGAAGAGGGAAATTTGTGGTGTTTGCAGATGGAGAGGAAGAGAGGAAAGGACACTGGAGGCAATGAAAATGAGATGGCTTTATCTGCAACATGAACAATGCTCACAGAATCATATCAAAACAGTGTGAAAACTTGATGTGTTTCTGAATTGTGTTTCTGAATCTGGGAACAACACAGGTCTGCAGACTCCCTCTGGCTTTTCCTGCATGATACATTAGACATGCAGTGTCATGACAGAAGTGTTAAATTTAATTACCCATGTTCTCTTGAACAGGAAAAGAGGTGAAAATAAAGCCTTGTAAAACATCTACTGACAGCAATTACTCAGGAAGCTATTAGCAATGAACTTCTTTAGTTGCCTCTACTGCAAATCAAGGCCCAGCTTTTCAAGCAACTTAAGGAAAACCACATACACTTGTAAAACAAGTGGATGACAGCTGAAAATGTGAGAAATCTGTAAATGAGATGAGGAAGGGAAGAATAACAACTCAACACTAAAAAACACCACTTAGTAGGTAGTCTCCCTGAAATGATTTAGTGGAGACAGAAAATACTAGAAACCTTATGACCAGGGACATGACTAGCCAATATAGTGGTTTGTGTATTGTGAAACATCTATGAGTTTCATTTGCTTCTAGGTTTCTAGTTTGAAAGAGGAAACATTTTATGACTCCTTCCTGGGTACTGCACAGTCCAGGTTACAGCCTCATTTTTCTGCCAGTTTGTTTCACACAGCTCCCATTCACACCCCATCTGTTTCTCAGGGCATAATTTGGCCTCAGATCTTGTCCACCAAATCAAAGTTTCTCATCTATCACCATTAATGTGGTAAACGGTTTCCATGACCCTTTACCTGTCTATAAATCACAAGCTGTGAAGATATTCCACGGTGATCAAATTAGTCAGTGGAAATTTCATTAAATGCAGTTTTTCAAGCTGCTATTTATAAACAAGGGGAATTAATTTTTTTCCTGCAGTAGAAAATTAGAGTATAGCTTACAATTATTTAAACATAATTTTTCTAAATTGTACATTTAACTAAGAAATGTATTTATACCCTCTTAAAAACAAACATATCAACTCCTGTCCTATTCTATGAACAGTGTTTATCATTTAAAAAGGATCTGATGAGAGCTTTGGCATACATCAGAGAAAATATTTCTATTGTTTACATGTGTCATATTGACTATCAATCTCACTAATACTGCTATATGCAGTGTTTGTGTCTCATGACTAGCAACGTGTCCTGGGACAAACTCACAGTGCCAACTTTTCTACACAGAAAACATAAGCTTTTCATCTTGACTTCTGGATTTTAAATAATAAATTGGCCTTCTTCCACAAAGAAAGAAACCTGCTTACATAAACCTCATTCGTTGTACCATCCTGCATCCTCGTGTGGCAGCTGCATGTGCTTGAACAGTGCCTAGCACAATGGATGCAAAGACAACCTTGATAGCAAACATATTACTTGCGTATTTTTGAAAGCTGAATTATTATATCTAAAAATAATTTCTTGGGAAAGGACAAATGCTATTTGATTTGTTCCTTTCCATCCAATTTTCTACCTCTGTTTGAATTATGAAATTGTTGGTCTTAATTCAGTTGCTACAAGATTAAATGAAAGGACTATAAATAGTTCAATCGGGTTTTGTTCAATACTTTTTGGTTAAAAGTTAAAAAACTCATGTAATGACAAGCAAGGCGGCTCTTTAACATTTGTGATCCTCTGACTTTACCTGAATTCAATTTTCACCTTATTTGTTCTTTGTCTCATAACCGTGAATAATTTACATTCATTTAAATAAAAGATTTTTTTCTCTGTATAGACCTGGGATAAAAATCCTCTGTGGTAGTTCTAAATGCTAAAAATTATCAACTTACATAATATTCAGTAAGACATTTAAGGCTCTTCATCATGTTCTGGGCTCAGCCTATGAATCTTTTAATGGAAAATTGATATATCTTACAAAATGAGAAAGGTGCCACCTTGCAGTGCTTTAACTGTTTCATGTTTTATCCATTTCTGATGCAGTTCTCTGCTCACAGACAGTTTACTGCTAAGAATGTGACAAGAGCAGCAGCTGGTAATTTGTCAAGACTCCTTGAGACTTCATTTAGTTGCTTCAGTAATTTTAATGCCTATCCAGAGTCCCTTGAGTAGAATCCCTCCTATTGATCAAAATTCTCCACTTGCTAAGTGCAAAATCTAAGTTAACAGTACATGGATAAGAGCACTGCAGAGAAATCTACCGCAGAGATCCACAGAGTGCTGTTAAGAACCTGGGGCATTGATGCTCATTTTTTCAATCACCCTGCTATGAGAATGAAAGCAGCTGCAGAGAAATTTCTAAGCTTCCAGAATGTGCATTAAAGGCATGGCAGGTGTTTCTTTCTTTCTAGCAAGGTTTCAACATCATACTAAAGAGCATTAAGCCACAGTCTACAATAAGAAGTTGCTGTCCTCTATATTTAAGGAGAAAGGAAAATGCTTTTGAAGTCCTGAATCAAGAGTTTTAAAGCTGAGTGCATTTTCGTGCACTTTGTGTTCACTTAAGAACCACTTCTTTTGTTGGCAGAGCTGTTCTTGATCAATTTCTACAGTTTTTTACCTTTTGTTCATTTTTTGTTTGAAGTATGTATTGTGGAAATATCAATGTAAACTTTGATGTTTGTAATATTAGAAATTAAATTCTTCACTTGTTTCCATAATTAAACTGTTAATTTTATATTAAAGCAAAGGCTCAGCTAGTTCAATATGTGAAAGCCGTTTTGTCGTTTCCCTTTTCATATGCTTTTAAGGCACAATAAATTATACAATTTTTATACTTTTCTCTACATTAGAAAGATATTTGCCAGATTTTCTTCTGGCTTTTACATACAAGTTAAGCAGAATTTTAACATAATTGTCTGTGTTCAGAGTACCCTTCCCTTCAAATTCTTCTCCAGTCCTTCTCTTAACCAACACTTCCCAGATGTGGCCGATGGGGCAGTCTGCCTGCAGCCTCCTCACTGGAACCTTTTTTACTCTGCTCGCACTGTGTTTCAGGTTGATACTTTAAGAACTGCTGAGAAGTCCAAAGCAGAGATAAATTTTACTTTGAATGCTGTGTTCTGATAATACTTAGGCTCTGAAAATATTAGACATGATGTTTAAAATTAATCAGCTCCTTGGAGATGATTTCTTTCAGTTTGATCAGTTAAGGAAGTCTGTAAGTCTGAAAGAATTGCATGAAGTCTCGGATTTGGGTTTGGGAATATATCTCTGAAATATTAGCAAACAAGAAAATGCCTCCTAAAATCATGTCAGTGTTGGAGACTATGGCATGGGTTGAATAATAAATACTACATGGTTAATGGAGGCATGCCTGAACATGATAGAAAACTGACTCTTTTTTTTTTTCCAACATTATTCCTGGATACTGGACCTGAGAAAAAATGTGAGAAGCTCAGTGACTTGATTATAGATGAAACCTGGGGAAACTACTCACTAGACAAAGGACTGGAATGTAGAATGAGATTTTTTTATTTAGTTAAAGATACAAAAATTGTAAGGAATTTGTTTCTCAAATAAAGGCAAAAAACATTTCTGGGAAAGGACACCATAACTAAGCTAGGTAAAAAAACCAGCTTGAAAATTATTACAGAAATTGGAAAAGGGGCTATGATGTAGGGAAGGTAATATAGAGAAAGGAAACTACACTTTTTTACACACTGAAATAAAGGACGCCTTACATAGGGAATTAAAGCAGGGAGAAAGAACAGCTGTTTGGATCATTTGAAAGGCAACAAGGTGAAGTCTCTAAACTCTAGTACTTTCTCACTTATTGTTCTTAAAGTAATGATGAACAAAATAAATAAATGCATAAAAAAAGCAGGTTATTGTGAATAACCACCTGGAGATAACCCAAAGTTATCATTTGGCTTTACTCAGCTGACCTCATATCACTGATAGATATTTTCCTTATGTACTACTAAGGAATGTGTTTGGGCTCTGAGTAGAAACCAGTTGTCCATGGAAAGAAGTGCAACTGAAGGCTGGTCATCTGAAATGAATTCAAGTGATGTGTCATGGTAAATAGAAACATAGTTTTTGTTTCTTTACATAACTAATGAGCTGAAAAGGGTAATAGGACTCCTTCTCTGCAGTAATCTGGAGGGAAGCTACAAGCAAGGTAGAGCTACCTATTGCTATGCCATTTTTGCAATCAGTTTTCAGCCCAAATGAATGACAGGGCAAAAAACATGGTGCTGCAAGTTCAATACTTATGAATACAGGCAATATTCTCTTTATCTGTTCACAAACCTGTGTGAATGGCAGTAAAGGAAAGGCTGTGTAACAATCATAAACAAATTCCCATGTGTGAGTTTAGCTCCAATGATTTGGTAGAACTAATTTTGCAATTTTTTATGTCTTATTTCCTAAAATGATACCTAATTCGTGGAAGAAAATGATCTACATAAAAAAAAAACAAAAAAACCCCAACAAAACAGCAGCAACAACAACAACAAGAAAACAACAAAAAAACCCACATGCATACAGAAATCAACACATACATAAGGAAAAAATAGTAGACAGGGTTAAATTAAAATTTATTAACTGCAGAATTAAAAGTTAAAAAATTGAGGATATGATGTGCAAATGAACGGTGTTCCTGGTTTTATTATCTGACCAGTGTAAAGTCAATTTTATTACACAGTTTCCTGCACTCTGGGGTCCTGTTGGAAGTGTCTGAATTAGTTAGTTTCAGTATTATGTTTTTACAGTGACAATTTTTTTCATTAATATTGAAGCAAATTATATTCAGCTGAACAGGAAGTCCCTTGCTAAGGAATAAATGAATTTTAATAAATAAGTATCCATTTACTGCTGTGGTTGCAAGTATTTCCTTTTATAGGACTTTGTATTAGACACAGGGGATTCTCTTCAGTATGAAATCTGGATTATACTTTCTAGTATATGCTTTTATCTCAGTGCCACATGAAAGTGCAGTTGAGCCATAATGCAGAAGTCAAGCATCAAGCAGGAATAATGTCTTAAAGGAAAAAGCACGTGTGCCTAAATTCAATAGCCTGAATTGCATGAGTCTTTTAAGCTGACATTAAAATTTAGAAATGCTGTGTATTAATGGAATATCAAAGAGGATGTAAGATATCCCTGAGTGGGTAATCAGTGGACAACAAAGAACTATTGTGTGGGCCTTGATCATGAGAAGGGGCACAGAATGAAAATGCCAAACAAAACACAACAATGCAATTACAATACACTGTGCCTTGCACGTGAAAGTGAGGAAGTGTTCAAAACCTGATTCAAGATAAATTCACCACTAAGAGGAATCTGTTGATAAAAACTTTAGTTGATGTGTCTTTCTGAATGCTGAACTTAGCTCCTGAAGTACTAGGAATTTTAAGTCCCCAGAAATACCACTTTTCATCTGAAAAGTATTCAGTGCAGAGATAAAGTACATAGTACAGTTTATTCCTAATTGGCATTAAACACATAACAGTGAAAAACAGCACCTCTTGTCATATAACTCAGGTAATGTTATCACAGGGGGTCTTTTACTTCCCCTTCTTTCTTACCTAGAAAAAAAATGTAATAAGTATTAGAATTCCCATTACAAGGTTGTCAGAGCAAAATTAATGCATATTTTGCTCTGAGACGGGAATTTTTCAGAGCTTAGTGATGCATGAAATCAGAAAAAGGACAATAAGGAGAAATCCTTAAACAAGGAGATAGGTTGTCAAAGATTAGTCTGAAGCTACAGAGATGTCAGTCATGAAGTCTGAACTGTTTAGCATAATTTCTCCTGAATGCACTTGAGGTCTAAGGTAAATTAGAAGTATATCAATGTTGATAGTTTTAAAACTATATTTATCAGAAAATTTGCTTAAAACATAAGCAATTTCAGAATTGAAGTGGATCCATATCTCAGCTAGAAGCCAGTCACTGAATATTATGCCATTTATGGAGAGAGAAAGTCAAGCTGATGAAGGCACTGATGCTGCAGTACAGGATCTTCATGTCCCAGAATCATGTTTGGCTCTTCCCTTAGGCTGCTGTAGAGAAACCACTACCTTGCACAAACCTGTCTGATGCAGATTCAATCTTCAGGTGATCCGTTTATCCTCCTACTAAGCCTCCCTAGAACTGAGCTACCACTCACATACAGAAAAATGAATTCTTTCTTTTGTCCTCTGATTAAATAATTGCAATATCTTAGTTTATCCTGGATTTGTAATACAGGGTAATTAGAAAAGCTGATTTTTAAACTTTTCTTTATAAATATGAGGTGGGCATTAAATGAAGTGATCAGGAAAGTTATGAGAAAAATAAGTTGAGAAAATGTTCCCATCCGAGCTGAGAAAATGCAAATGGGCAATCAAAAATCATCTATAGGGCAAACACAGTTCTCATAGCACAGCAAATGGGAACTAGCTGTTACTGCTACAGTTCCCCTCTTCTTTTGAGAGCTTTTTCTGGCATTTACTGGTGGGCTGCTATTGGTGAAGGTTGTCTTCTAGATTTTTGCTTTCTTCAGCAAAGAGGAGGCTTCTCTTGGTTGTTTTCTCTTAGGGACAGCCTGTGCTTCTGTCTTCAGCTGACTGCTGTCAAGAACTGACCTGAGCACCTCTTTGGCTGGTGCTGAGAGGCACCCATGTACCTGTCAGGGTGGAGAGCCACTGTCACAGACCCAGAAGTTGTTAGTATAGTAGTGCATGTGGTCTGTGGGACATCAGAGAGGGCAGACAGGTGATTGACAGGTTGCTCTCAGAGACCGTGAAGAGACAAAAGCCCAGGCTATGAGAAACAAGAAATGAGGGTCAGCTAGGAACTGCACTCGAAGGAATGGTACATGGAAACTCTCCAGATGGGGAAGATTGGTAACGTGATTTTAGGCAGCAGCAATCTTCCTAAGTCTTGGTCTGTAGGTAATTTACTCCTATAGATCCGTAACTTCAGGCCAGGCAGAGTGCCCTGGGAGCAGCTGAGGATGAAGAATACTCATCAGAGAAGGCATCAAGGCCTGCTGATCCTGGGCCAAGCATTTGTGTAATGGGGCCTGCTTTGTGTGGGTGTGTGGAATGAATAGGTTACACTAAAGTCTGAACTCAGTGATACAAAATCCAGCTGGTGGATGGTTACTAGCTGACATTTCTTACAGTCCTATAGAGAGGTTGCTGCTGTTTACTGGTCCTATAAATGTCTTGTGCAATGGCAAGGACTGCATGCAGTAGGTTCACAAACGATACCAAATGGATAGGTGATAGATATGCTGTAGAGCATGATTGTCATTCAGATGGACTTCAGCAGCTGGAGAAATGGACTGAGACAAACCTTGGTACATTTATAAAGTTTTAAATCTGTAGAGAAGAGCTTTAGCATGACTAGCTAAAAGCAGGTCTGAAGAGAAAGACCTAGGATCTTGGTTGACATCAAGATGACCATGAGTCAGCAATAAGCCCCTGCAGAAAAAAGGCCAATCCCTTTCAGCATTAGTAAAAGGCAGCTGGCAGGTTCACAGCAGCAATTTTTTCCCTCTATTTGGCACTTTTTCTTGTGGGATTGTATCTGACACACTGATTACAGTGACGTACTAGAGTCAGCCCAGAAGAAATACATAAAGATGTTCATGGGGTAAAAGTACACAACTAATGAGTAGAGGCTGGGGAAAATTTGAGGCTTTTTTCTTCAGCCTGGAAAAAAGAAGGTTAAGGATTTTTTTTTCTTTTGAGTATATCTATCAATTGGAGAGCATAGGGAAGACAGAGCTGGAATTGAAGACACAAAATTTAAGAGATGACAGATACACATTAGAATACAAGGCAATATATCAGGTAGCAAATATACTCTGAAAGTGTCCAAATACTGTAATAAGTTGACAAGACAGGTAATAGAATCTCCATTCGCAGAGATATTCAAGACTGGCCTGGACAAACTCCTGAGGAACATGATGCAGTTAGTCCTGTTTTGGATGGAATGTTGGGCTAGATGGTTTCCAGAAACTGGATCCAGTCTCAATTATTCTTTAACAGTCATGCTTTCCAGGAGCAGTGCAATGTGACAGAGCAATACAGAATAAAAGAAAGAAAAAGAAAATAAAGATAAATTTTAAAAAAAATTGTTTTGGGTTTTTGTTTGTTTGTTTGAATAATGTTTTTACTGTCTAGCTCCAATCATTTTGCTTTGAGCTGACGTCTGCGAATTATTTGGATTATTACTAAAGGATATCAGGAACCATTCAGAGCAAAGATGCAGCAGAGTCAGAGAAAGGAAGCTTTAAAAAAATTGCTGACAATAAAAGAGTAAAAAGGAAAATGTTTCAAAGTTGTGTAGTAATACATAAAAAAACCAGAAGTTGTCAATGAGTCCAAGAAATTTGTGGATATTGTGCTGGTTTTGACTGGAGTCAAAACCAGCTGACTGGAGTTGCTTTTCTAGAACATTTTTCTATTTCAAGGCTAGTCTACTAGAAAGAAGCCTCAGTATATTTTTAAGCTTCCTGTGTCCATTACATTTATGATTTTTTTCCCTCTGACATTCATTTATCTGTTGTACACCGAGTAGCTGTATACAGCCATTGAAAAGAAAAATGAGAAATGCAGGAATCTCAGATATATATGTAGAAAATCTACTTACATGGAAGTCACTAATATCAGAGTAATTTGATTTTCACTGGTACTGATAATATGCCATTGTGAAATTCACGTTATAAACAACTAGATCTTATTAGAGACAGTGTCTTTCCCAGTGGTAAGTGAATTTGCAATTTAAAAGCAGTGGTAGATCACTCACATTGTTTTTCATAAATATTGTCAAATTCTCCCCTACTCACTATGATTTACTAGGGAGAAACATTACATTTAAAATTCTTTTAAATTAACCTCATGTCTAAATGTGAGCATGAGACTGATACTGTTGAAATACAAAGAATGTAAGCCGTGATCAGCAATAGTGTGATACTGATTTGTGGTACTAATTTTCATATTATTAAAAAAATGAATACTTTGTCTTTCTTTACAGATAAAATGGCATAAAATTTTCATGAGGAAATATGGTGTCTATTTTTCACAGTGAAGCAAATCTGAGCCTTGACAACAGCAGTGACTGAGATTCTACAGTAATTGAAATTATACAAAATGCAAACAGGACAGATATCCCTTGTTCTGACCTAGAGAGTCTTTTTGCTGAATAATATATAGTTTCATTGCCAGATATTGCTTAGAAATACACCAGCGAGACTGCTGATTGGATAGTAACTTTATTGTCATTTATGGATTGAAGTGTGTTCATGAAGTTAGGCAGAGACCTGAAGATCAGTCAGACCAAGTCATCTGTCATGACTATATGGATTAATTGTAGCATTGTTTTCTAGATTACTGTAACTACTTTTTTTACCAAGGTAATTAGAAGGTCGGTTTCCACCATACTTTTTTTTTCAAATAATGAATCATTTGTTAAGGTTTCTGCACAAAATTTAATTTTCTGCAAAATATATCTACTTTTTAAAAACTATGCATAGACATTCTCCTTCTTTGGGACCCATTAGCATGTAAATATTAAGAGTCCATTGATTTCTGAGACTGACAGACTGGAGAGTGTCAGAACATAATGTGAGAAAAGATGTCAAAAGCATCAAAAATTCCTCTTTAATTTTGAAATTTCATAATAAATTTCACAATATAGCTGCAGAGATCATTAAATTTAGATGCAATAGATGAAATCTGTTGAAAAACCACCTAATTATTTCAGATTTATGACAGACAGGGAAGAATATTCCCTGTAAAGGAGATTTTCCAGTGCCAAATGAATGCTGACAACCCATGTATAGAAGATCTTTGTAGCCTCCACACAGATCATGGATGCTGACTGGTAGATTTAAAAAAATATTAAGCATCACTCAAAATGCAATATGTGCTATAAGTTAAAATATATTATTGAAATACATGCTCATATTCTAAAGTCTGAAAAAAAATTTCAATCCAAAATATCTGGATTCATGTTACAACTTTCCCACAATGCCTTGGGAGCTCCTTTCACATTCTACTTTTTTCTCATTTAAAAATTAGAAAAAATTGGTTCCTAGAGCCTTGAAATAGTTTGTTGCTGTATGGTTACATGTCACTGAGCCATAGAAATTATTACTTTTCTTGTGACTAATTCAGTGATAATGCCCAGACACTCTGGCTGAGGTGACTCCCATGTGCTGTACCATTTATACAAGGATTATTTCTCCATCAGGAAGATAAATAGGTATATTCCAGCACCCCCCCTGCCCCCCCTCCCCCCATCCCCCCGAGTGAAGTCAGCTATCACAGAAATCACAGAAATGCTTTCATCCAGTCAATGATATTAGCCTTTAAAACAGGGTGGTAGCATGCAGATGGTGTAGCAGGACTTGCTGAAACTCCTAAGATGCTTAGGGACTGCTTGGGACAGCAACTTGAGGGAAGCTAAAATCTAGCCAGGGACTAACTGCTGAATCTGATTGCATCCCAATGAAATCCTAGCTGGAATTACAAGGCAGTTTTTAATTTACTTGTGTGGGTAAATCATCTGCCCTAACTGGTGGAGAGCATGTATAGGCAGAAAAATGAGAGGCTGGGTGTGTGTGCTGTCCTGGACACTCTGCTGTGAGCACCTCTCCCAGCCCATGGCTCATCATTCCAGTCCTTCCTGGGCTGCTTTGGCAAGTCATGACAGCATCTGTATGACCTGCTGACAAGTGTATGATCTAAAAAAATAAAAATCCAGACAACAAAGTTTAGGTGAAATAATGGGGCTATTTTTCACCTGAATTGGATTCCTGAATCTTTTCGCTGTAAAGCAAGAGGTCTGATATGAGGGATGGAAATTTTGTCAGTTTTCACTGAAACCATGCCTAACTGCACACACAGACACAGAAAAGCAAGTCTCTTGCTCGAAGTCCACAAAGCAAGTATCATTTCATATTTCCGGGTACTGGACTGTTTCCTTAATCATATTCACTGTAAGCAAACATGAGTGGAGATTGAGAATTGTTTAAGTGTGTGGCCAAATAAGTATGTTCTAAAAACTCATCTAATACACTCAGTTCGTAAAACAATGCTGCTTTGGAACAGACTCCTTTTGTCAAGAGATGATCTTGCCATTTGTTTTTACTGTTTAGTCAAGGTTATAATTGTTTCCCTTTTCTACTTTATAATCAGCTCTCTAATTCCCATTATGAGCCTGCCACAGATAAATTAGACCATGATTTATGCAAAAATTGAAAAGAAGTGACTTGCAGAAGTCTCTCAGGAAGATTAGAGTTTCTGCCATGAACCTTCTCTTTCTTAATGTCCTGGGTATTTTCTTTCTTCACTACTTTTCAATCATTAAATTTCCCCTTGGGAATCTGTGGATGAGTGGTAGCATGAATTTAAGTGTTTATATTACCAAGATTTTTAGATGAGGCTTCTTTTAAGGGCAAATTATGCTGAAAGTCAGAGTCTGAAGAGCCTTAGGCAAGAAAAACCTTTAGGCCACTGATGATTTGTCATATTTTACCTGTGTGGTGAATAAACAGGCAGCCATTTATTATAACAACAGAGAAATGAATCATAGTTAAAATCAAAATTCATTAACTTTTTGCTCAAATGATAATTAGTTGTCAGCAGATATTCAAGACACAGACATAAGATCAAATATCTTGCATTCTCAGCAACTTAAAATGGCTGATCTTTTCAGCTTTTACTTTTAATTAGGGCTATGGACTGTATATAGGGGATACTTACAGTTCAGTAACTGAGTCAAAAAAAAGGGGAAATGCAGTTTCATGGAAATGCTAAAAAGCAAGATCCTACAGGGTGGGACTCACCTCCTCAAGTACTAGCGTTTAGTCTGTAGGTTCCTGAAGAGGACCAAAACACCCACCTGTGCCTGATAGATATGAAAGAGTAATTATGTAAGCTGCCAAAGCAGCTAGGTGGCAGTGGGGTTATTGTGGGGAACTGTGTATCTATTTTCACACAAATGAATCCTGCTTGAATTGAAAATTGGTAAGATGTGGTGGAACACTTCTTCAAACATCAAGCCAATGTGTGAAGAAAATAATGTATTTCTAAAATGTAGACTTCAATGCACTCTTACCTAAACATATAATTCTGATTTGAATCAAGACTTATTTCCCTAAAAAGAGTCAGCGAGTGCCTACACAGCTGTATATGAAGTACTGTATATAGTACTGTCTTAAGGACAAATAATAAAACATATTGTCTTGAATATCATTCCTGGGAAGAAAGATAGTTCAGAGAAGTCTTGTAGGATCTCGTAGACAATAATTTCCTTGGATACAAAAAGATAAATTTTTTGGTATTCTGTGGGAAATGTTAATAGTTAAACTAATTAAAACTTACAAATAGTAATTTTCTTTGGATATTTAACTGGGGGCACAGAATAAAATCTTCAAACTCTTTATCAAATTGCCCCTGTCGTTGTATTAACCCTAGAGATATTTCATTACTATGAAGAAATAAAGGGTGTTCTCATGAAAAACTGGAATGGCAATAGGCTGAACTACTCTGCTGTCTGTGTGGCTGATAGTACAAATGCAAGAAAGCTTGTGCCAAGAACAAGTTGAGCCTGGTGCAATTCAGGGACCAACAGACAAACCAGAAAATGTGATTCAGAATAGTTTTCCATCCGTTTTACATATACACCTTCTTTGCCTTCACAGTCCATATTTTCAGTCCAAACAAATGATACCAACCACAGTCATATAGAACTGAAATTCTCTTGGAAAGCTACCACCATGATTATGAAGAAAACATATAATATATATCTAAGTTACATGTTCATATTCAAAAGCATAACAGAACATGTACAAACCAAAGCACTTTACAAAACTGAATACAGATTTTGCCTACAAACTCAATCTTTTTCTTGTTGCTGCTCTGAAACACCCTTATTTTCCTTTTTGATTTTTTCCATCATAATTAAACTTAAAGCTATTCAAATAGGAACTTAGAATGGAAACACTGACAGATCCTTAAATACAGTAGAATGAAGAGAAATACTGTAATAAGAACCTGTCAAAACTGAAAATGAAGGAGTTTGAGAGACCAGAAGACTGTAAAAACATGTCTATTTCTAAGGTTTTGAATGATGATATTTTTAGATTTAAGTGCTCTACGTGCTTCCACTAATTACATAGCAAAGTGGGACAGGTGAAATACCTAGGCATACAGCACAGATACTTTTGTAGTTTAAAGATTTCGGTATTGACTTGAAGGTAGGTGAAAAGCAATAGCATCAGATTTCCCTGTGTCTTTGTATAATCGTATTTGGAATTTAATGTCCCTGTAAGAGATCATTTTCTTCTCTTTCTTTTCTCTGACTTCTTTTACAGCTGCTGAATGTTAGGGAAACATAACCGAAAGAAAGCAAAATAAAGCAAGCTTAGTTCAAGGCAGAACTTTAGCAGCCTCAATTCACTCCCTCATGTATTGTTACATGCAGCTTGAACACTTTGTCCCCTCCAGTGCCTTTATTCTAAATTTAGTACCCATAGATGATACTTCTTACCTAATGAGCGCTGTTTAGTGTTCTCCTGTTCTTCACAGGTCAATGTATGGCTTGCAATTTACCCACAGAAAACAAAACATTTTCTCATAAACAAATGTCCATATTTTTAATGTCCAGTAACTTCACAAATATCCATATCTCCCTATTTTCTGTATCCACTAATTTTATTTGTAATAAGGGAACGACTGTCAGACCACTTACTATTAATATCTAGTGCTTTTTTCTTCAATGTGTAGCCTCTACAGGCTTCACCATGGCTGCAAATCTGTCCCAACCACCTCAGAGTAGGCACACAGTAAATGAAGAACATGGCAAGTAGAGAGTAACTTTGAAACATGGCAATACGCTCTGGGTAGGTTTTGTATGGGGAAGTGACATCTCCATTTTATGAATTTTGGTGGCCAGGTAGGTTTGGCACAGATCTGAATGGAGAATTTCAGGTGTCATGGAAGAAGCATTGATAGAAACTCATTATATGGCCATATTTATTACAGATCAGAGCCTCCCAACTGTTAAAGGCACTGATCAGCTGATGCACACACTCTGAAGAGATGAAGTAAGCAGATGTAGTTAGATGCTTCTCAGTGGTGCCCTGTGACAAGACAGAGACAATGGGTACAAACTGAAACACGTGCTATTCCATGTAAATGACAATACCATTTAAATATTAAAATGGTTTTGTTTGTTTGTGTTTGAATTTTTTTTGGTTTGGTGTTTTGTTTTGTTTCGTTTTACTGTAGGGGTGCTCAACTCTAGTAAGAACAAATTTCCCAGATAGGCTGCAGTGTTTCCCTCCTTGGAGTTACTTAAAACCTGTCTAGAGATGACCTTAAGCAATCTGCTCTAGCTGACACTGCTCTGATCCTGGGAGTGGACCAGGTGCTATCCACAGGTCTGTGCCATTCATTGCTGCTCTGTAATTCTTTTCTATCATTCAGAAAAAAGGAAAGAATTTTCACCCACTTGCAGTCATAGAAATTACCATTGTGATTGTGTATTGCAATAATAGCGATGTGGAAGTTTGTGTCCTGGTGGAACCCAGTTTATTACTTTCAAAATATCTGAAATTCCCTCTGCTGCTTAACATACCAAGTTTTCTCATCTTATGTAAGAACTCCTTCAAGCAGAAGTGGAAAAAAAGGAAGCTAATTGCACCATAGAAAAAGTGACTGATTTGAAGTGGCAGGTGGAGTTTTGCTACCATTTATTTTCCCCACAGAAAGACTTAGTGTATTTAGGTCTTCAGCAAGAATTAATCTGGGACATAGGTGGATCAATATGAGCAATTACATAGTAGCCACAGAGAGACTGGCACTGTGCTGCTCTTGGTGATCTGTGGTGAGTCTGACCCTTCAGAGGTTGTTAATGTTTTTATGCACAGCTTGTTCTGTGAGGTGAAGGAGAAAGCTTAGACTGTGCCACTGTGCCATATGGGAAGTAACAAATCCATAAATACAGAATTACATTACTGATGAATACATAGGTATTAGGTCATCCCTATATTTTCTTTTTTTTTTTTTAGATTAAATATTTATCTGCACAAAAATTATGGTGTAGAACAAACAAAGCATTATAATTTGAGAAACTTCAAAAGGAGAAGAAAAAAGGCAAAATAAAGCAGCACAGAATTGGGACTAGAAAAGTCCTGCTCCCTCAGTTACTGTTTTGTTGGTTGAGCTGTACTTTCTTTCTCAGTGACACATTTTTTGGTTAAACTGTGCTTTTTAAAATTATTGTTATTACTTTAATTGCTTGCTAGTCTTAATAAAGAAGGAAAAAATAGGGATTAAAGACGACATTTTCACTCCTAGAGTGCTTTCAAATTATTTTAACTATAATTAATGGATATGTAATGGAAATAATGAGCTAGAATAAAATTTTAATATAAGTTTCATGAGGAGAATATTTTAGTTGTATGAGAAAGCACACAAAACAGATGAACAAGGACTTATAAGACTTTTCAACACTTTTGACTCCTCAGATGTATCTGTTCAAACATCAACTGTAATCACCACTACAAGGCAATCTAGAAAATAAAAGAAATTTTCTTTAAGAAAATGAAGAAAAAGAGATTACAGCTCAGGTAGTAATGGCTCACAAAAATTTATGCAGTTGTAAATCATTATAAAATATCCGATGCCTGAACACAGGAACTTAAAAAAAAATTAAAAATGGTTGTCCTGAATTTAATCATTAACTCTGTTACTAGAACTCATGATTTATATTGGTGCAACTGACACTGAATTCTGGTCCATTCTAGTGTACATTATAACATTTACTGTCTACAAAACTTCACTTTTGTTGCTTTTTTTTTAGTTTGATATGTAAGTTAAAAAATATTTAATTATGAACAGGCTTCTGGATGGCTTTGTGGTCTGGAAGGGCTGGGTCTTGGTCTTGTTTAGAAGCCGGCGCTAAAGTAGTAAGTGATGGGATGGTTTGACTACACTTTAGGAAATATCTGATTGAAATATTTCAGAAACTTCATGAAAATATATTTTGGTCACTGAACTCTTGCCCAAGGGTCTAATTCCTCCTATTTAGGTTCTAAAGCAAAGTTTCAACCAAATTGTTTACTAAAAATAAAAGCAAGAACCTTTTTTTCAGACTTTGATCCCAATATAATCCCCTTTCCTATAAAACCAAAACTTCTTATGAACAAAAAGATTCCAAAGTTCTTTACAAATTTTTGTGGATGAAAGTATTGTTCAAGTCAATAACCAGAGCATACCTTATCATAGCCTGCCATAAATGAGATGCAACCATCTATCAGCCTATGAGAATCAAGTACTGAGACAAGTTGTTAGGAAAGGTAGCTATGAATTTTAAATATTGTGAGATGATGAATGAAAATATGCAGCTTAAATATGTTCTATATCTAGACCATTGATATTGGTGTTGTGCTCAGCTGTATTTTAATTCCAAAATAGAAGTATAACAACTCCCTTCCTTAAACTGTAAGGTGAAATTGCAGATGAAATTATCTTTGATTGATTGTATTAATGACTCACTGAGATAACGATATATGAAAGAGACTTGACCTCTGTTCAAATGCTGATCAATAAATGTCTTGTACCAGTAAGCTTCACAGACTATGCCTTGATCTTTGGAAGTTCTAGTCTTCTGCATAAAACATCTCCAATATAATATATTTTATTTAATTTCTTTTGCATCAGATCTTTATCTCTGGTTAATAGAATGAATTGTAAACACTTTGGAAACCTTATTAAATACCTATCTTTTTATAGGAACAATTTCATCATATTTTAATATATTTTGAGATTGTAAAACTTGGAGCCATGCTTTTATCAGCAAATAACTGACGTATAATAACTGACATAACTGAATATCCTAATTCTTTTAGATCTATCTCATAGACTTGCCACTCATTTGGAACTCAATTGAAAAACCCTGTTACAATATCCAGACTCTTTCCTAAAGGAATCAAACTACCTGGCTGTTCAAAATGATTCCTGGGGATCAAGCCTATCATAGCTATACTATGAATTTAAAGGGCTTGACCTGGATAATTCATTCAAAGGTAAAAGAGACCAAGAAATGAAGCTGATGAAGGCATTCCACAGTTATGTTCCCAAGTGCATGGCTTCCCAATGAATCTGAAACATTTGAGGCTTTCAGACTGCATTAAATTCCAGGAGCTTAAGTGAAGGTCTGACTGCTGTGAGGACTGTACCCAGCCACGCGTCCCACAGGAACAATCAGCCTTCTCTTTGGTTATCTATGGAAGTGTTGCTAGAGGTATTTCTGTCAACCAGCTTTTGTTGTATAAAAAACACCTAAGGAGCAACAGACTTTGGAAGACATGGAACAGATAATAGCAGACTCACTGTTCAAGTGAAATTTTTTCTTTGCTGTGGAGGGGAGGGTCTCTTTTTTATTGATCTTGCTAAAAGGATCATATTCCTTTGCTGAGCTCATAGACTTCACAAAACTTAAACACAATGTACACTTGATAGTGACATTTTAGGAGAGAAAAAAATGTGACAGAAAAGAAGAAAATATATTATTCTGTTCTATTCTTGTCCTTCCTTATTACTTAACCAGAATGTTGCTTTTTTTTGCTATATTTAAAATTATTTTTTTTTATCTCTAAGAACTTAATAGTCCATGAGAACTCATCAGATGTCAGTACTAATTAGTTTTTTTCCTAGGATTTTTATCAACAGACTATGAAGAAGGCCCATTTTTAAAGTATACTGATATGTTTACAATGTCAGCTTATTAATTTTTTAAATGTTTAACAGCGTTTCTTCCTTCTCAGAGTGCACAAAGCATGGAAATACACATATTATCTTCATTGATTTACATTTCCTTTCACAAATCACAGTAAGCTTCCTCTCCTTGTCTTAAAGAGACGTTATTATTTTTGTTTAAAGTATACTGTATAGAGACAGAACTAAATTCCCTTGAAACTGATACTCCTCTCATGCCCACCCTTCTATAAACAGTAGATGCAGAGAAAATGCTGTAAATAACACATGATAATCCTTGAAAAGCTGACTAAAAAATTAAGTTGAATGCAACTCTCTTCTTTCAAATATATGATATAGTTCAATCAGCATTTCATTTGCCATGTTTCGTCATTTCTTGCTCCAGCCTCTGTCTAAACAAGCAAGTATCAAAAACTCCAAGTACCAAAAAATGAAACTTCAGATCTATTGTCATAAGATTTTAACTTCAGAGTTAGGCTATGTTTGGACAGACATAAAGTATTTACTAAAATGCTTTACTGGTCTTTGATTAAAATGTGATTTACACGTGGTGATCAGAGAAACCATAGTGGGTTTTGTGGAGATGAGAGGAAAAGGTCATGTAGTGAAAAGTATCAACTATGTAGGTAGAGTATAGAGACATCAGTGTCACGATATTTGATATTTTCAGCTCCTTTGTAATATAAATCTGTCATATTGTCAATACAAATGATAAATTCCTGTAAGTAAAATGTTGTATGTAATACTGTTTTGCTCTCTCCTCTTCAACAAAAAAAAAAATCAATATGGTACAAGAAATTACCCATTTTTCCTTCTCAGAACAAAACAAATGTCATGAGATGAAAATACAGCGCACTTGAACAAAATAGCTTCGGCAGCTAATGAGGACAGATGCACTCTACTGCTTCCCTCAGTGTTGTAAAAATTCAAAAAAAGGGGAGTTTGATTTTATCTTTCTGATTATGCTACACAAGTCATTTTAAATGACTTCATTCACATACCACATTACCAGAAAGAGGAAAAGATTGCTCTTTGTACTTAAAGACCATGTGCAGAGTAGCAAAACTATTCCAGTGTACAGATAAGTAATCTTGTAAAGTGCAATTACATCTGGCATTTAACCTACAGTGCTTAAACTAGTTTTACCATACAAAGCTGGACAGAACTGATTTAATCAAGCATAATCTGTTAAACAGATGTACCGCTGAGTACAGAAACTACCAGTATAATTAAATCCTTTAATGGAATTATATTTTCCTTCTCTGAATCATTTTAAAGCTATTCTTACATAGGGTTCCATTGTGATCAGGCTGTAAATCTGCCTTATTAAAATTATTTCAAATGAATAAGCACATTTTATGTCTTCTTGAATAGTTTGGCCTTTATGCTTTTGATACTTTCATACAGTAGATTTGCAGTACCTCTACAGAATAATTGAAAGGTTTTTGAAATTAATAACAGAAAATAGAGACAAAACTCCACAAACAACACCTTTTCATCTCTCTGCATCTCTGAACAATGTTAATATTTTTCATTTCAATATTGTGGAAACTATAAAGTCACTACTGTCAAACAAATCAGCTTGACAAAATAGTTATGCCATACCCAGGCTAACGTTCAGCATGTTTTTGTCACTTGCTGCGTTTTTATATCATATCACAGAATCCAACATGCAAACAAAATTTTAGTTTACTGAAAAAACTTCTGACCTCTTATTCTCCCTTAACACTTTGTCGCCTTTCTTCCAAGTGATAGTTGGCTTTGGAGAGGCTTCCGGCTTGCACTCAATGACAACTTCTTGGCCTTTGGTAACAATTATTGTTTTCCTCATTTGATTGAGTGGGAAAGTGGGAGCTGAAGCTGTTAAAAAGAAGTAAGTTAACTCTACAGAGAAAAATTAGAGCCTTCTTTTTCATTGTGTTCTAATAGAAGATTAGAAAAATATATTTGGGTTTGGGAATAGAATCTCAATTTCTCTCTTTGAAATTGTTATGTCAAAATCAAAATTTTACAAAACATTTGAAATCAGCAGCCAGGATTACATGGTAGGTTTATAACTTAATCCAGCTACAGATTAATGAGAAATCTTTCACATGAGCAGATTAAACTACTTGTGAATTCAAACAACTTTAGAAATTAAATAATGCAAATGTTTTAGCTACGCTTTTCCCATCTTTTTAATCAAGAAGTTGTTAGAGGTAAATAGTTCAAAATGAAACAAATTTTTAATTCCACACCAATAAAAAATGTACTCTCTAGAGTTAATGCTTGCAAAGAATATTAGTGTTAGAGAAATTTTATTGCTTCCACTTATATTTGTCTGAATACTGGGAATTTCAATATGAGATCTTCTTAATAGAAGATATTTAACCATGTCTTGTTCTTAGTATTTCACTTTTTAAGAATTCCCATTTTACAAACAAAAGCTAAGATAAAAATGCATTAAAAATGTCATTAATTACTGCAATTTCACACCAAGAAACTGCATTAGTTCTCAAATGTTTGATTGCGTTTTTCTTGAACTGCCTTTGTAACGTCAAAGGTCTCGACCTCACCTATACCTCACCTCAGGTACACCTCAGCTACACAGGGACATTACACTTCATTGCCTCAAATATGTAGGATTTTCCTACCATTATTTTGGTTAATTCATATAGCAGAGATATTTATATGGACAATTTATTCTGTTCTTTTCCCTTTGGTAAGGTAGCAAATTAAACACAACTGCTTCTTTATTACAATATTATGGTTAAAATTTAACATGGGTACAATCTTACAAGTGAGAAAATAAAAGACTAATTTTATTGCAGCAATATACAGGGTCTACTTCTGATATTAAAGAACACCAAAGAAAGTCTGCAAGTACCTGACATACTAGGTATACCTATTTTATAACAGATACAAAAAACAAAGCCAAAGAATGCTGTAACCTGTAGGTTTGCTGACTGAATCACAAATGACCAAAAAAAGCGATGAAAAGAAAACAATCACTGGCCTTGGGTTTTAACTTTATGGTTATAAAGAAATGATTTTTAACTTGTCAGTAAAATTCTAATGTTGGCCAGCTAGGAAATAGCTGAAATGTACTAGAAAGGTTATTTACCAAAAGAACCAAATGTTAGCTGAAACACAGTATATTTCTGCAATTATAGCTTTGTTACTCATTTGACTGGGAGTTTAAAAGAATGATTCTCATGTACAGGTCTAATCTCTGATAGGGCCATTAAACAACTTTGGTGGACAACTTTCTTCCTGCTACATCATACCCTAATAGAAATGATCTTACAAGTCTGTCTTAATCCTCTGGAAGGGCACTTAGCCCTATTGTTTCACTGTGTGTTTCTACAGTTTGGTTTAAGGAAAATTAGTGTTCAAAAGTTCTTCAGTTTTTTTTCTTCATTAACTGCTTGCTTCAGCTTTTGGAAAATGACATTTTTATCATATTTCCAGGTAACACTATGTAGTATATTTGCTTTTCTTTGGAAGATATTCAGCCAAGTATGTAATTATTATTATTCAATTCATTTTGGTGATTTCATAAGAAGTTTTTTGAAGATAAGATCTTGTATGATTACCTTTGAATAATGGCCAAAGTAGAAATAATAAGCTAATTCTAATGGAGATTAAAATACATTTACTTCCTCTAAATTTCATCTCCTGCACATATGTTTGAGGGAGTAAAAAATATCTTTCCATTTGTTTGAACTGAAATAGCCTTATGTGAGAAATATTCAAAAAATGCTATGGAGTCAGCTATGTATGAATGACAATTTTTGGTTAACAGAAGGCCCAATGCTCTCTGGAGCAAGAAAGGACTCACCTACACGTAAGTAACAAGAATAAAAAGAAACCACTTTTATCTGCTCTGCTATTTGGAAGCTGTTTCTTGTCACAACAGTCTAAGAAAAGAATGAATTCTCAAAAGGGGAGAAAGGAACAACTTATTCTTTTCCAAATACTCACCTAAAACCTTCAGCTCAGCACTGGCATAAATCGTACCATACTTATTTTCTGCTAAGCACTGATACATTCCAGCATCTGAGACATTCACACTATGGATCATCAGAACACCATTAATCATCTCAATCCTGCTCTGTAATAGAATTTCAAAAAACATTAAAAGTTATTCTATAAAAGCAAAAAAGAACTGGAAAATTGCAGTGTTATTAGCTTAAGGTGAGGTGACAGAAAATAAGTTTCCTTGAGTTTACCTTTATCTTGTTATACAAGAAATTACAAGAATAAAAAGTCAAAAAATATTTGACAGTAAATATTTTCAGATAAATTCACTATATTCAAAGCTTCTTTTATTCTGTTTGTTTGTTTGTTTGCTGTTACCCTTACATAATTTTTGAAAACAGCTCATCCTGGGAACTTTAAGGAGGTAAGAAATCATTTGTGGATGTAATGTGTCTGATGATCTTCAAATACATAGCAAATTTTTTGGTCTCAGTAATAGTGCTATTTTCATAAAAGGAGATATATGAAAGATTTCTTGCATAAGTAAGAACTAAAGGGTCCAATTACTTTCATCATTAGCACAAATTTCTAATTTGAAAGGCCAACTAACAGAAAATAATTACCACAACTGGAAGAAAAGGGACATCAATAACTGTTTATGGAAGGGAGTATTTAATGAATCTATGATATGAATAATTTGAACTACTACAAAACAACTCTAAGTTTCATTATAACAGTTGTTGTAAGTTAAAATTGATAAGGTATAAATTGTTTGGGAATGCAGAGGAAACTGTGATAAAAAATTCATTTTGTTGTAAGCCCTCACCAAGCTCAAAGTAAAATTCAATTTGAAATTTCAGAGCCTGGAGAAACTAATGGTTTGGAAAATCAGAGAACTAAAAGTAGAGATATTTAAATTGCTTCTATTTCAGCACTAATAGCTCCATATAAAAAGGCAGAAATGAGTAGAGTAACCTTATTTTCAATGCCTCACAGCTTCAAAAGTAAACTGTTTATATGTTTCTTTTCTGGTTGTTTGCATAATTGGTTGATGTTCCCAGATAGATAGAAGGGACATTTGCTGGAAAGGAAGACATTACATCTTTTATATTCATAAATCCATTTTGTTAGTTCATTTGCAAATATAGACATTTTCTCCCAGAATCAAACAGGCAGCTTTATTTTAATCTGGAAAAATAGATTAAGTAAATTTACAAAACTTTTCATTACACCAAATGATTTGAGACTATAAAATTAAAAGGTATTAGGTAAAAAGACCTACATGATGTGGGATGATTCTTTGATGATGCAGTGAGAGAAACAGAAAAATGTGAAATAAAAGACAGACCATGCCATCAGTGGCCATTAAAAGAAAAAAAAAATTTTATTTATGTCTAATTCTAAAATATATCAGGTGATTGTAGTAAAACACTTTACATTCTAGGGGTCTTACACATACCATTTTAATGATCTCCATGATAAATTCTGTTACTTTCAGAGAACAGATTGAGTTGAAAATGTAATGGTCCTCACACTTTTTGTGTAACCAAACAGTAATTTCAGAAGAACCTTTCTATACTTTCTTTAACTGAAAGAAAGGAGAAGCATCCAACATAGAGGTGACTCCTTGTCTAGTGTACCTGTGGCCAGAGAGGAACTCCATTTTTCAGCCAGCGATAAGTGGGCCTTGGCTTTCCAGTGGCTTTGCATTCCCATCGGAGCTGCTCTCCACTGTCTAGCTGGCTATCATTGAGCTTCTCCACCCAGTGTGGGTAGGCTGCAAGGAAAAATTGCCATGTTAGACTCAAAGATTATAAAGTGGTAAGTCTCTAGCTGATGTGCAAAGACCTAATCAATTAAAAAGCTTAAATTAACGATCTTTACAAGACTTATATTACTCTCAGAAAAAAAGTACACTAAAAAAAAAAAAAAGGTCCAGATCAAAAGAGATGGTAATTAATAAGCTCCAAACTTTAAAGAAAGTGCTGTAATGGTACAAGGTAGTAAGCAGTAACATAACCAACAGTAGAAACCTGCCTGATTTAATAAAGCCTAATGGATTAAATTGTAGTACTATATAATATTGGGTTAATTATTCCTGAATTTAAGACAAATGTTTGGTAGTCACAATAGAACATTTAATGATTCACAAGACTTAGGATATTTGAATTGTGGTAAGGAGGTTAATTGCCATAGGCTGTGTTTCACGTACTTTTCTCAGGTTACAAGGAAATCACTATTCATTTAGCTAGGAGTGATTGTGAATTTAGTAAGGTTTTTGCATATATTTTTGTTAAAGTGTCCTAAGTTTAATTCATGTTTCAAGGGAGAAAATGCTTTTAACATATTTAAGCACAAAACCCACGAGATTTCTGTCACCCACCAGGAGCATAAGTTACACAGTAAATCAATCTTAAAACAGTCTTTTTTTAAAGGCAGACAGCTAATAGCTGTGTATGTGATCACTAGTACCTAATTTCATGAAATAGTCCATCAAAAATCAAGAATATGTTTTTCAGAGAAGTAGAACTTTAATGAGGCAGTCAATCAGATAGCTATTTGTAGGATCTTATAATTTGGAAAACATCATATGACTCAGTGAGAAAGCAAGCATTGATATACAGAAATAAAAATGTATGCTTAAAAGCCAGCTCCTGGGTTTCATACTATATGTAGCCATATTACTTTGTGTAACACAGAGGGTGATATATGACAATAATTAACTTAAGGATATCAAATGCTGGTTTGGGATTTATTTTGGTCTTTTTTTTTGTTGTTGTTTGTTGTTTTTTCCAAATAATAAAGAATAAATAGCTAAAAGGCATAGCTAAAGGGATGTAAAATTCTGCATGGTATGAACAGAAGTCCAGATCTGTCATAACAAAGTCTCTGCTTCAACTGACAGATAACTGATAATGTACTTAAACATGTGGAATTGAGTTTAAAAATAAATCTTTGAATCTATCTGGCATTTGATTGGTCATCAATCAAAGACATGAGAAGATATGAAAAGGCATGACAGGTGACTAACTGTTTCTAGCTTACATCCTGTGCATGGATGATAAAGAAAGGGAATGAGGTGTCTATCATTCCTAAGCAGGTAATAATCTGCTTCAGAGTCCCAGACCAGACATCTGTCAGAAGCTGGAAACATTAGAAGCAGTATCACACACTTCCTTTTTGGTAGAGTAAAACAGAGAGATTGACCCAGCTCCCCTCCCAAAATCAAGACAAAAAACTTTTGCTTCCTTATTTCTCTTATTACAGTCAAGGCAATGCATGAAATCCTCTACATGTGCTCTGCAGTGCTGAATTTCTTCTTTCTGAAGTTATAATAAAGGGTCCACAGAAACCTGCAGAAAGAAACAGGTTTTGGGAGACCCTGTTTATTTGTTCTCTGTTGTCCTAAAAATATAATTTAATTGCATTGTATAGTTGCTGTTTTCATTTTGAGTGCTTCAATATGCAAAGGAAGCATGGTGAGAATAAATTGTTTCCTTTAAAAATAACTACATTAATATGATTCTGGAAGATGAGACAGTGAAACGTGTAGCAAAAAAGTAATAAAAGACAGCCAGTGGTACCATAAAATCATGCAGTTTCAAAGAGGAACTAAGTTGTTCCTATTTATATTTACTTATTTTCACTATTTTGCTCTTCTGTAAATTTTACTATTTGACCCAAAACATATGTAGTCTCACATTTCTATGTTGAATTTATCTCATCATGAACTAGAGTGTCCAGAAAAGGGTATGCACATTTTTACACCAAAACAAAGCTGCCCCAAGCCTGGCCGCAGACTTGTCCTCCTCAGAACTGCTGTTCCCTACCCTTTGTCTGTGTCTGTCTTGCCAAAAAAATTGTGCCACAGGTTTTCTTCTGAAACTACAAACTTGCAAATCACAGTGGCATGACTGATTGGTCAGAACAACCTTTTTCCATTAGTAGAGGTATTTCTACTCTAAATTTTCCCCTCATAGCCTAAGTGGCCTTTGGAGTCACATTTTTCAAGCTGTTGAACTTGCCATCAGTGAAGGCAAGATTCCCACTCCTCTGAGAATAAAGTAGCAAAGTAATAGGTTGATGTAGCTGAAATAGAGCTAAAAGCATGATTGAGAGAAATATTGTTCATCACTTTTTGGCTTCTATTTCTCTCTATGTACTCCTTACTTTATCACAGAGGATTCCCTCTCTACTTGTTAGCAAGGGTCACTCCCCATAAAATCTTAACCCTTGTTTTAAAATCCTATCAGTACTTTTAAAGTTGAAGCATTTAACTGAATGTACAACCTCTTACTCAATGTAACATTTTTGGGTCTTTTTTTTTAACATAACCCTGATATATGTGCATAAAAAAAAAACTTGGTTCATAATCACACTTTATTTTAATTAGAAAATTTAGCCAGATTTCAAAAGTAGTAATTCCTTTCTTTTCTTATAAATGAAACACTCTTCTTGGGAAAAAGCAGGCGTCTGCTTGTTTTTTAATCTGTCCAATGAGGAGCTTTGGGTTGACTGTGAGAAGAGAAGGATTTTGCATTTTAGCGTCCAATAGTCTTTATGAGTACTGTGCCAGAGCTCTTATACTGTGTTTCTGAAATTTTAAAATCACCATCATGTGATTTATTTTATGCTGTATTTCTGCTCCTGTTTATTCAAGGATATCAGAATGTTTATGTTTTGTAAACATAAATTTGAAATGAATCTGCAAGCTTACAGGCAAATTTTTAAATTGTCTATGTAAAATGAAATTAAGGTGAAGAAAATTTAGATTATTTCTCAAAATTTTAAGCACTTTTTTGTCTGAGACAAAATAAACAAAAAATTTTAAATAGACAAATAATTTAAAATAATGTTCTAAAATGTGAATAAATACAGAGTTTGGGAAGAAAAAAATTTATTTTCCTGTATATGGGATTAATTGGGAAGATTTAAGCAGAAGAAGCATATTAAGAAAGATAAGTGAGAAAATCAAGATAGAACATTTAAAACTAATTTACTTTTTTTACTACTAAATCTCTTCTCTTGCCAGTTTTACTGTGTGGGACTAACCTGTAGTGGCAGGGGTGGACTTTTTTCCCCTTCAATTTTTATAGGGAAGTAATTAAAATAGATTTTAAAATCAGTATGGTCAGTTACACTGCATTACTGCATTACAGAATATTTCTGCTGTCAGATGCTTGTTCCACTCTTGTGTTACGGCGAGCCTTCCCTCCAGCTGCCAGGAAGGCACTGCTATGTGCAAAATGAGGGAACTGATACAGCTAAAAGAAAAACAGCCAAAAATGTGTTTTTATAATCACTTCACATCACCATCCCCTGCTGATCCTGGCAGTAGTGAGTAGGAAACATAGAAAAAACCCCAAAAAGTTAAGAGTGAGAGGGGAGCAGGAATTGGTCATACCAGTGCTTACCATTGGGAAAATGCTATGAGAAAGAATTTGAGGAGAATAAAAAAGGCTAATGGCAAATTTATCCACTCATGTTTTAGTCTTGTGCTCTCTTCTATTAATCAATTTGAGCTTGAATAAAATTTCACAGAAACTTACAGGATGAGCAGATCACTTGGGGGAAAATCACACCTCTCAAAATAGGTTGTAACGCATAAGAGGATTCCTGGCATTGTAAAAATTATGTTATTAATGCCTACAGCTGAATTTCCAGTAAGTGCTGAGACTACAATAATCTGAAGTTGTCAGCATCCGAAACACTGCTTTCTGAACAACATCCAAATTGTCAGCTGCATCAGGCAGTAATGGTGTATCTGGATTGCAGCAGCAAGTAAGAAGCAAGAAATCACTAGTTTGTGATTAAATGTGACTAGATAGGCAGACTGGGTGTCCTGGGCTTTCTCCAAACTGCTCTGTGGTGACCCAGATCAGATGCAACTGACAGGATGAAGAAGATTCAAACAGACAGCGAGTGAGTTCCTACAGAGATATGGAAATTGTGAGACCGCAGTATGACACAGCTGGTCCTACAGACTGCTCAGAAATTTTACAAGAAACCTCTGGTAAAGAAATGACGGCATACATCTGAATTTCTGAGCCAAAGTAATCATTGCCACCTGGAGGAATAAGATGTCAGTGAAAAGACAGTGAGCTTACAGGTAAATAATTCATGTTGACTGTTGTTATGAGCAAAAGGTACAGCAGAAAAGGTCGTTTCAGATAATGCCCCCAAATCCTGCAGCACCAGCTGTCAGCAGGGGAATCTGAGAGTTTTGTGAAGTAACATTTGGCTCAATCTTGTGTAGAAGCCTTCTCACACAAACCCTCTCACACCTCTGGAAAGAGTAACCAAAGTTTGTAGGCCAGTGAGACACTGATGCTCTCTCCACGAGCACTGAAGGCTGAGAGTGGCTCCGTGGGGAGTATTTTATCTTGCCAAGGAAAGGCACCTGTGGGGGGCTAGTAAAGCCTGTGCTTCTTGTCCTGCTGTATTGGAGGTCACTGCTGGTATTGTCCACCTGAAAACCCCCTGTAACCTGTTCTGACCTTGCTACCTGCTGATGCAAATAGGTGAAACTTAATGTACTAGTCTCACATATCTGTTAATAGGGGAGTGAGACAATAAGTGAACTCTCTCCCTAAAGTGTTAAAGAAGTTGTACTAAATTATTGCAAAAAAACCTCAATGAGCTAAATTTGTGCTTTATCCCTTAAAGGTAGGGACTCTAAAAATATAATTTAGACAAAGGTGGAGAATGAAAAATTAATATTTCTATCTACACAGAATACAACAAAACTAACATTGTAAATGTATTCCATGTATTTGAGTACCAGCTTCATTTCTGCTCAGAGCAAAAGGCTAATGAGAGATGAAGAGTTATGTAGAACACTATATCGTGTTTGCTGTCACTTTATGGCACAGATCTGTATGGTGTTCTTGAAGAAATAATTTCATTTTATAGCATCTTACCTTCTCTCTTGAAGAGCACATTTTATATTCTTTCAACTGTGAAAGAGGGAAGCAGTGATAATTATAACACTTTTATACACTGCTTTGGCATCTAGTAGTTTCACAGCTCTAAAAAACAGGTAGGAAGTGTATGAGATGTATGGGATACATCTTATAACTCAAATTAAATTTTCTGAATTTCTTACATTTTAAGAAACATTGTAGAGACAGACCAGCTGCTAAATTCCCCTGGCCCTCAGGTGCCTGGCAGGAGCCGCTATACTTCCATGGAAGAAATTTTTAGCAAGAATTTGAGAAATATCAGTGGAGTATTGTCATAGTAGGAGGCATAGAGTAGGTGCTGGGCTTTTGTTGACTGTTGTTTTCAGCAAAAGTCTTATAAAACCTTTGCTGCAAGTGCAAGATGGAAAATCTGAAATTAAATGCACAGACTGTCATATTAACCATCACATAATTTTTCCAGCATATACAAAAAATTGAAGAAAAAAGACTGCCCTGGTCTAGGTGGATGAGAACCAAAAGCAAGGAAGGAAGCATGATTCAGAGATATACTCACTAAAATCAACTGAGTTAAGATAAAGACATTGGAAAGCCAGAGGAGATGGAAAATTGATTAAGGTCCTGAAAATATTGACTTATGTGGAAAATAAACAAAATATACTATCCTGGTCTAGAGTTATTTGACGGAAGTGTGTAACAAAGACAGAGAACTCTTCATAGTTGATAATGGGGAGAAGGTATTAGGAGCCATGGGCTGAAATCAGGAAAAGAAAAAGAAAATTGATTAGGAGGAGAAACTTCATAGACATATCCATTAGCTTGAGGATCTATCTAAACTGTAGCATTTGGAATTCTATTGGCTGGGATCTTTGAAGAGAGAAACCAATTCAGTTTGAAAGATCTGTTGCATAACCTCCCACAGAGGACCTTTTCTGCTAAGTATTTAAGGTTGTAGGGTTCATGGAATGATAGAAAGTAGTGTGGCTTAAATTGATTAGACGCAGTGTGACTCAAGCTTACCTGTTACATATGCCAAACTTTAACTTGTAAGTATTCATGGTTGTATTGTATGTACTTGTATGTATTACATATGTACTTGTATGTATTACATAGGTTTTTGTTTCTGGACCCTAGAATGCAGCAACAGTATAATATAGAATTCATGGGGTTTGTCAAATATTTTTATTTTCAGGGTTCCTTTTTTATTTTCAATCTGATGCATGACTTAATCTTTTATGGACATTCAGTTTTTTTTTTTTTGCTTCACTTTGTGAAGATCAGAACTTTTGGAAATTGTGCAAGCCTAGACTGAAAATTTTCTGGAAGAAACGAGTCTTTCTTAAGTTCTCTTTCCAGTACAATGAACTTGACAAAGCTCAGCACCCAAGCATAGCACAGGTAAAATGTTATTAAAAGCATTTTAATAATCTTAAAACATTTACAGCATTTTTTTCTGACAGATGATTCATGTTTAGGTTGCTTGTCATTGTTATATCCTAATGAAAAGAAAGACTTGCAAAATTATAGCTCTATGCTTTAATTAAAAAAAATAAAACAAATCCCATATGAAATTATATTTAAGTCAATTCTTCTAAGAAGTCAACATTATTTATGTTTCAGACCTTAATGCAATATTAAGAAATAGTAATACATACCTTAACTCAAAACTACTGTTGGTATAAGATGCATACTCTATATATCAAGGTATCTTGTTTCTGCTGATCCTTGGAATGTTTCACATGTAATCAAAGTCTTAAGTGTGGACAAAGCATTTCAGGACAATACTGTGTGCAGTTACACTTACTGTATACTTGTAGCTGTCCTCTGAAGACATTTCTTCCACGAGAGTTTTCAGCCTTACATTCATACATTCCTGAGTCCTCTAGCTGCACATTAGGTATTTCAAGCACAGCTTGGGATTTTCTCAGGCGGGCTTTACTTGGATTATGACCATTTACTTTCCTCCAAGAGATTGTTGGAACAGGGCTGAAATATTTAGTAAAATTAATGTTAACACTCTTCCACTATTGAGAATATAGATTCTGTTATCTGGTAGTTGAAACACTTAATAATCTAAGTAGCAATAAAGCATAATCACAATTAAGGTTCATATAATGGTTGATCTAGTTCACTTTCTATAGGGATTCCTTAATAAATGGATTGCTACATGGAATATGTCTCTTTCATCCACAGGGGAGGCTGTTTTTACTGACATCAAATAAATCACTTTAAATCACTCTCTCTAGAGTTTCTTTAGGACTCTATGCTTTACTCCTGAATGCTATCACTCCATAGGTCAATAAAAATAACTTCAAAACTTGGATGAACTTAGAAAATTCCAGAACATCCCAATTTTCCTGCAATGAAACTGCAGTTCGGGTCAATCAATAAAAATATCTGTCTAGGTGGGGAATTTCTTTTTCGGGTAAATTTAAGTGACCGCAGTTCGGACACATCTTTCTTACAATATTATTCAAATTGCAAAAATGGTTGTATGACAAGGCATATTAATGGCACTGCTGTTCCTGTCTCACAGCATTAAAATTTGCTTGTGGCAGCAGAAGGGTTTTTCACTGCAACTTGCTGTTCCACAGAGGTCTATGAGGATCTTGGGTCATTTACATTCATACTTGGGGAAAAAATGCCTTAAATAGTGTTTGTACTCATAAAATTTTCTTTTTAGCTCAAAAACTCATCAGCCATTGTGCACCCAGTGGGCCTTATGGTACAGACATACATTTTTCTAAATATGGCAGGTATGTAAGAGGTAAAAAAAAAAGAAAAAATAGAACTGTCAATAAAAAATATTTGATTGTGAGCAGAAAACTGGGCTGCTTCAGGTACTCCACAAGAAGCTTGGAGGACACCATAACAAAATGGAACTTTTTGAAAAACATATTTTGTATTTATTTCAAGTCTAAGCTTAGATACAAACACAGGGCTTTGTGGCAGTCTAGATGAGGAAAAGCACTTTATAATAGTTCAAATTTATTTAGTTTAAATTCAAAACTGCTATGAATTGCTGTCATGATTTGCTGACTTTCACTTGCTACAAATGTATGTAGTTTCAAATATATGTAGTACAAATGTATGTACTTTCTCTTAATATTTCAGGGTATCCAATTTGAAGCACAAAAAAATAAGCATATGACAAGCAAGTTCTGGTTACTCTTAAAGCAGTTAGAATCATATGCAGTGAATTACTGCAGTTGTATTCAAACTTGCAGACAAGATACTCCAAATTCTAGTATTTCATAGAGATTAAGACAATTCCCAAACTCGTACTTGATTATCAGAAGATTTGTCTAATTTTAACTCCTGAGTACCACAGATCACTGAATTTTATTGAGCCTATTAACATCATTACCTTACAAAACCAACATATAATCCAATATGGAATTCATTTTAATATACCAGAAAGAGAAAAGAATTATTTCTCTTATCAGTTTGCTGCACTGATTAATTAGCCTGACAAAATGAACTTTACTGTGAAAGTGTATGTATTCATCTCTGGCATGTCATTCCTGCAATATTTTGTTATTATTGCAAAATGATCTTTTATCACTGTCTGTCACAGAAGAAATACCTGTACGGAATAGTTTTGGTTTCTCCTTGCTAGACAAAACAGGATGGTCTCTTTTCTCTCCAGCACTCCAGTTATAGATATATTTTTCTTTTTATAAATGTTTTTGGATCATGTGATAGGTGTGGATCATAGGACCTCTTTTTTTTTTCTTCTCAATCACCATAGAAACTTTGTAGCTTTCTCATTTTTAACCTAAAATTAATTTCTTGATGACTGATTTCAAATTTTGGCATCTTGTGGGTTTGGTTTGAGGGCTCTTTTACAAATTGTATCGTTCTGATTTATAAAGTGTATTTCCTATAAGAAGTTATTTTACAAACTTTGCAGTTAGAAGACCAAAAGAACTTCCTGTTCCTATCTGATTAAAGTACTTCAACATGTTAAATTTTAAATATGAAGGGTATCTTTTTCTGATGCACTAGTAAAACTTTCTGTCTTAGTTCCACCAGTTATGTTATCCCTTAACTACATGTTTTATTTGCTGTACTTTAATACCTGTATGTATATATCAGACATAGTACAAATAACAATCTTAGTTTCTTCTTCTCCCTTCTTTAGCTCTCATATTTAATTTCTTTTTGCACACTTCATTCTGATATTCAAATTTAGACTCTGTCTTGAGTGACTTGTGGAGATTGTGCAAGTCTTCTGTTTTACATTCAGCTTAAAGAGTTAGCTCCTTTTTTTGCTTGTCCTCTTTTTATACGGAATATAATTGTGTCATGATTTCTGGCTGCCAAACATCCACCGTGGACAGATAACAGTTTAACTGATCATTATTTATCACAACGCAAGTCCACAGTAGGAATAGGATTCTTTATGTTGGTACAGTGTAATAGGACTCAGCAACTGCTGCTTTATGACTGAAATGAGTGTACAGATATATTTTATTTGGGACCTTAAGGGTGTCATGCTTGCTGCCTTTTGATAGTTATTTGGCCTTCAGCCTTGCTTCCAGTAAAATCAGTTAGAAAAATGCTTTTTCTCTATTGTAATGGAAGAAAAGGGGTTCTGCTGAGTAGCATTAGTGAAAGGATTTTTTTGGTGGTGTATATTTCTGAGAAAAAGTCAAGAGCTTATAAACAATGAAAATTGTCTCATTTAGCTGCTACGAGATTATTCTGAAATTCACGTACTTGGAAAATTTCCTTTAAATGGCATTTAACAATTTTTTTTAAAATTTGCTTTTGTGTTTCCTGCAGCAAGTTAATATGTATAACATGGCAAACACAGAGGAAACTGGTTATCTGGTTCATAAGGAAGCATATTTTAAAACAACTCAGTTATTTCTTCATCAGTATGAGTTAGTAAGTGGAATTTTTCAAGGAGATAAAGTTACTTTAGCTGTGCAGATTTAATGATTTCAAAGAAAAGTACTCCCATATTGCAAATCAGTATTTGCAGACAACTTGTAGTTCTGTTTAATGAAGCTTATTTTCCTTGCATAACTCACAAGTGACATATGAATTTTACATCTGAAATAAAAATATATCTATACCTATTTCTCCTCTGTGACTTCTGTGAGAATGAAATTAAACATATGAATGAGAATGTGAAAGAATAAAATTGTGTGACTGTTCTAGAAAACTCCTGAAGTTCACCATAAAAGCCAACTAACATATGCACATTTTTAATCTTTTCAAATGATCCACAGCTTTTTGAAAAATAGAGTAACTGCAGAAGTATTTCTAGCATTAATATGAGTTTAATGTAATATGCAAAATTACTGAATCTTATAACCAATGTAACCCATTTCTATTTTGGTCTCAGCAGATATTTATGGGAATACAGTTTCCTTGTTTATTGTAGCAACATCCACATTCAACTCCTGTGAATAAATTTATTTGAGCTTCAGTTGAGTTCAAAGACAAGATTTCTCCTCACTTTTAGAAAAAAAATCACCTGAATACTACTGGTAAATCTTAGTACCACCAAGAAAAACCTTACTTGATTTCAGAAATACAATCTTTAAACTTGTCGTTATTCTAGATTGAAATAAAAAACCTAAGTGGTCCCTGGTGACTGTGACAGACATTACTGCGGGCTTGTACACTTTGAGTTTGAAGAAAAAATGAGTCATAATTTTACTTTTGCATTTACAAGAGATTATGAGAGTTGGTTTTCAGCAGTATATTATTTGGGATGAGTGCTGTTGAATTAGTTGGAATGCTTCACAAGTCTCAATAAAACATAGAAATAAAAACGTTTAAAAATTATTGGAAGCTGTTCTTCTTCCTGTCAATTTCATATGTGAAAGAATTTTATGACATACCTAAAGTCCATGTTTATTTTGAGAAAGGGGAGAGGTAGAAATAGGAATAATGTCTGAAATTTAAAATACCCTTTCCTTGGATCTGAGCTCTTAGGATTTTAAGAATATTTTAAATAGGAATGCACAGATTACTTTTTCTGTACTTGGTTGGTACAGATTGATGTGATATTTTGAAATATTTTATCTACTACAGTAATTTCAATTCCACTCCACACGATTTCTCTTTACCATGCATCACTGTTCTGAGCTATGTCTTCAAACCCACAGGTGTACATCATAATATATCTTGAAAACTCCTGCATGCCTATGGGGACTAGAAAAAAACCCTTTTTTTTTCTCATGCCTTCCTGTCTTTCAACTGTATTAAATATCTTTCATTATTATAGGATAATTATGAGGGCTAAAATGTTGAGGACTATAATGAAATTCTTTCTCATCTGGTTTTCAGGAATGCTTATCAACCATGGATATCTACCTTTAGAATGTCCCATATAAGTCAGAGTTAACCACTTTTTCTCTCATTTTGTTTTTAAAATATAGTTAGTACTGAAATGCATGAAATACAGCAGCCATGAGTATGGTGATTTAAAAATTAAAAGAGAATAGAAACAAATGATGATGATCTTGAAGCCAGTGTGCAGGAACAAGTCCAGGTCTGCAAGTCTCTTCAACAGATGCCCATGACTGTGCTAAAAATATCTATTGCATATATGAGTGTCATGTATTAATGTGGACATGCCTCCACTTATCACCATTATTAGCTTGTTCTTTATGGCACAGAGCAAGGACAGTGCCTGCTTGGCTGCATATCCAGCTCCACAGCATTTTCTTCACACTTTAAATTATGGCATGTTAGAGCATCTCTAGCATCTAAAATAGTGCCATGTATAAAGATGATTCATTTTCTATAATGGTTCATTATTTGCAGTGAATTATACTCCAGAGTTCCTCTTTACTGGTTGATCAGAGACTAAACTGATGTCTCAATCTTCACACTTAACTATTCAACAGCTAAATTTAGATAATGTAGCTGTCTAATACCCTAAGTTAGGTGGTATAACCAATGGTTTTGGTGATTTAAATGTTTTTCCAAATCCTTGAATTTGAGTTAATCATGAACAAATGAGTCACCTGATGAAGGTGTAATCAAACAAGACCACGATAGGCAAAGGTATTGGTTTGACAAATAGAGAAGAAAGCGGAAAAACTATTCCACAACCTTTTGGGTTTGCATTTAAAATTTAGGTAATGGTGTTTACTCCTGATGAAATGGCAATAGCACAGGTAAAAATTTAATAAGAAAGAGCTGAGTATCTCCTCCTATGTATTCAGTGTTGTCCTCATTGCAAAACTCCATATTATATTCCTGCCATCACAGGATTGTGAATGGTATTTATATGGTGGGATTGAGGAGGTAATGAGCCATCATGTCTGTTAAAAATGATGGAAATAAGCTCTGGTTTTTCCTCAACAATCCAGTAACAATTTTTTCTAGTCTCTGTATCACACCCTACCTCAGCATGTCTCTGGGGGCATTCTGAAGTGGACATCATTCTAAAAAATATTAAAGACCTAACAGGTAAATTATCACCAGCCCGTGACTTGATCAAGGCTGTTGAGAAGAGGAATCTGTAACAACTCGAAAAGCAAAAGACATATATGATACCTACTGTTTTACTAAAGGGGGTAATACATAAAGAATCCATGATTTTAAGAGACAATGCTTTGAAGCAGAAAATTTCTTTGAAAAGATGACATATTTGGCAGGTGTTCATACAGATCTTCAGGGCCACAGTACTGCAATGGAACTGTGTTTATTTGCCTTGTGTTATTCCATAACTGAATTTTTGTGTCATTTTTCTCTCTTCTAAATTTTTCCCAGGCAGATTTTCTTTAGCTAGCACATTGATCTAGGATGTCCTGACTCTGCTGTACAGGTATGACCAGTGTATGTGTGCAGATTCAGAAGATCAGGAAGACTAGTTATAATGAGTCCAAAAATCCCAAAAATTGTGACATACCATCAATGAGGATGCAAATGTAAACAAAAATCTAGCATGTCTAAAGAGTGCAAGATGACTTTAAACCCACTGATTAGACACAGAGTTTGAAGACAATGAGTGTGATGATTTCTAGAAGTGTTGCATTTAAGGCTCTTGTGCCATAGTACCATATACATTTATTTGTTTGTGGCAAATCCATAAGAGAAATATAACAGTGGTAACTCTGGTGACTTTCTCCTGAGAAATGCTAGAATTTTTTTCCTTCTGATCCTCTCAGACTCTGACACAGACAGAAAGTCTACACATATGCTCCTGGATAGTAATTTTGGAATAACAATAAAAAAACTCCTCAATCTTTAAACCTACAGTAAAGCTGCAAAGCTGTGCAAGTTACTGAACAGTTTTTAGTAACATTTATAAATTTTCAAGGGTTCTCAGAGAGAAAGAAAAGAGATTGGTAATATTGCCTCTTCAAGAATGTCATTCTGCTTACAGGGACTTAGTTTGGTAGGTTTTTCTCCCACTTCCATTATGCCATACAGTAAAAGCAATCAAATTTAAATTTTAGGTTTAGTGTGAGGTAGAATGAAGCCTGGGAGTGCTACTCAAGATTTACTGAAAAATCTTTATTATATTGCTATGAATGACTGCAATATCTGTAACAGTATTACAAAGTCTATTACAGAACAAGTCCACTTAGAAGAAAACAGAAACAAATCCAGCCTGAAAATCAGGAACAGAATCCAGTCTGGCTCTAGCACCTTATAACATAAATACTTATTCAGCACGAGCTGAAAATGAACTTGAAATTGATGGAAGTCTTAGAAATATTTATTTGATATAAAAAATATGTGCTATCAAAGGGAAAAAAAAAAAAAGAAAGAGAATCCTGGATGTATTTTTGTCATATAAACAAACTCAACTTGAGGATGTCATGTCTGCATTTAAAAAGATGAGATGTCCTCTCATCACAACCTTATCCTGAGGGGAAAAGACAGCCCTATTTATAACATTGACAAATGTTCTGTAGAGAGTATTTATTCCTTCTTGCAAGTATTTTGTTATCAATAAAATTAAAAAGTGGCTTCTAAAGCTTCCAGATCTGACATCTGATAGGATTAATAAAATATTTTCCAGTAGAGAGAACTGGTGTGAAGGGACATGGAGTAACATGATTTTTTGTCCTATGGAACTTAGAACCAGGTACTTCTGTATCAATTTTTGTGTATACTGTGCAGTTTCATTTTGGGCAAATAATGAAATCAGATTAATACTCTATGGCATGGTTTCTCTGTTTTAAAAAGAGAAAACAAACAATTCATGCCTCTGTGGCCTGTAGATGAAAAATAGAACATCATGCTAAACCTTGGTTTTGATGGTAGAGGCAAATTACTACCTTTGGACTTCTATGCTGTGAATTAGCTTGAGGCTTGAAAAATGTTAAATTATTAGCATGCCTTGTTCCCACAGTAATTCTGCTATATGTAGGAAAACGACTAAATATTTCAATCCAAGTTTCAACAATGAATTGGATGTATAGCACCTAGAATGACTTATTTAATGCCAGGTTACCTTTAATATCAAAGGTGTTTCTGTGTGCCACCATTACTGTGGGGAAAGGAAAGGACTGTTTAGTGCTCACAGAAAAGCACAAGTAGCTTAATATTTTCCAAACGACAACAACTAAGCAACTTCCAGGGCTGAATGGCTATTCCGTGAGCTATCAGAATCCTTAGCAAAGAGACATTCCCTGAGAAGCTTCATACAGTAGTCCAAGGAAAAGACAGCTTATCCTCAGGGATAAAAAGCACAGGTGTGCTGACATAACCCAAATGCATTGACAACAGAACTGTCATACTTAGCTCTAAAAACAATGAAGCCTCATTTATATCCCAGATGATGTTCTTTTTTATTTTGTACGCATGTATGTATGTATATCTATATATACACACCAGTGAAGCATGCTCTGTTCCCAGATCTGCTAATACTCATCTGCTGCTTGCTGCCTTGACTGCTCACTCAGGCCAATGCCCCTGGGTTTCAGTGTAGTGCAGTTAACAGAGGCTGATTTTGAGTATCACCATCACACTAGCTCTGCTACAGTTTAGCACCACACCAGAGCTGAAGCAAGATGTGGATTCATGTTGATAACAAGAAGACTTAGGTTAGAAAATAGTCTGATCTCAGAATAGAAATCCTCATGAGACTTTTTTTGACACTAGATTACTGGGAGGGAGTCTGGTTGCAGGAACATTTTATCTGGTTCTCTTGGCTGTCCATAAAAGGAGATGCCTTCTGCCAGGTCTGGGGGAAGAATCTTGGAAGACCTGTTTGGAAACATCCAAGACCAATAGGTAATACTGGATTTGCCAAGATAAGCCAACTAGAGGACAGAAGTCAAGGAGAAATATGTGGAAGGCTTGGCTGACAGTTTTAACTGGTGATCCGAAAGTAAAAAGCCTTATTTTACAGATTTGAAGTGTAGAGAGGGTTAAACTCAGTCCCTTGAAGTTAGGAAATAATGGTGCAATGCTGGAATCTTCTATACCCCTGTGTGTAGAGACCAGATGGATAACTGCATGTGCTAGATGGAGAAGTGTGCAACCTGGATCTGTGACTCATTATAACATTACTGTTTATCAACTTCTTGTTCCTCCAAAAATCTCATATAATTATGTGGCAGATGGAGAAAAAAAAGGAATCAGGTACTATGAAACCTCTGACCAAAGATTCATTCCTGGGTGCCTTTAACCCTCTTTCCTGAAATTGTTCTCTTCATGAATACATTATGTACCAGATCTCACTGAAACAGCCTTTTAAAATGTGGACTTGCAAAGCCTATCTTTTTGTACCTGCAAAACTGTTTGCAATATATAGAAAACTGCTTCATAGCCATTACCCTGTGTCATTGGCTTAATGAGCTGCACGAGCAAAAAATAACTTCTTCAGAAACTTCATGCAATTCTCCACAGCTACATTCAAATGCTTTTCACCAGACCATAAAGACTTTTTATTTGGCCATTCTGATCTTTGCTTAGGTATTATACCTATCCAAACACTTTGCCTTTTTTTTTCTGCATATTGAAAAATATGTAGTAAGCTCTCCCTACATAGAATAATAGAATTGTTTGAGTTGAAAGGAAACAAAGATTATTGAGTTCCAGTCCCACTGGCATGGGCAGGGACACCTTCCTCTAGACCAGGTTGCTCAGAGTCCCATCCAAACTTGTCTTAAACACTTCCAGGATGGTGCATCCACAACAGGTATATAGTCTGCAATGAAAATGTTGATAGTGCCATGAAACAAATAATAGCATTTCTAATAAAAGCTCAAGATCAATTAGAAAAATCAGAAAAGTCTGGTAAAAGGAAAACAGGAACAGAAGGTAACAAAACTACTATATTTAATGGATTTAAAACTTTGAGACATTTGTTAATTTGGATTGATTCAGAGTTCATGATTTCAACAGAATATTTTTGAATGCTTCTTAGATTAAAAGTCATAAACTTAATTAATTTGTATTACTTAAATATATATAGCTTCACCTTCTTTTTATTTCATTTAATTTAGAAAGGAAGATTTTAAAAAGACTTTCAGCTGTGTTCTTGCAAGCCATACTACATATGGGATAATTGTTTACAACTGAGTTATAAATCCCTTCCAAACAAAGTTAACAATAGAATTATTAAGGCAATATTAAATATGACAAAATGAAAAACAGGTCTATCAAAACTGCCTCATTTTAATTCAGTAACAAAAATAAATAAATACTGTTAATTTATTCTTATCATTAACTAAGTATACGTCAAAACAAAAACATAGTTTTAACATTGCCAAAGTGACATAACCTAACATTTAAAAAGAAAGTTGGTATATTACGTGTATGTTACCATTGTACAGAAATAGAATAAGCTTAAAATAGCCTCTCAAAAATACAGAAAAACAAGCCAATGGGTCATAAGAAAAATTGTCTGTCAGCACGGTTGTTTATTGATGCTTTTGATTCAAATATCTCTGTGTTGATCTATATGGTTTAAAAATAACCATAGTATAAATAAAGCGATGCATAAAGCTTTTTGTTTGTTTGTTTTTAGTAAAGCAATCCTTTTGGCAGTCTATACAGCCCTTATTTTAAGAGCAAAGATTGAAAACTCCGGTAATCTACAAGTACTGCAATACTGCAGATCTTGTAATTTGTTTTAATGAGAAATAGAATATGATTACTCACTCAAAATTGGCTGCTGGCACTATCATAATACAAATTCAATTTTTTTTTCTGACAGAGCCAGAAAGCCAATGGAATGTGACTTTTATATGGAAAATTCAGTAGAAGTCTGGTATAATGCACAAACAAAAATGCACTGAGGAAAAAGCTGAAGTGTGAGGGTCAGGCAGGGCGTGTGTATAACACACAGTTTAAAATTTAAAAATCTGTGTGAAAGAGTTTGAGTAGAATTATTCATATAGAAGCAAGAAGACAACTTAGGCATATATACCAGAAAGAATAATAAAGGGAAAAAACCAAAGATGTTTCTTACACTTGCACTTTTCTTGCTTTCCTCTTTGGCCAAGGGTCTGGGCTCATTGAAGAGGACAGGAACTTACAGTTTTTCATGCCAACTTGGACAAACCAGTCCTGTATTATTTCTCAAACTATGAAAACTTGTTCATTTTGAGGCTTCAAAATAAAAAGCATATTTCCATCTATGCCTGCCTTTAAGTCCTGTATTTAAAATGATAGTGCTAAAATTACTTATAAGTAAGGAAGAGCTGAAGGATGCTTGGGTGGCTGCCACTGAAGTGCTTCATTAATGAATGTGTCATATAGTGGGGATGGAATTCACAGTTCTTTTGCATATCAACAGCATTAATTTCATCTCTTTCTAATGGGCAGCTAAATGAAGGCACCAGCATTATTTCTTTGAATGAAGGGCATGTAAAAAGAAATTAAAGAATGGACCAGTAGCCTTTAGATGCTCCTGAAAGCAAAGTCAGCAGCACTTGAGAGAAAATTAAAATGGCAACCTGCTGTCACAGAAGGCAGTGTCTGAAAAGTTGCATTTCTGGAGCAGGAAAAGCCAAGAATGCTGTAACTTGTGCAAAAGTGTCAGCTAGGAAAATGATATCTTCTCCACCAGAACTTCTCTGAAGAACAAGGTCATCTGTCTTCCTGATTTACATAAGAAATCTAAGGTCTGACACTGAAATGGACATAAAAAATCAGGACTATGTTGACTACAAACAGAAACCTCATTATCCACTAGTTCATTTATTAGTTTTACAAAAAAATTAACTTGTTTTTCAAATAAGAGAAGACACAAGAAGTGAAAGTTATTACTCAAAAGCAAACATTAATGTATCGCTGTTTAGAATTATATTTATTAATTTAGATATTTTGAATTCTTCTGTTCAGATTTTTTCTTTTTATTTTCAATTATTTATTTTAACAACATTTTCTATAAATACTAACCAGGATGTAGCAATTCTACAAATTAAAAAGAAGTATTTTTGCTATTGTGGAAAGTTAAAAATAAATGGAAAATGTTAATACCTTGTTATTGCCAGCATTCTTTTAGCATGTTTTTTTAAAAATATGATCCCCTGATTTGTAAGGGAACAAAAAAAATTCAAGTATTTATAATAGAAATTACATAATTAAATGAGTGGCAAAAACATATCTGTATACTATATATAGGTACATATATGAAATATAGATGTCACTGAAACGTAAGTTGTGTAGATGTGGCAGTGAATATGTTTATAAAAAGCAGACTTGGGCCAGTATATGTATCCAGCACAAAAGGTCACTTAATTGCAATATTCATACTTTGATATAGATCAGTAAATTTTATTTGGCTTCTCTGTTTTTCATGTCTTGTTAAACCTCAGCAGTAAATCACTGATTTATGCAGTGATTTCTTAGACAATGACTGATGCTCATGATAAGAATCACTATCTAGTGCAAATTAGATAATCTTGAGATATTTCACTCCTTCATTGCTTTGCATTTTTTAGCAGTTACAAAGTCTGTTTGTAAGTGGCATCAATAACATAATATTTTCACTTGTAACTGAATCAGCTACATATTGTTTGGATCAGAATAAAATTCTTCTCAGAAAATTTATCTCTGTCAAGCAATTAAGATATTTGACTTTAGTTTGAAGACAAAAGCTTCAGAGCTTCATTTATTTAATTCTTTCAGCCATAGTGACTGACAGTGCTAAATAAACATTATAATAAATCATTAATCTGTAACTGAAGATGAGGATCTTCCTAGAATATTTGCCAAATGCCTACTTCAGGAAATCTCACTGGAACATTTGTCATTCTCGCAATTACAGTGGAGAGAGCACAGTATTTCAGACAGATAAATTAATGCATGAGAAAACAAGCAGCATATTGGTTTTAAGACTGTAATAAACCCAGGGCTATTTACAATAAGAATTCAAAATATCAAATTTCAAAAACCTAAATAAAAAAGGAACAAATTAGTGGTTGCTTCAGTTTAGCAAATGGGACCCATGGCAATGTAACAAGCAACAACCTCTACAGGGCATTAGGAACAAGAAATGGGGACAAAAAAAGAAAATTATGAAAATGAATAGGAAATTTGATGCATATCTACTTCTCACCTCAGCCTCCAGGTTTCAAATAGTGCCTGAAATGTCATTCATGTAATTATTACCCTATCAAATTGAAAGCAATTTCAGCTCAGCTGATTTGATTGTGCATTAATGGCTGGGAAAAGAAGATAAGGAATGTGCATGGTAAAAATAGCTGCCCATTACTATAGCAGCAAATGGGGTCTTATTAGGAAACCTTAAATTCCTTGGTCATTCAGGTAATCTTGATTGTTTTGTTTATTAGACATTAGCACCAAGTAAAAAAAGATGAAATAACCTAATCAAAGTCCTTCCTGTCATCTTCACCTTCCTTTTTGAATAGTGATTGGATCTTTTTTGAGAGAGTTTACTAAATCTCACAGTGCTGAAGGTGGAAGCTATCAGTAGGTCTGTTTCTTGCCTTTCAGTGATGGTTGCAGAGAACAATGTGTGTCATACCTCCTTTTCACTGGAAAGTTGACTCGTAATCTGTCAGCAACTGTAATTTAATTCCAGCAAAATGAGGAAAATAAGAAGTAATATGTTGGTTACTTCTTCAACCATAGCCTAGAGTCTAAAAGGGCCTTGTTGCCAACTATTGACTTGGCAGTGTTTCTGACAGGAGAGAGCCTGGAGCCATCAGCTTTTTTTCCTCATTTATTTCAGCATCTCAGGGAATCTCTCCATTAATTGCTTTCCTGTCCTTCACTCTCATTTTTACTATGTAAAACATAAGACTTGTGTTCTACCCTACAAAAGTTCTTGTCTCACATTTTTTTTTCTAGACTATTGCTTACATTTATGTTGGGACTGAATTTGCAGAAGCTGCTGTTGCTATAGGCTCCCTCAATGTGGGCTGTGGTCTCCCAGCTTTTGTTTGGACTGGTTTGGCTATGTCCTGTTTCTTCATCAACTTCACTGAACCTAAATAGATACAACTGAAAAACTTTGTTAGAATTTCTCTTTAATTATTTGTGTATAATTTCTGTTGACCTGCACACTGAGAGCATCTTGGTATTGGTCAAACATAAAAAAAAAGCAAGAAGGGAGTAATTTTCAGACATATATCATCCAGTCAGTAATTAGGAACTGCTAAGAGAAAAATCTGAACAGAAAAAATCCAGTGACACGTGAAGACCAAAAGGGCTATAAAACATTTTAAAACCCTCTCAGGTAGTAGAGACAGGCTTTGAAAAGTCACTCTGGAAAACCAGACCTGCTGAACAAGCTGGAGGAATGGTCCTCAGCAAAACAGACTATTGTCTTAAAACTCCTAGCTTCCTATGTTTAGTTCCTCCTTAGGTAAATAAGAATGTTACTCCTTAGGTAAATAAGAAGAATTGGTATGCAAGGTATAGTATTTCTCAGACTAACTGTTTTGTGAAATTCCTCCAAAGGAGTTACAAAGACAAATGCTTCCCTTATTTTTTAATCAAGACCATGCTGTAACAAACTTGCCTGTTTTTTGATAAGCCATGAACTATCAAAGCAAGCAGGGTATATGATATTTGCCAGTATAACTTTGGAGACTAAGGGGAAGATGTCCAAAGAGCATCATTGTGAGCTAAAAAGAATTCAATACAGTGAGTTTTTTTCAACACACCACACATAATTTGATTAGGTATTTTGGAAAGAACCCTACCCATCATAATTTTAAATGTCTTTAGAGAAATATCATTGAAGGAACATCTGTTTTTAGCAGCATATATGTGAAGAAGAAAGAATCTCTTTGAATCACTAGAAATTACTCTTAATTCTGTCTGTCTGTATACCAACACTGCCATCCTTATTCTTGGGAACAATCAAAATAGCAATTTGGGTAACTAATAGTAACTACCACCACAAAACTGAAATATTACCATTTTCATGCTATATTCTGTGATCTCAATACTGTATAGAAGTAATTTTAGTTTCGGTTTCTCTAACCTTTCTCTCCCTAAACTCTTTTCTCTACAAATATCTAAAAACCCCTTAACATGAATAGCAAACACCCATTCTGTACTAGTACTATTAGGTCAGGTAGAAACTATAGAGTGGGCACTGCCACAAAGTGTGTTAGGACATGATCAAGACATTGTGCTCTTGGTTTTGTGTATAAATCATTAATATGGGGGAGGGAAGAAAACTCTACGAATGTTCATTTATTCCCCAAATATGACATTTTTACAGGACAAACTCTAATTTACTGGTTTATAGTATCCCTGTGAATGAATGGGTGTGAGTCTGGTAAAACTTTCAATTAAAAAACCTTTCTGCTTTTTTTGTTTATAAGATTGGTACTTTTCATTTTGACAGAGACACTGTTAACTTGACTGAATTCCTGACCACAGAAATGGCTGGGCAGGGAGATCATAATTAGGTACTTAGTCAATTGGTTATGTTGAGAATACAGTAAGGACTGTCTGTAAAAAAAAAATCTAGCAAAATAATGAAATCACAATTCAGGCATGTCTCATCTTAATAAACAATGATATCTAATTAGAAAGAATTTTTACTTACTTTCCAAGTGCAAAACACTCCATCTTAACAGTAGTTCCCCTTGCAGCTGTAACTGTGTAAGGAAAATGGACTTCAATTTTTGGTTCATATTCCCCCATCACACCTGGAAAATAATGAATGTTTACAATATGAAATATTATAATTTTTCCATCATCACAGAAAGACCCGTGGCCTGCTTTTTGAATCTGCCCAGCAATAAAGCTGGTAATTGATGGAGATAGCCTCACTTGTCCTGATGTGCTGTGCCCAGCTGCAGTGTATATATACCAAAATGATCTTCAGTTTACCAGCGGCACAACATTGAGCTTTAAAAATATTTTTTGAAACTCGGGTTAATATTTAAATGCTTGAAGATTAAAATGGGCAATGAATAGAAGAGTGAGACTTTTCATGGACCAAATCTTTGTTTACCAGCACATTCACAATTAGACAAATAAATCAACATATCATGCTGTGTTTGACTGAGGACCTTGCAAGCTGAGGGAAAAACATTCAAATTGTGTAGGAGCATTTGTGTACACAGATACAAACACAGATAGGTAGACATGAAAATTTCAGTTATGTAATTTTCAGTGAGACTTTTAATTTGGAAGAAGATTTCTTTTCAGGACAACGCTTTAAGTACTGTAATATAGCATTCTAGGAAATGGGAAAGCATTCAGGAATGGGAAAATATAAAAGTGGAAATCAATAAAGTTATCTCAGATTTGGTGTAGAGTGATTGACAGCTTTGGAGAATCACAAGAACTTAGGAAATGAGAAACCAGTAATGAAATGGAGCTATGTTTTATAAGCTGTGGTGAGAAATTTGTGTTTAATGCCACTTGGAGAAAATATAATCAGTATGGAAGGAGAAGAATATGACTCTAACAGCTGTGTTTGGTTAGATGGAATTTGGGCTATGGGGGTAGGAAACACTTGGGAGCAAAAGGTTGTATTTAAAAAAGTAAGAATGGTTCAGATTTTTAGATGAGGAAAATGGAATAAAATAGGTCTTGTTGAAAAAGTAGCAACAAGACAAATCTAAATCTATAAAATCAGTCAAGATTCTCCAAAAAACTCTAAAGCAAGCAAATAGGAACAAGAGATGAAAAGGCAGGAGAGAAAAGAGATCTCTTAAGTGAGAAAGAAAAGAAATGAGCATAAGAAGAAACATGGAAGTAGAGGAGTACAAGATTTACAGCTGAGAGAATAACAGTTGGCAGAGATGGATGAAAAAACAACCCACAACCTGCTAGAGCAAAAAACAGTACATAAGACTGAAATTGTAAAACATATATTCCTAGCCTTCAAATATTCCTAGTGGGGCTCAGGAGTTTCCAGTGGGGCTGTCCTCTCATTTTCCCACCATCACTCAGGCCCCTGAAGAAGCTTGGTTCTGGAGGAAGCCTGAACATATATACATTTGAATGTTTCATTGGGGGCTTAAGTCTAATTAGAAAATCTAAATGTGTCTCATAAGTTAATCAAACGACAGAAGAAGAAAGCATAAAATGCTTTTATTTCAAATAACGTAATTTTATAAATAATTCTATAGGTAGCAGATTTCTTTGTAAAAAAATTATCCCACAGGTATTATGTGGGTTAGCAATACTGACCCATTTCCTCCAAGACAGGACTAAATCAGTGTTTTGATATTGCTTTATGAACCCTGTTTTTTAATAGGAAAAACCCCCATATGTGTCCTGGGTATTAAAATAAAGCTGGGCCATCAAAAAATGGTAGTCAATTAAAATTTTCCTTAGACTAGACAGAAGTGATTGCTAGTATAATATATCATAAAAATACATTCCCACTGGATTGAAAGACATCAATAAATTTATAGTTTAGTTACACTCCTTGTAACTTTGTTTACTGCTTTCTGATTTTTTTTGTGGCTATGAATACTAGTTTCTGATTTACCTCCGTTAACCAATTACATGACTTTACAGGATATCTATCATATCTCCTTTCAAATATGTCTTTAACAGACTGAAAAACCCCAGACCATCAAACCTTAAAAAGAATCTTTAATAAATATTAGTGCCCATGTGGCACCTCTTCAAATTCCATTCTCTCAATTTGAGATGTGAAGGTGAGAACTGCACAATAATGAAGATGTAGATCTTTCTTTCGCACTATTTATTTCCTTGGAGTTTTTTGATTTTTTTACAAAATTCAGTTCTATTTGCTGTTTTGTACTCTAACTGGTGCTCGTACACTGTGGCACCCTAATGTCTTTACTGATAATATCTAATAAATTATTATTACTTCTCTGTTCATTTTGCTTCCAGATAGTTTATGTGTTGAATAGTGAAGTCCTAGATAAGTCCTTACTGACAATCTCTCAGTTCTCTAAACAGTTTAGGTACTTGTACAATAGATTTTTTTCTAATATATTTTTAATTGAAAATAGGGCTGTACTTCAGTCCCTCTAAGAATTTAGTTTCCTCAACAGCCTTTGATGGGCGACCCTGTAAAGAACTATCTGAAATGCAAGCAGCTTGGCCATTTCTTTTTATATTCTCTCAGACTTGTTAGGAAAACTGTATACAGACTGAAGCACAATTTCCCTGGTTAAAAGCTGTGTTGTTGGTGTATGTGTGGAAAGACTACTGTATGTGCTGAATACAATCCTAATGATCATACCTTTTTTATGTATTTTCTTTCAACACACTTGACACAGAAGTCAGACCTAGTGGTCTGTCATTCCTCAGATGTTCGTAGGTGTCCCCTTTTTTGAAAAAACCCCACATTTTCTACCTACCTTCCTTCTAGTCTTACGGCTCAGTGAAGGAAAATAGTACATCCTGCTTCCTTCCATACAGAAACTGGACTTTGGGACTTTGTTATTATTTGTGGTATCAATATTTCCACTAAGATATCTTCCGTATAAACTTCAATTATAAGAACATCAGTCCTTATAGATGAATCTCTTATGTTTCCTTGTAGTGAATACTGCTGAAAATAGTTCATTTAGGTTTTATGAGGTAGACTTATATTCCTAAGGTGTTTCTTTTGAATCTCTGACATTTGCTGACTGTTCACACTCACTGACAGGTTTTGTGCTTCAATGAAATTAAAAATGGGTTGGTTTTGCTTTTTTGGGAAAGGCTTTGTTCTAGAAACTAATTGTGTTGAGTTGTTACATAGTATTCAACACTTGCTTTTTTAGGCCTGAATAAAAGCAGAACTTGCAATGGGATTAAATTATTCTTACCTTTAAAATAATACAGTACATCTGTACCATCTGAGGGACAATATTATCTTTCAGATCTTATGTTTTTCACTTACATTAAATCCCTTTAGTGAGTGCTATCAGTACATGTACTGAATGTTCTTTGCAAGTCAAGCCGTCATTTCATCCTCTTAATGAAATGCTGATTGACTGATGCTTTGCACCACGTCTTGTTCTTGTGGGTTATTGCTACCCTAGCAAGAGACATGCCTGCAGCAACTGGCAGGAAATGTATAAAAATTACTGAGCAATTGCTTGGTGCCCCTATGAAAATTAGGAAACAAAAGTCTATTATTGCAGAGGGATATTTTTCATCCTTATTATTTATGATCTTTGAGACCATGAAGGCCATTACAATTGCATAGATATTAAGGGAATTGTTAAGGCCTTACCTTCCCATATTACACTATAATTGCTCTGCTATGGCTGTGGTGCCTCTAGGCTCTTTAACTTTCTAGCTTTTGTTTTGGTCACTATGAGTCAGGGATGGCAAAACAATCATCACCTACATTTTCATGAAGATTTTTGTTCATTTGTGCTAGATGCTAAAAGGAAGCTGAACTTATAAGAAATATTCAGGTTTTGAGCTATGTGCACTAGAATCAATCTCTCTCAGGCTTATATACATGACTCTCTTACAGAGGTTTGGCTAGGGCTGTAAAAAATCCTCTCAGTCATTTTTTATACCCAGTTATCAAACATGAAATACAGCAATAAATAAAATTGATCAACAGAGAATAAAAATGTAATATACTACTTTCAAGTGGCTAACAAATCACAGAGCTCGCATGGTTTGGGCGCTACAGAGCAATAGGATGCTTTTCTCAATGCTGCTGTGCTCTGCCTTCCCATGAAAAAAAATACTTTCTGAAAATCCTTTACCTTTCAAGGTCTGACCCCCATTGTTCATTATTTTTCAGGCTAGTTACTTAGTTTGCTAAACTGCCTACTTCCCAAACTTGTTCACCTGAGTTCAGATCTGGGTATAAAAGTACTGAATTTGTGGTTGATATCAAACATACCTCTTCAAAATAAATCTAGTTCACCATATCTTGAAATTTGGTCTGGGATTAGAATTGGGTTTAAAAGGCAAACTTTGTTTGTTAAAGTAAATCTTATCCCTGGTCTTCACTCTGAAATATGTCATTCCACCTTAAATTTTCCAGTGTTTGGGTCTCTGCCCTTTCAGGCGGGGTCTTCTTGGCTGGGGGAAATTTAAAAACTAATAACCCTTTCGTTGTGCCTCTGATTACCAAAGAAGACACCGATTTAAAGGATTGAGCATATCACAGGAAAAAGTTTAACCTTGAAGTTAACGGTTAACACAGGCACAGTTTAACCTTGATAGAATCAATGGCTTGTTAGTCACCCAGCCAGAAAGGGACCTCAATATTTATAGAAGAGATCTCTCCTTCAGATTTTTTTACAATAATACAGTTATCACAAAATAATTATTCTCCAGCCCAAATACAGAAAAAAAGTATTCAGAAAGTCAGGTTTAATTTTTATAAGAGGTTTTATTTAACAAGTTTTTTTCCTCCAACTTTACTGTAAATCTCTGACTTGAGTTCTAAACTCTGCTACTCATTGTCTTATGAACACTAAGCTATAATGTCTGCATTTCATTTTTGTATTTAAAAAAAAGATGACATAAAAATGTGATAAATATTGATTTTGAGGCACTTAAATATTACAGGAATAGAAGTAATAAAATTTCAAACATTTACAGATATTGCTGCAGCTAAAATTCTTTATTTTATCCACTAGGGGCCATTTAATGAAATGGAGAATGGAATAAAGAAGAAAGATCATTTTCTGATTTTCAGTCCTTTCAGCTAAGAGCAAGAGAAAGAGCTACAGACAGGATATCAGACATTATTGCTTTGCAAAGGACTACTCTATCTCTTCATTTACCCTGCCAATCCATGCCTTATACAACCTCAGAAGAAGAGTGTGGAAAAACCGGAGTATTCATACAATAAGAATTTTTTCTGTCATGGGGCCAAAAAGAATGTGACTGCTGAGAAACCATGACCCATCCTCTTTTTCAGATGTGTAGAGGCTGATGTTTCTTTCATTAATCTTCCAGATATTAACTACCCTCTTACATGTCCCAAAACATGAAGGCTCCTTAAATCCTTTCAGCTAAAGTGATTTGTGTTTGTTACATTCTCTTTCACTAATAGCTCTTTAACTTCCTTTGGGGCCTAATTTTGAATGGAACAGGTTACAGGCAGTGCTTGAATAAGTGGCTGCTAAACATTTAAGACACTAGATAGAAAAGATTCTAAGATTACTGGCTAAACATCATCAGAATGCTCAGGAGAAAATGAAAGCCAAATATTTCCTGTACCCAGGAGAAAGATTAGGCGTGGATTGATACTTGCCATTATTTTGTTAACAAATGATAAAACCCTCCCAGTTCCGTGACCAAGAATGCTCATCTGAGAGGTTTGCACAAAGAAGTCCCCAATCTTAATCAGGTGGTGCAGGAATGTTAACATGGTTTTCTAATATCCTGGATAAAGCTCTAAAGACAAATTTAATTGGGATTCTTACCAGTTTGCATCTTTCTCTGTTTCTGGGAAACCTCTTGAAGCATGATAAACTCATCCTGCTGCATAAGAATTTTTTAAATAATTTTACAGATCAAAAGTTGAGTATCCTACCACATTGCAATGATGAACTGTTGTGTGAATGTGTATCTAAACCCAAGAAAATTTTGCCTAAGAACTTGCTTATAGAATGTTCATGCATAATTTCTTCTTCTATCTATAACCTGCCATGAGAACTAAGGTTGTCTGAAGTATGGGTGCCTTTGTAGCAAATGAATATTGAGCAATTTCCCCGAAGACCTGTAATGTTAAATGTCTCCAGAAATTTGTTTGGGAGAGCCTTGAACACACACATTTACAATGACAGTAAATTGACAGCACAAATGGAATTAATTCAAGTATAATAATGATACCCACCATTGTCTCTGGTCTGCAGCCGAGATTTTAAATGAACTGGGAAAAATTTATTGACTCACCTATTAATCTTTTTCTAAAGGACCAACACCTGCTGTAAATACCTAGAAATTTACTGTGGAATTGTTGTTTTAAGGTAAGAGTCCACAGCATTCCTTTAACTTAAACGTTTCTCAATCAGGTTTTGAGCTATAAATTTATCATTTGAGAAGCCCTGAAAATGCTCATGTGAAATTGCATTCTGTAATGCACTGAACTAAGCACTAAACTGAATTAATACTAAAGTGTCAACATTGTTTTTGTATGGTAGAGAGCAAATCCTGTTGCATACCACTGGATGGAAAGAGGTCTTTACTGGTATATATCCTAATATGAAAGAAAAATTGGTAATTCAGTGTCTGGAAAAGATATCATAATGAATACAGTACAAAAAGAGTATAAACTCTAGCTTGAAATTAAGACATAAGATGTTCATGTATTCCTAATTTTAGAGGAATAAATGTGAAAGAAAGTCACATTTAGCAGAAGAAATGTGTTTAAAGTTTAAACATAACTTTACTCTCACCAGCTTACAATCCCTATTTTACTCATACTTGACTTCACTAGTTTATCAGTTACACTGAACTCTGAACTCTGGAAAGCCCTTTCTAGAAATAGTACTACTGTCTTGAAATATATTATTATTTATAACTCTTAAATGTATGTATGGCATACATCCAAGGCTTTCTGCCTCTCTTAAACATCAAAAACAACTACAAGCACCTAATTTTCAGTTGAAAACAGATGTTTTATGAATGAAATAAAGGGAACTGAGTCCAAATTCTAAAAATACAAAAGCAGTGAGATAGTCTCAGAATACGCAATGAGGGAAATATTAGTATATTATTTAGTTCTTCAAATGAGAGACCAAAATTTCTAGTGTAAAGATTGGGCAGCAGAGATTTCTGTTCACCTGTGTTTGAAGATGTTGAGCAGACTGTGACCAAGCCTGCAGTCTTTTTCTATGTAGAAAAGTCTTTAGTGAGGAATAAGCTGCATTTCATCAGTTTCCCACATATTTGTAAAATGGCATCTATGCTCTCCTTCTGAATTCAGTATGTCTGGTATTGGATGAAACCAAACTTCATGCTTTGGACATTCAGAGATGAGCGAGGACACGTAAGTGGTTTGCACACAATGCTCCAATATCAAGATTTTTGCATGTGCAGATTGTATCTAAACATGAAAAGCCGATTATTTTCACTCATTAGGTATGTAGATAATTTTTCTGAGCAGCCATATACATCAAGAAACAAAATGGACACACTACATAGTCAACATCTTGCCTGGGAGGCTTAGCTCAATGAAAGCCAAATAATATGGGTTTTTGTTCCATTTTGTTTTTACAGAGAATGAGATTACATTGAACTTGGCACAAGAAATATGTGGTGGATTTCTTTTAGGCATCACTGGTCAATGTTTATTATTTCTCCTTTCCAATTGCCTGATATTCATCCAGGACAGGCTCACAAAAGATATTCAGAAACCTGGGAAATCTTATTTAGTCTGAGTGATTAGGAGAAATATCTAATTTTTATGGGGTTTGTAATTATCTTCCTGATGAAAGTTCTCTCGGGATCTCATTTTTCCTATAGGAAATGACATAATTGTCGGTACTTCAAATATGACCTTAAGCTTAATTCTTTTTTCCTGGTGACCCGCAAAGTTGTTTTACAGAATGAAAACAAAATATTCCCTTTCCAACCAGGTGCCAGAAGTGTCAAAACTATTGTGATGTGCAAAGAGAGTATCTGCCTCTCTTCTGACCAATTAGAACACTACTGCGCGTAATAGTGTTGCTCTAATATTCATTGTATCTAATAAACTGAGAAAAGGTTCCTAAATAAGGAATATTTTTTTCAGTTGAGACTGCTCATATAACCATGCAAAACAAAGAACCTATTATTTCCTCAATATCCTCTAGACCCAATAGAAACAAATCATCCTGTTAGCTACTTGCTGCAGTTTTAACTTTGAGTAGAACTCCTGCTATTCATAATCAAATTATTTTGCTACTCTGAAAAGAATTCCAAACTGACAAGTAATTTCAATTTGAATATTATGCCATACTCTCTGACTGCAAAGCAGGAGTCGTTGGTGAATTTCTATCTAAGATCCTGAGACACTAAGATACATAACATTCAGGACCATTCTTCATACTCTGAAACCACTTACAGCTGTAAAGGTTACTTCCGTTATCAATTTGCACAAATTTGAATTTAGTCACCAAGAATTAAAATATTACCAACATACTTCTGTCTGAAATCTTAATAGTTATATTTCAATGCAACACCATTCCTAATCCCGACAAATTTAGAGGAACATTTTTTTAAAGTTCAGTAATTTCAGGCTTTATATATTCTGTACATGGATCAGTTAACTCTTTGTGCAAGTTTCAAAAATCATAAGGAGAAGGAGTGAAACAAGAAAACATAAGTGCAGAAGATGTGTAAGACTCTACATGTCTAGAATCTTGAGGTTTTTTAGCTAATTTAGAAAAGCAACCACTGAATTTCCAGCATATAGTGTTTCTGTAAACCAATGGGAAGACTTAGCAATTAAGAATCCTATAAAGAAGTTACAGTAACTGAACTCAAAAGCAGACTAAACACAATGAAAACTTGTGCAGTGAAAGACTTCTTGCTCTACGGAGAATCCTCAGACATAATCTTTTCCCAGCCATTCCCTGTTTTCCTCCTGTAATAGCCCCATAGATCCCTGGGTTCAGCCCTTTTACATTGTCAAAAGACTATCCCAAGTTATTTTGTCTCTCTACTTTTTTAGATTAAATATTTTACAAATGGTGTCTTCGAACTGTTGTGTTCTGTTTGAGACTGTTCTTCAACTATTCTACAATTCCTATAAAACACTCTGTAGGAGGTTTATTGTATAGAAGCCCTCTATAAAATTCTCTACCTACCTATAGATTTTCTTGCCTATAGGTTAAGAACCATTCCTGCTAATGAACAAACTTTCTAAATACATAAATAAAAAATAAAAAAAAAGTTAATATTTTGGAAATAAGAAAACATCAAACAAAACCAACAACCTTCCCCCACCCTATTATATGTATGGCCTTCTTTTATTTTTTTAAAAATTAAAATAAGACTACACTGACATTTCCTAATCCTGATTTTCATCTTATTATTTTGACAACATTGCAGGAGGACCTTGGCACAAGAGCAGAAAAAAAAAAAAGGTAAAAAATACCTGTAACCCATCCAGGATACACTTTCAGTGGAGTAAGGCAGAGATTGTAGGAAGACTTTATTTTCAGTTTCCAGAGTGACCCATCATTAAAATACCTCACTACAGTTCTACAGGAGAAACATATTTACTACCAGGTAATGGCTGTCCAGGGACATTGCCATTTTATTAACCTTCCCCTGGAGCAAACCTTGCATACATTCATGTCTCTGTCAGTGCTATCAATCTCTGTATACCACTAAAAGACAAACTTGATTTTTGCCCAGACCGTTTGTCTCTGCTTGAAAAAAAAAAAAAAAAATCGAAGCAGGATTACGTCAGTTTTGATTCCTGCCCTGGAGTACTGAGTAAGAAGGGTTCCTACAGGCTCTATACAGTTTTTATGGACACAATTCAAATACAAAATGTTACTGCAAAACCTTGCAATATAGCTCACAGGAAAGAGGAAGCCTATAAGACTGGAAAATCCATAAAACATAGCACAATTAAGTCACAGTTGAATATGTATTTTGAACCCCTGTTAAAATTCAGGTGCACTTTGTTGTCTTCTAGAATTCAGCTCCATATGAATAACCCCATTAGAGAACAAAACCACAAATAAAAGTTGAAAAAAAAATTAAAAATAAAAAACAGAGAAAGGCAAAGAAGACAGGTCAAAACCATTATAGTTATCTTTAAGCAATTTAAAAAAATTCTAGGTATCAGTTAAATAACAACTGTCAACATTTTTCTGGGGTGGGTACAGCTATGTCTGTGAAACTGCAAATTTTGTTCTTTCTTTATTTATTGCCTTATTATGCTACACTGGGCATTTTTTTATTTCTTGATTTCTATTATTTGGGAATTTGCTATGATTTCTTCCAAATTTTCCTTCATGCTGGTAAAGAGATCTTTAGATAACCTAGATCTCTAGATAACCAGATCTTTAGATAACCAACTGTTGCTTGTTGTTCAAGCAACAAATCCCAGATTTTAACCTCAAAATGCATATGCAGACCATATTTCATCATGGAAAATTAGAAATTAACATCCTTAATACCTTGATAACTATATGTTCTATCATTATGTGAGACTATTAATCACATTGAATTAATCAATAGAATGAGGACAGACAATTCAGTTCACTGCTTCACAGATTATGAAGACATGGAAAAAATCTAAAAGTCAGTTACATGAGAATATGCCTGGTCAGAGATACCAACATCTGGAGATTAAACTAATTTGCTCTAATGGAACATAGTAGAAAGTATCCTCTGATGTCTGAAATTGTCCAGGTTTCTTGGGTTTTTTAATGTGTGTGTGGTTTTTTTTGTTTTTGTTGTTGTAGTTGTTTTGTTGTTATTTTTTTGTTTTGGTTTTTTTAAACTCTGGAAATTTCACCACAGCAAAGCTAATATGCAGTATCTGCACAGAGCTAAAATGAAGAATTACATAATTTACTACTGTACAGTAATAACGTTAAAGTTAGCATATTTTCCAAAGAATAAGATGGAAAAAAAAGTAAGAAAAACTAGAATAAAAATGTGTGAACTTGAAATAACTCTTATGCACTGAAAATCAAATGTTTATACTCCCTAGATTTCTATTTCCTTAATTTGAAAATACTTTCAGATGTTTTTATGAGTGAAGATAATTTACTGCTCCCAATCAGCATCCAAGCCTGGGAAGATACAATTTAAAAAAGCTGTTTATTATTTGCAAACAGTTATCAAATATTTCCTCAAAGTTTGTAATGCATTAAGAGGCAGTTAATGAAATGATGCATATTCTTTTATTTCTTCCTAAAACTTTTTCTCTCCTCAAAATTTTACGGTGTTTATTTAACCCAGCTTGAAGTGAAATTGAATTATATGAAATGACTGATTGTCAAGGACATCTGAACAAATGAGGTATTCATTTTATTCAGAATCCATTGAAGGATTTCTTGATGTTTTTATTTAATTTGCTTCATATCAAGCAGCTAAGCTCTCCTTTGAGACACATCACAGAAGAAATAAAAGATTAATAAAATCCCAGTAAGTTCTCACCATCTTTCAGAGTTTGACAGAATGCCTTGATATTATTCCATTTCTTTCTCATAGATAAATAGAGACCAGTGTTGTCATTGAAATGCTCTTTGCCATAAGCTGTCTAGTCCCCTGGGCACAGGTACTCTATATACATCAAAATTTAAGAATGATGATAAATAAATCAATTAGAGTACTTTGGAGTTAATGATATATATGTTTGGAGAATACAGGCTATACAAATTGTTTTATTTATATAGAGCTATTTGTAAAAGCTGTTTAAAACCACAAGCTCTTCCTGTGGTTTCTAACAAATGTGCTGACTGCTTAGGGTAATGTCAGTCGTGATGCCAACCTTTGGAACTCAGAAAGATGTATTACTTGTAAACCTAAGGGAGTATCTGAAAAGTTCAAAGTAATTCAAGTAATTTTATGACAAAGAAAAGCTTAAAAACCATATTTAAAAATATATAACACAACTCAGCAAACATAGAGTCGAGTACATTTTCAGGTAATTTAATGTTTGTTTTAATGCCATTTTTAAATTCTCACTTCCCTCTTGGAGTCTATTCACAGCAGTTTCTTCCTTCATAAATTACTTTAATTTTCTTTAACTAGTTAGCACTACTTTTTAACAGTTATTCTGTATTTTTGCGCATAATGAATGAATACTTTAAAAAGGTTTTCGTGACCCTTTAATATTTGTCAGGGGACAAGGTGGTATTGCCTAAGGCCATTTGTATGAAATGAAAAAGTACAGTATGATTTATGGAAATTTTTTATTATAATCCCAGATATTTTTCAAGAGGCCCATATTATTGCATTATGTGGGGGAGGTGGAACCAGACAGATGTCCCAAATAATATGATTTAGCAACCAGTACTTTCCTAACAATTTTTTCAAGGTATGTTTATGGAGACTGCAAGGTTAGTTAGAAAGTTGAGGTTTCTTCACTGAGAAACTTGCTCAGTCATACAGGAAAGCAACCAATTTACTGAGAAGTACTGAAGAATTTGATGGCAAGAAAGGAGCTTTTCATAAATATCAACAGATTAAAATTAAGGCATGGAAGCCTAGCAGGAATTCATGTGTGTGAAAAAATGAGTCAGGAGACTGGGAAATTGCTGAGGAGCTGTTCATCTTTGTGCAAACGCTTCCCCAATACTCCAGCACAGTCCAGAAAGTTGGATTATCACAGTGGTGTGACAGCCAGCCGTGAAACAAAAAATTTGCTGGAGGCTGGTATTTACTACCCACTTGACATTAAAAAAGAATCTGCAGAGTTTTCCTTCAGAGATATTTTTTCTTAGCTCAGTGATGTAGACTGCTGCCTTTATCCTTATTTACTCTCCTGCTGAATTTCTGCGCAAGACAGAACCAAATAAAAGCATGAAGAAATATCATAAAGAATAAATAGAGTAAGATATGAATAATAAATATGACAATGAAATTCTATTTTTTTTCAGAGTCCAAACAGATTAAAAAGGCAGTCAATGTTCGGGCATTTTAATTTTGAAAAAAAAATTGCCAAAAAGATATGTTATGCGGATTCACTATGTTAAGTCAGTAAAATTAAACACTTGAAACTCAATAATTAACATAGGTACTAAACCAGCAAAAGAAATAGGAAGTGATAAATTAAAAGAGCAGCTTTTTGCTGCAGAGGTTACATGCTATGCAGAAGGAAGTTTAAATTTGCTACGATGAAAAAACATTAACTTATTTCCATTCTAATTGGTGAACATATTTTAGATTTACTCTATTAAACTAAGTCATCTGTGTTTAAATCCAGATTTTGTAATGTGTTTGTGGCATAGGACTAATATTTGTTCGAGAAAAAGCTATAAGCAAGATAAAAGAAAGCTCTCAAACGTTTCTCTCTCTTTCTCTCTTTGATTCATGTATGTGTGGATTCATGTGAAGTGAATTGTTGTGAGGAACTAGAAAGCATAATCAAATGTAGAACATCTTGGAAAGAAGGAAAATATCAGCCATTTTCTCTGTTCCTTTGAGACATGGAAGAAGAGGTTGACACCACCTCTCTGCAAGCTCCTTTTGGGCAGTTGTAGAGAGTGATAAACGCTCCCCCAAACCTCCTTTTCTCCAGGCTAAACAATCCCAGCTCCCTCAGCCACTCTTCCCCAGATGTGTTTTCTAGACCTCTAGCAGCTTGACTGCTCTACTCTGGACTCACTCCAGCACCTCAATATCCTCTTTTCAACAGAGAGGTCCAGAACAGGACACATATTTGAGATGTGGCTTCACCAGTGCTGAGTACAGCAGGACAATCTATCACTGCCCTACTGCTGCTGGCCACACCCTGGCTGATCCAGGCCAGGATGCCATCAGCCTTCTTGGCTACCTGGGCACGCTCTGGATCATGTTCAGCTGCTGTCAACCAGCACAGCCAGGTCCTCTTCTGCTGGGTAGCTTTCCAGTCGCTCTGCTCCCAGCCTGTAGCACTGCCTGGGGCTGTTGTGGCCCAAATGCGGAACCCAGAACTTGGATCATCCTTCTGATCCTTCTTGTAGATGGGCCTCATATTTGTTATTTTCCAGTTAACTGGGACTTTTCTGGAAAATCAGGACTGTTGGTAAATAATTGAGAGAGGCTTGGTGGACTCTTTCACCATCTCCCTGTTGGGTGCATCCCATCCGGGCCCACAGACTTGTGGATATCTAATTGGCACAGCAGATCACTAACAATTCCCTCCTGGATTATGGGGGTATCACTCAGGTCCCCATCCCTAACTTCCAGCTCTAGGAGTTGGGTATCTTGAGTACTACTGCACTGGTATTAAGATTGAGGCAAAGAAGGCACTATCTCGGACTTTTTGTCATCCTCTGACGCTATGGCACATTCTATACCCAGAAAAGGATGAAGTTTCTCCTTCTTTTGCTGCCAGTGTGTTTAGGGAAACTTTTTTGTGTTTTCTTTAACCACAGTGGCCAAATACATGAATAATCTCCTGGCATCTTGCAGCCGGTCTGTATGTCCCATGTGATATTTGCCAGTCCCCAGTGGATGTCTCAGGTGTCTGAGAGTATCAGTGTGGCACCCGGGTTGGGGCAACTGAACTGAGCCCTAAGGAAACAGACATTGCCTATAAAGGAGATATGCTTCTCTCTGTCAGTGACAGAACATCAGAAGAGCAAGGTGGAGTAACTGTTCTAAACAAAATACACCAAGAGGTGTCAGTTTGCACTTCAGCCTTCGCAGATCTAAATATTCTCAGAATGTCTGGATGTTCTAAAAGAAATTGCCTCCATGAACATCTTCCCTTTGCCATTTTCTACAGAAAATGCATGCATATACTGAAAAATACTAAAACCATATTTCTTAAATTAATTATTTTTATTTAGTTTTTTTTTCCATTTAGTACCCAGAAATAATACTTTCTTACCATCATTTCTCAGTGTCAGAGGCGTAGGAGGACTCAAAACTCTGGCGTTTGTCACTGTGTTTTTCACCAGGCATATGTAGCTGCCAACATCGGATGTTTGCACCTTGGATATGTAGAGATTGCCTGTCTCCTGAGAGATGAAACGCCTGCTGTCTTCTGCCACAAAAGATGGGAATTCATTAAATACCCAGCTATAGATGATCTCTAAAAGAACACAGAAAGAAAATAAGATAAAGTAATTGCAGAAACAATACTGTGTCATGTTAATAGATACACTAAATTAATGGTCATTAGCTTTATTTCAATAATCTATGGGGGAAAAATTTAAAGATTTTAAAAACTTTTAATTTGTTTGGTTTAGAATTCAAGAGAATTTTTTTCTCCCCTCGGGAATTTAAAAGTAGGATAAATGTTGAATCCACAAGTTCCTTGTGAAGGCAGACTTAGTTCAGGTGAAATAATTAATTTATTCATCAGACTCAGAAAACAGCAATAAGATATAAAATAAATCCCTTTTCCAGTCTTTTGGACCAAATGAATAATAATATCCAAAGAATTATTTTCCCTACTTGTTCAGATTTGCAGGGAAATATATCAAGATAATTCCTGCAGAGCTATGCATGACTTCTGCAAACGTATGTGTAAAACAGGTTTCATTCTGAATGTTTGTTTTTAAAGTCACTAGATTGCAGTAACTGTTCCACATACCTTGTAGGTAATATTACTGCCTTATAGTCTTATCTTTTACATCTGCTTCATTGAAGAATTTCTCAACTTTTCCTTTATGCATCTTAAATCCCTATGATCAACGAATAATTCCTTAAACCAAAGCTACCAACAAATCATTGACTTTTAAAAATAGCAGTTAAATCCATTCCCCTGGTTCTTATTTTTATCCCATGAATCATCTATTCTATTTACCTGAACATTATATACTTTTCCCTTTATTCTCATAATAATTAGTTGAGGGAAAAAATGTTATTTCCTATTATTCTGTATGAGATTTTATCATGATTTAATAAAAACCTAGATTCATTTATGCCTCAGAATTAGAAGTATCAGTAAAGTTAATGAGATTCTGATTTAGCAGGATGTTCCTTGCAGGGAATTATTCATGTGGAGTTTCACCAACTCTGACTTTAAAGCCTTAACCCTATGTATACTTTACACATTTTTCTCCTTTGAGCTTATTTTACATTGTTTCATTCTTTCTTCACACTTGAAAAAAATTTTGCTCACTACTTAAACTGGCACATCTGATGAAAGGTCATTTGTTCTGTAATCTCCCGCCTGTAGCCTTCAAAAACCTGGCTTCAAAATAAGAAAAACTGAAGTTAGCCTAGGAATGTAAAGTCCCCACTACTGCTCCAAGACACAAACTGCTCCACTGGTATAAAAAATTTCAAGCTTTTAGACTGAAATTTCTTGTGTGACTACTCATCTTCAGCAGAAACAGGAAGACAGTAATTTCAAGTATGTCAGTCTCTCATACTTTCATCCCCATGAAGTCAAAATGTTTTTTTGATATGCTAGTCAAAAATGAAAGAGTCAAAGGGGTGAGAGGGAGCACCTCAAAACTCAAATTTTGCCATGTGGTTTTCTTTTAATGATAGGAGAGGAATTGGTATAAGAAGTGAAATATATTATATCTTAGCCAGGTGTGCACTTGACTATAAGAGTATGGAGAGAATTAGGAATTCCAACTGCTTTGTCCTTTCTATCCTTGTGTTGTACTGTCCCCTGACACTGTGGCGAGAAAGGAACAAAGAAGCACAATGGCTGCTTTTTCAACCAATATAAGCAAACTGTGCATATAGTGCTAATAAGATGCAGTATCTTCTGAATCAATTTTTAGGAAGTTTACTCTAATTTTGAAATCAAATTAAAATTCTCTCCTAAAAAACCTGGTGGTATCAATGTAAAAATGCTGTGTTAAAGGACTGAACATACTTAGTTGACAGGAGGGGAAGACTGCCTCAAAATCTCAAAATGGAGACTTAAACTGCACACATTGACTTTTTGCTAAAATCTTTTTCAGATTTATTAGTAATTCTGGTGGCTATACAGGACTCTAAGGAATTAAGAGCTCTCAGAGAGTTCTCTGAGTGTTCAGATTTTCCTTCCTCTTCTGTTATGTTTCAGGCAAAATACTAATTATGCCCCAAATATGTCTTGGAAAATTTTATTACCACATTTTGCCATAATGCTTTATCCGGCAAAAAATGATTCATGGCAGTACAAAATTCTACAAAATGATGATGAATACACAAGTTCAAGGAAAATACACAGGCTTTAACTGAAGACCTCTTACCAATTCAAATGGAAAGTAATCAGTCTCACTAATTGCTCTGGTTTAAAAGTAGTTCAAAGCAAATCCAAAACAGTCATCAGTATGGGTTCACTGGCAGTTCACACAGAAGAAAATTTTCTCCATTCATAGCCTAAAACCACTTACAATTAATTATTCATTTATTAATTAGGATTAATACTAAAGAACATATTTCAGGCAATAAATTTTTGTGCCTCTAAGGAAATAAAATACTTAGTCTTTGCCGGTGCTGAATCCAGGGGGATACTGTCATTTTGTCACTTTCTTAATTATTTTTGCTGTTAAATATGGCGTGATGGATGAATGTGTACTGGCATAGTGTACTGAGACAAAAAAAAGTAACAGACCTCCTGCCAAACCTGAAACTCAAAGCATTTATGCTATAAAGCTGTGGTTAAGGCTTTTTTTTTTTTTTTGCACACCTAGAGCATCTGTATTCCAGCCAGGAGCCCAAACTCTTAAGTCCAGAAGAAAGTGTTAGCAGTTTTCTTCTCGATTCTTGTCAGCCCATTGACATTGAAAGAATTGCTCCTATTTTTCATTTCTAAAAAGCAAAACCCCAGGAATACCCTTTAAAATACCTGAAGAATGCATCTGAATGCTCAGATCAGGAATGCAGCAGGAGTTCCTGGTCTCCTTTGCAGGTGAAAAGCCCCTTAGACACTTCATGATTTTTTTTTCTCCTGTTAAACCTGGTTAATGAGTTCAGCAGATTCTTAAATAAAATTTTGAGGGTCATGTCCATACACTATGCATAGGTTTCAGTGGAAATATCTCAGGAAAATGTTGCAGACCAGTCAGAAACAACCACAGCTGGCTTGGGATCTGGGGACCCCACAGTTTTTAGCTGACAGAAATAGATGGATGATCTTGCAGAAGTGATTTCACAAAAGGGTGTTCACAGAATGACTGCAATTAAGGGAAAATGGGTGTACCTTGACATTGATCCATTGTGCAAATATCTCACACTTCTAAATTTGCAGCCCAAGAAGAGGATGAATCATGCATTGCTGTTCACATTCTTGGACTCTGACTGTTTCTACTTTTCTACTTTGTATACCAGCAAAATTACAAGTTAGAGTTTGTAAAAAACAAAATTGCTAGCAAAGGCTGTCGAAGCACAAAACCTGGGGTTTGTTTTGTTTTGCTGGTTTGTTTTTCCACTGTCAGTTTTTAGCATAAGCCAATACCTACATGATTGCAAAGACATATTAAAAAAACCCAAGCTAATAAAAAGACAATAATGGAGAATCAATATTTAAAACATAGCTGTCTCTCTGAAGACAAATGTGTAATCTACACTGTACATGCACAATAAAATATTCTGAAACAGTGGGTGTAGTTACATGTCACAAGTCTCACAAGAGTTCAGCATAGGAGCACATGTAAACTGCAAGAAGAAATGTATTTAAATATTATCTGTAATCCTACCTCATACAAAATGGTAAACTGCTGAGTGAACTTTCAGGATTTCAGAACAAGAAGCCGAAGACCAAATGGATGACACAAGGTCTATGTGTACACAGTTCACTGCAGTTTTTACTGAACTTCAAGCCTGAATTTTCCTATAATGGTTTATATTACAAGATTTTAGAACCAGTTTCATTTGGTCAAGCAAAAATACAACACTCATTGCATTCTCTTTCAATGAGATATTGAACTCCAGAGGTGCATCTCAAGCCTGACAGATAAATAATGTTGACCTTCAAGAAATTTTTAAGCTAAAAGTCAGTGCTACGAAAATCTAAATAAACCAAACCAGAACTTTAAAATCAGAAAGTAATTACTTTAGATATGGACCTTATGAAGTCATCTGCTTGAAAAAAACCTTACTAAATGGTTTTTTCATGCTGTACAAAATTTGCTTTTAATAGGGGAAAATAAGTTTAAGATCAAAGAGAAAACTAAACGCATTATACACAAATTTGGAGGGTTTTTTTCAAAACATGTTCTGAGGGTTTTTTTTTATTTTTATGTCCACCTTGTTTATTTTTAATGTAACATCAATGACAAAATGACAAAGAGGATTCAGAGCCCTTCCTGGAAATTACAGTTGTCTGCCAACATAACAGAAAATTTTGCACAGATACTTTGCATCAACACAAACAGAAAAAGAGAATAAAAAGATGGAGAAATTATGTATTGTAGAACAGTTGTAAATGGATGTGTGTTGGGATGAAAAAGTCTTCTGCTGCTATATTCTCTTATATATAATGTCTTGGTGTAAAAATGATATAAGTCATTTTGGTAACTGCAAAACTGATAGTTCCTTTTATGAATGACCAACCTTGTTTACAGAAGGAATATTTCTCTTAGGAAATATTTATCTTTTTTTCTGAAGATGATTTTGAAAGCCTTCCTAATGTAGCCTTCCTAATCTCCAATTTGTTTCTGTATTTTATTAAACACTTTTTACTACCTTATATAGGTCAAAATCTGGGTCATTTTGTGATGAAGTAGTAAGAAGAGCTCATCTATTTCCTGACAGAATTAATTTATAGTGTGAAATCTTACTTACTATAATTCCTTAAATGATTTTTGTAGTTCTATTTTCTCTGCTAAACAACACTAATTCCTAAACTGTCACAATGTGATGTACTTCCCAAAATGGATGAAGCTGGAATACTCACATATCAGCATTTTTCCTAGTGCTTTTGGAGATATTCTGATGCAGAAAATGTCAGTACTATGGTAATGCAAAAGTGTTTCTGTCACTGTGGGTCAGTATGAAATAATGCCTGAAGTATTGTAAAGAGAGCTGTGCTGAAGCATTCAGATAACACCAAATATTTACTCCTGTGTTTGTTACTGCCTGAATGTTTCCCAGATTTGCTTCAGGGATTTTTTCTTAAGAAATTGCTTCATTCATCCTTTTAACATGGGGTTTCTGGAGAGCCTTTTCAGCAGTCCTGCTAGCTAAGTAGTATTTTGGGTCCAAGCGAAGACATAACAAGAAGGTTGTTATATAAACTCTATTAAGGTCACTGAAAACCGAAGTGTCCATAACATGGCTAAATTTTGCCTATTCAAGGGCAAAACATGCAAAATACCTCTGCCATAATTGCACTTCTGTGGAGTTATAATGTTTGTACAAGAAATAATTCGAGTTCTAGACTTCATTTTGTTGTGTAGTGGGAGATCCCATTGGAAAAATATATTTCTCTTTGTCCACCTAGAATTTGCTTTCATTACTCTAATTCCACAAGATGGCAGTACTTGATGAATAAATGGTATTGATGCCTGATGACAGCCAAAATCTGAGATAATCTGGAAGTTTTTGCAAATCTGAAGAAGTTTTCATTGCTATGTTTTAATTGATAAGTAAAACAGCAAAAAGTACACTCAATATTACAGGTTAATTTACTATATATATAATATATTAAATATATATATTAATTTCAAATATATTGTTAAATACATATATGAAATATATTGAAATATATATGTATTCAGTGAAATTTTCAAGATGGATTTCCCTTAGCATTTAGAACAATACTGTTTGAATGAAATAAAGGAAATATATAGGCTTATATCTCCCCTTCTGAAAATATAAAACCTGATTTTATACTAAGCCCAGCTTCGAACTTTTCCCTCACAATATTCTGTACACTATCCAGAGAATAAGGGTGCAATATACAGTAGCCTCTAATAATGGGGAACACTTCACATTAAGAGGGAAAAGAGGCTTCTTTTTAGCTAAAAGGAATTATAACAATGGGTTGTTCCTCCATCCTCCCAGTGCAACCAGAAAAATAATTGTGGTGCATTTCTCTGTGCTGCTATGGTTATTATCAGTGCCCAGTAATCTTCCAAGAAAATATTTAATGAACATAATTTATTTGTTGCATTGTAACACATCCACGTGGAGCAAACAGATATTGTCAATTTATCAGTTAGCAATTAAATTGGTTATTTCCTTCTCTGGGGGCTTTATATCTACTGCTCACTTATCTGAAACACAATCTACCAATCACATGTTTGTCTTTCTTCAGATTCAATTATAGTGATAAATCTCCAAATATTTTCTTTCTTATAACCACTCACACCGCTAATAACTAAAAATATTCTAGAAAAGGTAAATGTACTGTCAGGATTCATCTTGTTCTGGAGGATGGAAATATTACATCATTGCTTCCAGTGTAGACAGACAATGTAGTCTCATTTGTACTTTAATATCCATCAAATATAGCCAGTCACTGAAACATATAAAGACTGATGAAATGTATTTCTCATACATGCACTCTTTAAAGAGACCACATAGCACATGACAAAAAAGTACAGCTTTGAAAAGATAGTGGATTATCACGCGAATTTGATTGTCATTGGTATGATTCTCATAATAAAAAAGAAATCTGCTCCAGAATGTGTCAAAACACTGTTATCAAAACCACACATTATTCAGGCCCTTCTTCTGCCCTCAGGCAAGACCAAATATTCTCAGCACACTCTAAAAGAACGTTCAGTGATTTATATTCCTAAATTTAGATCTTCACAATAACCTATTTTTTTTATTGGATAATTGGATAGTTTTCTTTAATATTTATCTATATTATTTTTTAATACTGTTTATTGCCTTTAACAAATACCATATTGGAAGTACTGAAAATATTACTGGAAAGCAATATTAAACTTTTGCAACTACAGTGGAATACTATTACCCCTGTGCATATCAAACCTTCATTTGCAAGGCTGGATCAGCCAAATCTCTTCAAATTTTCTTCAGAAGTCCTGATTTTTAATCCTTTATTTAATTTTATTGTTTTCATCTCCACTGTTTTTCTACATCTTACAATGTAGGACCCAAAGTTGGACATCAACACTACTGAGCAGTGGAACAAGAGTCACTCATATTCCACAGGTAGCATGACTCTTAGGATGTCCTAGAATTTTACTGCTGAATTATCCATTCTACTAAGTAATCTGTAATTTTTTTAAATTTCATTTTTCTAAGGAAAAATGCCACTTAATCATTTATTCCTTTTTATTCTATTTATATATTTGATCTTTGATAAGTACAGCAATCTGAATTTTGCAGAATTTAGTGTTACTCCTTGTGAGCCATTTATCCAATGCACTGATCATTTTTGATTTTCATTCTGTGTTCTGCAGTAATTGTAACCTCTTTCAGGGGTCATTCTCAAATGTTAAATATGCTTTTCTTTCCTCTAGGTCACACACACTTCCAAAAAATAAAATTTAATTTAATATATATTCTTGTGGGAATCCATAAAATCAGAGAGTTTTAGGAAAACTGCAGAAGGCAGGCCTCAGATACAGCAGAATTGTGAACAGTGCTAAAGCAGCAGAAAAAATTATTTAAGCTGTAGAGAAGACATGGGAATAGAACAATAGATCTATGTATTGGTGCTTGTCTGAATGGCTTTCTAAGTTGCAGAAAGTTTATCTAGCAAGATATTAGGAAGGTTAAGCTTATGAATAGAGCTCTGTGTGTTGTGTCTCACAAACAGGTATTGCCTTCGAAATAAGCAAGCATTGTTTTAAACAAAGCTACGTGTGCTTATGGTGATTGGATAGAACTACTGTCAGTACGCTTTTGCTTCATGTAATTGGTCTAGAAGGTTATAAAGTATGCTGTAACATTAAGTTTTCTGGCCTTCTGCCTGGAGAGTGAGCTGTTAGCATCTTTCCAGTATCATAATAATGTCATGAGAGTGATGCTGAAAAATAAACAGCTCGAGACACTCTCTATAGCAGCCCTGTCCTGTTCGTGTCTGTAAATAAACTGCTGACGCCATATTCTCAGCAACCTTCTCACGTAAAGAAATGTTTAGACATACTTTAAGGTCATTTTATCAATATACATTGTTCTTTTATGTAAATAAAGAAGATATTTAAATGACAGAAATTTACGGGACAAGAACCTGATGGGATGGGAGAAACAAATAAATTTGTGATAATATTGGAAAGTATTTTTTGAGGAAGACAAACACTGGAAACAGAAAATTCTCAACACAAGGCAGAGAAAACCTACATAAAAAGTTTTAAAATTATTTTTTGAAGCAATTAAGAGATTTTAAACAGCAACTCTTTTATTTATATTCTTCTATTTTTTAGGTAGGAATGGAAATCAATACTTTTATAGAAAATTCCTGAATCCTCCATATAAATTGATGTTCTATGGTTTATAACACAGCAGGTAATACAAATGCCACTGTATATTGTTATTTGCTGCAAAAAGTAGGAAAAAATTGGTGATAAAGAGCAATAAAGTAAATAATGTAAATAATTAATACTAGAGAATCTCTATTGAAACTACTGAAAAATCCACAGCCAGCAGGAGCAGAGCAGTGACCGTCCCCCTGTACTCAGCGCTGATGAGGCCAGAGCTCCAATCCTGTGCTCAGTTCTGGGCCCCTCCACTGCAAGAGAGACATTGAGGGGCTGGAGCGTGTCCAGAGAAGGGCAAAGGAGCTGGGGAAGGGTGTTTAGCAGAATCCTGTGAGGAACCTGCCTGGGTGCGTTTAGCCTGAAGAAAGAGGGGTTCGGGAAGATCTCAGCCTCTAAAACTACCTGAAAGGAGATTGTAGCCAGGTGGGGGTCAGTCTCTTCCCTCAAGCAAAAGCTGAAATGATAAGAAGAAATGGCCTCAGGTTGTGCCAGGGGAAATTTTAATTGGATACTGGAAAATCTTCACTAAAAATGTTGTGGAACGTTGGAACAAGCTTTCCAGGGAAGTGATGAATTCACAAACCCTGCAGGTATTTAGAGGACATATAGCCATGGCACTTAGTGTTGCTGGATTTGATGATTTTAAGGGTCTTCTCCAATCTAAATGATTCTATGATTAGTAATTTCCAAAGATATGAACTAAATTTGGTCTACCATTAGAAAGGGTAATCAAGATGATGCACATCATTAAAAATTTATCTGTTTCAATCTTAGATGAAATAGTTCAATGGGTGATATGAGATTTGATTAATATCTAATTTAAAAAGTGAGATATAATTAACAATATTGAAAGAAAGTGTATCTAGTCAAACTAACCCATTTTTATAATTCTTTTTATTGACCAAGAGAGCAAAGTCTCTGTAATGGGTCCAGAATTCAAATTCATATTTTATAAAAGAATATGTTGACTAAAATATTTACAATAACCTTAAAATTAACTTACTGTGCATTGAAGGGAATAAAAGCTGACTGCACAGCATTATTAAGAGGACTAGATGTAGAATTCTTTGTCCTCTGCTGCTGACCATTTTAACAATTAAAAGAAATCTATACATTTGTAATCACTGATTTACAGGAAATATAAGATTTGTCAAAGGCGAATATGCCGAAAACATCACTGATAAACTCTGATTTAGATAGCTTATTGTTATTAGAACCTTCTTAATGATGGAAATGTGTTGAATCTACAAGTTGATTGTTTCTTAATAATTTGAATGAATAAGGATTCTGTGGTAATGCTTAACTAACTATTGCAGTCATAGGAAAAGTGTGGCACTGGAAAGTAATGAATATGTTGTTTAATACTAGGAAAACATCACTGTGTAGAATATGTGTGGAAATTATTTTCTCTGGCAAAACATTTGACAGAATTTAAAGGGATTTTTTCTTTTTTCTTCATTCACACTTTAAGTTTCTCTTTTTCTCTGATTGTGCTATGACACTTGATTTTCTTTATAATTGAATGGCAGTGGTGATACTTACTTCAGCACTCTCTGCTCTTAAGTTTGATGCAGTGGTGAGTATGATGAAAAATTGTAGTCCGGAGTTTTGTGACTTGTAGTGAACCCAGAGTCCTGCCCAAAGGGACTACTGCTTTACACGGAAATTTCATTTTATGACTACTTCAATGATGCCAATTGAGGCCAATGCATTTAGAAGGCATAACTAGGACATTTTTCAAAACAATAAAACAGAAGTAATGTTTGGATGATGATCATCCAAACTTGTAGAATATTGCTCTGTCTTAACTCTTTTTCATCTGATAGATGCAAAATGCGTAATTTTCCTTATTCAGCAGAAGAAACTCTGAAAAGCAAATTCTGTAATTTGGCTACAAATGCTCACTAGTACTTCAATTATAATAGTATCAGTCTTTCAAGGAGCTTATATATATGTTTCAGTTCAGTTTCTTGTTCTTACAAGAAAGAAGCAATTTAAATTTGTCCCTTTACACCTCAGTCACCTTGATTCCTAATGCCAGGAAGGATTAATAGTAGCAGAAAGATTTCTTTAACAAGATTTAAATTCAAGCTTCTGGGTATAGAAATGGAAATAAAAGGCAAGTAGAGCTGTAGTTTATACTTCAAAACACTCTTTTTTTAGCAGAATTCACCAGTCTGTACATGTAGTTGTTATCATAGGAATTGTACTCAAAACGTGGGTTCTTGGAGTCTGTAGAATTACTCTTGCATGACTTCATACACTGAACTTAAGTCACAGCGCACTGCCTCTCTGCTTTATAGTCTCTTGATATTAAGTGTTTTAATATAAATATAAAGGCTTTTGCTGGGTCTATTTGCAGGTCAGTGCTTGGTGAATTCCACCATGGGCACAACACAATATGATTGATGAATCTTTCTCGGGCCTGCTTCTTTGATCCTATAGTATTTCTTACCCTAAGCTAATAAAAGGAAGTGACCTTCCAGCAGTCCTGAATCAAACCATAGTCAAATGGATATCTCCACTAACACATAATTCTTTTATTTTCTAATATTTGTTCCTCTTCTCACCAGCTCTTTTTACACCTACAAGAAATACCAAAACACACACACACAACTTTATAGCCAATGAATCCTTAGGACCTTTGTGGATGATCACCAGGGACAGGTAGCTATTCTCTCATCCTCCCTCTGAATATGACTTTCAAATATGTAAAAAACCCAAACAACAAAATAACAGTATAAATCTCATAATCTCCCAGATGTTAAAGGTCTAGTGCTTAGCTCCTTCTTGATGTATTTTCTAGTCTTAAATGAACCAAGGAATGGATTGGCCATTACATATTTCTGAACATAATGGAACTGGTGAACATATGCCTCAGAGAATAGCATAAAACCAATTTTATAGTTCAAAAGAAATTTTTTACATACTAAGAATGATGGTGACAGACAATTTTTTCCTCCTTAATTAAAAAATAAAGTGCAGACAAAGAGGAAGAAACATGTCACATTAGCAAATTGCCCTAGAATGCTGATATTGCTGTTCAACCATGTTGTTCAAATAAATCACCACAAATAACATCAGCAACAATAAATCATTTAAAGTGTAACAGTGTTGAGAATGCAACTCCTACCTGTTTCTACATACAGACATTACACTGTTGCATCCCTATGAACACTGTTCTGCACTGCTGGAAACCCAGCAAACTGCTTCCACCCATCTTCTACTTGTCGCATAATAGTTATTGAGACATAATATGTAGCCTTCTATTGTCTTATTTTTAGCCTAGACCAGTATCACAGGATTATGTATCCCCTCCACAAACCCTCAGCAACAGCAAAGCGAAACATTTTAAATAAATATGATGTGTCCCATTGCACATATCAAATGGAAGAAGGTATTTGTCCAACTCTCCTATTCTTTTTGTTTATTATAAAGGAAATATCATTAATAAAATAATGCAAACAGCAGGTATTCCATCACTCTCTTCTGCTGACTATGTACATAATTTTCAGAAGTCTTATTCTGTTTTTCGAAATCCATTTTCATTTAGGAGTAGGAAAGAATTGTGCCATGATGCCTGAAGATTTTTAGCTTTTTCATATATTTGTAGCTTTGTAGATTTTTAATATATAGCTGTATAGCTTGTAGTACTTTCTGACACTTTAGAATGGTAGTTATCCTTTCTCACACATTACGCCACACTCTTGAAATTCTGTTTGGTTTCATTTTCAAGGGAAACAATTTCTAACAAGAACATCCTGTTTTGCACCAACAGTTGGGAGACATTACAAGACACAGGGCTAAGAACCCCAATGGAGCAGGTCCAAGGGTGGGTTACCAGGACAACCCGTCCCCCTTTGGATGTACTTGCCAGATATACTAATTAGTTAAACTTACAAAAACTGGGAAAATTCAATTCCGTGTGTGTACATAAGTATATTTTGTGTACCTGAAAGCTTTAATTTAAAAACTACCAGTTTTGCTATCAATTTTAATATTATTTGGAAAGTTTTCCTTCTGATTCTTGGCAGCAAAAGATCTGGATCTTGTAAAGTCACAAGATCTGGATTGTAAATCAGTACAATTTTAGTCTTTCTTTGGTGTTTTCTTTATAGATCATCCACTGTTATCCTCTGGAAAATAGGTATTGCTTCTTTCTTCTTGCATTTGATGGAGGTGAAAGTAGACTCTTCAGGATTGAAACTAGCTTGCTAAACTCCTAAAGGACTTTGTGGTTCTGCAGGAAAGCCAAGCTGTCAAATACTTTATCAGTATTATCTACATCTTTCTTTTCATTCTCTGTTCCTACTCCTGAATTTTTATCCCTGTAGTCTCCTAAAGGACATTTTCTCACTTTTTCAAAGAGGAAAAATAGCAAATTAATGCTTCAATAAACCAACACATTAAGTAAAATTTTCTTGTTGCAGGTTCTGCACTCTGGGGCAGCAGCATCAAAACAACAGGAACTGTATCCACTGGCCAAAGAAGTCATCACAATGATTTTAACAGTATTGAAACAGAACATAAGAATATGGGAGATAGAATGGGTAATCAAATTATCAGAATTAAGTGTGGTATTAATTATTAAATTGCTAAAAGACGGTATTTTGGTCATAAAAAGTCACCTTTTCACTATTACTGGTCTGAAAAACATAATTTGTTGTTAGAAGATATAGAATGTACATGTGCTGCTGCACAGTGATTCAGATCTGGCTATAATTAGATTGCTGTCTGAACTCTTACATTATTATGCTTATACCTATCCAGTCATTTTCACCTTGAAAAACCCAAGCACTTGTTTTTAACATATTTAATATTAAATTATAGCTACTTTCATGCCAGTTTTAATTTTCTAGTATAGGAAAAAACCCATAATACATCCATATATGTATATATGTATTTCTAAACAATTTCTAGTTTTCCCTTTGAAAAAGAAAAATGCAAATGAGATATCCCAACCATTCATACCACTTCATTTATTTGGAACAATCTTCCTGAACTGATTAAATTGGGTTTTATGAAAATCTATGTCTCATTAAGCTTTGAATCACCTCAAATGGTTGTAAGTTCACTTTCATACTTAAAAAATAAGGAATAATAGACTTTATTATATAAAGAAACTTATTAATGGAATCTGTCAGAGCTCAGATCAGTTCTGTCCAAAGCATTCTGCCTCTGAATCAAAACTGGTCTCCTAACATTTGCAGTAGTCATCTCTACCAGAATCACCATTGTATTCAGCTAACTATGTCTAGTGTGGGAAGAATTGCATTTTCTCAAAACTCCCCTGTTTTCATCCTAGTTTTTTTACATCCTTTAAGATTTCATCACAATGGTCATGGAGATAAAAAGCTAGAATCCAGAACCTTAGAAATAGATGATTTTTCATTTCTTTCTCCTTCTGTTTCCTCTTGTTTCAGCTGTCTGATCAGCATTGTGTTTCTGGCTTATTCTCCTTAGTTGCAGAGATTAATGTGTGCATTCTCACTCTATTCTTTTCCGTGATATGGAGAAGTAATTAGGATTAATTAGGAATTTTCTAACTTAAACAAAATGGGCCTTCTGATATTTAGCTAGCTGACATGTTAGTGAAATGGTATTTTTCCAGGCATCAGCTTAGTAAAACATAGGATCTGAACAGTGAATGGATTCTAATGGGAAGGTTACTATGAGCGGGTCAGTTCTGGGAGAGCCCTGCACCTCTGAGATGGTAACTGCTGTATGTTAAATCTGTGAACCTTGGGCTGCTGCTGTTTTACAAATTGTGTAACCATTGCCACAGAAAGCATTTGTGCAACACTTTAGTTGGTACTTTCCAACACAAGCTGAGGAAAAGCGGATGTGATACCCTGAGCATCCATTTCTTTTAAACCTGGCAGGACAATGCTGTCTGGTTTAACCCCTAAACTAAGAGGTTTCTGTTAGTTATGTCTAATTGGTTGGGACATATCAGTAACAGGCTAGTAACTTGTCTTGAGGGAAGAGGAGCTTGCCCGCTACAGAAACTTTTCATCATTGTCCTATTTGTCAGGCTGTAGACAAATAGTCTTGTACAGCTGGTGCCTGAGAGGCAATAGTGCATGAGTCTGAGGGCCAACTCACTCCACATATTTTTAAAAATTAATTAATCTCTCATGCTTCCTCCCTCTTTTCTTGGTATCTCCTTTCACTTTGTTTGTCCTGAGTTGTCAGCTGGGGTAATATATGTAGACAATACTGTGACTGTGAAACTACAGCACACATCCCTTAAGCAGAGCCCTGTCAGGGCTGCCCCCATCATCCATTGTTGTGTGCTGCCTTAATTGGGCAAGGTCAACCATCTTCTTCTCACTACATTTTCATAGTCCCTGAGGGGACAAACAGCTCGTGTGAGCGATCCAGTGGGTGTAGGTACAGTTAACTGGCAGTTTCTACTTTAAGTTAGTGTATTATCTGAAAGAATTACTAGGATTTTTGAGAGGGTGGGGATGATTTTTCAACAGTAGTAATATCTGGAAAATTTTGTGGGTTTTTTTTGTTTTTGTTTTCGTGGGTTTTTTTAATACTTACAAGTTCCTTGGAAGAATTTACTACAGTTGGACCAGTAATGCATTTTTGTTCCTTTATTATTTTTCAAATTACAAAAATCCCAACCAACCAACCAACAAAACTCAGAAAACTCACCAAAACACCACCAACAACAACACAAGAAACCCAACCAAACAAAAAATGAGAGAAAATCTGGGCTTAGTTATCCATACACCTGCTATACAGACATTGTCTAGAATCTGGGGCACGTGAAATCATTAAAATGCAATTAAAATCTAATAACAACACATCACCAACAGACTGGGAGTAGCTCCATTCTGGCAAATACAGCTTGTTAAAATGCTGCCCTACAGAAAATTTTGTAATCCCCTAACTCTTAAATTTCATATCCTCAGATGAATGCCTTCAACAAGACTGAGGAAGGAAACCTCAAAATGTGCTTCAGGGAAGTCAGCAGCAAAATTACTGGTCATGTATTGAGTAATGAAAAGACCATAGAAGAAAAAAGTTAATTGCATTTTTTCATTCCATAATGAAATCTACAGGCATGGTCATCAATCAGTTGCACAAATAAAGAACACAGATTCCTATGGTGAGCGATGTCAGGGGCCATGGACATTCAATTTAATGATAACACCCATGTGAATTATCATGACTAGACATGAAAGCTTCAAAAGAAATCTAGCAAAAGTGACAAAGTAGACGATGCAAGAGTGAAACACCTTTATGATACTTCCAAGTAAATATGTAATGTGTGAAGAGATAAGATGACCCTATGAAGTTAACACAGAATTAGGTGAAGTCAACACAGATTTAGGATAGGAATATAAAGGTTAAGATACTCTGAACCTATCCTCTAATGCTTTTTATTCTCCCATTGCTGAAAAGCAAAATTTAGGGTTTATTCAAGATATCCATAGAAGACAAATCATCATAAGACTATAATAAACTCTAATAGGCAAATGCAGGAACCCTTCAGCTCATGATCTAACTCATTATTCTGGTACATGGAACTCTCAAACACAGGTTTTAAAACATTCTGTCTAGATAATTTATAATTTATAGACATGCAAAGTAGAGATGAGAAAGTTGTCATCTTGTATTTTATGTGACATAATAAGTGTTTATTAAATAAACCTTTCCATCCTGTGTAGTAAGAAATGATTTTCTACTAATGTTACTTAAGTGGCCTATTTCTGATTCCCAGCATCAGGCTCCTACCAGGAATTAAAACGAGTGAAGAACAAACTATGGCATGCAATTAGGAGAAAAACAAAACAGAACTGAGTATTCTATAGTGTCCCTATAGATCCCCTTAGTGCAGTTCAACAGCTGCTGAAGTCTAGGAGACTAGGATTTGGCTTCCATTTTAACAGGAATATAAGTTTTTAAGGAGAAAAAACAATAACAACAACAACAAAAACTCCTAACCCTCAAACATCAGTGTTCCTCTCAACCTCACTTTTTTTAGTAGAAGAGGAAGTATACTGGAGCATTGGACAGCTTTACCTTCTCAGCAAGTCTAGCAGTTAGGAAGAGATGATAATTGTTTACAGTGAATGTGAAATGCTCAACTTACCAACACCAGCTTCATACTTATTGACCTCTACAAACTAAGAGAAGGTACTGAGTGATTAATAAGTTCTGTTTAGCTTATGGGAGAGTCATGGTCAGAGGCATGCCCTGTCCAGCTGTTTTGGTAAACTGTGAGTTTCCAGTGCTTTGATAGGTGCCAGCAAAGCAATTCTGCCTTGGTCTCAAGGCAAAAGGAGAGATATCACTTTCACCAGCATACTGGCCTCTCCTGGAAGCAAATTATTTAGATTTCTATGCTAAAGCCAATTTGAAAATTCAGATTTGGAAAAAAAATCAATCATATAATAGAAAAGAATCTGGATGTTACTTTACTGCTTAATACATAATATTGTTTAATACAGTATAAGACATGGTCAGGAAGAAATCTCAGCTCTTCTGACAGGTTAACATGATAAAGTGCTCCCACTCATACCTAGAGAGGGCTGGAGTGTCAGAAACCTAAGATATTGAAGGCTTCCTGTGATTTTGAAGAAACTTGTAATGGCTAGATTTATATATAGGACAGAAGTTTTCTGATGTTGTGGGCTGAAATGCCATGGTTGGGTGTCTGGATCCTGGGACTTAATTTTAAAATAACAACACAACCTTAAAAAAACCTTGTGACTTCAGCTACATATAGACAGACATGTGAGAATTGTATTCCCAAAATCAGCTTAGTAAATTGAGATCCAGAGTGTGCGTGTGAACAGAATTTGCTGTGTCCTGCATGTAGTTACCTGAGCCAATTGCCTGTAAACAAGGTAATGAGCACACGAAGAGCAATCCAGCCCAAATATAACAATCTTGTTTTCATAACTAGTTTGCCTGGAGAAGTTTAGTAACCATTCTCTACAAGAATGAGGTGATTTACAGCCTGTCTTATTATTTTTATATATAATGTGTGCAGTGTTCAAACTAGGGGAGTCCTAAGGCTATGTTGCATTTCAGTTGGACTTGGTTTCCAACTAGTAGTGAAGCTGCAGTCCAAAACTGCATATTTAATGCAAATGCAGCTTTCGTGTTCCTTTAGGAGACCCTGAACAGTAAGAAGTGATAAGTTTGTGTTTACATCCAAGGTGGATGTCTGTCTATGTCTGAAGTACACATAAATAGGAGCTTAGAATAACTAAAAGAAACTTAATTTTTTTTCAGTTTCTCCAATTAATATGAGGACCAAGACAACTGTGTAGGTAACAGAAGAACAGGACAAAAGTTTCTAGTGCATAGCAGCAGGAAATTTTTTTAGTGGCTTGCCTGCTTAGCAGCACAGTATGCAGACATCCATACAAGGATGTCTGTGATCCCTATTAATCACCTTTGATGACACTGGCATTAATCACCTTTGATGAAACTTTTCTCATGAAAAGTACAGTCTTATAACAGTGAAGGGGAGGTATAAAAGATGCAGCTTACAGCACAGTTCCAAAACTTTGTAAGATCAGCTTTACCCTTTAGAAAGAGATTAAAAAAAATAAGTTGGAGTTTAACATCTGTACAGATGTCACATGCTGCAGATAGATTATGTAGCAGAGCTCCCTCCAGACGGCAGCATCCCTCTGAGGCAGGATGGAGCACACATCTGCCTTCCCCTGTGTGCATCAGAGCTCTACTCATTCTAACAATGGGAATCGTCGTTCTCCATTAAGCTCATACTGAAAGCCTTGAATAAAAGCCTTAAAAAGCTCAGCTGAAAGTATTAATTCTGAGGGAAACATGTAAATCTGGATGAAAACTTCCATTCATTTTTAATCTTGCTATGGTAAACCTTGTAATTAAGATGATTAAATGGCTGAATAAAACCCTATATTTACATCATTTAGAATACCACAATGAAAAATCATAATCCTGTTTATGGAAAGAAAGCAGTAGAGGCATTTTAAATCAGAAACATCAAACAAAGCTTGTTATTTAAGCAGTCAGTAATTAATGTAACTTTTGCTTAGCAAGGACAATTAAGAGTTAACTCCCTAGGAAATACCTCTTGGAGAAAAGAAATAATTGGGAAGAATCAGATATTGTGTTTATGGAAGAAAAAAAAAGATAAATTGTTATGTTTATGAATTATCAAGTTATCCACATTTAATATATTTCACAGGGGACAAGTTGAAGATTAGCAACAAAAACAGTGCTAGTGGGAAAGATTCTGGAGTAGGCACATCAAAATGATACAGCACTCCCAAGGAAGCAAGAGGCAGCATTTTTATGAGCAATGGTCCAGGAAAAGCAGGAGGTGACAATCTCTTGGTGGCTGTTTGACATAAAGAATCGGCAGAAAAATCTTATCATTGAAAATATTTTCCTTTCCCATTTTGAAGGAGTGGATAATGTCTCACCAAAAAACCTCCCTTAGTTTGTTGCCTTGCCATTACTCAGTAAAGATGACAATAACTTAAAAAACTCATTTATTAAACTAAAGGGATAATTCTCTCATCTGAATCTGCACGGCAATATTCAGAATCTATTTCAGATGTGCTTGCCACCCCACATTCCCCTTTGTTTTCCCTGTAAAATATTTGGACATTAATCTAATGAAAGCCTATATGAATAATACAAATGCATCACAAGTTTGTGTGTGTTTGTATGTTTAATGCATTACCTCTTGATAATATATCACAGCATAAATAAACAGAAATCAAGTCTATATGCATACGAAACTGCCTCTCTGATTAAAATCTTGTCAAAAGAAATTAGTGTAGCATTTTTTTCAATCAGTTGTGCTTTGTAAAGGCTTTGAGACTTTTTTTCTAAAATTGTATTCTGTAAGAATAGAATGTAGGTACTATTTAATCAAAAGTATTTACTTTATCTTCCATTTGAAAACATGTTAATAAAACTATATCTCTCTCAATACAGTGTTCTTTTGCTATGTCCTCTTTCTTTTCCCACAGTGTCTAAAAGGGCTCAAGTTGAAGTTCCTGGGCAAGCGCATATGCAGTTATTGACTGGAGAGGTTGAGGAATGGGATTCTGTTGAAGGACAAATTGCTTACGGGGTTGTGGAGAATTATTAGGCTTGATATTGTATCATGGATTTATCTCCTGTGATAAGTAATTGAAAATTATTTCTAAAGGTGCTGATCAATGTGAATAAGTCAATATTGCAAAGCTTGCAGGGTTCATGCACAAAAAATTCTCTATCATCAAAAACACTCCCATAACTCATGGTCTTGTTAATTTGAGATGTTCACACATTGCAACCATGCTCTGAATAGTCTTTAGATTAGATGTATCCACTATAACATTTTAGGATCCACTTGAAAGTTTGTCTCCTGGGTGATTTCATTGTTCAAAATTTCTTAGGGCTATTTTGAAGATAATACTATCTTTGCAAATCAAACAAGAAGCTAAAATGGAGTGCCAAAAAACTGAATGCTTAAAAAAAATTTTAGATGTTCCTGCACACAAATACTTGAAGCACCTCTGCTTGGCAAAAGACCTTTTTACCTGGACATTTCATATTTGTTGTTAATTTCAGAATTAAATTCATACACTTCACTCTGAAATTTCAGATTTTGTCCAGAATTATTTTTTACAAGTGGACTCTGATCTGGCCGTCAGCTTTCATTAATGTCTTGTATTTTATTGCCAGTGCTTTGTAAAATGATTTATTTTTGAAACATCACCAGGCCTGTAGAGGTAGCTCTCCCCATTCCAGGAAGACTCCAGCCATTGTATTAATACCACATGCTGTTCCACTGCTGTACCACATGAACTTACTGATCCCCAGTACTTTGCAAATAAGAAGCTGAAGCAAATTTCCTGTGATAGAATCACAGATTTATTTAGGTTGGAAAAGACCTCTAATATCATTAAGTCCAAGCAGTAAACCAGCACTAGTTCCACAATAAACCATGTCCTTGATAGCCACATCTACATGCTTTTCAAATACCTCCAGGAATTGTGACGCTACCACTTCCCTGATCAGCCTGTTCCAGGCTTGACAACCCTTTGGATGAAGAACTGAATTACTTGCATTATGTAATGAACAAAAGGAAGGGAGGCCAAGACTCCTTCCCATTGATAGGAGCTTGTGTTTACATGTGCATATCAGTGCAATTTTTCAGCTTTTGTTGATTACTTCATCACTCTGTAGAACCTTTTCTGGCTTAGCTATGGTGAAAAAATTATGCCAACAGAGGATAAAAATATTTTTCTGGAAGTAATTTTCCTGTTGGCATAGCCTACTGGTACTCAAACAATATAAATTAAAATGACTGAATGCTGTTTCTGAGCACTGTAGTTTGCACAGCAGCGGTTTTGCTGTCCCAGTGATGAAAATGAAAGATACTGGTTTTCACCATCAAAGACAATATCTGTGTAACAGAAGCGTTAAAATCTGACTAAATAAAACTCAGAAGCATAATTTCAGGAAAACAATTTAAATATTTTGATTATATATAAAGGCGTATTTTGTGGAATGGCAGCTGTTAAAAGGTGTATGACAGTTTCACTCTTGATTAATGTCCATCTATCTTTTCAATCTCAACTTGTTTGGGGAAATGAAATTCAGCTGCACTGCTGAAACTACCACTCACTTTTGCTGTCTACATCTTTTCCCTCTCAGTTTACCTATCACTATCAAGCCTTAACATGATGTACTCAATTGCATCATATAGACTGCAGTGTCAAACTAAGAAGGAGATTGTAGAGGCAACCACAAGAGAATTTGCTCAGAAAGGAGAAAAGCAGAGAGATGGCATTGATAACTGTAATACAGTAATAACAAGCCTTGCAGTATAAATAGATACTGAACACATTTCTCTAACAGAAACTCAGAGGAGACTTTATTTTCTGCAGATTTTCCATCTGCAATGTTACTTTTCTTCAGGCCTAAAATTTGGAGTAGAAAAATCCTCTCAGTACAGACCTCATTTCCCAGAGAAGAAAAGGATAGGCTATACCACATCTGCCAAAAAACAAGTTATTCTGTCTAGCATGGTGTCTCCAGGTGTTGTATGGTGTGGAAATATAAGGATGTACCCAGCTGTCTACAGATTTTTGCAGGAGTGTCAATTTGAAAAGCAAAAGGGTAGCCTCTCTGGAATACCTATGTTTTCATGTGGGAATCCACTGGCATTTCATAGAATTTATGGTAATTCTGACTTTTAGCAATGATGCAGTTTTACGAAACTAAGTTATACAGTAAAAGGAAGTAACCAAATCATGTCTCTACTACTGAAAAGAAAATAAAATTTATATTCAATAAAAGTATCATGACATTGGAATTTTGAGCAATTTTCAAAGGCTTCTAAACACTATAAACAATCTTTTGTGACCTCAAGGTAGCCATATTCACTGCTGATGGCATATTGTTACATTCAAGTTTTCCACCAGGAATTAGACACTCTTCTAACAGAAACTCCGCTGCTATTCATTGGTATTTGCAATATGTGAGCTTAAATTAGTCCTTTGGTACTCCAAAAACTGTCAGAAGGATGCTGGATGTCTCATCTTTGAAGTTCCACAATCAAATACATACTGTATCTAAAATCCTGGGCACCCAATAATGAGGAAACTGTAAAGGAGGAGCATGAATACAGTCTGCAGCCTACTGTACCTGGAGAATGAAGTGGAGGGGAGCACATCAGAACAACTCCTTGGCCTTCACGTACAGATACAGCACTTCTTGTCCGACCACTAAAATTCCCCAGATCTATCAAAAGAACAGAGCATTTTAGTTACATACCAAAGATTTTAAATTTTTTGGCTACCGTGACTTCCATTGTATTTCCTCTTTTAAAGCGGGCTGCTCCTTTTTTCATACCTTGATCTTTTATAGGAAGGCCCAAAAAATAAATATATTTCCTTTACAAAAAATTCCATGTTGCATCAGCACTTGATTCCTTTTTAGTGCACATGTATACAGTATAAAAAAAAAAAGCAGCAGACTATATATATATATATATTCCATTTGCAAATACATATGACACTGCTTTTATTTCCTTTTACTATATCCTGCTTGATTTTCTCCCTTGGTAAAAGGGATTCATACACAGTGAAAAAGAAGAAATACAACTGGAGGGAATATCTCAGCTAACATCCAGACTAATGATGTTGCAGACCCCCTTGGACATTGCACACAGGACATGGTGATGACAGAAAGGAAAATCAACACATTGGTTCTAAAACTATAGAACATTGCTACCCTAGAGCACATTTACTCTTTCAAATAATTTCCTTCTGATTTCTCTGATGCTATAAGCCCAAACCAGTTGTGAGTAAATGTGTTTTCCCTCTAAAAGTTTCCCTCCATCAGGGCAATAAGAAGCATTTCACTATTGGAACAAAAATTTTGCATAAAGTTGCAGGGCACTGCTATGAAGAGTTCATTGTGATTATTGAAAGCCCCTCAGCCAGAATATCCTATTATTCCATATACCACACAGAACACTCAACATGGATTCATATTTTTTGTGGATAACAATGCTTTAGCATTTAAATCTGTAGTAAATAGATATGAGAGTTCAGTTCTGCCATCAGACTACTGGTGTCTTCACCCATTCCTCAGAACAAGTGATGGTTTTTAAAACTTCTGTTCTCTCAGGGGTTTTCTAGAGAATTTTCCATCTGATGTGGATCAAGGTGAAGAGAGTAGCAACACGATATCTTTGAAAAGGATACAGAAGCTTCAGCAAGCATTAAAGGAGGATCAGAAATATTAATAGATTGGGTTAGTGGGAGCTTCTCTCGCTGACATTGAGTGACTTGTAGCCATACTTCCTAATTTCTGCATACAACCCAGAGTGCTGGGATGAGCCAGACAACACCAAACAGTTTGAACAGGTGGAGCAGAATTATTTCTATCTTAACTGCATTTAGTTGGCATTTGTCTATCAGATGCTGAAATTTGTCATCTTGCTTCAGACCTAGTAGAGCATAAAAATGAAGTCCAATGATTTTCCAAAGTAATTTGAGTTGATTTTTTTTTCACATTTCTAAATTATGTTTTGGGCACGGGCAGTAGTTTAAAATTTAAGTACAGTAAAATTTGTGCTGTCTTTGGCCAAAATAAGTTAGTGTTTTGATTTCCACAAGAGGTATCATGCTTGAATAGAAAAAAGGTATGTAGGATCCAGTAGAATTTTTTTAAAGTTACATTGCAAAACTTTGAAAAATGTTGCTATTCAATAGATAATTAAAAATTTAAATGTTGTATTGCATATTAAAATAAGCATGCCATGGGTTATAATACATTCTGGTGTAATTCCTCATGAAAGTGTCTCCTAATGCATATTACCTGACAGTATATTCTGCAGAAAAGTAATTATTATTTTGTGTCCAGAAAATAGTGGGCTGGTGCATCCCCGCATGAAAAGAGCGGATGGGAGAACATCTTGTAATTGAAATTTTCTTAGTTAAGTCCTCAGATGATTAAATGTTATTTTCCTATTATTTATGGAAACCTTTGAATATATTTTCTTCCATTTCATGCTTTGAATGTGCATTGGGATGGAAAAATATACTTTTTTTCACCAAATGAAAATCAAAGATATTCTTTCTTATTTTAAAACAAAAGTACTACATATGACTCAAGTTTCTATTTGTTAAAAACAATTATTTTCAGACTAAAGGGGGAGAGTATCAAAGAGCTTTGAATTTCAGCTCTTTTTGGCTATCTATTGGCTCTGAACTGGATTTCTTGTTAGCATACGACAGAAAAAGGATTAGCAGGTACAAAAGAAGGGATTTAGCTCTAAAACAAATAAATGTAGAGAAGCTCAAAAGGAAGGAAAGGTGAAGGATCATGCTTGCAGTTCCCTCACATTAAAACAATGAATGCAATAAGGAAAAATCAAATTAATGGAATATTTAATTACTTTCTTGTAAATCCCAGCCATTACATATCTATCCACACTGGAAAAAAAAAGACAGCTACAGAAAATTTGTACAAACACCTTTCATTTAACTTTAAAACTCCAAAGAGGTAGATAATAAAAGAAATGGTGGACAGAACCCAGCTTTAGGGGTGAGAACTGTAACCTCTCACACAGCAACACCAGCCTTTGGTTCACTACTCTTGCTGCAGTATAAACCTGCAACACGTGTGACATGTCAGAATGCTCCGCACAGAATGAGTCTGTCCTTCATCTTATTATGATGTCTATAGTTGATTGATAAGAAAATGCCTTCTCGTGCTCCATAGGTGTTCATCTTTTGCCCTGAAAGATTAATTTACTCATATCTCATTGCTAGTGGCAAAGATAACATATACTATGTTATTTTCAAAGCAGTTCCTGAGCAGTTCAGCTACATAACTCCCATACTTTTTAATATGAGAAATAGCACTGACCACTTTGAAAAAATATAGTTAAGTGCCAGCCACCATGTCTACTGTAACTTACTATTAACAATATATATGCAAACCACACATTTAGATGGAGGGTATGTGGCAGGAGTAACCAAATTTCTTTTTCTGCTGAGAAATTATTCAATTTAAAAAAATTTATATAGTGTCACTAGTGTACAACCTGTGAGACAGGAGTGGTGTCCGTTGCAAAAGGGAAATAGTAAAGAAATTCCAGAGCTACTGATGATGCCAGACATTAAATGCAATGGGCTTGGTGCAGTACTTTCTGGATGTCAAATTTACACTGCAAATGTATTTACATTAGCCAAGTGTAGTATTTGATCTTTGAGAGAAGTTATGACCTTTGGAAAACCATTTATATATCTGATCCAAAGGAACTGCCAGGTAACACTGCTCTCTCCATAGTGGTTATTCCCATTTTTTGGAAATGAGCTAAAGCATGTGTTTCTCTCAGCACATATACCTATGTATTGATATGCATTGTGGAACAATGACACTGCCACAAGACCATCAGTTTTAACAAGACTCAGTAGAAAAGAGAACACTTCCACAGAAAGTGAAAGGAGTAAAGGGAAATAAATGAGAAAAACCTCAAGGGAGTAGAAGCAACCAAAAACTTTTGAAGGTCTAACAACAAAATAAACATTTAAATAAAAGGGGAAAAGTTCTGCCATTGACAGAAGGACTTTTACAAAAGTTGGATCAGTTTTTAGCCCTTAATGGCCTTCCAAGTCACCTTCACCGCAGTTTGCATTTTAGGTATGTGCAGGAGGGATCCTTGATTCACTGTGTTCATCAGCTTGGTGCAGCTAATGGGGGTAACAGGTTTTTGTGACCCAGTCAACAGTTGAGGGGTAACTGCTATGAAATTAGGATCAAATTAAAGGTGAAAAACAGATCTTGTTTTTATTGTAGGCAATTATTGCTTGGTAACCTAGCATGGAAGCTGTAAAAGTCTCTGTACTTCATTATCAGTGACTTAAACCAGTCAATTTAGCTTTAAAGAAGAAATTAGATTGGTGTAGAACAATGTCCTCTGCCAGCACAGTTCTGAAAGTTTAAACTGTTTTATATGCAAATTTATTATGGTGTTTAAAATGGACATAATATGATATGTATTAAAATGTTTAAAGACATATCCTGAAGATACCCAAAGACAAGTATAAAGCAGGCAATATTCTTTCCAATAAGGTAAAAATAGCTCTACACAAGGAGAGATTCTTCTGTCAGGCCAAGGACAAACTTATTTATTGCATTGTCACAAAGAGAGGGTAGCCTTCCTCTCCTTGGATTTGAAAGACAGGACTAAGAAACAGACCTTGAGCTGGAATTGTAGCTCTTTAAAAAAAGTAAGATTTACAGGGAAAAGAATTCCATCAAAACACGCTTTTCAAAATCCCACTATAACCTAAATCAAAACCACGGTTTAACTGTACACTCTAAACAATGGAAAATATAAATTTTCTGTTTAATAACCCACAAGCTATAGAAGAATGAAAGGTGGGTATTGAAAAGATATCATGCGGGATTGTATAGGAAAGTTTTATATTGGATGAATTAAACAAAATATCCAGAATATCCAACAGTCCAAGAAAATTAATAGATTATTTTATATTGACATACACTTATTTTGTACGAATACCAGATTAAGTAAATAGAGCTCTATTAGTAGGCTCACTCATTTGACCTAAGTGTAACTTTTAATATGGAAATTATTCACTAGAAAAAGTGTGAAAGGAAGTTAGGAAAAAAAGATTTCTACCATGACAGAAACATCATCTCACCAGTGATGATGGGAGAAGCATACATTTTGAACTTTCAAAAATCACATTACCATATGACTTTTTGGTGACAAAATAAGGGCAACATTCAAACACTTTAGAATGTATCATGCTTATTATCATTGCTGCTGTTATTATTTATTACCAGAAAGGCTTTAATTTTTCAGAGATAATCAGACTGACATGATGTGAAAAAGGTTATTTTTTTTTTCTCAGAGAAGTTACTACGCAAAAACAGAAATAGAGAGAGCATAGAAAAACAATGATGCAGTCCAAGCCTGCATGACAACAGCCCTTTCTCTGTGTACATCTGCAGAGCCATTAAAGCGTTTTACGGAAAGGGGGTCAATACGCAGATTTTTTTCAGGGAGTGCTGACAATAGATAACAAGGAACTCAGGAGAATGTTTAAAGATTCCACTCTGAAAATGTGAAAAACAGACAAAAGACACACAAGATACTGTACTTATATTTAAACTAGCATCTTCAGAATCTTTCTCAGATATTACAAGATATTTTTTTCTCAGAAAAAAAATAAAGAAGGATCTTTGAATAATGGTGCTGCACAGATATGTTCTTGCAAAAACAAAGCACTTTTTTATGTACGTGTATCAGCATGAAATTTAATGTATACACTATTGATTCATTACCCCTGAACTAAATTTTCACTATGAAAGGCAGATAAATAGTCAAATAAACAAATATTTTTCTGTCCTTAATGACATATTTCTATTTATGTAATTGTTATAAATTATAACAATTTTAAAATACCTGGTTTACTGTTTGTTGTTCTTCATTTAGTTGTATGTCATGGCTATGCCTAGCTGTTTTACCTTGTAAGTAGAAACATTTTTTAATGCTTTCTACATTTCCTATCACAGTGAAGTCATGAATCCATAAATGTGGCAAATACATTCTATCAGAATACAATACATTAGAGAGATAATTAACTATCCTAGTGTCCTGGTTTTGTCTGAATAAGAGTTAATTTTCTTCTTAGTAGCTGGTGCTGTGCTGCGTTTTGGATTTATGTGAATAATGTTGACAAAACATTGATGTGCTCATTGTTGCTGAGCAGTGATTATCTGAAATCAAGGACTTTTGAGTGCTTCATGCTCTGCCAGTGAGGAGGGCACAAGAAGCAGGGAGGCAGCATGGCCAGGCCAGCTGACCCGAACCGGCTAGAGG
>JAWWEY010000001.1:38619012-38646881 GCA_035582745.1 Loriotus luctuosus | reverse complement strand
CTCCTCTCCTCTCCTCTCCTCTCCTCTCTGAACCTCTCCGAACCTCTCCGAACCTCTCCTCTCCGAACCTCTCCTCTCCTCTCTCCCCAGAGCAATTGCTACCAAGTATGTCCCAGCTGTAACCTTTTTTTAATGACTTTTGGTATTGAAACGAAATGCAAGCAAAGCTGTAAGGCTGTTGATTTTGAAGTTATGGGCAATTTGTTAGTGTTTCTAATGCAGTGGGGAAGAAGAGCAAGACAGCAGGAGAGCTTCTCTTCTCATATGGACTGCTGACAATACAATGTTCAAGAGTACCAAATACTAGATCATAGTGTCTGATCCTGCAGCTGCAACATACAGTACTTTAAAAAAACAAACAAAAAAACCAATACAAAAAAATCCTGGACAGATATTTCTGGAGAAGCCAACTGACCTTGCAAACAGGGCAGGACTGGGCATCCTACCAAGGAACCATACTTCCTCCTAATTAATAAAAATGAATTACACAGCATTTGTAAGACTTGATTGACCATAATCACAGTCCTATATTTAGACAAAGCTTTGCCACATGTAAGCACTGGTGCAGTTCAGCTGTTGTGTAGTGTTGGTAAAATCATTCACTGAGATGTTAAAAAAAAAAAGAAAAAAAAAGAGAAAAAATTGCAGGCTGGACAAGATTTGGGCCCTGAATACATTAATTCTTCATGGAATAGGAAAACTTGTGTCACAGTAATCAGACCTGTAGTATTAGTCTAGTAGGAAGGTACCATGAAGGAGTTACAACAGATATTCAGAGAGACTCAGACATGAAAGAGGGTATGGGGGAACTTGTTGCAAGGGTCTAGCCATTTAAAATATATGATGTGCTTTTGGTAGAATAGAGTAAATATACCATCAGGAAAAGAATCCAAGGTTCTGTCTTGAATAGACAGTATACAGAAAGCAAAAATTAAATTCAGGAAAACAAAAGAGGCAATGTGTTGAAAAAATAGTCTGGATTTTGTGCTGAAGTAGACCAAATAGTTGGAGACTGTGAAATGAAAACTGTGAAGGGTAATCTCCAGATTTTAATATTATGAATTTATGTAAAGAATGAATTAGATAGTAATGAATATCAAAAAGAAAATCCAGGAAACAAAATCCAGGGATTAAATAGTTACAGATCAATAGTTTTTGCAGCAGTGTTGGCAGATGATCATTGACTGGGTTAGAGCGAATAGATCTGTAATCTCAGATGTGCTGAAAGGATTGTTTCTGAATGTGGTATTAATTTACAAAGCACCTAATACAGCTAACTAAATAATAATAGGTGAAATTTTGCATATGTGTGTCTGAAATATTTCAGGGGTAAAATCATACTCATACCTGTCAGCTTCTAGATAAGTTAACATTATATGTTATAAAAGTAATTTGTTTTCCCAGCTCCAGTGAGAATGGCAGTTGCTTTCAGCAAAAAGTGCTGGGATTTTGCTGTCTGAAAATCAAGTCCATTGAAAACTTCTCTGTCAGATAAGTATGAAGTGTTTTTCTGATGCCATACTTGTAAAAAGAGGTTGATAAATCTGAAGGACTTTAGAGAAAAGTTATGTAATTAATTTGCATTACAGAAAACATAGTGATAAATGCCTAAACATAAAAAAATCAAACCTGACGGAGTTAAAGGTGAGAAAAAGAAGAGTTTTCCATAATTTCTTTTTCTTAAAAGAAAATATCCTAGTTTCTGAATCAATCTCCTAGTGAGTTTAACTGATCCTAAAAATTAGCTTCATGTGATTCTTGGAATTCCATCCTAGAAATGGTTCCCTCAGACTCAGTTGGTATAGTGATTTAAATATGTGCATAAGGGGAATATAATTTCTAATATAAATATCCATGCATAATAACTTTACATGAAAAGTAATAGTAAACTAAGACATACTTTTAAAAAAATATAAGAATAATAGAAATATGAAGGCTTTTCAGTCATGCTTGGGACATCACAGGAAAATGGTACCAGGTTATTGCAGTGCTACTTTATAAATGGTACCAGATTATTGCAGTGTACTTTCATAATGATTGATGACATTGTTTTTGAAGGAGTGACATGTAAGGAAATGTTACCTAAATACCTGGGGAGAATTGTATCCATACTATCAGTGCAATTTATTATCAACTACTTTGTTTAATTCATTGTAACCAAATCTACATGTTTCGCACTGTGAGAATGTGAATGGGATTTTTATCAGTGTAATTGTAAATTATTGACAAGAATAACCTCAGTGGTAGTATACATTAATTTTATCCAAGTCAATTACTACTAGATATTATAAGTTTCCAATTAACAATACAAGCATAGATTTTAGATTAAAATTAACTGTAATTAAGTTTGCTATGAGTAAAAACATCATGTTAGAGTATTTAGACTTACTGATTCAGATAGTCATATCATAAATATCTATGGTCTACCAAATTTTAATAAAATGTAAGCAAATATAAAATGAATACTATAGTGACTATATAAGGGTGACTAGTAATTGAGGAGATTCATATGTGGTTACACTTATAGGTAACAATTTGCTGTTAATGCTGAAAAAGACTTTATTTAAAGATTGACTTTTACATAAATTATTTTGAGTGTAATGAAATAAAATCTTAAATTGTTATCCCTATTATTTGAGCAATTTTTTTTTTATTGGAAGGAGTTATTTCCCTTCTAACATTTAACCACAAAAGCACAGTTGCTTTATAGCTATATCTGAGCCAGCTATCCTAGTCTTCCTTTCAAGGCAATGCAGAGAAATAGACACTTCAAAGGCCTGATTCATTTGACCTATTTTAGATGTCAACTTGACATGAATGAATTGCATCCCAGTAGTGCAACAGATTAAGTAGGAAATCAAAACAATTAGATCAGTTGCAGCTGCCTATGGTGTTGACAGTCTGACATTAAAGGAGAATGAATAAAGTGTATTTAGAGGCAATTTACTATTTCCTTGATCTTCAGATTGTTTTCTAACATAATTATTTTGCCTCCGGTGCTCTGATAAAACTAAGTAGAAGATGGTAAAGGATTCCTCTCATGTATGTTTCAGAAAAGTAACAAAAGGCAAATATAAATTTTTTTAAATGTGTTGGACCTTTGTAGGTAAAGTTTCTTACTCTTATAAGTAAAGTAGTGATCTAACCAATTTTTTTAAAGCTATATAGGAGATTAAGGTATGAGCATAGTAGTTTTGAAATAATGTCTAAATAAAGGTAAATTCAGCCCTTAACCTCATGGTCTTTCTTATTGTGGCATTTGTTGTATGCTAAGGTACTGCTCCTGAGTAATAAAGATGATAGGTCTAAATTTAAAGCAACTTCTGTATACATCTAATGTGTTTCATATTGTTATGCAGAATAGAAAATCTAAATGGTATGTGTTTTAAAGGATTTTACATTGACTTTTAGAAGAACTTTACAATGTGAGGAACTCCATCTTCTGGCTACCTGTTTGGTGATTAACGTACATATAGAAGAAAACTTCCAGCTCAGTTTGCTGAGCCTGATTGACACCCAGAAAACCTAATCTACTGCACCTTGGGAAGACACTTACTCGAGAAAAGAGGATAAGACAATTAGCACCACCTTAATGCTGCAATAAATGTGCATCTTAAGATGACTCAGAGATTTCATCCAGCATGCACAAAATCAGCCAGCATTTTCTACTTATTGCTTTTAGTTCCAGTGGAAGCAAAAGGCTTTCAAAATAAAGAAGATATATTGTTATATATACTTCATGGCATTGACTTTATAAAGAGTGTAGGAAACTATCACCTCTCTTAGAAACACTTGTAATGTCAGAGAAGCAATGCCTTTGGATAGCTATAGATTTTAAGTAGACTGCAGAAAAGGTGTTTGCTTATTGTGTAAACCTGTTCCTCATCCTCACAAATGCAGCTTGAGTATTTCTATGCGTTAAATCCTTCCTTTTAAATGCCAGCATTGTTAAAACACTTCCAAGTTATTGGAGTGTTTCGTTCTCTACAGTCAGAATTGAATAGGAGCTTGTTAGATGCATATGATGGGATGTATGTACAAAGGCTAAAAATGTTTTCTAATTAGAAATGGAAGGATTGATTTTTTTTATCCTAGCAATGACTTCTAATGTAAGTGCAGCTGATGGAAGAAACAAGCTAGTCTTAAATTCTCAAAGTATTTTCCATAGTCATACTCTATTTAAATACAATCCAATCAGTAGTTTTTTGGTGTACCCTAGGAAATTAAAATGCACTCATATATTTTAGTATCTACAATCAAACTACACAAATAGCAGCTTGGTGTACATGACTATCATTATTAAATAATGCTAAATCTGTTGTATGTGAAAAGATATAATTTGTGTTTCATCACTTCACTAAATTATCTTATTATCTACTACCTGAGGTTGCACTGCATTATTGTTTAAGTTCCCAATATCTTGTTAGGCAGTTTTAAATCTCTGCTGCTATGAATATACTCTCAATGCTGCTCTGTTAGAAAAAAAATAGTTTCAATTTTCCAGTCTGCAATTCTATCCCTTCAAAATAATAACTGAATGGGACTGTGATATAATAATTATGATAAGAAATACCCAAATTGTTGAACAAATACCAAACACATTTGTCAAGCAAAGCTGTAAACACTGATTTCTGTCCAACATGCCTGGAATCCTCCGTGGGTCATAGGAGGTATTGCAAAAATGTATTTTTGGTCAATAAAAGCCTAGGGCTTTTATGAGGATTTGAACTAAACACTTGAAGCTGGAGATGCAATGTGAGCCATAACAGCACAAACCAATGTTCTGAAGTTTGAAAATAACTATCGTAAAAAAATACACACACATAGAGCCCTGCCCAAATAGCAGACTCAAGAGGCCAAAGGCAAAATAAACAGACACAAGGTAAAATAATATGATAATGGAAATTAAAATAATACGGTGAAATCTCATAGAATAACAGAAATTAGTTCTTTCAAAAAAAAGTTTACTTTGAAAAATATTGATTTTACTACAACATAAATAAGGTTAAGTCCTTCAACAAACTACACCCTTTTATGACAATTTTTTCATTAGTTTGATAATACTTTTGTTTATCCCCTATTTTATTTGGGTTCTTTGTTTTCTAGTTAATGGAATTGTTGTGTTCCCAGTCACTGGGATTATTTGAAAAATAAATGGAATTCCACTTTTATTTTCTTTACAGTTTTTCTGAAGTGTCATTTTGTCTTCTTGTATTACTGCAGTGAATTTCTCCAGAAGATTTATGATTTCCTGAAGCATTTTGTAGACAAACACAATGACTGGTCAGTCTTCTTAGATCTTATAGACACTGCCTTTCAGTAGAGCTGGCACAGATGCCCATGGCACAATGCCTGTAGAGAAGGCACGTCAAATACTTTGGTGATGAGGGCAATAAAAATTCTGTTTACCTCCAGCAGACTGCTCAATAGCTTTTTGATAAAATAGCTACTGTCTGGCCTTTTTCTTACATAATGTAAAGTGTAATTTCCAGAATCATTAACTTAAGTAATCTTTCATGAAATGAAATTTTGGAAAGAAAAAGTTTAAACATTTGAATAGATTTTGGTAAAGGCAAGTAAGTGTCTATTGCCTAGCTAGCATCATCCTAAGCATTCACCTTAATGTATCTCAGGTTAAAAAGTCCCAGGGCGGATTCACAGACTTTACCATGTCCTTGTTTTTTATGTTCTCATGTAAATAAGAGAGGGAAAAATGTGATTTATTCAAGGATATATATACTCATGCATTTGAGAATGTATTCCAAGGTTTTTCACACTGAGGGTCTACACTAGTCAATTATATCAATGACAAAAAAATGCATACAACTTTTGCAAGCATTCTGAAAAGCTTTCTGGTACCCTTCCAGTGCATTTGTGGTAGGCACATATATTTACTCTGGAATGATGACTTGTCATTCAGAAAACATAGAGTCAAAAAACCTTTCAGAGGCTGTCATTCAGACTGATGCTGAAACTAGGTTCTTTTTCATTTGCTTGTGCAACATGAATTTTTTTTATGCGGCATCTGATTCCAAAAGCTTTCATAAGACTCTTTCAAAAGTAAGTGTTCTACAAATGAATTCTAGCCTATACATGGACTCAAATTACTTAGCTGGACATGGAAGGTCAAGCTTAGTATGTCTTCTGATCTGAGAGAAATTTTCAGGTGTACCTCAGAAAAAATAATGTGGAACATTTCTCTCAAGAAGGAAGAGCAGGACATCTGCTGTAAGTGGAATCATAATCTTGTGTTTAGCATACAAAAACAAATTTGAAAAGCCATTTCACTACATTGGACTAAAATAATTACCATTTTCTCCTTAATCTATCTTACAGCAAAGAAATTTGCCTACACTTAGGTTACAATATGCAATGTTTCGAAAAGATATACCTACTGGTCACAGCATAAAGACAGTATTAACAGGGGGAAATTTGCAATTTCTTTGAAATTCTTAATGTAATTAATTTCTCAAAGAACAAGTGCAATAGACAAATAATCTTTTTATGCTTTTCTGTATGTTCTTTAATCCCATAAATCCTGGGACAGGAATCTCTAGTTTCATAAGGGAAGGATGGCAGGTGCAGGATGTAGATCTATATTTTATGATTCAGATGATACGTAGAAATGATGGCCAGGTGCTAAGCAGGGAAGAACATGCTCTCCGTTGTGACAGACATCAAGGTAGAAGGTTTGTCTGCAGCAAGGTCTGCATCAAGGTAGAAGGGGAAAATCAGGGAGAATGTGGACGCTTTTTGCTTGAGACTGGATGTCCTTCAACACCTCCATTAGTAATAAGTATGTTTGCAGCAGATCACAGATGGAGAAACAGAACTGCTTTAATCTTTTGTCCCCCTGTAAGGAATTGTGACGAACGGAGCCAGAGCTTTCATTGCAATTTGACCTTCAAATGCCACAGTGCCACAGGACTAGATGACACAAGTCCCCCTGTGTAGATGTCTCTTCCCTCTAAGTTTAAAAATCTATCTTTCATTTCTTTTCAGGGCACATGTAAACTTGGTATTTTAAAACTAAAGCTGATATTTCTTGAGGATACTTTATGTCTTCTACGCCTTAACTATACATTCAGCCAAATTTTTAAAACCTGAAGAGACAGTTTGTCATTTAGATATTCTGTCATATCAGCAAGCTCACAGGACTGGGGGGAAAAAATCTCTTACTGTACTAACTCTTTATTTTGACTTTCTCCCCTAAAGAAACATCAGTTGCTGAAACTCCTAAACTAACAGTAACTCCTCTCCCAACAATAAGTTCAAAAATCTGAAACTAGGTGATTAATGTTCTATTTGATGTTATCCTTACAGTGAAGGACTCAAGCCACCCTTAAATGTATTTTCTATATTTAATTCAATACACAGAAGTGCTGGTTTCTTTATTCCAGCTTCTCTGTGTAATCCAAATTGGTGTCAAAGTGCTTTCTGCCTATCTTGCAGAAAATGAAAATACATGTCTTTGTTTGTCTTCTGAATAAACTGAAAATATTGCACTTCACAGCTCTACCCTGAAGTATATTTCACTCAAGTTTAACAATACAGATCTGATGCTTCTTGCAATACCACAGTCACATTTATTCAGCAGAAGCAGAGACACACAGAATATGGAAGTCATAAAAACCAAAGATGAGAGAATAATTCAGAGTGGAGTGGGCTCAGAAGGTCCCTGATCCCATCCCCTTTTTAAGTAAGGTCATTCCAAATGTTAGACCAGGTTGCTTGGAACTTCATCTAGTTGGGTCTTGAAAATCTCCAAGGACAGATACTGCACCAACTCTCTGGGGAACCTGTGCTACTGCGTAGCTGCCCTCATAGAGAAAATGTTTCTTCTCATGATTTTCACTCCAGTTTTCACCTGTTTTTTCTTCATGGTAATCACCACTTTGAAAAGTGTTGTGAACCTCCCGGTAGGCACTGGGAAAATACTGCTAGGTCCCATCTCTGCTCAGGATGAACAAACCCAGCTCTCTCACGTTCTTGTCAGGTGGCAAGAGCTCCAGCCTTCACCACTTGGTGGATTCTCCTGAATTCTCCTGAGCTTCCTGATGTCTTTACTGGTGGGCCTAAAAGTGGACAAAATATCAATTTGTCCTTTCATGGAATGAATAGATCACACTGTTATCTGCTAAGTGTCCAAGCCCTTAATTTTAATCTCTTAAACATTGCCATATTACCATATAAATATAAATAATTATATTTAAAGAGCCTTTAAAATATTTTGAAATTATTATTGAAGTAATGAAAAAGAAGTAATTCCTTGCCTCAATGTTAAAAAAAAAGACTGCAATTTAGGTACTGTGACACAGTCAGTCAGAATCTCTTAATGTTAAAAGCATGAACCTCTCTAATTTGGGTAAATGGGCATCCTGTGATGTTGATAAATAAAAGAATCTCAGGGGATAGTTGCGACATTCAACACACCCTGGCAACAAATTTCTCTTTTATCAGACAAATTATGTAATCTAATCACTGTGTGGCCCCTGTTAGAGGCAGGAAGACACTATCTTTGTAAGCTTAATTGCTTCTCTCATTTACATCAGCAAGAATTTTATTGATATTATCTCCTCAAAAATCAAGCTGTGAGTCACACACTTATTTTATTACGTTTTTGTCTAAATAATTTCTGGGCATTCAACTCTTTCCCCTGAAAGAGCAATGAGACCAGTGCTTAACATTTGTGGGTATGGAAAGTTATCAGCATTAGCACTGCAGAAGAAAATGGTTTAGGAGATGCTACTCTTCACAGTATGCAACAGCAGAACACAGCAATGCTGGGTTTTGTCCACCCTTGAAACTGGAAATGCAGAAGAGCTTTGTGCAGAGACATGGCTTCATGGCTCCAGCTTCCCTTGTATGTGTCACCACCTTCCATACCACTGCATGTCTGTATAGAACTATCAGCAGTTCAAGCCAATTCTATGTTATGTTGTTTCATGCTCATGTCTAATGCAACAACAAGATATCTTGCATTGCTCTTTTTCTATTTGGAGGATAGTAGGTGTGGATGGCCAAATTTGAGTTGCAGGTATCCAGCCTACAGCAAGTTAACTTTAATTTAGACTTGGAACTGAGTCTTTAATTAGACTTTGAACTTGGAGTCTGACTTTCGTTAAGAAACTTTTCCTTTCTCTTCCATAAAATTGTTTTATAATGATTCAGGTTGGAAGGGACCCCTGGAGATCATGTACAATTGTGTGCAAAAAGCAGGACCAGCCTTGAACATGTTGCCCTGTCTGATCAAGTTTAGGATCTCTCCAAGGAAACTGCCAGAAGAGTAAAGATAGCAAACTGTGTCTTGCTGCTGGGGAATTTAGGACTAAAATATAGAGAGAATAAAAATTAATTACTAATATTTTGGTAATATTAGTGGCCACTTTATATCTAAATGTCAGAATCTCTTTTACATGGTTATACATGGTAAGGTTAGTACTAGGATTGTCACAGAAAATAAATCAGGTACATTGTATGCAGTTGACTGGAGAAGAGAAAATGTGAAAAGGTATATTTCAGAGATCCTGTGAGTAAAAAGATGGTATGTCAAAGTCAAGCAGCTAATCAGAATACATACCCTAAGGTATATCAATAAATCAAGCTGTCATAAGTGTTCCTAATGAAGGATCATTTGTGAAAGTTTTACCTTTACTGCTTTTAGCCAGCATTCAGCAAATGAATAGCTGCCATATTGTTCCCAACAGACAATGCAAGAGAGAAATTACAGAAGGCATTTTTAAACATCTTCAGGTATATTTAGAAGTGATAAATAAGGAATTACGATCCCAGTCATCTACTATAACTTCAGTATAATGTGAACCACAGAAATTCTCAAAATAATGTTCTGAAATAGATAAGTCTTAAAAAATTATTAAATAAAAAAAAGAAAAATTTGCATTCATTCTCTAGACGAGTTCCTCCAATGGTTTTTCCTCTCTGTGAGGTTGGCATTTATATACAATAAAAACCAGTACTTTTAAGTTTCAAATGCTTGAATTTTTTTGCTCCTTCTCCTGCTAAATTGCAGTCTTATTGCTTTATATCAGTGTGCCAGTATCTTTCCATTGTAGAACTAAAAAAATAGTCATTTTTGAAAACGACGTCTGTTTTTCTACTCCAACAAATCTTCCCCTATCTGTCAAGATGTTTTTTAAGTTGTACACCCCAGGGTACGCTCTCCAGCATGGAAAGGAAGATCAGGAATCTTCATACTGTCAGTATGAAAGAATATAACCTTGACTTTTGATTAAGAGTTCCAATAAAATGGTAGCTGGAATAATTCAAAATAATCACTCCCTTAGAATAGAAGTACCATGGAGACACAGACTGCCACCAAGGGTCGATCTATATGGTAATGTGACTCATGAAGGAGTAGCAAAGAACGTCACCCTAGGAAATATTGTACCACATCCTAAAGCTTATAGGTGCCAATAATACAAGACCTCCTAAATTCTTTCATACAAAAGAGCTCAAAGAACTTGACCCTTCTAAGACTCAGATGGGAAATACTACAGATAGATGCAGAAGAGAAAATAAACTTCTGTTGAAAACTTACAACTATTTTTTTCTCATGAACTTTTGGGTTCTTTTTAAATCTAAAACTGCTTTCTGTGAGCAGCTGAGCTTCATGGGAAGATCTGTGTCCTGTGGACTTCATGCAGGATGGCTAAAGCCATATGTCAATACAGTTCCCTAGCAATTTCTGTAGTTTTCCATCAGACTTAAAGCAGTTGTGATGACAGGTACATAGTAAGTAGATTGCTGTGTAGGCAGGCTAGGTGCATTTTTCATGATATTCCTCTCACAGGACTAGAAAAGAGATCTTACAATCATTAATTATTGGGACAATTTTTATATTGTTTTCATGAAAATCTTCATAAGAATTGGAGCTTTTTAACCTACCTAACTGAACCTGTCAGGAGACATCTACTTAATACAAAATTTTGCATCTCTTCAGTCTACATTCTGAAAGAATCAATGATTCGTCTTCTGATGGCAAAGAGATTCATGGTCAAATTAGTACAGGAGGAGTCAGTCCCTTGAAAGTTCAGAGTAACCTCAAGATGCTATCTCAAGCATCTTTAGAGAAAGAAAAATAATTTATGATTTAATTTAACAGAGGGAAATTTGGAGGCTAACAGCAGGCAATGACCATTACAATACTTTGCAGATTCTGTGGTTCACATCTTCACATCACATGTTCCTTTACTACAAGATCTCGATGCACTTCTCAGCCTTGGAATCCCCCACTATTATCTGGCTCAGCTGCTACCTTATAAAACCTTGTACAGATATGGCCCAGTGAACACAGAGAGAGAGAGAGAGAGAGAGAGTCAAAAGCATTAAAAAATGTCAAATAAATCAGTCTTATATAGAATGACATTAAGTATAGAAGTCTGGGAATAATGACGGGCTCAGAAATTTAAAATTTATACATATATGTACATGCACATGAGTATATATATATATGCACACATTTCTATATTCATATTTTTAGCTAGATAAATATAAAGTATATATTGCATTTTGAATACACATAGATGCTACACATTGCTTCTGTGACATTTCACTAGTTGATTAGCAACGATTTTAACAGGGTTAATTTGTTATTATTAGTTCACCCTAATGTTAGCTCACACTTTAAAATCCAGACCTATGTGCTTACAGTGAGATGTAGAAAAGCTACAAACTGCCAATTTTAGGTGAGCTGATAAAATACAACAGAGCTCAAAAAGTGATGTTATGCCATTATATAATATCTGCAACAGGTAGATTGAAAAATCTGAGTTCAGATATTAAGATGCTGCAGGGAAGAGAATAAAAAAATTAAAAGATGAGTGCTGTGCTTACTGCAAATAAGTGGGTTACTATATACTTGCTTTCTTTTAGAAAATAATTTGTGAGATATGGAGCTCAAGATTAGGAAAAAATCCTCTGGTATAAACCCAGGAAACATTATGTCGTGCAAATTCATGCAAATGGAATGTGGGTTCACAGTCTTTATGAGTAGCAGAGATTTCTTTCTTATGATAGTTATGACAACAATGCATAGCAGTTCAGGATGAAAGGAAAATTACTGCAAAGTACATTAGGAGACTGCCTAGTGTTACTTTAATGCTCCAAATGCTTCTACATTTATTTAATACTTCGGGGAAATCACAGTTTGAACTGACATTGCTTGAAAGAATAAACAGCTGAGAAAGTATAAAAGCACAAAGCTTTTGTTGTTATTGGGGTTATTTGAAACCTTTTTGCCTTAAGCTTCCTTTAATATTTTTGGGTGCTTCTGCGTATGAGCAGAAAGAGGGATAGAAGAGGTGTGAAAGCCTCATAACTTGGTGAAGAAATGGTGCAACTTTTCCTCTCTAGTCATCTTTGTAATAGTATGTGGAAGAAGAGGGAGTCCTTCTTTAAGACTATCTGGTTAAAGTCCTTTCTCAATGCAAAAAGACCTAATGAGAAGAGGAGTAAGTCATAAAAAAAACATACAAAACAGTCATAAGAACAAAACTTGGTTGAACACAGTAATTGATGAAGGCAAGCGAGATTTTAAAAGCATTTATTCCAGCAAAGTTATCTGTCAGCAGATCTTGTCAACTAGGAAGGAGATTAAACGGAAAGAGGGAAACCTCAAAAAAAAAAATCTAAGGAGACACACACCCACGCACCTGAAAAAATAAATGTGGAGAAAATGAGAGGAAACAAACCTTAGCAGTTACGCTAATTGATGGACTATCAAGAAAACACAGGTACCATTTCCAGTGAGATCAGCGTGGACTTTGCAGCACTGTAAGACTGTAAACCAGGGGAACCTGGACAAGCACCACTTTGGACAACATGTTCTAGTGCCTTACAACCCTCACAGTAAAGAATTTCTTCCTAATAGCTAATCTAAATCTACCCTCTTCCTGTTTTCTCTTGTCCTACCATTATGGACCCTGGTAAAAAGTCCATTATATCTTTTGTTTAAGCCCCCTTGATATATGGACTGTTCTATTCTATTCTATTCTTTTCTATTATCTTAATTTAATTCTATACTCCTGTGATGGGTGGGACTTAATTTCGACAGTTCCTGCCTGGAGATTCTAGGACTCAAAAGACATGAGAAGAAATTTCCAGTGTTAATCCAAGGCAAAAAAGAGTTTTTGGATACATCATTTTTTTCATGCCAACTGTCATCAGATCAACTGTCTCATTTTCCATGTTTATATGTTATCTCAAACAATTTGTTCAGTTTGTTATGTTTGGCCTTTTCTTACAGAAAATACAGTAATGGAAAATACTATTCTCCCCTCTGACTCAAATCTAGAATGTGATAGAATTTGGGAACACTTACAGAAGTGGTAATCAGTTTTTGTCTATACTCTAGTCATTTACTCACAGGTCTCATGGGTAACAATCACTGAGAAACGAGATGACAGCTAAGCTGTCCTGTGTAGTACCTAACCCTATGTTTTTTAATGATGTATCTTCAGAAAATGGAGAAATCATCTAAGAAAGTTCAGAGTGAATATCCTGGAAGTGCCAAATCAGACCAAACACACTGTTTCAAAGAGGATTTTTTTTATTTTGCTGTCTTACCTTTCTCCAGGCAACTCTAGTTTCTGCACATTATTATAAAATATTTCCACCATTTTTCTTTAAATAAAATATATTGCAGTGTAATCTGTTTATGGAGTCTGAGATTACCACAATTCTTTCACACCTTCAATCCTTTTTGTCTTAATGCACATTCTTGAAATAAGAATGATGACATAGCATCCACAAGAGTTTCCATGAAAAAAGTAAAGAATAATACGATTTATGTAAACTAAAACTGTTCTACTTTTACCAAGTAAATTATGCAAAGAACCTGCATAAAAGTAAATAGAAGTTTTATAAATCAAACCTTAAGTGCATAAATGCATTCCCATTTCAAGCAGTATTTTAAAGAGCTGAAGCGGAAACATCATCTTTGCAGGCATTATAATTCAAACACTGAAACTTGTAAACTTTTTATTATAGTCCTTTTTCAAAATGCCTATGCTTAAGTACAAAAGGTTTTTATACTTTTTGCAACTTTTTCTATCAGACAGGTACAAACCATGCATGTAAAGTTGCTCCTGTAGGTATTTTACTTGTAGGCAATGTCATTAAGATATATAAAATCCACCCTTTCTGTAATTGCTTCCAACTTAATTTTAGGTATCATATAACATTAATCTTTCACAGCCTTGGCGTTTGCACCCCAGATAAATTACATGAAATCAGCAAAGAAGATCCTTTTAGTGGCAAAACAAACCATGGATGCAAATTCCAGATTGTATGTTCCATTGATGTGATAACGCAGAATAGACAGAGATGTGAGATGCTTACTAATGATTTAGTTTGGGAACTAGGTTTCAAGATGTTGCCTGTTGGCTCCCATCTTGAAAATCAATGTCAGTGATTCCAGCTGTTGCCTTTGCACATAGAAAATAATTACTAACAGTGAAGAAAGTAAAATGTCTTTAATATATAAATTACTTGCATTTAGATCTCTGTTCACGTATTTATTTTTACCATGCATTCCCAGGAAACTGTATGAACAAATTACTTAAAATAAAAAAAAAAAAAGGATGTGCAGTTAACCACAGTGAGAAGACATTTGGGAAAGCTTTTTCAAAATACCACATTACTGATGGAAAATTATTTTCATGATATTTGCTTTCCCCTTCTAGAGTTCTAAAGAAATCTCTTTTTTTCAGTTCAGGACCAAAGTCTGATATTTCACCCTGGCTGGTTGAGGAGAATGTGCTTTCCAGCTGCTTTGTGTCATTGTTACAGTATTGGACCATGTGTGCCAGTATCGTGGTGCCCACAATGAGCAGTGTATCAAAACCCTAAATGAGTTTGCAGCTCACAAACTCTTAATTCCCTTAAAGGTGACCCAATTTGTCAAACAAAATGACCACCTGATTGTACTAAGTCCAGTATAAATATTTCATTTCAGTATTAAGGTAGATTTGAGCAAACCCAGAAGTAAATCCTCTGGAATCTAAACCATTTACAAAACGAAGACTCACATTGCAGCATATTGCTGCAGTGACCTAGTTCACTTGCATTTTCATAGAAACAATAGACATATCTGCAGTCTTTGGTTAAAAGGCATCAGTCATAATTACTATCTGGAAAAAAGGATCAGTTAAAGTGGATGAAAGCACTTTAAGACCATCAATACCGAAAGCATGGAGCTCTATGACAAACATAATTTATAGATTTTTCAGCTGCTAAGCCACAGTTTTTCTTGCTTTTAGAAAATATTTTGTTTGGGTTTTATGCATCAGTGACTGATTCACTTGCCTTGACTGGTTTTTATTAACTGAGATAAGAATAAACAAGAAAATATAAGCAGTATCCTAGAAAACTCATTGTACTTCAGGATACTCAATAAGATTAAAATAAAAAGAAGGAATAAAACTTGGCAGCCCTGACTAACTGAAGTAGACTGATGAATGCTGTCTTCATTTCAATGCACTGCTAGAGTGCTAGGCTCTGAATTGATAAAGTCTGAAGATAAGAAATCTTTGTAACTGATCTGAAAAGCCTGGTTATCTAAAAAAGAAACCAAAACCCAAACCATTATGTATTTTGTAGATCTTCAAATGTTTTTGTAGAAAGTGAAAGAACTGCAAAACAAGCTTATTAGATAGGGTTGCAAACCCTTGATGTAGAAAACAACTGATCTTGGGAATTATTATTTTCAAATAGTATTGCTCCTAGAAAGATGAAATGTGCAATTTTATACACTGATATGTGTCTAAATGTAATACTTAAACAAACAGATGTACTCAAAAAAATTGTCTCTGGTGAGGATATCTCCATTTTATTCTGCATGCAGAGGTCACTTGGTCTGTTCAGCCTGGAGAAGAGGAGACAGATGGGAGACCTCACTGCATTCTGCAGCTTCTTTGCAAGGGGAAGAGTCTGGGCAGGCACTGATCTGTTCTCTGTGGTGACCAGTGACAGGACCTGAGAGAATGGCCTGAAGATGAGTCAGGGGAGGTTTAGGTTGGCTGTCAGGAAAGGTTCTTCACCCAGAGGGTGGTTGGGCCACAGGGCAGTGGTCACAGAACCAGCCTGACAGAGTTCAGGAAGGTTTTGGACAATGCTCTTGGGCTCATGGTGTGACTCTTGAGGATGGTCCTGCATAGAGCCAAGAGCGGGACTTGAGGATCCTTGAGGGTCCCTTCTGACTGTGATTCTGTGATTCTGGGATTCTGTGTTACTTAGAAGACAATATATGACTGTTTTGGAAATGAATGACAAGGGGCCTACAGGAAAGATGGGAAGAGACTCATTATCAGGAAGGCTAGTGACAGCACAAGGGGAAATGGCTTTAAACTGTGAAAGGGAGTAGGTTTATATTACATATTAGGAAGAAATTCATTAGTGTGAGGATGTTAAGGTACTTGAACAAATTGCCCAGAGAAACTGTGGATGTCCCATTCCTGGAAGTATTCAAGGTCAGATCAGATGGGACCTTTGAGCAACCTTGTCCAGTGTAAGGTGTCCCTGAAAATGGCAGAGGGGTTGGTCCTTTCAAACCCAACCATTCTTTGTTTCTGTGATATGACTGTAACAAGTCCCTAAAATACTCTATTTTCAAAATGCTTATTAATTCAATTAATTCAGTGGTTTTTACCTTTATTCAATTAATCATTGAGCATTTCAAGTCAGAACATAACCAAGGATCATAGAGTCCAACTCACATGATTTATTTAAATTTATCTGAGAAAATATTTTATTTAAATTTAATAAGGTACCTGTGATGCTGTGAGAGTAAACATTTGAATTTCATTCCTTTTCCTTCAAGGTTCAACAAATTTTATATATAATTTAGATCTATGTCTCCAAAAGATAGTCTGTTTAACTTGGTCTCAAATAATGTGGAATAATTTTATGTGGTAGTTTACCGTCTTTCTTAAATGATCTTCGTAAAGCATGGTTCCATTCATGTTTTTGGTCTGATAAAAAGTTCATTTAAAACAGTCCACATTTACATTTGGATAGTTTGTCTCTTCTGTTTCTAGTATTTTTTACTCTACACTCTTTTATGTAAATCTTTACCCCAGGGAAAGGTTTGGATATGTGTTGTGGTCACAGATTTATTTATAAGAAATAAAGGTAAGCTTCTAGGCTGCAAGTTTCACTGTAGGTCTTTCACTGTGTGATAAGGCAGTATGTGCACACCTTTCTCAACAGGCAGGTAAAGTGAACAAGAAAGGTTTAGAGACTGTGGATCTATTGAAGGACAAGCTGTATGGAAGAGTTGGGTGGAAGAGAGGGAGGGAGTTTAGATTAACAGTGTCAGTTTCACTACAACTTCATATGCAGCCTTTCCTTCTTATTAGATTACCTTCTTATAACTTCACTCCAACAATTAAATAACTAGAACAGAATTTAGAGACAGTGTCACACTTTTCAGAATAAAAAAATAAGATCATTATAATGGCATTTCTGTCTCAGTATTTTTTTACCATTCTTATACATAAAAATAGTTTTATAGGCTTTTAGTTTTGACAGTACTGGGTCAAGTTTTGCATGTCTATATACACATAACATATAGAAATGAATTTCTTATATTTGTAGTATAACATGGTACAATGTCAAATTTGCAGTATTCAAACTGCTCTAAAAACTACTTTATTTCAATATAACAGGATATTCTTAACCAAAGTATAAAAAGAAATTATTTTATTAAAAAAACATATTTCATTGACTCCAAAATATATTGCTTTGGAATCTTACCATGAAAGAAATAAAAAAAGGGGCAATTTTAGACTAAGAAGAAAAGAAATGCCTAAACCTCCTGTGGAACTAGTATCCCAGTATTTAAACATCCTTCGTTCACATAGTACAATACTCTACCTTTTAGAGAACTTTGACCAAAATATACAGCAAAGATCTTTCTCCTGAATGCTAACCTGGTGACTTAGAGTGAACTGCTGGCAACTGTGTTTGGCAGGTTAAAGTACATAAAGGATTGGCTTTTCTATTAAGATTGCCACAAGGTAATCTTGAATTGAAAATTCTTTCATTCCGCTAGCTATGATTTTCTTACCAATATTTCTCACCTTTTACATGCACTGACATATTTTATCCATGATAATTTCACCTTTTTTAGCAGATCTGATTTTAATGAGGCAATGACCGTTTTAAGATTTAATTAAAAATTAATGGCTGTTCCACTTTCCAATATCAGAGTATTACATGTTGTCAGACCTTATATAACCAGTTCTGAAACTAAGAAAAATTTTGAAAGAGTTCTTTCTCACATTTGTGGCACGTCATGGCTAGTAATTATCATCCACTAAGATTTTCTCTGTATTTCTTACACTTTAATTTCAATGGAGGAATAGTCTTTCATTTGTGAGCCATAAAGGAGGCAAGGACAGGAAAAAAATGGAATTCAGAGGATGACTGAATAAAGGTTCACTTAAAATGACAGTCTTGCAGTCACTAACCAAAACACAGAATTAATCTCTGTTAATGAGTGAAGATGGTTGAAATCTCATAGTAAAAAAAAAAGTTTATAAATGAAAAGTATCTAAGTAGAAGTGTCATTTCAGGCAGAAATTTATCCAAGGGGCACCTGTTTCATTATAGTGTCATCTGTAGTAATAATTTAATAATTTATAAGAGAAAACTTTGAATTATCAGTGGAAGTACTTACTGAATGAATTGTTAAGACTGCAATTTAAATATTTGGCCCACTTATACGAACTAATGGAAGGGCCATTTAAGTTATTTAGCCTGAAGATATATAAAAAATTCTAACTAAAAAAATCTATTTTGTCAATGGATATTCATACTGTCAGGAAATCTATCCATTATTATAAACACCACAGATAGCAAGTACATTGATTAAGATGGCAACATCTTTCCATTGGAAGATTCTGTTTTAGTTACTCTCAGTAAATGCAACTAAGTGTCCATTCAGTCTGGTGAGGATGCAGCAGGGTATGGAAATAAAAAGCTTGTTATAGAATGTATTGAATAAGGACAAGGAAAGAGAGCTTAGGAGCCAGGAAGTGGGAAATGTGAGACAGAGAAACTGCAGGCAATTAAGCAGAATGTGTCCATTGAGGCTAAAATAGAGCTGGAAAGATGCTGCTATCCTTTTTGATCAAACAGATGCTTTCAGTAAATAAGGAAAGTGGAAATGGGATCAGTAGCCTTATCGATAATAGGAGAGAGATCAGAAACCAGATGCAGGGTTGAGATATGACACATACAAGTCTGAGAAAAAGATTAGTCAGAGTGATGAATAGGAGACTGATCAGTTCTGGCTCCTCTAAGCATTTGGGAAAAGCAGCACCCATTGAGTTCATACACAGTTCCCCAAATTACTGGATATTTTACATTAATCTCTCATGTCTTAGTTTTCCATTTATAAAAAGGAGGATAGTAATATCTACTCAGTTCACAGGAACACTGTAAAATAAACGTATTAATGTTCATGAAGCACTTAGATGCTGTAATGATGAGCACCATAAAAGGCTTCTGAGGAAATTAATTTCATCCTCAGAGTAGGTTTTGAATAGTCAGAATTAAGGAAGGCAGGGGGCTGTGCACTGAACAATAGAAAATAGAACATTGTTCTGTAAGTGCACAGTAATTCTTCTGTGACTTGAGTCTAGTGTTTCTAACATAAAAAAGGAAAAAAATAACACAAAAAGGAAAATATAATATAAAAAGGAAAAAAAAAGGAAAAAAAGAAAAGAAAAAATAGAAAAAAAGGAGATTTTGTGACAATTCTATTTTTCAGAACTCCAGCATCCAAGGCAAAATTCAGACTGTATAGACAATGATGGATCCCTCATCCTGTAGCTTGGATGTTTGACCTTGCAACTCTAATAAAATCTACTGTAAGATTTAATGTGTAGCTAGACACACAATATATAAATTTCTCACTTAATACATTTTGTTTTAATTAATGTGGTAGGTATGTGGGTGGGCTCAGGATTTACCTATTTATAGAATCCTGAGGACATTTTTACATGTTTCCATGCTCTATGAGATGTAAGGCTAAAATCTAATTAAAAGGTTTGTTTGGGGGATTTTTTTTGTTTAGCTCTGTATGTGCATGTGTGTGTGTTTGTATATGGAGACAGATTACAGTACATTTTATGGAAAGAATTTGCTTCTTTTTATATATATATATACACACCATGTCCTATGATAGCTACTTCTAACATGTGACATTTAAAACCAGTGTAGAAGAAACTGTAAACTGCTAGATGCTGATGGCATACATGAAAAAACTACCAAATCTCACAGAATTTCAGACTATAATGTTACAGAATTTGACATTACCGTCATATGGTGGTTATCTGCGAAGGCTTTTGATGTTATCATTGTCACCAGTCAGTTGACAATTGGAAATTATTTTGATTTTGTTTTCAAAATAATTACAAGAAATGACAAAAAAAATCAACAGTTATGTTACCATGCTCATGATTTTGAATGCAAAGCGCTAAAAATAAAATATATAATTATTCAGTTGAGAATACAACTTCCATGTTGACAAAACTTTCCATCTTGGTATCTTTAGGTGATTTAATTAGAGTTCTGCTGTGAACACTAGTGGAAATATCAAGAAGGACAAAAGACAAATTGGTCTTGGAATTGTATGTTGTTGTGAAGCATAGTCACTGAAGTACTATATTTCATGGATGTTGGAACTAGTTTAAGTCTGGATTTACTCTTACATTCTTGTCTTCTCCCATTCCCAAGGTAAATGCAATTTTCTGTTACTGTTATCTCATGCTTCATATGGAAACAGATGTGTAAGCTGCTCAGTCCTTACAGAAAACTGAACAAAGGTGACCATTGAAGTTCGGGGTCATATGTACTTTAACTTTAATTTTATCCCACTATCTCTTATTTTTAATTTTTAGTAATCTAACTAAAAAACTTATATATATTGTCTTTCGTTTCCTTTGCCAGGCAAACTCAACTTGACTTCTCCTAATTGTCATTTTATCCATGTGTTTCACAACCTTCCAGATGTTTTCTTTGATGATCAATCTCCTTTATTCATTGTAGGCTTCTATTCATAATAACACTTATAACACTAGTAAGACTTCTTCAGTGTTATTAACTCAGAAAGAACTCAACTCTTTCCTAGAAGTTTTCCTCCCTGAGTTCCCAAGTATCATCAAAAGTGACTCCACTGCATTTATAAAGAGTACAGTTCCTAAATCAGCTTAGATGCCCTGTCGACTTCTCTCTTCTTCCCTCCCAAGCTTGTGCTGCTCTTTCCTTTGTATTATCATAAGTACTTGTGCCCCTGCACTTATAAACAGAAGAATAACTAGTCAGACCACTTTACTTTTCAATGAGACCAGGAGCCTGATTTGTTTCTCGGGAAAGCCGTAATACATCTGTGTCAGGATAAAGGAGAAAGAAAAGTGAGAGTAGGAATGTCATGGTAGCACTACAAATACCATGCAAGGAATTTCAAGTAAAACTTTTTATTTGAAAGAATTTACAATCGTGGTCACCACTATATGCCACTCCTGGAAGGGTCTAAGTAGAGAGATGACACAGCAATTTCCAAAAGTCAGTCTGAGATAGAACTTGTGAGGGAAATTTGCAAAGTGTTGTCTGGTCTTGGCAGAAAATTCTCCTTCAACCTTTTAAAATTTCTCCTGTTTAGTAATGTTGCTTTTAATTACTGCCATTTATATTCAAATGCCAAGTCTAATGATTCATTAGCATGATAGATTAGATTGTGAAGGATAGGTGAGATAGGTTATGGGCAGGTTAAACACCAGCCTCCCAGTCCTGCAGAGAAATGCACAATGCTAAAATGAGAAGTTAGTGGATGTACTGTGCATCTTTAAATGATTGCTGTAATTACATTTCAAACTGTGTCTCTTTACATGACTGACTTCTATTAATTCTTCCAAAGAACAAGAAATATAAAATGTATTGTGTAAAGTACATTTTCAGAGTAAAAGACCAAGCAGAACTTACACCTCAGAATACTTTTTTGGCATCAAAACTTATGTAGCAATAAATAAATTTGACCAGATTAAAAAATCTCATTTCTACTTAAATAGTTGGAAATAATAATAACTTGTTTGGTGTTTGATGGATATGAGGATCAATGAGATTGAAATTATCCCTACGTGCAATTCAAATGGAATGAGATAATAAATGTTGTTCAATGGAGTACATCCAGAACTGATATCCCTTTCTGAAGCTAGTAACTTATCCTAATAAGTATCAAATCTGTGCTGTGTTGATGTATAATCCCTAATCAGGGATCTGACCTCAACTTTTCACACTGCCTGCATTCTCGTGCTATCATCCAAAAGAGTAAATGTTAATTTTAATTAAGAATAAAAGATTTGCTGTATTAGGTCTTCCTGAGTTTTCTTTCTCAGTGTTGTCAAAATGTCCCCCTCAGGCTGAGGTGATATATGATTTCACCACAGAAAATTCAAGAGGATGAAGTTAAGGAATGAGTGAGTTGTTTCTAAGGGCAAAGAGGAACCAACTTCTATTGTGAGAACAAGGAAAGTCATATCTTTGCCTTTCGGAAAAAGATTTTGTCTAAACTAATAGAGTGAAAGGCATAAAGAAATAATCTCCTACACTGGATTTTCATCACAGATAGAGTCACTGTGTTGGAAGAGTATCTGGGATTCTTTGGTAGGACCACAGCCTTCTCCAAGGTAATTCTTGTAACATTTTGGGTGTTAGCAAAATTGACTAGGGGTCGTTCGCAAAAGAGAATTTAGAAGCGCTCTGTGTCTTGGAAGGTAAATCAGTTTAGAAATATGGATGTGGAACTTTATATGTGATTTGCTCTCAGTGCTAGGGAATGCTTACTCTACTAGCACAAAGAACTCCTTTTGGAAATGACAGGATACTGTTTTGAGACAATATAGAGAAGATGAAAGAATTTCTCCACTCTCCTCTTGTCTTCGTGAAAGAAAGCACCTGCTTTTGTAGATAGGAAAAGATTGGGCTTCCTTTGCTCTTTAAAGTGTTTTAATGGAGTGGCAAGGTTTTTAAATGCTGATGTAGCAATGGAAAAATGGACATTGACTGCAATTTTCAGACATCTTCAAAAACAGAACCGAAAGGACAGAAACATAGAGGTAGTGTATCAGAGCTGATCTTATGCTATTACAGACAGGCCGCTCTTGATAGGGTCAGGAGACCATTTCCAAAGGTAAACTGTGGAAGGGGAGCTCCAGGAAATGAGTTGCTTATTTTTTTCCAAAGCTTTCACTGGACACCACTCCTGAATACAGCTGGACTCTCAGAGGGTTTACTGTTTGGCAATACTCAATGATTTGTTTGGAAATTTGAACAACATAAAATTCATTAATTTTGCTCTTCTTTCAGAAAGAGTGGGTGCTGTCTTCACAGTTTTAGATGACCTGCTTATTTTACTAATTTCACCATACTTGTTTTCAGACTTGGATTCTGAAAGTGATTCTCACTATGCAAAGTGAGGTTGGAGGCAAATTTTCATTGAAGAATCACCATAGCCACAACAGAGAACCAAGATAGATATGCAATTTCCAACAGGAGGTCTTTGAGAAATGCTGCTTAAAATGAGTTGTAATGAGTTCCGCTATTTTTTATTACTAAAATTTATTATTCTAAGGTATTTATTCACTTAAAAAAAAAGAATCAAGAAATGAATGACAGAAGGCTTAATTAAACCCATTATCTGTCTGTCATGATGACACTGGCAACAAATCCATACAGATTGTTTCAAATCTTGCTTCAGGAAGTCTTATGTTTAACAACAACAAAAAGTTTAAGCATGTGCTGAATTTTAAGGATGTACATCACCCCACCAGCTTCAAAAGGATTATGCAGATACTTGAAGATGAAAAACCTCTTTAGACTAGAGCCAAAGTTCTTAGCATTTTGCACCACTGAACTTAGTTATATAAGCTGAATATTTAACTAAACAACAAAGTATCATCACAACTAAAATTCAAACAATTTCATTCTCCAGACTTCTACTCTGACTGAAAACATATTTTTTCAACATTTTTATATGAAAAAAAAATATATTTCAGTTAATTTATTTCCTGATCTTCTTAAAAAAAGAAAGGGCTAGATTGCAGAATTTTAAAGTAGATACATGTGAGTGGTTTGAACATTTTGTAGGAAATTGTGGCTGGAAAGAACAGCTGAAACCGTTGGTGGAGTTTGACAAATTCACATTAATTTTAAATTCACTGAATGATACTCTTAAATTAATAAATTATTTATGAATAAAATGCAAATAGTTTACACAAAATTTACCTTTTCTGGCATTCACACATGGTTTTCAGGTGCCTTTTAAGCATATATTTTCTGAAGAGAACATATTCAGATAACAAAGAAAATATTCAGATAGCGAAGAAAACAATCCAAAATATTGTAGGCCAAGTCACTATTGTATGTGTAGCTACTCTTAACTGATACGGAAACATTCTTCACACAGCTATTATGCTTTCAGAACAAAGCAGTCACAAACTTAAAAGTTTATTACAGGATGATCAGGGACACTTTTGAAACTGAAAGTATAACAACCTGCATTTTGATTTCTTTTCTCACTTCAGTTTTCACCTTTCATTTATAGTACATAAAACTGTTTAGATTGATATGATTTTGAAGTAAATGTTGCTATTGCAATGCCATTTTGTAATTCTGCATCTTCTGGAGTGAACATGAGAAACAAAGGCTTTTCTCAAGTCTAGAGGGTTTAAATGAATCAACTCTTTACAAATTAATCCTAGGAAATTATGATATATACCCAATAAGGTGTCCAGGGAGCATGATGGCAGGAAAGAAACATAGGTGATTAAATTAATTTCTTAGTAGGTGAAGTCAATTAAAACGTTGACAAAAGTGTGCTGTGATAGAATGGGCAATGTGCAGGCTGTCTCCTCAGGAAACTATTGATTTATATGTCTGCAGCATGGGTGACTTCTTATTCTGTGCATCATTGGTCAGTCATTGTAGATCATCCATTGGAAAAGGACATTTAAATTAAATCTAATCAATACCCTTCATTGTAGAGTAAAGGGAATAAAACAGATTTAGTAAAAGAAAAAACGAAATGATGCAAAGAAGCCAGTGACAATTGGATTAATAAAATTGCAGTGAGGTGTTCCATAAATGACAGGTGAGAACTTGTTTTCCCCTACCACTTTAGGTTTTTAGTCCAGACCGTAAATATCACTGAGATGGTAGGCTTGTGAAAGGTTGAATAATCCACAGAAAAAAGAAAACAATTTTGTTTTGTGACCTAATGGAATACAGATATTGTACATGTGGCAAAGGTAAGCATAAAATACATCTGCTGTTGTAGCCAGTTATTAGGACACTACTCCAAAGAGAAGATGTGGAACCACATACAAAAATGTGCAGTTTTTTGCAGTAAGGCAGATAGACTTAGTCAAGCTGAAATATATATATTTTTTTCACTTATGCATCAGGTTTTGTTTTTATTGAAAAAATATACTTTTAATTTCATTTACAGCATGTGATAGTTTTCCTTTCTTTTTTTTTTTTTTTGCTTGCCCTCCAAAAATAGCATAAACCAGCATGACCTTGGGCATGAGACATCATAGGAAATGTAAAGAAAAAGAGAAAAGAGAACTTTTATTGAGTTTAAATCTTCAAAAGTATTTGCTGTGGTAGTTTAAAATTTCAGGCAGACCTTTAACTGCACATAACTGGTCTTCCAATTTTGCTCCATAAAAATAACCAGTGATAGAGCAGGCTATTTCAAGTATTATATCTCTAAACATATACAGAGTAATGTTCACTTTATATCTCTTTCTCTTTCAAATACAAAGATATGATATAAGTATCTCAAAGTATTTCCTATTTTAACTGTGCACATGTATGCAAATGATATAGTACATAAACATTTATATTTGCAATACACCACCATTGCTGAATTGCATGATAATAACCATAGCAACAGGGCTTTTGGCCATGGAACAGGGAGAGAACTAAGGGCCAGTGTAATATACATGCTCTCCTTTTTCAGGTTTCATGGTATTTTTACATAGGTACCTTAGATTACACACTTTGTCCTTAAGATGGTGTCAAAGGCCTTGGTTAATGATCCCTGCTCCATTTTGAGCTGCATGCCATTTCTCTTTTTAATTAGAAGAACGACTTTCAAGTTGCAAAGAGGTAACTATTTTCCACAGAGGTACAACCAATTGTTTGAATTGCATTCAAACAATTACATGAACTTAATTTTTGGTTTTTTTTTCCTGTGAAAGTTGTAAGTTTCTAAGCTTTTGGAATCAATATCCATGGTTTTCAGCAATGAAAAAGAAAATGAAGGCCATTATGTCTAGCTCTGTATCTCGTAGTCAGAAATGGCTTTACTTTTCCTTGGTATTATAGATAACCCTTCAAGCCATTAGATCCCAGTAAAACTGTAGAGCACCAATTACTTTAATTACTTTAAGGTTAGGACATTTCCTTAAAAAATCTATTCCGATGCTTTACTTTCTGTCTTACTGAAATCAGCTGGACACATGCAGGCCAGCTGTTAACAAGAAATACTTCCCTATAAAGGTGGTGAGGCACTGGAAAAGGTGGCCCTTGGATCTGACTTAAAACAACTTTTCAGTGATACAAGCTTCTGGTATGTTAGTATGAGCTTACAGTGCGGTGACATCATTAAACTTGGATTAATTTAAATGATACTAAAATCTGAGATGCTGCATAATACAAATATTGTTTCAACATGAACACCAACTATTTAAGATCAGGGAATTAAAGTAGCATTAAAACATGATCAGAAGAGAAAGAATCATGCTACACAGAAATTAAACTACACATACACATTGAACTTGAAATTGCTCTTGTGAACAAGTTTCTCGCAAACTCTTCTAAAAGAGCTTCAATCAGTTATTACTCTAACATTTAAAAAATATTTTTATGTCCTTATAACAGCCTTTTCTTTGATGCAAGTCCTGCAGCATTATTTACTACACCTCAGCACTTCCAAAAATCATTCTGCCATTAAACTTTCCTAAGAAACTTACATAACAGTGTCCAAATACTTTAATGGACAGTAATCACATTCCAGACATTAAAATGTAATAATTTTGATACTTGTAAAAGTAGGTCTGTAAGATAATACAAACTTAAAAATCCAATGAAAATAAACCCTTGAAACAAAATGTCTTCTTTTTTTTTTTTTTTTTGGTCACTTACTTTATCTAAATTGATTTTTAATGGAGAAGGTAATAATATGGGGGCCTGAATTAACTATTGGATGTGGATGTAGCTATTGAAATTCATAGGTCTTCAATTGTTGAAACTCAAAGTTCTTCAATTGTTTGAGCTTCAGCTCTCACTTTCCCTCTATTTTTTTTTTCAATTGAAGTTTAAATAGCCGCCTCTTAGCCCTACTTTTGACCTGGGAACAGAAATCTGAGGTTCAGACTGTGGAACCCAGCGGTTGGGTTCTCTAACCAAGAGATTTGTTGTAGGATAGTTTTCTTGTCTAAAAGATGAAATGTAGCAGAATTTTCTCAGAAGCTACATTTAAGACTGAAGTCCAATAATGCCATGATACTCTTGTGGTGTTTAGGGTCTTAAACATGCTGCCCTGGTATGAGCGGATTTCTACAAATGTCATTATTCCTCCCAGCTTGTTGTATTGCCCTAAATAGTTTATTGAGTTGTCTTTGTATTGGTGATGGGAAAATTTTACTGGGTATATCAGGTCACGTGGATGGTATATTCTCCCTCACATGGTTCCTCCCTCACACACTTCCCCCCTCCCCCACCCCCGTTTCTCTATTCCCGGGTGGTCCGTCCCATGGGTGGCCCCTCCCCTCGCCCCTCCC
>JAWWEY010000001.1:38585204-38618965 GCA_035582745.1 Loriotus luctuosus | reverse complement strand
CCCCAATGGCATCCCATTGGCCGTGGTCCTCTTTCCCCGCCCCCCTCCTGGTGTATAAAACCCACTGCTGGGGGCATTTGCTCTGTTTTGTGCCGGGGTGGTCGCTGTGCCAGCAGTGTCCTTCCCCAAGCCAATAAATTGGGCACTCGTCCCCATGTGGGAAAGGGCGCTTCTCTGTCTTTTACTCTATGTCTATGCAAGTCTGTGTGGGCTTGGGTTCCAGCTGGCCAGATTTGGACCCATATAAAGCCCAGAGAACTCACGGATTATTGCACCAGCTGAGAAGTAGATGGATAGTACCATGATCTCCTAACAAATACCTTGAAGGAATATGTAGCAGATAAGAGCTAAGCAATAAATTAAAGTCTGACCTGACCAGGGAGGGGCGGATCAAGGGAAGATCAAACCTCACTGCTGAGTTCTTGACAACACCAGATGTGTTAATAGATGTGCAGATGGCAACTTCTCCTTAAACCCATTTTTCCAGCTGTGGCTATATGAAGATCTACCTCATATTTAATGGGATTGTCTTATTTTCAGCGGGATCTGAGAAACTAGGATTGAGTTCTTTTTTCACTCCTCCTCTTAAAAACCACTCATGGTAGGATTTATCTAGATAAACTAATAAAATTATGTTGGATTTCTTCCTGTAAAATGCTGAGGAGAAGTTAGGGTTGGAGAGAAATCCTGGCCCTGTTTTTCCTGCTAGTATGTTTGAATATAGAGCATCCTATTGATAGACCATAGTGTTTACTTGGGATCATGAACTATTGATATCTTCTGAAAAGTATATTGTAGTGAATGATTACAAAAGCTAAGACATTTTTGGTTTCCATTAAGGACTATAAAAAACCCTTCAATTTTATATTGTATGAAAGGATATGTATATGTATGAAAGGATATGTATGCAAAACCAGGATGTAAACCATATATATTTATACACATATATACATGAAAAAAAGCAGTTAAGGTGCATACAATTCAATAGATATATAGGCTCTTTATCTCATTCTATTCCTAAGTTTACAGTTCTTTCTCTCCTGCTCAGAGAGTGTGGCAAAATGATAGATGTTTCAGGAAACTAGCAATGAGTGAAATACATCACTGCAGAGTATTCAAGTATGCCATTAAAGTACAGCATTGGGGATCATGTACTAGAGTTATTTTCCCTGATGATTCTGTTTTAAAAGTAACAAGTCTACAGAAAATCACTCACTTCCACTAAGTATTTAATGTCTAATTTTTTGATTCTAGCTCAACAATGTCAGTGTCACTTGTATAACATATTCAAATTGCAATTTAATGCCTTCTCAAGCAATGTAAAGGTCTGATTTATCAATATTTAAAAAAATGTTACTCACATGCAAACTGAAGAACAGCCTCTCTGCTTAGAATACTGCCAAACATGTTGGTAGTTAAACATTGGTACTGTCCAGAATCTTTCATTTCACTGGGGTTGCTGATGATCAAACTTCCTTCTATTAAACTGAAGCGATAATCACTTTCAATGTCGATTTCAGTTCCATTTCGAAGCCATCTTAGGGGAAAAAAAAAACATTGAAAGACCGCTTGAGCATTTAATAGCCAAGTGAAGGAATCAAGCTTAGGACACAGAATCTGAGAGCACCAGTTGTAATTACAGCTATTCAAAGATATCCTGTGCAGCAATACATTAATCTGGCAAAACTTGAAAGCAAAAAACACAAGAAAAACCTGATCTTCAGCCTCTGAAGAAAAGGGATATTCTTCGTTTTGCCTATGTTGAATGAAAATAATGATCTCTTCTTTTTTTCTTCTTTCCCCCACAAAAAAAAACCCCTAATTTTCACAAAGGCTTTAAAATTGAAAACTGCATAGCAGATGCATCCTTTATGTCAAAAATGGGAATTTTAGTGTTCTTATGATAACCAAAGTTTTAATTCATATTCTATCATTAAAGCCTTAGGCCCAGCTGAGCTTACAGGTACTGCACTGCGTACAAACAAGGAAAAGTTTTTTCCATTCTTTCAGCATTTGATCTTCTCAGCCCAAGAAACAGAGACACCTCATTTAAATACAGAAAAAAGAAGAGCAAGACCTGTGAAGAGCTGGGAGGTAGATTGATGTACATAGGCTGCTATACAATATAGGATCTTGTCAACAGACAAAGGCAAAATAATATCATATGAATCAGTATACACAGAATTCAAAGACTGGAACAGAAGACTGGAATTAACTGCTGGGTGGCCAAGGGCAGTTCCTAGCAGCTACTAGGTACATGAAAACTAAGAACAAATATACAGTCTGAATAAAGAATGCTAAGTTAGGGAGGTGTTTGGGAGTGAAATAATAAGCCTGAGCAGTAAATTCAAGGACGGAAGTGAAGATAAGATGGAAAAAGCCAGGCTGTAGGCAACATTGAAAGTATCCCGAGACAAAGTTTTGAATGATTCTTGAATAAACAATTATTTTTATGAGGTTTCAGAAGTAACCTGAGTGGCTCATAATTTTTCAGTTGTGCAAGTGGTTTTATGGGTTGTGTTTCCCACTTATCCCAGATTGTCTGCCAAAAAGCCTCAGCCTCCCATACATCTCAAAAGACAGAAGCAACAAATGCTGTAATAGTCCACTGGCTGCAAGAGAAAATATTTTGTGTGGTAGATTAATAGACTTGAGCACTCAGGAATAACCTCTTATATGCGTGTGTTTGCAGTTTCTGAATAAAAGAAAAACATCCACATATGAAGACTTTTAGATTTTCTTTTTTGTCAAAGTGCAATTACATGAAATTGTAAGAAGAATGCAAAGAAGAGATAAGCAGTGTAAGCAGATAGGGTACAATTATTATAATGCCCAGATATTTCTTTCATTAGTCTTTTGCTGTCGTTCTGCAGCTTCTAAGTTGGCTTGGGAAATTTCCAGGAACTTGCAAGCTTTGCCAGAGATCAGCAAAGACTGGAAGAACTTGGCAACATTTAGACTCCAGAGACAACTTTAACAAAGCAAAATAATTATTAATTTGCCCTATCTTGTTAACATTCATGGTGAATAGGGTACAGAGAGCAGAATTCAGCTGCAGTACTGGTGAATATTTCTTAATCCAAAGGTCAGAATTGTCAGAATTTGGATGAAGTGCGAATCTCCTATCTGTGCCTTCTTTTCACAATTGGACTTTTGATTGCGAGCACCTCTGCTTCACTGAATGTTAGAAATGAAACAGCATTGAAAATTTATTTATATTTTAAAGGATAGCAGGGGAAGTTCGGTGGGATTAACTATGTTTTAAAATAGATAACATACAAAGATGAGGTAAGTAGGAAAGGAAGTTTTAATTTGAACATTTGATTATTAGTTTATATTTTGAATGAAATCATAACAAAAGTTAACTTTTTCTACATATATCCTTGTCTATATATGTGGAAAAAAATGCAAAAGTAATCTATCTCGAATGGAAATTTAGATAGGGAAAAGGAAAAAAAAATATCATGTTTTGGCATTTCCAAATGAGAACTGCCACAAAATTCAGTTAAACTAGCTTTTTTCATTTAGTTTCATTTTCAGCGAAGTTCAATTAAAAAATAAATTCTTTGAACTCTACCTCAAAACTTTGGATCTTGATAGTTACCTGCCTCCATATCTTGTGGTCAATCCTGAGGGATTGTATTCCCCTTATGTAATCTATGCATATTATAGGAAAAGAAACATGGAATTAGGTGACTTTTTTCTAGGTAACCTGGCTGATCTGGAAGGACAGAACCCAAAATACAGCACTACCAAGGTCACAAACTGTTAGGAAAACTCAGATGCATTTTTTCTTGAAGAAAATGACAGATAACATTTCAAATTATTATAATCTGCTTTAAGCAGACAAAAAAATAATTTTTAGAAAACTTTTTCAATTGCAGTAAATGAAACTGACAAAACAATTACTAGCCAGCTTATATGTGTCCTAGGTAAAAGAGTCCATGGAGGGTTTCACAATCAGTGAAAGCCGTGTAGTTAAGTGGCATCTCAGGGACTCCAACACCTGTTTGTAGCTCAGTAACTCTACTGACCTGTGAGATCCCATGGAAGGTTTGTGAATGCCTGTATTCATCATCAAAGGGATTGCAGTTATCGTCTTCATTGTACTACCCCTGACTTGTGATGCTAAGGCATGATTTGCAGAAATGCTAAACAAACAGAATCAGTTTATCTCAGGGATATTCCCTAAAACTATGTATCAAAATACCTTAATGACTGAAAGTCAATAAATTAAAACCTGTTATTTCAGGGTAGAGTTTGGATAAGGAGAAACAAAGTTTTTGAAAAGAGGAACATTTGGAATGATGTGAACATTCTCCATTCCATTAAAGCAATGTCATTTCCAAGAACAAAAAGAAAAAATTGTAAACAGGTTATGAACACTGGGACACAAATTACACAGACTAAAGAACTGAATTTTAAAAAAAGGTAGAGATAACTTAGCACTGAAATTTTTGAGTGCTTTAAATGTTCTTTTAATGTAAATTTGAATAAATACATACTGTGCTTTGGTTTTAGCCAAAAATAATTCTTAGCAGCACATGCCTCAGAGCACATGTAAATAAGGTCCAGGGCAGCTGGCCAGGGCCTTTGGTAATGTGGTTAGGTAGAGGCATACTCAAAAAACTTTGTATATCTGTAGATCTTTTGAGGCTAAATACCTTCTACGTTTGTCCTGAAGAATAGTATCTTCCTCAGAGAGTAATTTTTACTTCTTTTCCCTCCCTTTGAATGGTAGTACACATTGCAAATGCTGAGCAGATAAGTGGCAGCAGGAGAAGTTAAACTGTGCTGTTTGAGTTAGGCCTTTTGAGTTTAATCTCTCCTTCCATGAGCAACAGTTGGGAAAGTTTGCCTATGAGGCTGCTGACACCAATTAATCTCTAGAGAATTGAAGAAATGTATATCAAAAAGCCATAAAGCATCTCAGGTTGGAAAAGATTTTAAAAGATCATTTTCTCCAACATTATATGGAAAATGGAGCCTAGACGAGATGATTTTTGTTTGTTTGCATCTTAAAGGCTTCAGTGATTACTGAGGAGTATGAAACCTTCTTGCCTCTTGCCTTCTCCATGTAGCCCCCTGTGAAGAAAGAGTCCTTATCGTCTTTATAGTCACCCTTTAAAACCCTGAAAGTCTGTATTTGTTGATTGCATTCCACTGGGAAAATGCAAAAAAAATGGTTGGATGAAGAAAGGAGATGGCATAAATGCTCCACAGACAAAATTTCTCCAAGAATAATGAGGTTTTTGGGGAGACTTGAATATAGGACTCTCCTCTTTTGGGGGTGAATTTGTGCCTTTTCCCTGTAGTCACAGGCTATGTTTAATGGATGGACCACACTTTCACAATGTGTGGCACTAACCCCCTTTTTTTCTCTTTTTTTTATGTTCAAAAATCACCAGTAGTTAAAAGAATTTACACATGGAATGTCAGTAAAGAAGAATGCAACATAGCTTTCATACTACATAGTGAGGAATTCATGCTATCCTAGTTTGAAGAATTTCTGGCTATTCATTCCTAATCCCGTGTTACGTGTTTTAGTCATGCCTGTGCTGTTGCGGGAGGAGGTGGCTTGTGTCATGCATCAGATCCATTTAATGAGTGCATATGTTGCAAAGAGGCAGATTCAATGGTTGTAATGTTTAAGGATTGTACTACTTCTGGATTTCTTCAAGTTATAGAAATGCAAGAGCTCTGATTCAAATAGCTCTAAGGAAAATGCAACCAGAATTCTGAAGAATCCACAAGTTAAATAAGGGTAAAAGGCAAAAGACAAACGGCAGAACTGATGATTGCCATCTATGATAAAACACAAAAGAGTCCTTATGTTCCCTTTGTAATTGAAGAATGATTCTATGAGAAAAGATGAAAGGTATGTGGGAAAAAATAACCAACCATATGTTCCCCCAGCCCTCTTACATCACTAGTAATTTACATAAAATATGAGCAGAGACAGATATAGCAAATGGGTAAGGTGACTGCAACATACTGCTACCACCTGTAAGTGGGTACCATCAATAAACTGCACTCTGAAGCTCACAGAAGTGTCATCACAGGCCTGAATAATGGATAACCGTGGCCTACAAGTCTATATGGAAAAATAAGCAACAGATGATGGCTGCAGAGGAATAAAATGGTAGGCTTGTGAGTGAAAAACAACCAGATTTGACACTGCCATGGTATCTTGTAGTGCCAAGTCATATCATTTAATGTACATATACTTTGCTGCCTTCCCTATATGTTGGGATAGTATTTTGTAGCTTTATAGATGTTTAGAAATAAAAAGGAAAACCAAAGAATTAGATTTTTTTTGTCAGTTGTTGCAGACACAATTCAATAAACGGGACAAAAGAGTCTCTCCACATGGATGGAAATGATGCAGAGAGTATATAATTTGAAACTTAAAATATTGCTTTGCCTTAATCACTGCCATTTCTGCTTCTTGCTTATTCGCAATCACAAAAAGCATTCAATCAGGAAAACTACTGGTGTCAGGGAGCTGTTTCTGTTGTTTCTCACCAAAATACATTGATTCTCAGAGTAGGATTGCAGTGGCTAATATTCTGAAAGCTAAAAAAATAAAATTCTGAAACAGATACCTGTATGTAGGAGTAGGATTTCCACGTGCTTGACAATTCAGAGACACTTTCTTTTCCTCAGAATCAGTTGGAAAAATCATATCATCTGGCTCTTGTACAAACACCGGCCCATAATCAACACTTTCTGTCAAAAAAAAAAGTGCTACTGTTTAGGAAAGCTCAAAAAATGCAAATGTGTTATAGATTTTATAATGTGAGATTCAAGTAGGCATAATTATATTTGTTTTCTGAAGGTTCATGTTGCATTACTTTAGATGTTGTATTAAAAAGCAATTATTAAATGGAAAAAAAAAGACAAAGAAGAAATATAAAATAAATTACTAACTGAAACATAAAACATATAGTATGATTTAAGTGTTTATTATGTCTAAGAATGGATTTCTCATCAGATATATTTTGGCCTGAAGTCTAGTGAGAAGCTCAAGAGACTTAAGAGGAATTAGCTCTGCTTATAGTCAGCAAGGTAAACAAAAAATTTCCTACTGCTTGCAGCAGCTTATGTCACAGAAAACTGATACACAATATTCCCTCCCCTTTACACAGAAAATTAATATACAATTCCCCTTCCTTATGTCAAGGAGTGCTAAGAAAAATCACTTGGAAAATTAATGACAGCAAATGTCTGTTATTAAATAATATATAGCTAAATCTGACATTTCATTTTCCTCCACTGTCTTGTCTAATTTTGGCATGTACCTTTATCTTGATAAGAATTTACACTTCTGAACTAAAAAAAGCTGTACAGACCCATAGAACACATCTGTGATTCCACTTCATTCATATTATGAAGTGAGAAGTGTAACCCTTCAGAAAAGTAAAAGGTCACAAGCAGAGTATTCCTGTCATGTTGGTCTGAATGAATAAAATTCTCACTGTGTACCAGAAGCCTGTGGAATTTTAATATTTTCAGGTTACTCCAGACTAATGGATGATTTAATCACATGGTGCTCTTCATCTTTAAAGTGCTAGCCTGTCTGCAGAGAGGTAGTGGCATTGTCCTGCTACTTGCAATGAAACATATGGGAGCAGAGTTTTCTCTGCTGGTTTTAGGGTTTCATATGTTCATGGATAGATGTCCTCCAGTTCTTACTGAGGATAGCCCACCACATTAAGCATTTTATAACATCCTGCTGTATTTGTCCTACCAACAGCAGCTTGAAGTGAAAAAAGGTATACCTGAAGACTTGGGGTTTGGTTGCTCACCTGAAAATTATTTACTACATTGTTTTACCAACTCCACACAGCTTCAAACACGTTAGGGTTTCAGTTTTGAGAACTACAACATTTATCATACTAATTTAATACTTTATCATACTAATAATAACCTATCATATTATCTGAGGCTAACAGCCTCAGAAAATCTGAGTAGACAGGAAAAGGTACATGGGGCTACAGGTCTTGGTACAGAAAAGAAAGACTTGGAGTCTGAAAAGGATGAGAATTGTGGGAGACATAGGTAATAGCACGTTAGTTTGGAGATGTAAATTTACATGTCTTTAAATTCTTCCATTTGGGGTTTCTCAACTCTCTTATCATACAGTAAAAAAATGACATAAGACCCCATTATGCTTTTTGAGCTTTTTTTTTAGTGACTACACACTTATTGTACACTTCAGTTTTGTCTTTTTACACTACTATTCAAATGCAGATTTTGAAAATACCTATATTTTCAGCTGTGTTTGCTTCTGCTGGAATAGATTTAAATAATTGGCCTGTTCATTTGTTAAGTCAGCAAATAGGAGCAGAAGCAATTAGTAGCATCTCTTTCCCATAATTATTAGCCCTACTTGGAGGACTGTAAAGGAGTATGGATTGCTGTTTTGCATATTTATATTAATGTGTAGGTACATTGCTTTGCTGGGGTTTATTGGTAGAAATGTGTGTTCTGGAACAAATATCTGCATATTAAAAAAAACCCAAAAAACAACCCACAAACAAATCAATCACAGTAAGTGACTTCTGATATGTACTGATATTATTGAAGACAAAATAACTCCAGTAATGAATTTTGAGAAGTACATCTTAAAATGCCATGGGGGAAATGGATTCCTCTGGCAAAACTTATTTTAATAAAGGAAAATGTTGGTACAAACACAGTGTGTGGATTTTTTTATCATTTGGTCACTTACTTCTTGCATTGCACAAAAGAAAACACTAATGTATGTAGGTGAAAATAAATAGAACTGATATTGAGCTGCAGTTTAGCAAAACTGAAAATTAGTTAGGGATAACAAATCTAAATAATGTCTTTAGATTTAGGTGTTATTTCATGCAGATTAGTAGGCATATGGATAGGGTGAATATTAATGAAGATTAATGATTTTATCTTCTCCCTAGGAGAGACTCTGGAGATAAAATATGATATCACAGTCTAGGACTGCTGGAAAGAAAAGAAAAAGATGCAGGACTAGGTGCAGGACCAGTCCATGGCACACTCTTGTCCTCTCCCTAAGCTACTCAGACAGAGATTTCTGCAGCTTTTGACTCAGCCATCGACCTTAGGACAAGGAAATGCCTCCAGCCCCAGCCTGCAGCACACCATGGTCCCACAGACAGCTGGAAACTCCCCTCAAGCCACAGAGAGGGGAACAACCCAATCCCTCTGTGTGACTTTGGAATAAATTTTCTAATTCATGAACCATTGGCTGGCTCTTCTGCTTTGTGTGGTCTTTTTGGGGAAATATCCCTGGCCTCATCCTTATTACCCTTATTTTCTTATTGTGTTTATGTATATATCTTTGTACATATGGATATATAAGCTTATGTGTGTTTTCTGATGCCTTCAGAGATCCAAGAACATCAGTTTTTTTTGCATTCATGGTTTTTTTTTGCACCTATAGGTCACAGCTAACTGTGACCCATACTCTTTAACAGGATAGTCCTTTATGAGTGTGCATGGCAGGATTTGAGCTCCACACCTCATTTTTTTCTTTCTAACTTATCAAGAACATAAAATTAAATGAATACTCAATATGCATGTTAGCATGCATATATTTCAATTTACTATTATAATTTCTCAAGGGAAATATTTCCATTCCTCATAGATGTTTTTACTAAACAAGATACAGAAAACTAGTTGTTTTAAGTGCTATATTATATAAGAACAGTGATTTACCACAGAGTCTTGGAAATACAGGTGTGCTCTGCAACCAGCAGTGCAGCAGCTATTTGGTGATCCCCTCACAACTTTTAAGAAAGGCAAGGATATGGAAAATGTTCAAGATATAAAAAAAAAAAAATCCCTCTTTTAAATTCTTGAATATTCTCCAGCACAGTTCTTCAATTTTCTTTGAGTGCCAGTGTTTTCCTTACAGCACTATGTCCTTACAGCACATAAAATTTCTGGAACCTGTGACTCCCTAGTACCAAGTATTTAAATCCTCATGGGAGTGTAAGCTAGAATCAGTATCCTGCAACTCAGAGAGTAGTCAAAGTGTGGTTTCTCTCTCTCTTATCTACAGACATCCTTTCCTACTTTTATTCTCTCCCTCAGTTACTGATGAAGAAAAAAAAATCAGATGTTCTTTAGTTCTTCTTTCTGAGCAATGCAGATATCATAACAACAAACTGCAGATGAGAATAAATTTTCCTGTACTTTGAATCCTGTAGCAATTGAAATTGTGTAATTCCTCAACAGCTGATTTCTTGCCACCATTGTTGGTAAAAATACGGGTCAATTAATACACTGAGAAAATTAATTAATTCCTGGAAATGTGGGAACACAGAAGTGGACAGGAAAAAAATATGACCTTGTTCAAAATCCTGCATTGAAGCTGCACTGACACTATTACTTTTAGTTGGATAATTCTAAGTGCTGTACTTCTAAAGAGGAAAAGAAAAGAAAGTTATTATAAACATTTTCTTAAATAAGTACCCCCCAAGATGCATGACTGGCCTAATCAGTCATTGAGCCATCTTCTCAGTCTGAATTACTGGTGGGAAGGAACAACAGACCCATTATGTGAGAGGATATGCTCAGGTAGCCTTTGTATATAGGGGAAGGAAGTATTCCTTCAGGTCTTCTCCCCTTCTTCTGCTCATGTTCCTCTAGAAGCACCAGGAAGAATGTTTTCCTATTGCTCTGTTTTTCACCCCCATGTTTCAAAGATTTCTTGAGCCCATGTAGAGATGGAAGAATTTTCCAAAGAAGAGCTACACAAGAAATATAAAATGATAGAACTTCTAAAGCAGCCTAAAATGAGGGATCACTAACAGACCTTCCATCCTAAAATACAGATGATGTTACTCTGCATACAGAGCCTATCCAGAAAAGTACCTATAAGACACAATGCAGACCAAACTATATCCCAATGACCTAGGTATTAATGTGTTCAGGACACACTAATAAGGTTGAAGAAATTGTTGTTGGTAAGACTATACATGTTGCTGAAATCTATATATAAGAAGAAGTAATTAAAATTAAGCAAAGCCATTTCATTTCAGTTTGGTGCTACAAATTGAAAGATTCTTTTCGGTATAGGTGGATCACATTATGATACTACTCACTATCAACCTTGTTTTTGAATTTCTCTCTTTCCATTCTTGATTTTCAGCTTATGCTTGTATGAACTTCAGTCAATTGATGACTCCAATGGATCATCTGATTATCTTTGTTATCATGGAACCAGACAGGAAACCTGTTCAGTATATTCAGAAATATTTTCGATATATATTCATGCTGATTTAAATGGAAACCTATTGCTTTCCCCAGATAAAATCTAGAAGCTATTTTGGTTTTTTGCTTAAACCCTGAAAAACTGTATTAACTTCAGTGGCAATCCTTATTTTACAGGTAGGTTCTATGATATAATCTTTCACCTTTACGCCTAAGAAATAAAAAAAGTACTATTCATTCTAATATCACTACCATATGTCAAAATATTACATATTTCAAAATTTCAATAAAATAAAAAAGAAGTCCAAAAATTCATCAAGGCAAAATATGTTCCAGTGATTAAATCTCTGTGTAACATATTTTGAAATTAACAAAAGTTGCTGAAATTTACAATAATTATTTTGCATATATAGAAGCAGAGACATTATATATATATATATATATATATATATATATATATACATATACGCACATGTATATTTGCAACATATGCATTTCTAAAAATCATTTTAATTTTTAAACTGTGTTTCAGTCAGCTTAAAAGCTGAGAAACTTTGAGAGTCATTTTGAGGTAAACTGAGGCTGATACACATGCTTCAAGGTATATTTTTTTTTATTCTAGTGTGCTGCATGGTGGAACATTGTACAGTACATACATTATTAAATTTTTACTGCAAAGAAGATTAACTTATTTTCTCATATTTTCAGATTTACCTTTTCTGAAACATGCTTATTTGCTTAATAAGCAAGACGATACAAGATTTTACTGTTTCTTGAAAATACTTTCTCTATTCTGAAACAAATAAATCTGTTCTAAATTTAGCTTATATCTAAACTGCATGCCATATGAATCAGCGTTGTAAAATATTTTTAGTAACAGAAAAAAATTAGTAGTTTATGTCTATAATTCAGACTGGTAAGTGCTGAATCTAGCAGAAGGTGGGGAAACAGGAATTATCATTTTACAAAAATTACATTCAGATCTTGCATATCTTGGGGTTCATTGATTCAAACACTTTCAGTTGTGACAGACTCTGTTTTTCATTTTCTTGCAAAATGTGTCAAACCAAAGATGAAAGGACAAAGAAAGTCCTTATTCAAGGTTAAGTTCAATTATCTTTACTACAGCAATTCCAAAAGTTTTTGGAACAGTAAGAAAATATAAGAGTTTGCAGTTTTATGATTCTTCAAGAGTATTTAATGAATAATTCATACTTTTTATTCACATTTTTAGTCATGACTTTACACATTGATACATAGTTTGAAGAGAAAGACCACATTGCCTTAGCTGCATGTTTACGCTAAATAATTCCAAATAATTTAAAGTCAGCAGTGAGCTAGAGCACAGCTCTTTTAATTTAAGATATCAGGAAACACATGTTGAATTGAAAGTGCAAATGAAATAGCATCAAGTCAGTATAAAAGGATCTTTATTATAAGCCATGTCAGGTGTTTGAACATGTCTGCTGGGAAATAATTTGAGAAGTCACTTGAGAACTGGTATAATTCAGCAGCTAATAAAAGTATTCTTGGGTGTTTTTTATGACAAACTTCACTCCTGAACTTATGCCATATATTAGACATTTGAATTATGCAAACTCTACATTATAATAATCTAAAACATGTTTTATCTCTTCCTAAAAATATCCTCTCACTTGAAGCAGTGATGTCTTTTTACCACAGGATGCTGTAACATTTCCTCATTTAGGAAGCCCTGGCTAATAAACATGACCACTTAACTCTATCATCACATAGCAGTTTTAGGATGATAACTAGAATATCCTTACTTCAAGACCTGTAAAAAAAGAATTAAAAGAAAAAAAAGAACCAAAAAAATACCTCTAGACTAAATCAAAATCAAGAAATTTAGAAATACAAGTGTAATGACAGATAATTGAAATAGTCACTTATTCTTATAATATTCTATATAAAATTCTCAGTTTCTAAATATCAAAGATATTTATTCAGGATCAAGCTATTTACAGAACTGAGAGAGGTTTAGAAAATAGGTTACATTCAGCTGCCGTGACAGATGTGTTCAAGTCCTCTTAGATGATGCAGATTATCCTACTTGGTCACATGCTGATCTTTTCTAAATACTGTCTCATACCTATACTTGTGCTATGCAGGCACTTTAGTTAATCAAGGGCTTTTAAATATCATCAGGTGACTCAGATGTACCTATTTCTACAAGTGTCTACACAGCTGGATATACCAAGATCTGTAAGCTATTTTCTGTAGTCTTTAGAAGACTGGTGTTCCTCTGTTTTTCATCAAATATTCTGTTCATTAGGCCTTATGAGGTACGGCTCTTTTACAATTTTGTCTACAATCAGTGGTTTTTCACTTGCTCCTGAGAAACTGATGAATCTCAACTGCTGAGCTGAAATGTGGCCCCAGTGTTTTGAGGAGAGTCATGATTACTGACCTAAATCATAGATCATATCTATGGTACAATGATCATCCCTGAGCTATGATCTCACTGTGCTTTCTGGAGATGTCCAGGATTTTCAGTTGTAGCTTGCACTATATTATTCAAATAATCTGTATTTTTTTCTTTCTCCTTCAGTCTTTAGACATTCATGCTGTAAAAGATCAGGATAATGGACTATAGTTCTAATAATGGGCATTAATTTTAACCTATTCTTAAAAGATTGTCAGGGAGGAGTTATCATTGTCTGGTGAATGGGGAAAAACTGAGTTCACTCTAGTCGCTGCTGACATGAATATTACAGTGGAAGGACAAACGTAGAAACATGCCCCTATCCCAAAAGTGGTATCAAACAGAATTTATCTGCTGACAGGATCAAATTGTTTCTTTTCTAGATCAAACTTTATTCAGGGAACAGATTTATGCTTGTATATTAGCCATTTTTCTACACAAACCACTTGCATACAACATTAATTTTCAATAAATGCAAGGCATTTTCTGGGGAAAAAAATAAGACTTTGTTGAGTCAAAAAGTAACCTGTTATCACACTCATGATATTGTGTGAATTTCATTGAACTGCACACTATTAATCACAATTCTTTCCTGTTTTACATCCTTAGATGTAAATGAGGAATATACTTATAATATGCTTATGTATCCTCTAATCTCTCCCTCCCTCCCCACCTCCCTCTCCTTCCTTTCTTTCTTTCTTTTCTTTCTGGCTTTCTATATTTTTTTGACTGCAATTCAGGTAATTATTGTCACTAAAGAAATGGTATTAGAAATGTGGCTTCTTAAAATGTAACCAAACATGGGAAAATATGTATTGTTCCTATGAATTATTGCATTTAGAGGTGAATGATGTCATATCATACCAGAAACTCTATCCAAAGCATGCACGTAAGTACATGTATGACACAGTTGACTACACAGAAGAGATAATTTAGAGAAAAAGTAGTTTTATAAGGTTTATCCTTCATTTTTAATTTATATTACTGGCATTCATGATTAAATTAAAAGATTCCAAGGAGAAAAATTTGCTTAGATTTTACTACTAGATGAAATTGTGCTGTAATGGAGTTTCAAATCACTGGTTTGCTATTTTCATGTAGCAACACCTGCATAAAACAATTCTGCATAGGAATCTTTAAGAAAGGATATTTTAACTGGTGATTTTGTGACTGTTCTGAAGAGCCTAAAGGAAAGCAGCTCATTTCCTCCTTGTGACATTCAATAAAATTCAAAATTGTGTCTGAGAAATACTGAAATAAGCTGATCAAAATACACTGATTTCGAAAAATGTTTCCAAGTTTTAGAGGGGGAAGCTACACTTACCGTCATGTTTGAAGGTCTCTGAGAAGTGGTAGAGGTTTGTTGGGGAGTGATAATGTTGTGTGGCTCCTCTCCAGCCTGGTGAAGATACGCTTCCTAATGGAGGACTGCTTAATCGTGGTCTGTTCTTTGAATTAAATGAGGCTAAAGATGAACTACCTGATTTGATTCTTAGGATAGCAGCATATGATGTGGGGAGACCAGGAACAGCTTCTGAATAATCTGGAAAAAAATCCAAAAAACCAACAAGATGTGAACACTGAATAGAGACTACGTCTATCAGTTTGCAAAAGAATGTTTAGTTAAGCAGTAGAAAAGCAGAAAAGTTTTATCTATAAAAGGAGTGACAGAAACATACCAGACTTGATGAGAGACTCATCTTCTGAAAAGAATTGGGTAGCAGCATGGAGGTCTAAGAAAATTTCCCCGCAGCTTCACCACAATGTAGAAATCAGGAATTCACTAAATTTCTTGCTTATGGAAACATGAGTTTTTGGTGTTTTTAAATTCTATTTATATGACCCATATTTCTATCTCATGGTGGAAAAGTGTCTGCCAGGCAACCATCTTTCCTTCACAGCCTTCCTTCCCTTTGTATGTGCAATGCAGAAACACTGACTGAAAATAAAAGTGCTTCTCAATTCAACACTACTCTACAAATCAAGCAGGCTAGCTAAACAGGCCAAGAGTACCTGTATGCACAAATGCCTTTCCCAAAAACATACATATGCCAAAGTCACCTCCTCTGCTGTCTCTGCAACTTCCTTTTTTTTTTTTTCCTTTTCTGACTCTATTTAAAATTTCAGTGTTTACAAATAAGAATAGTGCCCAAATTTTCGGTCCCTTTATGACATCAAATATAAAGAAAATAAATTACGTTACAATAGATTAAATCTATAACTCAGGACCTGCAGGAACAAAGCAGGCAGAAGTATGCAACAATATTTAGGAGGTTAGGAGAACATTCAAAAATATATTCAGAGATGAGCAAAGGGATCCAGACTGCATATCCAGTGCCTATGAAGGAACAGATCTTTTAGAGAACAATTGGAAGTGCCGTGAAGAAAAAAAGATCACTGTTCTGTCATCTCTGCTGATGATAAATATTTAAAAACCAGACATCATTTTCACATTGGCATAGTATGTAAAATTTGCCATTTTTAGGTTGTGACTCTTCTTTTTGTTTTTGCATGTAACACAAAAAGCCACTCTAGTAAATAGGATTCAACAACACTTAAATAGTCCTGATGATTTCTTTTTGCTGACATATTTTGTGTAGTCAGTTTTATGAAATGAAGTTGTTCTGCGCTGCCTCATCAAGTTAAGAAGACTGCAGTTCTTCTTCTGCTTAAAATTAAAAAATGATTCTATAATTCTTTGTTATCTAGCAGAGTGGGGAGCACTACTTCTGCAGTTGTAGTCTCAGGGTTTGAAAGAAAAAAATAATCTACAAGATCTCAGATGGTATGAATGCAAAGTACTATGGGAAGAAAGAAGAGGAAAGGGTATAAAAGTAACATGACGTGGTGAAAAGGTCCTGCAGTAATGATAGTGTTACATAATCTGTTTTCAGACCTTCTATGGTATAATTGCTATGTTTGGCTGGGATTAATGATCAGTGTGAAATTTCACCCTGACTCCAGTTGCTCTGTCATGCTCACAGGGATGCTGTATCTGAGTAAAGTTTCCCTTGTAAAACTTAACTGGAAATGGTTAATAAATTATACATGAGGAAATATTTCTTGTTTTGTTTACTGAAAGCCTGTGATCATTACTGACAACTACAGCAGAAATCACACTTACCTGAAAACAAAACTTGCTACCTAAGTTGAGCATTCAACTTCAGAGATTTAGACTTCTGAATTGCCTAGTTACAGTGCCTTAATTAGAATATATTTTTATTGGAGTACTATTTACAGTAAAATTATTCCTTTAATTTGGTTTGGATTAGACTTCTGAGATTTGGGAGTATAAATTTATGTATTCCATTATTTAAGTACATAGTAGTTAAACTGCTGGAGAATAGATATTACTCTCTAATGTGCTTTTTTGTTTTACCAGTCTACCCTAAAAATCCTTGCGAAATTTCAGCAAAACTACCATGGGCAGTTCTCAAAGTGCTGCTGTACTTGAGCTTCACTATGAAATTATGTTTTCCATAGTCTCATTCTGAGAAATAAGTATTTGGGATGAAACATCCAAAAATTCCTTCAGCTGCATGACACAGATAAGGAAGATATAGGCCCAAATGGTAAGGATATAAAGCAACTAGAAACCAGCCACAATAACATCAGTGATTTTGGTTAGTCTTCATATTTCTTTGAACTAGAACTATCACATTTATAGTAATTTTAACAATGGTATGGCACTTTTAAGATAGACTATTACTTTTTAATTTTCTTATTGGATTTCCAACAGCAAACTGATATAGTTTTGGTAATTTTTTAATTAATCTGTATCAATAAATTATTAATTCATCTTTTATTATTTCCAGCACACACTGCTCTTCAGTCAGATTGATAAGAATCAAGACAACAAGGAAAACAACAGTGCCATAGATAATAGAGAGCCTGTCTTCCACTGATTACCAAGGGGTTTTTTTCAGTCTTAGAAAAAGCCAAAAATATGAAGTTCAAGATAATTTGAAAGAATTTTATTCCCGTTGTTTGAAATATCTATGTCAGATTAAATTCAACTTTATTTCATGTATGCTGTTGTGGGAGAACAAAGCTTACTCTGAAGGAAAGGGGATCACAAGACAGCAAATATTTGCACAAGTCCCTTGGGTACAGTCCATAAATGCAAATATAAACCACAAATAAACCCTGTTATATTTTATAGTTGGTTTTTAAAGGCATGGCATAGCTCAATAAAATTCAAATAATGGTACACAGTAATTTGACGAAAATGCAATTCTTTCTTTAGAGAGAGAATAGTGACAAGGAAAATTTATTGAATCAACCCCAAAATTTCTTTGAAAACTGTCTTTGTAATATTTGAATTTATAGACAGTAAAGGATTCTGACTTTTGGTGTGATGTTTTGTTTTCCTTTATTCCTTTTTTTCCATAAGTGACTCCTGGTCAGTTACTAACTCATTGACATTTCTCAGCTATCTAATTAAAATGTAGACTGTCTTATAATACTTGCAAATGTGACCTTCATTTGTGTATTTTTGCGAGCTAGCATGTTTAATCAAATGTCACTAAGAATGATAACCCATTTTTTTCATTGTAACTTTTAATTACATTGTTTCAGTGGAAGTTTTCAGTCTTCTAAGCTTATGGAAATATGCACATTCATTCTGTACAGTGGATTGTATCAGTGTGGCTCCTCATGTTTTTAAACAGATATATACTTTCTGCTCTGATCTGTGCATGCACATAGGTTTCCTCTTAGACTGCTCAGTGACATGTAACTTGGCAATAACTTGGGAGGAGATGCAAAAATAGCAGAAATCTGTTGTTGATAAGGTGTCCATACAGGTCATCTATGAAAACTAGGATCACTAATAAAACACAGCAAAATGTAAATAAATAATATTTTTCTGATGAAATTGTAATAACTATAACAAAAAAGAACTCAAAGCAGACCCAGTGAAACACCAAAACCAAACAAAAACATGTACAAAAAAACTTCAACCAAAAGCCAACGAACCAAACACACACACAAAAAAATCCCCCAGAACTAAGTGGAAGCCAGTAGATTTCTCAAGAACTCATTAGTTCATTTGATCCTCCTCTCTGTATTTCCTACTGTGGTGGTTTAGTTTATCTGAGAGAGATTTTATTCTAAAGTTGCTACTCTATCCCACTTATCACTGAAAGCAATAGACAATGCAATATCATTGCATTTTCTATTGACATTGTCTATTGACATTGCATTGTCAAAATCAACAAAATCAAACAAACCATGTGATGGAAACCTTCACTGGAGACCTCATTTTGAATATTGGATTCTGGATATGAACATGTAAGGTAGTGAGGCTGGACTCACTTTACAGGCAGTAGAAAGGAGGAGGAAAATGGCATGTGATATGGTAGGCAGTCTCAATAAATGGCTACTTCTTGCTACAGAATGTAAAAGAAAGTAAAATGAATAGCTAAGATGTCAAAATTTCAATTTTTCAGATCTCAGTTGTCTTAGTCATAGAATTATAGACTCATAAATGCTGGAAAAGACCTCCAAGACCACTGAGTCCAACATTTGACCTATCACAGAACAGCTAGACCATTGCACTAAGACTTGTATCTAGTAGTTTCTTGAACACCTCCAGAGACAGTGATTCTACCGCCTCCTTGGGCAATGCATGCCAATGCTTAAGCACCTTTCCAGCAAAGAAATTCTTTGTGCTGTCCAATATGAACACTTTCTGATGCAGCTTGTGGTTATGTCCTCTTGTCCTGTCACTAGTTGCCTGGGAGAAGTGGCTGACCCTGATTTGTTGCAACCTCCTTTCAGATAGTGATAAGGTACACCCAGAGCCTCCTTTTCTCCAGTTCTCTCTATCATAAATCAATCAAGCTCTATTTGTGTCTTTTCTGCTCAAAATATTTGGTTCTTCTGCAACGGAGTGAAAAATCAAGAAATTTGAATTGTTGTCCAAAGAAGCAGTGGGGGATGACTTAGAAGCTGGAAGTTCTCAAGGAAAATACGTTGGTGATCCTCATCAGCCCTTTTCACCACAGATATGATAGCGTGAGAAAGGGAGAAAAGTTATGTATGCAATGCGGTCTTTCTTCGGATGCAAGATGGTCTTTCTTTGGGGAAAAGCATATTTTTTGCCAGGTCTTTCACAAAAATAAGTAAACCTTCAATCCAAAAATTGTTCTGTTGAGCTTTTCAGTAGTCCGCTATTCAAGGAAGATGCATGATAATTTAACTTGAAGATCTGCATTAGCCTCTCACTTTCTAGAATTTATCTTTTTCTTAGAAATCTGGTCATAAAAGGCATCAAATTTAAGAATTTTAGAATATTGTAGACAGACATGGGAAAAAATAATTAGGGATATATTTTATTTTCCTTTAAAATAACAAAGAGGAAATGATTTGAAGACTTAAAACATTGACTCAGAGATGGTAAAGAATATTTCCAGCGGCTATTAGCAATTGAATCAACATCATTGGAATATTATACTGTTAGAGCTAATTTAAATGTCATGAATTTTTATGAGGAATTATTTTGAATAATATAAAGATGCTTTTGTAGAGTTAGTCATTGCTTCCTTTCCTACTCAAAAAACAATCTATTTTTCATCTTACTTCCACTTCATCCTCATAATTCAGCAAATAGATTACTCAATATATGCCCAATTATTCCCACTTTGTATCCAACATGTGACATACACCACAGCAAACAAAATGTATTTTAATACTGAACACCTTCTGCTAGAGAATGCTTCCGACTGCAGTAGTACAAGTTACAAAAGTAATAATATATTCCAATTATGGAACAGTATTTGTCCAAAGTAAAGTGGTTTAGAACCGAGAAAAGTGCTTTGAGTTTATTGTAATATTTTTTCTAATGGAACACTTAATTTTGTCTTGTTTAAAGTATGCTAATGTAATATACTGAATAAAATGAGCTAGGGTGTGTTTCTGCCATCGCATAGGCTTCAAACACAGTGAGTTTTGCACCTTTTTTTGAAATTTACTGAAGTCATCTAATGAAAAGTGCTTTTTAGAAGTGAAAAATATAAAACATTTTGAAGACTCTTCTAATGATATTATTGAAGAAAAATTTTACTCCAAAAATAGCAACAGACCCTTATTATTTAGCATATATCTCCATCTAGTTCAACATTTATTACTTCTGGTTTTTGCACTCTTAAAGACCACAGGTGGGTCTGACACTTTACCACCACGTGGATTGTTTCTGCCTGTTTGTCTAATAAAAAGGAGTTTTAGGTCAGTTTTTCCTGAAAAATAAGACTTAAAGCAAACAGTGAAGATAGCTGAGGGGACACAAGAAATACAATGTAAGAATTAGCTTATTTTAAATACCTTGTGCTCTTTGACATGAAAAGGGGTGCTATTGACTAGATGTAATTTGTTGACATGTATGAACATGTACTTTAAGACAGCTATGTAGGTTTGGTTTGTCAATTTTAAGATATACTTCACTGTAGTACTTCTTCAGGTGCTTTCCACATGATATATTTCAGCCCAAACATGATACATATTCTCTAGCAGGGAAGCACGGAGCATTACTAATGTGAGATCCATAGATTAGCCTACACCGCATGCTTTTAATTGAAATCTTAACTTATTTTCCCCATGGCTGATGATCATCAGAGTGAGCTGTCAATTTTGAATGTGAAGGGAGAACCTAGTGCTAAAGGTCAACTGTTTCAGCACAAATCAATTAAACTAATTAGATGGAGAGAAATCCTTATTTATATCTCTTCCTTCCTGCAATGATATGCATATCAATGTTAGGGGAAAAAAATAATAGATCAATCCACAGCAAAGAAGAAATTTGTAACTGACTATTTTAATATAAAATGTAAATATAAAATAATTTGTCTGATTTATTAATAACATCACCAAGCAGTCAAAATCCTAATAAGCAATTAAGCAATCAATCAATTAAAAAGGAAATAATGTAATGCAAGTTTTTCTTTCCCTGTGATACACATCCTTACATATTGTCCCAATTTGGTGTGTTTGTGTGTCCATTGGAAACACAGTCTTTAATCCCCTTTAAAAAATCTATCTCCAGGTTAAAAGCTCTTTTTTTTGAGGCAGATAATATATTCTTCCCTACCCTTGGCTCCTCCTGTAGTTCTTTGTGGTTTGCTTTAATGTTTGCTAAATATTTTACAACACACTCTTTACCCTGGCTTGCATCTTTGAGACCTTTTTGTGGCTCAGGCTTCCCTCAGGAATCCTGTGAATTAATCACTGGATGTACTGTCAGTGTAAACAGCTATTGCTAGCAATTAAACAACTCTTGCACACATTGAGTGAAATTCATTCTCGTGCTCTGGACAAATAGTCTTGCAAAACATTTTTAAAGTATTTTTTAATATTTAAAGTGGCACCTAGATCTACAGATTCTTAAGGAGGTGGTGTTTTATGTCACTTCTGAACTGTTTTTAAAAATAATAAAGAAAGTAAAAATCTAAAAAATCCTCACCCTGTTATGATGGACATTGTTCCACCATCCTCCTGCATGGACACAGCAGTGCCATGCAAATGTACATGCCAAAACGTGTCTCGTTTTGTCTGAGATGAATAGAGATGAAATAGAGATGAAAGACATAAACCCTTCAAAGCATCAAAAACTCCAGGATTTGCAATGAAATAGAGTGCACTGTGCACGCATTTGTATTCTCACAGGGTAAATCTGTAACACAAGCACATCTGCATGCTATGAACATCCCACAGTCTCTTCATATGATTCTTCATTCTTCTTTATTCATACTGGTTGGTTTTAACCACTGGACCTGGTGCCTGCTTGTGTACATTTCCAACTGCAGGCCTGTTCTGGTGGTGACCCTGGCCCCCTCAGTGAAGTGTTTGCAAATTCAAAGGAAAGCCATCAAAAGGATGCAGGTACTGAGACAGAGTAGCAGCTCCTTGAAGAACACAGACTTGAGCTGTTCCTACGGTCCTTTACAATGAGAAAAAGAGAGGCTGTACAAGTGATCTCCAACAAAGGGTGAATTATTTCAAGATAGCAATAGGAGCACTAATATAATTTCCAAATGCGACTGTTCTGTCACACAGAAAAAGTGCTAAGTGTAGTTTAATAATTAGCTAGCTGGTGGTTTCTTAAAGTTTAGAAATTAAGACTTTAATTTTCAAGTTCAGCAACAGGTTTTAGGGATGTGAGGCTATTTGGAATAATGTTGCTTTTTCAATAACTTTTAGTATATTTAAGGATCTATTTTAGAGGTGTCAAAAATGTCCATAACATATAAGTGCCATATATGTTTATGGTAATTTGCAATTATTGTTCTTATATATACATATTCTAAAAAAGCTTAGCCTATCTGAACAAACTGGACAAGGTATGACATAAATTTCCAGTGGTTAAGAATAATGCTTAACACAGAAGAGGGAAATAATTATGTGTTACATGTAAAAAGTAGGCAGATTGTAACTGCTTTACATATTATACATACAAGTAAAAGATCTCAGCATTACAGAGAAACCTCACAATTTTATTCTACAGGGTGTTGAAAGGAGAATGGAGGTCTGTATTTTTAAATGAAGAGCCACATTCAAAATGATAGGACGGTATCATAATGGAGCCCAAGGAAATACCCTGCAGCATCATTCCATCCAGCAGTGGGCAGTCACACACCTCTTTTTAGACTAGTCAATGACTTGTTACAGCTCCAAAGAAATTATCATGAGTTCTTTGCCTTGTGTTTCAATAAAGTCATCCTGAAGAATTACAATTAGGAGTTAAAAAGAAGAAATACATGATAAGATATTTATGAAATTGGAACAAAAGCATGTTTTCTTATTACTGACAGCAACAAAAGGTCTAAAAATAAAATTAACTCAGCAAACAAAAGCATTATAAATTTTTATGCAGAATTTTAATAAAATCTATAAATGTATTAGAAAAAGCTATGTGAAAAACAATCTGTAAGCATTGGCACTGTAGCAGATGCAATTTTACTGCAATTGGGCCAGCACTGAAGAAGCACGACAGACACACTTGGCCTCTACATATACATCAAGTGAATAAGCAATGAAAATGCAAAATACTACAGAAAAAAACCAGCACAGTTGATTTCAGAAGTCAGCAGAGGGGACTTTTCTAAAGCAATCAGAATTACATTTCAAAGTAGCATTATTTGGTCAAGGACTTACAGGAGTACACATACGAAACAGTAAGAAAAGACTTGTCATGTCTTGAATGGTTTTGGATTTATTGCTGATTTCCATTTCAAAAGTAGTTGCAAATATATAGACATGGAATATAGCTGGAATTTTTAAATCAAGAAAATTTTGAAATCAATCAAGTTTGACTAAAATGTAGATATCTTTCAAAGAGAATTTATAATAGTTCTTTCCACTACAACCTAATTTACTGCTTTCATATAAGTAAATTTTTAAGTATGAATAACACTGAACAGACAGATTTATTCTAAATCATCTATTTTGTATATGGAACTTTACTGTAAACACACATAGTGTGTCTGTTTTGAAGCCTGAGGTTATCGTTTTCATTTCAAAATCCTCTCTATAAAGAAAAGATAGTGAATCAGTAAGCCTTGTCATTTCAAGGGAATTTGCATTCTGAGGGTTTTATGTTCCCATCTATGGTTTTGCATACCCAAACGACAATGAATGTCAATCATCACAGAGAAAAATCTCTGCTTACCTGAAATTTCTCTTTTTTTGAAATAATTAAGTTTAGAGAACTGTTATTCTGAGAGGTTTCAGCTAGTGTAGCACAAAGACAGACAAGACCGATCAGTCACAAGTAGGGAGGGCATATTTTGGGACACATTTCCAGACACATGATTTCTAGAGCCAAAGTATTTCTACTCAGTTTTGATGCAAAGTAGCTTGAGGATAGAAAGGTACAATAACTTCTAATGAAGCATAAGGGAAATTCAACTGTGTAATAACATAATAAAATCTTTCTTAGCTTAGTTCCAATCTCTATTTATCTCTAAAGCAGGTCGAATTTGTGGACCTAATTACTCAAGAAAGTTAACTTCATGTAACTCTCTTTTATTTGTTTTCAGACTGGAGTCCACAGATCTGTGATGATAGAACTTCCACTGCAGTGTACACACGGGTAACCTATGGCATAATTTTGACACTTTGGTCTCCCAATTTTAGCGAGGAAAACCTATACTTCTAGTATGTGCTTCTTACATGTGGGTAATTTTTGGGATTTGTGTTTTCTGCTAAGCAGACAGAGATTTCTGTTTTGGGACCTTTGAACATTTACACAGCCCATAGGTAAATTTCAGAATTGTCACCATCACCTTGTGTATTCAGATTTAAAAATTTTGCAAACTCCCTTTGAAAAAGGTCTTCACTCAATGGTCAAACAATGTTTTAAATTACTAAGTTGGCTTGCATCAGAAATACAGACAGTTCCTAGACATACTTTTAAAATTCTATTATTGTGTGAAAAAGGTTTGCATTTTTGACAGTTACTGTTTTAATATTTGATTCTTAAACTCTGCTTGAGCTGCTGGCCCTCTTGTTCTACAGGAAAATATCATAAAGACACATCAGGAAGGATTCAAATATATATTTTTCCTCATGTCTTTTTAATTAATTTTAAATCCTTTGTGTATAAATGAGTAGAACTAGGTCCTAAGTATTATCTCCCTAAGGCCTTCCATGAGGACAAACAAAAAAAAATATATTTTATTATTCATTTGTTTACATTTTTGTAAATTACTCTAGAGGGAGGGAATTTAAGCAGAAAAATTTTAGAGCATGCACTGGCTCTCTAATTTTCCCAAACCTGAACCATCTTCCTTCCTTTCTTACAATTTAACACCTTTAAGTGGTTCTCTCAAAGAGACCAAAAGCTCTTATCCTTGCTGCTCTATGGAATCTGTGTGCGTCAGATATTTCTATGCCTGTGCTTTTTAGCTGTCAACATAGAATGCAAATTGAATTTCTGAAAGCCTTGGTAGGTCGCAGCAGGGAAGGACTGTTTCTTTCAAGTGTCATTTAAGAACAACGGATGCTGGATTTCTTCATCCTCCATCCTTTGTCTTCTGTCAGGGAACTTCTGGGATGCAGAAAGTTAGCAGTAATAAACATTATGATCTGATCCTGTGGGCAGCAGAATCAAAGAGGTTAATTCATTTCTTGTGCTGTTTAAGAAGATTTGCATTTTTCCAACTGTTTCAATCTCCATTATTTCTTCAAAGGAAGAAGCAAGGAGGCCCTCTGAAACTGAAAATTCTTGTTCACTCTACCTAAGCTCAGAGACTTGAAAATACAACTTTTTAAAATGGGAGAGTGTCTTATGTTTATGCTCATTATTTTATTATTATGGAATCATATATGAAGGCAAATCTCTGCAGGATTTTAAACTTTGATATTACTTTTATTTTTTTTATTCTCTCATGTTCCCCATAGATGACTGATACCAAACAGCATTGGAACCAAGAAAAGAAAGAGAATAAATAAGTAGAGGAGAGAAACTGTCAAATTTTAGGTTATGGAAGATACATAGACTTAAGAAGAAAATGAAAGTGGCTCAGTTGTGTCTCTCCCCTCTGCAATTCACAAAAATCACTTTATTCCTGCCAACAGAGTAGAGCAGAAGGGAATATTGAACACATGAAGAGAATCAGAAAATCTGATGTAGTGAAAGCAGAGAACTTAAAAGAATCACAGTATATTGATGAGAGTTGCAATAAAGATTAAAATCTGTCTGGATACATTTGTAACTGTCCTATAACTGGCAACAATAGAAACAGGAACAAAATACACAGTCACCTGTATAGTATCCCTAGAGTTAATAAATAATTATATGGACAAGATTGCACCCAGACCATGAATATAAGTGAGCAAATAATTCTAAAAAGTATCAAAATTCTACACCAGCAGATATACTGTATTATACTTGGCAAAAACACCTGCATTTTTTGTAGAATCAGGTATGGCCATTAGGTTATTGATGAGCACTCACTAACACAGCAAAAAATAAATATCAGCTGCTGCTATTACTTTAACCTCTAAAAATACATGGTTCAGACTAAAAAAATAACACGAGCTCTCTTGTGCTTAGTAATTTAAATCATTGCTTGACCTTTGAATGAAAACCTTTTTCTAAGGGAGTTTGCAAAATTTTTAAATCTGAATACTCAAGGCGATGGTGACAATTCTGAAATTTACCTATGGGCTGTGTAAATGTTCAAAGGTCTCAAAACAGAAATCTCTGTCTCTTTGGAAGACAACACCAATCTTTCCATATAGACATTGCAGAAGAAAAGAAAGGTCTCTTGCTTGTATACATCGCTATATTTGTAGTAAGATTTTCCACCAGTTTTTCTTCAAAAAATATCTTCGCAAAAGTTTTTGCACCAGGTTATTGTTACAATGACACTGAGACAGCTGAGTTAACATCCAGCATGGCTACAGAGTTGACTGAGAGCAGAAATGCCCAACAATGACCTTTACTGGAAACTTACTTCGGTAGAGCTTACAAAACTCCACTCTGTTCTTCTTACTACTTCTTTGCTATCTCCTTTTTCCAGACCAAATCACTACTAAAAAAACCCTGAGGCAGGAGCATTGGAACTAGATGATCTTTAAAAGTGCTTCTCAACAAAAATAATTCTGTGATTCTAGAAAGAGAAGATGGTCAAAGATTCAAAGATTTCTGGTTAGATGGGCAGATCCCAAAGAAGAATCATGCACAACATGATTAACTAACTCAGACTTCCAGAAGAACCAAGCATCAGTGCTAATTTTCTAATTTTGCTTGAGATTTTCCTACTAAAAGGGTAGTAGAAATAATTTTTTTTTTTTTTTTTTTTTACACCATTCAAATACGATCAGAGACTGTCTTTTACAGTTACCCTGTAGGTCTTCAATTCTCTCTGTAGTAATCCAGATTTCTCATGATTTAGTAAATTGTGTGTTTGCCAATAATACCAATGCTCATGAAGAGTAACAACCCGATAGATTACAGGACATGTTTTTTCATTTTCTCTCGACTGTTCCTGTAATTCAGGTTTTGGATGCCTATGAACTTGCTGTGACAATAAAAGTCCAAGTTTGAAAAGATAAAATAATAAATAGTCTGAAGTAAATAAATCTGAAAACTCTCCCTTTCAGTATATGAATTGTAGCAGGTAGGGCTGTCATCATGTAAGGAGCTGTTCATAAAAACCTGAGGTCAATTTTTCTGCAGAAAATGTTCCTAAGGATATAACAGTTTCCATCTAGAAGAAAAAGAGTGTCCTTTTGTGTCATACTGTTCAGCTTTCCACCCACAGTTCACCTGTTTATTCTGGAGTTTTTAAATAAATTTCTTTTAAGTATTGCTCAATTAGGAGACCAATTTACCAGTGTGAAAAAAAAATACATTGACATATCAATTGGGAAAGATTTTTTTCTGAAATAACTTCTTAAATACTGATACAATTGGAGTGAAAAGCATCCTAGAATACCCAGAAGCTTATCTATATCTGGCATTCACATAATACATGTGAGATACCTATTCATGCCCCTGTTCTTTTTAACTTTCAGATCAATCTTTAATAAACATAAAAAAAAGACTGATTCTAGAATTCAGCATAGAGAGCATTCCCTTGTGCTATAAAAATTATAGGTTAAAGACCATGCTCCTATTAATATTTTGTTATTTACAGAGGTAGAAGAAGTAATGGGAACATCTAGACTCCTGAGTGAGAGTCCACTTATAATCTATTTTGGTGTTTAGGAAGCTCCTCTGTGATTGAGAAGATTGAGGTTCAAACTCTGGAAAAGCATAAACTGAATCTGACCAACAAATACGCAATATGCATTTTAAACACTAAGTGTCTGAATATTACCATTGTGAACTTACAGCTTGGATTTCATCTCAGATTGTTTTTCACAGACAGAGTCAGGTACCTCATCTTAAAAATAAAATTTTCAAGAAATACGTAAATCTATTCTCTCCCAAATGAGAACCTATAAAAACATTTACTACACTGAGACACATACTAAATGAAAAGATCAAAATAATCAAATCTCAAATAACTACTGTATATGTTAATACAAAAATCCACGGTGCAGGATTTTATAGACGGTGGTGGAGTATATTAAATCCACATCCAATGAGTACCAATTGAGTATTTACACAAACACTACCTTCTTTTTGGAGAAGTGGCTCCCACCTGGTGGAAATGATGTGTGTATGCTGTGGATTTCCAAACATCTTCAGAGCTTTCCAAAAGTAGGGATTTTTATTCTGCCTGTAGGTCATGTAAGAGACTGTAGGGTTATGGCACTGCTTTGCCAGAGTCTGATTCATGTCAATATGTTTCTGACTCTCGTGGGCTCATAAGATTCTCTGCATGGCAAAGACAAATCTGCAGCCACGAAGGACTAGAAAGCTTTCATAGTCATAAAGATAAGCTGAAGAAATTTGAAGCATGCTGTCTTCAAGTAACATTTTGAAAGCTCTAGTTAGGTACTGGTGGTATTTTATTTTAGCAACATAAATAAATGAAAATATAAATAAGCAAATATTTATCTGACATAAAGAACACTACTGACTATATTTTTCTAAATTTCCATCTTATTTGTAAGTAATCCTAAATTCTAAATTCCCATCTTATATGTAAGTTATATAAAGATATGGTTTTGTGGGACAATGACAGTGTAAGAGCATGTACATTATAGCGCCTAACTACTAACCACATAAAGCCACTAAAGCACCCTCTAGTAACTGCAAAAATCTACAGTTTATGAAGAGTTTTTTGTACTTTTTCTTCGTCAGCCCACTTTATAATGCAATATTTTGCTCAATGTCTCAGACAACAGTATATTTCCCAGTTAAACAAAACTTATTATTCTGTGGAGCTTTCCTGTTCTGAGGAGGCTGTAATCTGATTTTAAGATATGATCCCATCATTGTAGCCACACGCTGCTACGTTATTCCATATGCCCATACAATGCAATTTTCACGTCTTGATGCCTTGCGAAGGCTGACCTAGAACAGAGACTAGACGGAACTAAAGAATAAAATAGGTATTTTTTAGAAAGCTTCAATGGATACATCTTGGGCAGTACAGGAGCCCAGGTAGGGCTACGCCCAAGATGAAGCCAAAATGGTCACAAAATGGATGACCGGTCACGAAGCCTCACACTTTTGTAAGTTCTTGTCCATTAGAATATTGGAGCTAATTGTCCGATGATAGTTTTAGCCCATGAAGTCCCATCCTTCTTATTTTTCTCTCTTCAGTCCACCGTTTTTACGCTCTCGGGCCTGAAATTTGGATCATATGCCCTTGCTCCCCGGCTAGAGAAGGAATTGTTTTGTCTACCGACTCTGTGAAGAGAGCTTACTATCCCCTAATATGAAGGTCAGAACTACATACTAAAGCAGCACAGAATCTGAAAAATAGAAAAGTTAAAACCCAAGGCATCAATTGTAGTTACACTTGTCTCTAGTGTTTTTTAATCAACTACCTTCAAAATAAACAAGCAAAAAAAAACCCCACTAAAATAAAGTTTAGTTATGTGTATTTTTGAGCACAATTTTTTTACAGTTCTAGGAAAAGAGAGAGGAAGCAATTTACTTCTCTTAGCTTTCAAAATCAGAACCAGAGGCACCTTATGACTCATTCACCTCTGCAGCATAAAGCCAAACAAATAGCACTGAAGTCATTGCAGACTGTTTTAACTGTCATAAGTAGACAAACTACTCAGAAAACTTTCTGAGAGATCTGTTCCATAGCAGCCCTGTTTCCCTAGTACAATTATGAGAACTTAATGTCACACACAGAATTAACAAAACTTATGTTTCTTTTGCTGGATGCATAAGAGTTTTGAAGTTTTAATATGTCATTTGCTTGATAAAATATTAGATACCATGATGCTATTGAAACAATGAAATACATCCAACTTTTTCAAATAGGTTCCAATTTCTCATCCAAAGGACAGAAATTGACCTTTCACTAGCAAGCAGTAATCCCATTGTGTAAACTGAAAATAGACTTTTTAATTAGAAGGCCAAGTAATAGTGTTTGCTGATGCAAATGCAAATCCTTTTTTAAGTCAGTGAAACAAAGCTTGGTTGTCCCTGAATGATTTTTGATAAAACTCTTTGGGTGACTCTACCCTTCGTTATTTAAAAGGACACCAGTTTTCAGCCATCTTACTGCTTTATAATCTCCTAGTATGTTTGTATCTGTTGCACAGATCCAGCCACACAGTCATTTTCTGCCCTCTGTAGGGATCCTCCTACACTGAAATAGTCCTTCTAACATCAGCTAAATTAGCGTTATAACTAATTTCTCCCACTAACTCTAATCTTACAATAGGCACCCCACAGTTGCTTCAAAATAAAATTGTGTAATATGGTTCATTTTAAAGACACATCCATATTTAAAATTAGGTTTAATAGGAAAGAATATCTCAGGCAGATGGCTCATTATTTCATAGATACAAATCGTAAGGTACGACATTAAATAGCAAAATGTATGATGGGGTGAAACTTTTAAGGATGTATAGAGAGAGTAATCCATTGCACTCAATAACATTTATTCACACTTAAAGAAAATATATTTCTTCTAGCTTTTGTGACTTTCAATCATTTAATTTTGTATTTTTTTACTCTGTTTTGGGAGTATTATTGACAGATATGCAGCTGTTTGCTTGCTGCTGTAAGGGGAGGGGGGGTGGTGAATTAGTGTGTCCAAAGCTCAAATGGAGTTGAAATTGGCCAGTGCTGTGGGGCACAGTCTAAGCTCTCTGAGAAGGGCGAATAATGCTCACAAGAGTAGCAGCTCTCATGTTCATGCATGCATACAACACGAACTGAGGAGAACCCAAATGCAGTGAACAGTCTGAACACTTGTTTATCTCAACCAGTTCTCCTGGTCACACTGAAATGGGAATTTCTGCATTGTAAATCTTATTAAAAAAAGAAATGTAAGAACCAATATAAACCCCTGGCTCTGTATGCCAACTCATAATACAAAGCAGTGTCCATTGGTGGATTTATGTCATGTTTGATTTTTAGGTCATGATTCAGATGGTCTGTCTCCATGTTAGAAATATTTTATCTTTTATAATAATTTCCTTCATATAAGAATATTCTGTAGCATTTCTGAAAAATGCAATGAAAATCACATTTTGAAAGTTCTGAATGGAGATTGTCTCTGAAGCACAATGTGATGACAGCTGAGCAGCATAAGCCAGGACTAATGTCAAAATGTTAGGGCAGGAAGAAAAAGGTGTATTGGTTTGTCTAAGTATAGCCTTCTGTATTGGAAACATCACACAGAGATGGGTAGCCTTGCAGAGAGGTTTTATCAGCCTGAAAGGATATTCCTCATGTAAATTTGACAAAAGACTGGCACTTCAGAGTAGAAACTTTCCATAAAATAAAATATTTCATAACTATTTTCAGAATACTGATTATGTCAAAAAGCATATTTTGGCTAGGCAGGCAACTAAAGGGATATGGAAGTTTAAAATATCATGATTTTAAAATTATTACAGCTGTTCATCAGGTGATATGTTCCTCACTGACAGTATAAAACTGATAAGCAGTTATTTCAAAAATATGAAATTAATCTGCTAGTAATCTACCAAGAAAATGTTTTGAGCATCTGTGTTTTATTTGCATCTGTATGTAATAATATTTTTATAAATTTTGCAGTGAATAAAAATGAAAAAGGGGGAAGAGTTTTAAACTGGAAAGTAGCTGTTAGGAAGAAATTCTTCACTTTGAGGGTGGTGAGACACTAGAACAAGTTACCCAGAGAAGTCATGGATGCCCCATCCCTGGAAATGTTCAAGGCTGTTCTGATCAAACCAGTCCATCAAAAGGTTCCAGGCAGAAAGGCTGAAATTAGATGATCTTTAAGGTCCCTTGCAACCCAAATTGTTCTATAATTCTATGAAATTGCATGCAAGCAGACTAGATATTCAATACTGAGGAGCTATGTTTCTCTTTCAAGTTAAATTCTAATTTTTTTATGCAGGTAAAGTTCCAAAATATAATTTATTCCAAAGAAAGATGTGTTATTCTCTAATAACTCCTCTAGACTAGGGTCTTTTACTAGCCTGTGTGTTCAAAACCTTAACTTTATACTTTGACTAAGAATCTGCAAAATAAATCTTATATGAGTGGGAAATACTTAATTAATTTGTAGTTTCTTCATGGGTCAATATTCCTGCACTACAAGGCTTACAAGGATTTACCAGCATGTAGAATAGAGAAAGTTGGGTTGGTCTTCATGGAACCTGGCTGCACTTGATGTCATATCTAATATCTAATATTCTAGGTAGGTATAGAAATTTACCCAAATCACTGCTAAACTTAATTTAGTGAAAGCAGAGAAATTTCAGTTGAAGATCAGATAGCAGATATAGGACATGACCAGCAAAAGAAAAAAAACTTGAGCTGTTCGGGTCAGTCCTAAAGCACAAGGGACAAGGAAAAAAGGTTTGAGATATTTTTTACTGAACTCTGGTATGCTTTAAACAATCAGTCATACTGTATGCATACAAAATTCACATGATTAGAAAGAGATGGTGTTTTAATTCTTCAAATTTCTGTTTTAAAATTATAGCTTATTGTAGTATGTTGTGTTCAAAACTGCTTTTAAAAATTTTCAATTTCTTTTTCATATGAATCTGCTCTGAAATAATTATAAGTAAGTATTTTATAATCAGATTTCACTGAAAAATGTCACTGTCAGAAGTTCCTGGTTATTAAAGGAAGGAGTGGCATACTGTACACCATCTGTAGTTAGTGCTCAGCAAAAGGTTTCTTTGAGCAATATAACTTCTCTTTTTGTCTTGGAATACTTCTGCAAACAAATACTGTTTTTTGTGTGCATATTTTTCAGGGGTTTTATTCTTCAAATATAATTAAAAGAAGACAAAAGAAGACAATTTTTCATGTTTGGTCCTGGGGCTGGAAAGCTAAGTGTGATAATTCATCTGGGCCTGATCACATGCATACATGTTTCTTTTCCTTGGCTAGATTCAGAAATATATTGTTGTATTGCATTTAGCTGTCCTTACACTGGATGGTGTGGTCCCCCTTCCTGTCAGAATGGTTTCTCCCCAGGTCTCCCCTGTGCATACCTGGTTCTGTGGTCTGGCC
>JAWWEY010000001.1:38558504-38585104 GCA_035582745.1 Loriotus luctuosus | reverse complement strand
TCCGTGCTGGGCTTGGGTTCGTGCTAGCTGGGAATTCTACCCATACGGAGCCCAGAGAAACACGGAACACAGCAGGTATATATGATTTCAGAAGTTCAACAGTGCTGTATAGAGCTAGAACTCTACTTTTTGGACTATTCAGCACCGTAGCATTTTGAATGCTCCCAGGGCCAAGTTTGCAGGCTAGTAGCAGTCAGACACTTAACCATTCACAAGAAAGATGCAGCAAAAGACAGTGTTACTGCAGCTTGTAAATATCCACAATCTTTTGGAAGTCACACTTTTCATCACAAAAATTCTTTTTTTTTCATAAAGAACATAATTAATAACAAGACAATGAAAAAATAGGAATCAATATGGTTCCTTCCTGTCGCATATAGGTAAAGCCTTATAAAATAAGGGCCTTGTTACCCTTGTAGAATCATGGCTCAGACCTGCTACTTTGGCTAAGCAGAAAAGAACTATAGGAAAGTGACTCAGCTGAATTGGAGGTAGAAAAACAAATTATATAACCATTACATGTTCACATTGTGGTTTATAGTGGTTGGTTGGATTATGTTTGTTATGTTTTAAAACTATGTAACTGATAATTGGCTAACTGCTTACAAAGACCAGGTTTCTGCAATAAAATGACTCTTCTTCACACCGGCCTGTGTTGTTTTGCTTCATACACCTTCCTATGTAGTGAGAAGGAATTATCTGACAAAGTTTATGACAAAAGCACAGAGGAGAAAACAGGCAGCGTTTGACTTCAGATTCTTTTTTTTTTTTTTTAATTGTCAGTACATGTTTGCAGGCTTTATTGGTCTTCTGTGTGGACATCTACTGTCACAGAGCTTGGAGAAGCTCAGTGGTCTCTGAGACTTCTCTTTCTCTGTCCATCCTGGCAGAAAGAGCAAAAATGATGATAAAATAAATAATAAACCCAGAAATAATGGCCAATTTTTTTCTCTGCTTTGTTCCTTTGAGGGCTGTGCCTTGAATCTCCACACCATTTTTACTTTCAACAGGGACACAGTGCTGTTTCTCTACACCTAACCCAAGAAGAGGTAACTGTATTTTTAAAACAGTAGAAAATAATACTCTGATAATGAATTTGCTAAACATGGTTTTAAAAAAAATTTTAAATCTTCTTTAAGGGAAACATTTCCTCTGCTTGCACCACTTAAGTTTTTGTATTACTTGGTCAAAACATGTATGAGATGAGTGAAAATCTTAATATTAGACAAAGTAAATAATCCAAGTGCAAAGCAATTTGCATAAACGTAAAATGTTCTCAAAATTGTCAGGAAATAGATAAAATGAGAAACTATATATTCTTGTGAAGATCATATGCTTAGCAATAACACACAGTACTTTAGGAATCTTTGTTAAACTTCCTACTATAAATTATAGAAATAAGAAAAAATAAAGATCAAAGAGGTACCTCAAGAGATGTTTCACCTAATCGTATGCCTGGTGTATTTGTATGACCTAGCACCTATGCTTGAGTTACAGTACAATATTGGTTGTAGGTAAAATGGAAAATTTGGAAAGAAAGATTTAATCTTATAGCTGTTAAAAAAAAATACAAGCATAGCATCTGTCTCACGTTTCCACTCCCTGTAAAATTATATCAGAAACACAGCAAATTTTCAGTGTAAATTTTCTGATTTAAGCTCTCTAATAGATCTCTTGAAGAAGTGACCCATATGTCTAAGAAAGTTACATGCATTCTTTTTTCACTTTTTTTTCTCCCTTTAGGAAACCCAATTCCAATTATATTTATTAAAACATCATCCTTATCTTGGAAGGAACTTGCTGTACAATGAAAGGTTCATATCTCAAGGGAGGATGATTTGTGGGACAGAGTACAGAAGGGACTTTTGTATTGTTACAGAGCTTGAACTTCAGAAAATGAAGCTCATTGATACAGCAGTAGGAGTAAAGATAACTTCTAATATAACCCATGATACCCCATGGAAGTGAGTAAAAAAGAAATACACTTCCCATTAAAAAGAAGTGAGTGTTCCTTGTGTGGCATGTCTCAATGAAGGCATATTGCAGAAGTCAAAAGAACTTCAGATGGAAGAGAAAGAAGACATCAGTAGCACAGATGTCTCACCTGAGAAAACATGAAAATGTCCCTACTGGTATTCACAAACTCAAAAGCAGACCTCAGGACTATGTGAGTCTTTAAGCTGCACATTTTACACAGTACAGAAGTAATAACTTCAAGTTAATTATGCATTCTTTCCTGTGTGGGGGACAGGTCAAATGAAGAGTGTAAGAAAGCCTGTTTTTTCAAGAGTACTTACAGCAGATAGTTCAAGGAATCCAGGATGACACTTAAATATTCATTTAGATAATAAGAAGAGGTTTTGCTTAGTTCAAGTATTACATATTGAATCATGTAATGTTTTTTAAAAAAAGGTTTTTTTAAGAAACCACTAAAATAATTACCATTATATTTGCACTGAAAAGTTGGAGTAGATTTTCTATTATGAATTACACAAAAAGTGCATTTGACACCGTGTAGAAGCATTTATTAAAAAGCTGTTTTTTCCTATCATTTGATTATGACTGAAACCTAAAGATCCATAACCATTCTCAGGAATTCAGTGCTTTGTAAGAAGCTTATTGATTACTTTTATTTGTGAATTATGCAATATATAGTGAAAAATTGGTATTTCAAAGTCTAGAACATTTCATTAAATTTCTAACTGTGTAGAATAAATGCATTTGGTGTGTGACTCAGTGATGAATGCTGTGGAAAGTTGTGGACGAATGCAGTTCACAAAGTGCTTTTCCAGAGACACAAGTGATCTTCAAAAGATCTCCCTGCAAGTAACCAATTTGAATTTAAAGTTCTAATTAAAAAAATTGGAGAAAATAAGTGAAAATGTCATTAAAATTGAGCTCATACAGTAAACATAACCAAACTTTATTACTTCATGCATTTTTTCTGCCACTACCAATTACAAAACAATTTTTTAGCAATTTTTTACTCTAGAGGAAGCAACTATATATTTAAGTCACGTAACTTTTGTTTTAAATCCATTTACTTTTTCAAAAGTAGAATTGCTGTGAGAAAGCCTTTCTTATCAGGTTAACATCGTCCTAATTTTTAAAAATGTTACACTGACTATACATGTTATTAAATATTTATTGAGATGTCTATTATCAATACTTACAGGCATCAATAAAGTACTGTCTAAAATTTTTTTCAGTCAACAAATATTCTTCTATATTTAATTAATTTTAAATATGTGTATACTGGGTGCTGATGCTTTTGAAATTACCCTTATAGCTGGCCTTCAATTTTTCAATATAAGTTTTTATTTAATAATGAAGTATTTTATTGAATAATTCAAGTATTTAAGTCACATTAAATTAGCATCACTATGTGCTGCACTTTCTTAATGTCATAGTGAAATAACATTTCTGGTTTACAAAGACAAAATAACCTGGACTGCATATAAAAAATAAAAAATGTTTAACTCCGTATATACTGTTTTCTTACCTAAGTATACACCTCTTTTTCCTCAAACTCTAGACATTTGTCAAGATGGGTAAACCTTACTTAACTAATTTTAGAGATGAAGCAGCATAATTGGTCTTCAAAATATTAATGAACTTCTTGATATTCAATCATTTGAAAATCCAAGGACCTTAAGGTCACTGTTAGTGATAAATATCCATACTTTTAGTGACTTTTGATTTAGCAGCTTGAAAAAGGAACAAAACCAATACAACAAGGGAGAAATAGCTCTACAAGTAAGAAACAAGAATTGTTTCAAAGTTTCTAATATTAGTCACACCACACTGAAGTCTTTCTGCTTTAATTTTCCATTTTTGGGAGGAAAGATGCCAGCTCTGTGTTGCTAAACTGTTTTTGTATGGGTAAGAAACAGCTGGAAAGACAGCAAATTTATTTACTGCAGGAATTAAAAAAAAATTGAGTGTAATAAACTCCATTGTAGTTTTGAAATTTTCTTTAAAATTACCAACTACTACTACCACCAATATTTTCCTGGCTTTGCCTTTTAGAAATTTTCATGCTTTTTTTCAATTTTCAACATCAATGGTTCTTGAAAAAGAAAGTTTAAATATGCTCTAAGATCAGCATTGAACACTGAAATAATGACTAGCTTTTATGGCTAATTCCAATAACAGGAAAATCCATTAGTCTCTCTCTGCTTCAGCTTCATCGTTTGTAATATTGGGATAATCTTGAAATTTTTCACAAGAAAATGTGCTAAACTCCATTAGTCTCCATGGAAAAACAAATAAATATATCTTCCATACTGAGAATAAATGTATGCTTAATCTTCATGACAAATATCACAAAAAGGCCAGTGTGATGTGTTTTGGGCTCTGATGAGACCAGTTTAAATACTGAGTCTTCTCATTTCAACCATAAACCCAGCACTTCAGAAGTGGAAACCTAAAGATGGGTAAAATAAATTACACATAATATATCTAGTTCTAAAATCAGAAGCAAAACATGAGAGGTTTTTTTGTGTATTTTGGTTTGGGTTTGTGTTTGGTTGGTTGGTTTTGTTGTCATTTTGTGGGGTTTTTTGCATTTATTGTGTATTTAAGACTGTTTATCATATGATTTAAAAAATATTTTGAGTTTTTAATTCCTTATAAAACAACACAATTATCTGCGATTTAATAAAGCATTTATGCCAGAAATGTTTATGGGGTTCTAATTACGTGCTTCTAGCCATGATAATAAAAGGAAACCAGTTCAGAAATTGCCTCTCCATTAAATTAAAAAATGATTTAGTAGTATCCATCAGACCAGACTATTTTAGGGAAAAATATATTCTCAATTTTTTATATTTCTAGAGAATATAGCATTAGGATGTTAATATAAACCATTAAGAAGTGATGTAACGTGTATAATAACAGAAAAAATTAAAAAGTAGTATTGGAGTATCTCGTTAAAGTACTTTTGATGAACTTTTTCTTATTTTTAAAAGCAAAAGCAGAACATAGTGTGTAATGTGAATTTTATTAAAGTCTATGGAACAGCAAAACTAATACATACTACATCATTTTGACAGGTCCTGTAAGACCAAGAAAAATCTAAACAGAAAAATATTTAAAGATGGTCTTTGGGGATTCAGAAGTATCTATAGCATTACACTTTGAAAGTGTAGTTCCTTGAAACACACAGCAGATCTCATTTTTTCTACAGTACCAAATATATAAGGCATGTTACCTCATGCTACTCTGTTTAATGTACACTTAATATACATAAACCCAAGTAGCTAATTTAATATGTATAGTAGAATGCAGGGTCTGTGATTATGAGGGAGTTGAGATCTTCATTAAGGTCATCCAGTCAAGGACCTTTGCATGGCAGAAGGGAACAATTTGTGAAGACAAGCAATGAACAGGAGCAGTAGGAGATGCAAACCTGATAGAAATGGGAAAATGGAGATGGTACCAAGCCAGAAGAAATAAGAGAAACTACTTTTAATGTATATAATGCTATAATGCTGTCAGCGAAGGTAAGAGCTTTCCTTTGGTGGTGGTACCAGGTGTTGGTTTCTCTGGGTCTGGACTGAAGGCACTTGAGACGGTAATTCGTGTTTGGACTCAGGTGTTTATTATTTCTTATCAGTAAAACAGCCCATCATTGTGAGTTTGGCAGCTTTTCATTAGAAGGCACAGAATGGCTAACTATCTCTTGTTACAAGGTCTTTTAAGACTGAACTATCCAATTAAGAACAGACACCAAGATTATTTTCCCTTTTAAGCCAATGACTGATCCCAAATGGCCCTCAATGTGGACTTTTCTGCCCAATTACAAAATGCCATCCAAACCCATGAAGAAGAAGGAAGAAGCAGCATGAAGAAGAAACCCAGGGCAACACCCTGTGCCCTCCATCTTGCTTCCATCCACAAGATACTAAAATTCCCAAACCCTAAATTTCTCACCAAGTGATCCACCTGCACTACTCTCTATAGTCTATTTCACACTTTCGTGGATTCTAGTCTATCTTGAAGTCTAGGAAACTTTCTCCATGAATGAGGGCCAAAGTCAGTGCTCCCCTGGGGGTCAGGGCACCCCAGAATATGCAGAGAAATATTCCTGGTGCCCTGGGTTTCACATGCTTTAGTTAACTGAAACTGCAATCCCTCCGAAGTAATGACCTTGCCAAACAGCCATTGTACACTTGGCCACAAACAAGGTGTCCTGAGAGGTTCCAATGAATGACAGGTCACACACATCCTATTGGTGTACTTTTCTGGAGCAGCTCATACTTCAAGTATACAGAATTCAAAGATCAGTTTAGGGATTAATATTGTTCTGAGTAGCGATGGTAACATGGAGAGAAAAGATGTCAGCTCTGTTTCACTCCTGACAGCAGAAATGACAGAAGCCTGTGAAGTTGGAGTGCAGGAAGGATGATGTAGGATGGCGTGGACACGGATGACACCTCTGTGTGTTTAGCTCTATAATAGCTTGCTGAAATTGGCTTTTTTTTTTCCTTCCCATGTGTCCAAGACATTTAGGTCTGACCAGGCTAAATCCACACACACTTTTACATGCCTCAGCAATCAGGTATTAAATTGAGTCACGTAACTCCACGTCTGCAGGCTCTCTTATGCTGTTAGTGTGCATAATTGCAAGACTAACATTTAAGTTTAATGGTGTTAGAGAAGAGTCGGGGATTACAACTGCTTCAGAAATAGCAAGACAATATATTTTTTATTACAATTCTTACAAAAATCCATTGCGTTTTTTGCCTTTTTAAATTAAGACTATTCTAGTAATCTACCATTTGAACTTGCTTGCCTTTACTTATTCAAAGTGAAGACAAAAATAGTCAGCTTTTGGATTTTTCTTTTTGCTGATGCATCTTGGTTACAAAAGAGCTGCAGGCTGGGGAGCAGCTTTCAGGTAACCACGAGCCCTCACAGAGCCTTGGCAGCAAAAATGACTGAAGGAGAATGGGCGGTAATATAAGGGGCAGAGCCAGAAGACCCAGGAAAGTGATTTTCCCCCTCTACTTGTCATTTGTAGCAATCCATCTAGAAACTGTGTCTGGTTTTGTAGCCTCATCTATAAAAAAGACATTAACCAACTAAATGGATATCAGGACAGGAGCTGGAGCATTTGCCCTGTGAGGAAAGATGGGGACAGCTGGGCTTGAGCAGAGATGGCTTTGGGATGACCTAACAGGAACTCCAGTGGCTGTGGGAGGTTCTAGGGGAGATGGAGCCTGCACTTTTCACAGAGGGTTGGTTGGAGGGTGGAATAAAGTGGACACAGATTGATAAGACAGAAGTTGAGACTGGATATAGGGAGCAATTTCTAACAAGTAAGGAAGGTCCAGCAGTGAGATATCTTGGACAAAAATCTTGTGTAGTCGCTATTACTGAAGGTTATGAAGACCTGACCAGATAAAATATCCTGAGTAAGGTGAATTGTCCCTAAGGCTGACACTGCTCTGAGCAGGTGGTTGGAATGGACACTTCCCGAGATCTCTCTCAGGATGTCTTGATGATGGCATGATCCTGTGATTCTTTTATGGCATTTAACTCTACTGTTTTCAGCACTAGTCATGCTTTTAACTAAAGCTGCTTTCTGCTCACATTCATTTACAGCCATTGATAAAATGGACATCTCTTAAGCAGTTGTTCTAACCTTTATTTCAAATAATCAAGTTCTTAAGAATGCTGGAGAAAACAATTATTCTATTTTCTATAGGGACTGGGACGAGGGATTTTTTTTTTCCTTAAAGATAGTCTGATATTTCTTCTGGTATTACCAAGATTTATCCTCATTTACGTCAGTAGGTTATCCTTTCTTGACCTGACAGACGAAGATCAAGTACAAAATTGTTTAGAATACAAAAATAATTTGTAAAAGCAGATGTCTGGATTCAATGTTTTTGCATTTTCTTCTTCTCAAGTAAAGAATAACATTTAAACCTGTATGGAGTAAACAGTACTTTCACTAATGGTGGCCGCATGGGTTTTGCTGCTGCAGTGAGATAAGACAGCAGAGTCCCAGAGCAAGCAGGTGGAGTGAACAAAACACAGGTGCTCACTTTGTCACCTCAGCTTTTATTAAAATATCATAGCATTGGATATTTTAATCCCAGGACAAGAGAACAACTGGCACAGCAAATCAAGATCAGAAATAATGCAGGTGTGTGTTCTGTGGACTCAGCTTTTTGAACAGTATTAGTGGTTAGTAGGCCGACATAGAAAAAAACAACAGATAGCCTGTTTCCAGAAAATTCTGCATTATCTTTTATGAAGTGGTGATGTAAAGAAAAAGATAGAGCTGCGGGCATGCTTTGATAGAAAATTTTAGGCAGACAGTATTCTGGATTTGAAGAGAAGACAAAGCTACCTGTGAATAAGACGAATAGTTTCAAATTTCCTGAATTTCTGATTCAGATTCAAGTACGGAAATGGATCCTTCTGTTTGGCCAGACAGCCTATACATGAAGCACACATTGTTCTCAGGACTGGTTCCCTCAGGTTTTCTGATCAAATCTTCTCCAGCTAATTAATTGAGAATTCTTCAGGCAGAGGAGAGAAAATAAGAAATCTTCTTGGTAATGGCATTGATGTGGGATTGCAGGAGTCTAAATTCTTTTCAAAACCAGCTTATTCACTTATTCAAGAAACTGAATTTACTTGTGTTTTCTCACATCCACTTAATTTCTTCATAGTAATTAACAACTAAGAGCAAAATGTAGCACTCCTGTATTCTCTCTGCAAGCTCCCTGATGATGGAAGTCTATTATTCTGTACAGATTTGAATGACAGTTTTTGAGAATACTGTAGGTGGTTTTGGGGTTCACCCTAACATTTCATTCTGCTTCCTTGCTGCAAACATTTAGCACCTCTAATCCTCTTTCCTCTATCTCCAGCTAAAGCTAGACAATCTATATTTTGAAAGTGCAAGGGGAAACTGTTACTTGAAAGTGGCTTATAAGGCATTCAGAAGGTATTGTGGGTAAAAACATTTTGCTGGTGAAGGAACAGTCTTTGAATTTACCCCTTTCTTCCTCAGGCACTAGTATGTCCTCTTATGCTGAACACTGTTTTCTTAAAAATTAAATAGTATGTATTTAGAAAAATAATTGTTCTGCAGAATGTTTAGTTCTGTTAAGTTGCCTTATATGTAATTTGAAGCAAATGAATGCAGTACGTTGAAGAAAATGCTAGAAGACTTCACATATTTAATGCAAATTAAGGCAGTCAGTGTATGAAAATACTTTTAATAATTAAAATGTTTTAAAATTTGAGACTTTAAAGTACTATTTTTCCCTGCTTCAAACAGTGGTTAACACTGATTTTACACTAATAACATAATTTATCATACTCTGCAGGTAGAAGGGTATCAAACCCAGAGAAGGAATTTCATGGTCAGCTCTCTGCAACCAAACAGCCAAAAACTTTTAGAGAAGGAAACAATATCACCTTTAGGTGCAATTGAATATTGTCATTAATGACAGTTAAGATTAAAAATGTGTTTAGACCCAATACCAGTCCAGCTCTTTGTGCAAATGTCACCACATGCACCTATTCGGTCGGGGTGATCAGTTACTTTGCTGTGACTTATTCTATCTGAAATCCAGCGCTGATCAGAGACCTAACAGCTTGTAACACCACCACTGTGTATTTCACGTTTTAAATACCGAAAAGTAATCAAATAATAGCTTGACAGATATATTATAAAGAAATGGAAAAACCTGAGTAGCTGGCTAGGAGGCGCATAAAATCTGTATTTCAGAATAATTTGTATAAAAATTATAAATATGTAGTTACTTATGTCCAGATCTGAAAACCCTAGGCTGTTATCATTCTCAGTTGGATTAGGCAGTTGGTCTGCTCCCCCGCTGACTACAGACTTTGGGGTGATAAATTCTTTGCAGAAGTTACTTGCTCTGAATTTGTAAAATGCCCAGCACAACAGGCTCCTAGGAACTGCCATATTATTGACAGTATTATACCCTTCTGGTATTTTATGTCAGTGGATGCATAAGGTTGGATTGCTTTTGCTGGTTTTTAGTTTTCCTTACTTCTTACTTACTTACTTTATTGCCTACAAGAAATTAAACTCTCAAAGCAGCACTTCTCCAGGGGATTAATATACTTCTTAGGTAAAGCATTTGACCTCAGGACTTGAAGCATATTTCTTATTCTTGTTTGTGTGTCTCTGGAGGGTGTTCAGCAGTTACCCAGAAGCACGGTGTCTGATTTGTCTTGGAGCATTTTGCCACTTTCTGTCATGTACTTCAAAACATTAGTAGCAATTTGTGACTGATATGACTTCATATGAAGGTTTTCAAAAGATAAGCAACAAGAAATCCAAATAAATCTTTCAGGTTGTGATGGACTTGTAATTTTAAAATAAAATAGTGTTTAGCAAAGTTTAAAAATGGACCATGGCTCTTACACAAAATTCAGTACAACAGGAAACACACACTATGAAATGAAACTTCAAAATTGTAACTGTGACATATGTAATATATGGCACAATCAGCTGCTTTTCCTGACTTGTGCATGTATAATTCATAAGTGACTGTCATTTTCCAATAACTTTTCCTTTACATCCACCATTTTTCTTATGTCCGCCGTATTTGAACTATACCTTGAAATTATGCTGCTGAATATATGCATGATCATCAACTGGTACTGAATTTTTAAACAATCATTTATTTTTCTGCTGTCATGCAATAATCTCATCCTTATCATAATTTTAAAATCTTAAAACAAAAGTATTTTAGCGTGGTTATTTAGTAACAGATAGACCTGAAGGACATTTGAAAGCCCTGTAAACAGAAACCTTTAGACTGTTTTTTGTCACTTTACATCTACATTTGAATGAGAGATTCTTACAGGAAAATTCTGCATGGATTTGGTTTGAAGAAGCTACTGATACAGCCTGCCATATTTTGGTAAACTTATGATTTTATTATATGGTCCTGAACAAGACCCCAGGTTATGTTTGGAGTATCTAGCTCCTCTCCTTCTCCACTGCCTCTCTACCTCCTCCAGGCATTAAAATTCCAGGGACTATATGTCAACACTGCTCAGTGAACACGCCAGTGAAATATAGCTTCTCTAAACCAGCTTTTGCTCGTTAGAAAAAATGGAACAATCAGGCTGTAAATCACCAGAACGGCAGTTTTGTCTGTCACAAATCTGTGAGCTCCAAGCAGAGGCTTTTCAAGCATTCACCTGACAGGAAACCTGGAAAGTTGTGAAAGGGCAGGGATGGTGTCCATCAATCCCAAGAGTCAGCCAGAGATGTCTCTGCCAGACAGCTGTGAGACAAACACTACTCGCCTGAATGCAGAGAAACCTTGACACACTCCCATAGGAATGAGAAGTTAAATTAAGGAGCAATGCATTAGGAAAATAATAAACATGCTAATTTATTTTATTTCCTTTAACTAAAGCATCATCACATTCAGCAATTATGTGCAAAGCCTATTTACTTGTAGCTGTACACTTTTAACTCTTATGTCCCCTTAAACCAAAGATATCTTTTAAGCAATGTTTGGAGAAAAGAAAAGTCTGCTTGGTCTTTACCGCAAATCCCAGACATTAGTGCAACAAATGTATTGAGGAATACAGGGAGTTAAACAGAAATTCTTCCTTTTAAAAGTATTGAGCTTGAAGTATAGCATCAGTTGCCTTTACAGACCCAAGAGACTTGAAACTCCAAGATTCAGTGTCTGGATCATCTGCTAACAGTCTACTGATCGGATGGAAAGTGTTTTATCCCAGGATGTAATTAGCAAAATGACAATGCTAAGGCAATTTCTAGACCTTACTGGAGTTACTCCAGATTTAAAAAGTTTTGCTGTAAAATGGAATTTAGCTCCTAATGTATGTCTAATGGTATGAACCTAAATTAATGCAGGTTTTCTCAGTTAAGCTTTTACTTGAAAAGATAAAAAATGAATAGAGTTAATATAATCATATTCTTCTATCTGACCTTCCAGAATATATCTTTTCCCAGGTACTGTCTTCATTACAGTCTGTGCTGTATAGATTTTTAGATATATCAGAACAAAGCAAAGGAATCAAGAAAAAAAATCACTTGCCCATAAAAAAGAAACATAAACTAGTTTTGAATGCACATCATGCTTTTTCATCGATGACAGCAGCAGTATTTCAGAAGATACCAGATATGAGGTATTTATGGCAGGTGCATTACTACTTAGAAACTAATCTCACACACATGGCTGTTAACGTGAAATATGGATTTTAATAATCCAGCTTGGTGAGATATGTGAGCCTGCCCGGTGGGGATGTGATTAGCCACAGTCTGCAAGATTAATTGAGATACACAGTGTAAGATTACATTTAGTGAACTCCAAGCCAGTCTGATTATGCAAGAGACCACTCGGTTAAGGCTGTATCTTTAGGGATATGAAAACAGATAAATCACAGACTCTACTATGACAAGAGAGTCAGAATGGAGACTGTTTAAGTCAGTGAGCACAATGAACAGATCATCAAAGTAAAATATTAGGATATTTTTTAAGTAGAAAAAAATAACTCTATGAGCAAAAACATCCCATATGCTTGAAACAGAGCAAAGCACATATAAGGAATGAGATTTTAAATGTCTGCCATCATTGTTATTTTAAATTGATGGTATGAAATTTACTATTTTGTTTAAACATGGCAATACTCATTCAAGAGTGTACTGTTTGTAAATGGTAATTTTCTTTTTAGTTTACAGTTGAGTTTAAAATTGCATCAAGATCACCAACACATCAGATACCAGTTTGAAGGATTACATAACTTCAGAATAGTACACTGTGATGAAAACTTTAAGTAGTTTTAAGACAGTACCATTTAATACAGTTCCATAATAAACATATCTTCCAACTTCCTGCATTGCTGAACACCAGTTTTTAATGCAGAAGCAGCAAGGGAGGTACCTGCAGAAATCAGTGCAGCCTGGGCTAAATTCTTTTTTTCTCTACAGGCTGTTAATTGTTTGGATAATTTGCTCACTCACTCCTTGTCTCATTTTTCGTGTCTGTGAAAACCACATTATTAGCCGATAGAGATACTGATGGGTATTCAGACCCATTGTTTTACTTTTAAACCCATATGAGTACAAAATGCAAAGAGTGCCTTCGGGAAAAACCATCTTTACATCTGATAATTATTTTAGATAACCAAAGGCCTGAACCAAACACAATAATATATGCAAAAATGTAGATTTTCTCTTCATTATTTTTTTTTACTTTTGGAATTGGTACATGAGTTGCTGGCCACAAAACTAGTAACTTCTGGAGTCATGTAACAGATATTTTTGCTCATTCCCTTAAACCACAGAGAGATTAGTCATGCTTCTAAAACAGAAATGAAGTAAACACACACAATAATACCAGAGTAAGGCAGTGTGAATTGTACTTCATTCATTTATTTTGACAGGTATGGCTTAGCTCAAATTATTAATAGGAATACTTTGCACTTAGTAGTATATCTTAAATGTAAAAATGCTCAGCTTTTAGTACAGTGAAGATCAGTCAATAACTTTGCTATTAGAGAATATTCAGGAATGAAAAACTTGTATGTGTGTATGTACATGTCCCAGGGAAACACTAGAGCAGAGTAATGCATTGATGAGCCAAAGTGAATTGTAGCAATGTAATGCCACAATTCACTTTGGCTCATCAACCATATCACGCTGACTGCAGATTTAACAATCCTCTCATTGTCACAGTCTGATATTCAGTGCTACAGCACTGGTTCCAGTGCCACTGTATTGGTCTTGCCTTGCTTGAGCTATGTCTACTGAAGCTCTCCAGGAAGCTTTGTCCTCTCTGAAGTTCACTAAGGAAGCTAATATAAGCAAAACAAGAGAAGCCATAGCCACAGATAATGCTGGGGGAAGGATAAAGGACAATGATCCAATATCAGCCCTTCCTGATTTTAAGTTGATGAAAAGCCACCAGGAGTAAAAAACAGAAACCTGGAACACTCAGAAAGGGTTCTACACTAACACATAATGCAGAAGGACATCGCAGTCAAATAGGACTAGACTATAAGAGTTTTGGTAAGGTTTTAGTATTCACAATATGCTACATCATAGAATCTCTCAGGGTGGAAGGGACCCATAAAAATTATCAAGTACAACATCCTTCAGGGATTCTGTTACTGCCATGGATTTTTCAGCAAAAGTATTTATTGGTTTTTGTGATGTACAGGAATTTACACTGTTCAGGGGAGGGGAAAAGCGCTCTACAATACATTAGAAATATATATTGTCTGTGAGTTTTGATGAAAATGAGAAAAAAGTATAAATGTGCAGTAGAATTAGGGTAGAAACTTTAATATTAATACCATGGTGAAAAACTCCTTTCAGCCCCATATTAAATCCCATTACGCAAAACACTGATGCTTTTGATCTTTGAAAGCAAAGTATTCTGTATACATGTGCATACTCTATGATTAAATTTTAATATCTATCTGCATGTTCTTACTGAATTTGCAAAAGGTCTGGGAACTGTAGACTTTCAATTATGATACCATAGCTCCATATGCTGATGGGTAGCCAGCTGAAAAGCAGCTTGGAAGAAAAGGACCTGGCCATCCAGGAGGGCACCAGATTGAACATGAGACAGCAGCAGCCCTTGCCATGAAGAGGGTCAGTGGTATCCTGGGCTGCATTAGGCAAAGCCTAGCCAGCATGCAGAGGAAAGTGATCCTTCCCCTCTGCTCAGCACTAGGCAGGCCACAGTTGAAGGACTGTGCCCAGCTCTGGCTTTCTCAAGAGAGACATGGACAGACTCGAGACAATTCTGCAAGGAACTATGAGAAAAAATGAAGTTTCTGGGGCATCTCTCCCATTAAAAAAAGGCTGAGAGACCTGTATTAATACCTGAAAAGGGGTGCAAAGAGGATGAAGCCTTTAAAGAGAGTCACTCTGGTGGTGCCTAGTGACAGAGGCGATGCGTACAAACTGAGATAGAGAAGTTTCCTTTTGAGCATCAGGAAACAGGTTTTTTTACTGTGACAGTGGCTGAACGCTTGCACAGGTAAATCACGAAGATGATAGAGTCTCCCAGCTGTGGGATATTCAAAGCCTCCAGCATATGGTCCCAGGCAAGCAGATCCAGTTGGCCCTGCTCCAGGAGAAAACACCCAGTGTTTTGTATCTTGAGTGAAATTGAATTTGTATTGTGTCTGTGTTTGCAAGTTATTTGCTGCAGTAGAATGATGGATGCTATGTTAGAAAATAATTTACTCATAAAGAAACACACAATGAGTTAAACAAATTATGTATTCTGGATAGCCTAGTTAGGAAATTTATTTTCCATTATCACAGACACTGATCTAAAGAAACATTAGAAACTTCTCAACAGTGCCCAGGTAGTCCTCCAGTACTTAGTATGTGAAAAGTGATGCCAGGCAACTGCCATAATAAGAGATAAATTCTTTAGAAATAAATAATTAAATATTTTCCCCCTTAATAATGCTTTTTACAAATTATATTTCTTTTTTCTATGCAGATAAAATGTTTGCAGATATCTGCATAAATTTTCAAAAAGGAAATTTAGAAATATTCTGATGTATGACAATTCTCCCATGAGTCTTTTGCTTATTTGTATTTTTCCATGTATATCAAATCTAAATCTTGTGCTCTTAGGGATGCCTATGACAAAACTGTTAACTTTGAAACTATCTCAACGTAAAACCAGCTTACAAAGTAAAAATAAACCTATGCAAATACAACCACTTTGTGATTTGAATAATGAGGTTAATGTTGCTTTTGGCTGATACTGCTACTATAAAAATTTTGCATCAAATAATGATGAAATAGTAGCAAAGAAAAAGTCTGGTTGATTTTTCTTTTATATATAAATTAAACCTTTTCTCCCACCCATTTTTAAGGTGTATAAAAGTACAAGTTCTAGTCTCTCTAGGATAAAAGAAAAATTTAATGACAGAAAAAAAATCCTTTCAACTACATAATATGCAAAAGTGCATCATCACAAGAATATAAACACACAGACCTTTTAAATTTTAGAGAAAGTATACTGGAAATAATATAATTGTTTTAGATAGAGGTGACATTTGATGTTTAAAAAACATAATGCCTTGAAAAAACAATCTTTTAAATGCTTTGAGAGATATTTATTTTATATTCTTGTGTTCTTTATGGTACCTTGACAATAACTCTGAACAAGGCATACAGAGTTTATAAAGCAATTATATGTAAGTTATGCTTTATCTTACATGTAATTAGAATTTAATTAATGGAGTCAAATATTTAATTATATGATGGGATTAATTAAAACATGTTTTTAATATAATAGGTATGGAATAAGAAAGACTTGCTTTTTATTAACTTTGGGCTGTTTTATTCCTATAATGGGTTCATTTTGACTTTGTCTTACATGGAGAAAATTTTTGCATCTGCTTGACCATTTGATTTTTCAGTATGCTTAAAAATAAAGTGAAGATGTTTTTTCCCTTAGAAGACACAAAAGCTAGAACTCTAACTGCATTGTTAATAGCAGAAAAATGATGCTGTTAAGAACTTTTTAGTGAACTTTTTGGGTTCATGTACATTCCCTAGTAAAACAATAAAGTAGTACCAAATACTATTAAAACACACTGCATGGGGAGTGGAACCAGTCTTAAAGATTATTCAGAACAACCCTGTGACTTGCACTTTTTTTAGCAGTAAGTACACTGAAGCCTTGACATGGTTATGACACTCCAAATGTTATTTAGACAACTGTGAAAAGAACTGATGCACAGCTGGTCAAGGCTACAATACTATGAGTGATGGCATGTATAAAAGCAATAATAGTTTGGATCATACCTTCATTGAATCTGAGAAGTTTGCTGCTTGCATTTTTCTTGTCAGAGAATTACATATAACCAACTGTAAAACCTCCTTTTAGATTGTAAACAACATATGGGTGTACATCAAAAGAGGATGTTTAGAAAACCAGAAATAAGAGTTATAGGGAACCTTTATGATCTACCTAGGCTAGCCCTCCACCCCTGCAGCCAGTTCATCTGCTTCTAACCATTCCTGAGAGCTCTTGAAAGTGTTTGGAACCAACACATACTCCACCATGTTTCACAGTAATTTTTCCAGGCTGAACCATTATTCTGGAAACAAAGGTTTAGTTCCCACTTAGAAAACAGTGTTAGTACTCACACATGGTAGTTTAGAGACTGTCTGCCACAGTAACTCACAATATCATGATTGGATTTTGGTCATTCTGAAAGAATTTCAGAAGGACTGCTGTACCTCCACACCCATCTACTTTACTAGAGGAATGGCTGGACTGGCATAGGGCAATTCAATACTGGCCCTAAATGCATAGGGATTAATGTCCCTAAATGTAGGGATGAATAAAATTGAGACAAACATGCATGCTGCTTCCCTTTCAGATTATTTTCACTCCCAACTTCATTATTTTCAGATTTTTAGCTGCTGTATCCAGAAATCTCTCCTTTTGCATTTGAATGAATAAATACATTATTTTCCATAGAAATTTGTTATTGCTTTTCCTTTCTGCTGAACTGAAACGTTCTGTTTTCTTTGCTTCTTCTCTTAATGCTTATATACATATGGAATTTCTTTTTGCACTTGCTATTCCTTGCTACTTTTTAATGATTTTCTTAATAAAGCGATATTCTTATTGATTCTCCTGATGTATAAAGTTTTATACTTATTCTAAAGCAGTATGCTATTTCCACCTTCTGAAGTCTTCGTGTTTGACACCAATGAAGAAAAGCTCATGGACCAGCAAGCTGGCTTTACTGTACATCCTATGAGTTCCCTGAATAAGAATAATTTAATCTTTGTGGTTTTGGTTCGTTGCTTAAGTCCTTCAGACTTCTCTTAAGACCTGGACTCCGGATTTATTGAAGGATGCTACAGTGATGTTCACTGCCACTGCTTTGTTACTCTTCCCCTTTTTTTCCATAATAATCATTGTCTCTTGCTTCTAACAGCACTACATCCAGTCACAAAAAAACCCTCATTGAGCTTCCTGGTAGATCTCTCTAATAAAAGTCCATTTAAATTAAATGCTTTCTTATATGTATTTTAATTTTGATAGAGTCATTTAACATACGTTTCCCTGCACACTTTATAGACCTGAGAACATCAGCATGTAGTTTTGACATGTAGGGCAACACTTTATCTCCATTTTCTCTACGTGTCTCTACAGAAAAAAAATCTGTGTCAATAATGCTGGCATGAGAATTATCACAAGTCTCTCTCTTGCCAATCAAGTCACAATTAAGCTTGTTACATTACTATATTAAGACTATCAGCTTCTGATTTATTCCCTATATTTACAACAGATGCACACACGCATGCACACATGCACAGAGCTTCTTCCAAACCCTGTGTGTGCAGTGGCTGAAAATTCCTTTAAAACTATGGGATTTTTTGAGCTTTCTGGTTAAAAGAGGGGGAAATAGTCAAATTAAAGTAACAAGCTATAGAAAATTATGACACTGCAGGTATTTCCTTTGAAATATACCTTGATCCTGAGGGTTCAATGAATATATAATGCTTGCTTCAGGTGCTTCTTATAGCACAAAATAATAAGGCTGAAAAGAAAGTGTGGTCTTACATACTAGTGAAAATTTAAAGCTTAATAAAAAACTCTTAACAGAATCAGTGCAGATGTGGATGAAAAACAGGAAGAGAAATAGATTAACGAGGATGCTCTGCATGCAACTTGAACATACAAGACTTAGAAATGAAATAGTTTTAACTTGTGTCTCAGTTAGCTTTGTGAAACAAACTTGCAGAAAGCAAAAGTCAAAGTTACTGCACATACAACACTTGGTCCTTAGTTAATACAACTTTTATAAGGAAGCTAAATTAAACTAGAAAGAGAAATAAAAGTATGCAGGTCACTTCACTGGAATTTGATTTCCTGCTGGTTACTGATAGAGGTTATAATTTCAGTGATTGAAGAACTTGTCACTGTATTCTGTCAGAACCATTTTCTGAAAATGCATATATTTATATATTTATACATAGATTTATAGATTTATTTTATATTATTAGCAGCAGAACTTAGAGGAAAAAAGACACGGAGAACTCATGGTTTAGATGTCCTAGGTGTGCACAGTCCTGCAGCCCTCACCTTGATCAGCTGTGTCTCCAGCACAGCAGCAAAGCAGGGCCCACCTGATGCAGACTTCTGCTAAAGGGAGAGGCACAAAGTGCTGCAGTGAGCTCATTTCTGCTGGGTACTGATCATCTAAATCGAGGGTTAATGACACAATGGACTGTCATGTGACAGGAAGGACAGAGAGACTTTGCTCATTCCCTGCACTGCATGTCCCTGACAGCACCTAAGGAAGCTCCCAGGGACATGCAATGCAGGGAATCATGAGCTCCTTTCCATTCAGCAAATGTCAGTTCAACCTCACAAAGAATTTGATGGACATGTCTGGGATCAAAGAAATAAAAGACAATTGACTTTCCCCCAAGAGCAGGACATTTTTGGGACTCCACAAATTATGGATTTTGAGGTGTCATAGAAGAGAAACAAATAAGGAAAGATTCAGGGGACAGATTTGGGGATTTCTATAGATGCTTCCACTTCCTCAGATAGCAGCTTTTTGGAGAACTAAAGTGTTAAAGGGATTGATCTAGATTATAATATTTTCTACTTTACAGTATTTTTTAAGCAGATTACATGAACTCAATTTAAACGAAGACTAATGCACAATGGAGAGGTATCCTACTTATTATAAATGAGATAATTTGGGAGATAATTATTTGCCTGGGCTGCCTGACAGCAAAGTGTTGAAATGGTTTAAAGATGATGCACTTTAATTAAATATGTCTGTTTCTTAAGGATAATTTTCACTCTATAAAGGTTTTGGCTTTTTTGGTAAGGAGAAAAAAAAGAAGGGAAAGAACAATGTTTAACCAGAAAATAATTTTCATTATTCACTAAATAAATGAGTTTTTGAAAAGTGTTCATGGACCTTGCCTTAGATATTAATCAAAGCAAGGCAATTTAATTATAATTAAGGTTTATAAGTAACTGAAATACCTTCTGTTGATGTTTTGAGCTTCATGAACTGCATGCTACGATGGTCTGTAATACAACCGTTTTTTCATTCAGTTTGAGTGAACATGTGTATTTTATCAGCTTGTTGGAAATTCACGAACTGCAAAAATGTCTGATATAAATGTAGGTGGTGTAATGAAAACCACACAGGTATAAGTCACAAGAGAGACATCTAACTTAAAGAGGAAAAAAGAAAAAGAAATTTGGTCAAACAAAACTGGTATAAGGGCCTGAAATTCCAGAGCAACAAATCATCAGCAATTTGACAGTGCCAAGGTCAGGTACAGTGGTTTTAAATGGAAGGAGTTTAGATTCAGAGTATGCATAAGGAAGAATTTTTTTATGATGAATGTGCAAGGCACTGAAGCAGGCTGCCCTGAGAAACTCTGGATGTCTCATTGCTGGATGTGTTCAAGGCCAATGGGGCCCTGAGCAATGTAGTCTAGTGGAAGGTTCCATGCCTATATGTATGATCGACACTTATCTTTCCGTTTAAAGCCATTACCCCTTGTCCTATCACTGCATGCTGTTGCAAATGTCCTTCCCCATCTTGTGGTCCCCTTTGGGTACTGTAAGGCTGCTGGGTGGTGTGCTATGAGCCTTCTCTTCTCCAGGGTGAGCAACCGCACTCTCTCAACCTGTCTTCATAGAAGAGATGCTCCAGCCCTCTGATCATCTTCATAGCCTTCCTTTGGAGTCACTCCAACAGACATATATCTTTCTTATCTTGGGAGCCCCAGAGCTGGATGTAGCACTCCAGCTGAGGTCTCACAAGAGTGGAGTAGAGGGGTAAAGTCGCCTCCCTTGAATTGCTGGTCACACATCTTTTGATGCAGCCCCAGATACAGTTGGCTTTTTGGGCTTTGAGTAAACATTGGGTTATGTCAAGCTCCACATCCACCATTAAGCTCCAGGTCTTCTCCTCCGGTCTACCCTTAATCCCTTCTCCACCCAATCTGTATTTCTATTTGGGATTGCCCTACGCAGGTGCAGGACCTGGATCTTGACCCTGTTGAGCTTCATGAGTTTCACACACACCCCACCCACTCAAACCTGTCCAGGTCCCTCTGGATGCCATTCCTTCCCTTCAACACATCAACTGAACCACAGAGCTTGGAGTCATCATCAAACTAGTGAGAGTGCATTCACTCCAACTGTCCATGTTGGTAAAGATAATTGTTCTTTTCAGTTTTATTCCCCTTGCATATCAATTTTCTCCCTACAGTCACTATTGCTATCTGCTAAATCAGTACTTTGGACCATAGCATTAGCAATTACATGCATTATATATCCTACTCCAACCCTGAAAATTAAAAGAGAATTCTTGCCTTAAATCCCAAATGTTGAGTTTAGGCAAACCTAGTACTGTAAATCAGAGGCATTTCAAACTTAAGAATGGGGGAAAGGTGCATTCTTTATTTATCGAGCATTGCTTTGTACCAAAAACATAAGGGCCATATTAATAATATTTAGAGAGTGAGAGAGAATAATTCACAGAGCCAAAACTGAGATATACATATAAGTAGCTATTTCTTAATACAAAGGTCTGGCCAGGCCAATAAGATATATGTGTAAACATTAATTAAGGTACTAGATGTCCTTAGTGAACCCTTTCTGTGTAACAACTGAAAACTTAGTGCTGTCAATAAATTCTAGTTTAGACTGATGGGATATTTAACTGTTAAAGACTTATTCAATATTACATATGAAAGAGAATTTAGAAAACATTTAATAAACCTGACATTATTTGGGCTTCTTCTAACCATTTTAGTAAGTAATTAACCAGTAAGTTAATTGCTTACCACAATTGCACCATACAGCTTTGTTACAAAATCACAGACAATCATAACTACTTTAATTTCAAGTCTATTTTTTTGATGTCACCAAAACATTCTTTTTGGTAGTAGGCACCCTGGATTTACCTTGATTTTTCAAATGTGACAAAAATAGCAAAGTCTAAGGAATAAGAGAAATATATGCCACAATTATATATTATAATTATGTATCTAGAAATAGCTTTAAGATGTAGTGAATGCACCCTGAAATGACTTCATTGTCAAGTGACACATTTTTATATTAACCTGCCATAAGCAGAAAAGTATTGCTTTCTCAGTCTTCCCTTTTTACAAACTTTACACTAAAATGGATTTCCCAGTGAGATTAATAGCTATCTGAGTGCTATCCATACTGTTATTCACTATAAATATCTCCAGCAGCCCTATTAACTTTAATGCATTAGCTCTTCTTCTATTTATTGCATCTTGATGAATGCATAACAATTTTAGTTTAGGACACCATTAGCAGGATAGTTTTTCCAAGCTCCTGTAGCTCAGCAGATGTAGTGTCATAAATTACCACCAAGCTACGTGCTCTTTTATGATGGTCATAACACAAAAATATTAGAAAACCATTTTTTATTCTCCTACAGACTTGGCATTCAAAAGGGCTACAAGTTCAGTAAAAGCATCATGTCTGAGTCCTATCATAAGCATATGTTTCACAAGTAACCAGGATTTAAGCAGAAGCAAAGATGTAAAACTTGGCCCCACAGCATTCCTTGAGGTAAGGCAAAAAGACAAGAATCCAGAGGATATACATCAAATTCTAAGAAGCTGCTCATGTTTGACAATTGGGACTATTAATATATATTCTTCTCATAATAGGAGATACTTCCCTTCCATATTATTTGGAACAACACTTAATAAAAATGAACCGTACCTTTGAGGGCTCTTGCTGAGGGCTCACATGAGCAAATGAAATTATCTTTGTGTCATTCACTTCACAGTTATACAGATAAAGCTGTGAAACAGAGATGGCTAAGTGCGTTTCAGGGAAAATTTGATGTGTAAAATGTTTTCTGAATCCCACCCACACTTGAAAGCAATACTTGAATCCTTGGAGTACAGATTAAGCAGTTGAAATATGTACTTGGGTAATTCATGGAAATCCTACATATAGAGTGACTGTTAGTATGACAAACAAATCAGCGTGCTGTGATCTGATTTTAAACTATTAAATACTAACCCAACTACAAGACCCAGATTATTAGTCCTACAGACATCAAAATAAGTCGAAAGGAATAGACTTCCCCAAGAAAGATCATCACTACCTGAGCAAAATTCCTGAGCATTGGATGACAACTTATGGATTTATAATTTGTGCTGTATTTGAAAGTACAGACATAAATTAAAAAAGAAAAAAGTTGTATCAGTTTTAGATATTAATCAAAGCAAAAATAGCTATCTGAAGTTGAAGCTCTATTACAGCTAAGCAAGATTTCTGTAGTTACACACTGACCTGCAGAGGAGGTAAGATATCCTTACAGAGCAGAGAGGAAAAAGCAACATTTTCCACAATAACATTGAATTCTGTCAGTAAAAATACTAATCTTCTTTAATCTTTTAGTCTTTTCATCCATTCATTGAACTGTTTTAAATACATTCCAAGATAGAGTCAAGTATAGAGTCCTCAAATTTTCATATTTTTCAGTGTTTCTCTGTTCTCTATGTGGCCAGTCAGAAATACTCCTTGAAATTCTGTGTAATAATGTAGCCATACACGGTTTGTGATCTGGAATGCTTGCCTTAGGTATGGTACTTGAGCCATGTTATTTATGTGTATATAAAATATTGTGATGTCTGAAACAATCTAAGTTACTTAAGGATTTTGGTAGCCATAATTTATATCAAAATAGCCTGAAAATGTGTCCCTTTCTTTCAAAACTACTGGTGCAGGACTGAAATAGCTAAACTTCTCTGAACATTCTGGGATTCTTCAGCCTGAAGGGGACAATTGCTACAGGTGACAGAGAAGACAGCCTGTCCACCATTGAACAGAGATTTTCTTCACATTACTCATTCTTGCAATAAACTGGGATTGACTGAACAAGCATGCAACAGTGAGGAGTCTCAGATTTACTTCCCTATTATATTTTGTCATAGGATAAATAATATACTCTTACAGCCTGCTCCAAAAGATGTCCTTCATAAGCAAAGTTTAGCTTTCTTCCTGTTAGCCTGCACAAAGCTTTTCTGGTCAGTATTTCCTCACCCCCATGGGACCATAACCTAACTGTTCAATACTAGATGTATTTCTCTAGAAATCACGAGGAGAGACACAAGGACATTTCATACCTCCTAGTCTCAAACAAAGATCAGAAATCCTATAGAAATCATTACACTTGGTTCACAAAAGTTCTTTATCATTTGTTGACCAAGACTTTCCTTTTGATCAATTTATCTAGATTTCTCTGTATATGCATATATATGCACTCTCACACACACATGCATGTTGCACAAAACTGCAGTAATTATGCTGTCTAATCAACCTCTTTGTGGTGACTAAGAAAATGTTAGAGAAACCTCTAATTCTGTTTATTTACTTAATTCTATTGGGTTTGAAAACATAATAGGGTAATTTTTCAATTTATTTCAGTATGCTTTATGCATAAGTAACAAACAGTAAATCAAATTATTCATGCTTACACCTCAAAAATTATATCCTGGATGAACTAACAACAAAAAGTCATTGGTTTTGAACATCTTCTGCAAGGAATTTCTCTGTAAATATATTGTAACTTTCTTCTAAATAGGAATTTCTAGAGTTATGTCCCACTTTGCCGGATCAGTGTTTTTCCATACAATTCATTTTGCTGTGTATATCAGTACTGCTGTGTCCATTTGAGTAACCATCAGTCCAGAATTCCCTCCCCCTAATTGAGACAGCATTAAAAAGTTCACTCCAGCTTTAAAATTTAATTTCTCCTGGTTTTAGTGTTAGTGTATAAGCCAGTAGGTAACCTCAGCTTGACACTGCTCTCAATGGAAGGATATGGAAGGATCATTAGCCCAGCTAGTGTGGAGTCAGTGCTGAACCCATAGGAATGACAGCAGTTCACTTAAACTCAAAATATCTGTTTGAATTCCCAGGTGCTAACCATAATACTATCACAGACACAGTTCTGTATTTAACATTTCTTCACTCATCACTCTCAGTTTCCTCTGTAAACAATAGATAGGTAGAAAGACATCCTTTTATTGACATCCTACTTCTGTGCAATATTTCTTCTGAACCTTTCTCTTGGAATGCAGATGTATTAACTGCAAAGATTCACCAGAATTCACTCTATGCTATAACCAGCATATTATATATGTATATGCATATATAAAATACATATTATATTCAATAATGTTAACTAGTAAAGTTTATATAAAAATAATAGTGTCAATATATGTTATTATATGAACATATATAATATAAATTTATAATATATTGATATGTAATATATGCTTACATATTATAATACCTATTCACTGTATACTAAATATGTATTATTATCCTGCACCAGTGAAGAATCAGGCTATGATTGCATGTAGGAGAACACCAGATTGTAAATGAACTTAAGTCCTCAAGACAAGTTAATTTCCTGAAGAAGCCTCTGTTATTGAACAAATACTCATTTCTCTAAAGGTACTTATGACTCCTGTCTGACTTGATGGCGACCTAGCAAACTGCACATGTCTGCTTCCCTCCAGGGAAGGTACTCTGCTGAAAGAAGCAGAATAACTCCGGCAACAGAAGAACAAGGTGCTTACAATCAAATACTGCATTGAGGCTCAAAGCAGCCTGACATAAGCCTTGACTAATGCTTTAGCTCAGCCCTTTCAGCATGCAGGTGTATCTGTTCTATCATCTAGAGGACATGCAAATCACCAACACATGTGAAGAACAAGCTGATGTTACAAGATAATGGCAATGTGCACCTGTGATTTAGAAGGCAAATCAAGGCCTTAAAAGAGTAGGGTAGATAAATTATTATAAAACCCTTTGTCTCTAGAAATCAAGAGGCTTTCTAAATAAAACACAATAGAGCCTATAGTTAACACCTTATCAAAGATTTAAGTCTAACTACAAACAAAAAATATTTATGCTAAAATTTATAAATAATCTCAGATATTCATAATTTATGACTGGTTTATGGACAAATGTCAAGATAATTTTGCTGGAGCAGAGAAATGCAGTAGCAGATAGCAAAGCCACAGTCTGATGTTGACAGACAGTGGCTGACTACCTGCCTTCTCTTCCTTTGAGTTAGCATTTCAGATTTGGAAGTGTCTAACCTACTTACAGCAAAGTAAATTACTGATAGTACTTCATTTTTTCATCCTTTCACTCTAAGATTAATGACTTTGCAGTCACTTTACAGCATTTTGGTTTGCCTTTCTCCGTATGAGAATGTATTCACATACAGAGGGGAATGAGGGATTGAGACTGGGAAATTGCTTTCATTTTCCTGCTATCACTAAATAACCTGTCTTCTCAATATCAGGCTAAAAGGTCAATATCTAGTTTAGAATCCTGTTTCTATAGTCCTTGAGATGAGTAACTCTTGACTTCAGGAAAGATGGCCTTGTGATTTAATGCATTTTTAATGTGAGAAAAAGCTGAGGAATTTGGCCCATGCTTAAAAGCAGTTGTTGAAAAATGCACAGTGCATCTCCTCTCCTCTCCTCTCCTCTCCTCTCCTCTCCGCGCCTC
>JAWWEY010000001.1:38404155-38543492 GCA_035582745.1 Loriotus luctuosus | reverse complement strand
AAATCTAGCCTTCTGATATGGACCAAGAATCACGTCTCCTCATTCACCCATGAGCCAGAGGAAAAATCATAACAACACCCCTGCTTTGAGCTGATGGCTAGATTAATTGATCTCCAGAGGTCCCTTCCAATCTCAACTTTTCCATGATTCTACTATTTTCTTCTGTCTGCATTTTCACTGTCAAGCTTTTAAAAAAATTAAAATCAACCAACCAACCAGAAAGAATATATGATATAATGAGAAAAAAGAATACTTAATGGCAAAATAACTAAACATCTTTGGCACTCTTGATAGTGTTAGTTGGTCTAACAATATCAATACTCAAATAATCAAGCCACAGAAAAATGCACAACATATAAGGCTCATATTTGAAAAGCGTCCTTTATGCTGTCAGTCCTCTAAGAAGTCACAGCTCCATGGAACAGGTTTAGCAGTGACCCATGGCAATTGCCTAGTGAAGGGAACTTGCTTCTGTAAAACTGTTCTTCGGAAACGATGAAATACAGAGGAAAAAACATGGTTACAACAGATCTGAATTTTGACCCCAAATCCCTCTCTTTCTCTTTTTCCAAGAAACTGTACAAGGTCAAGGAGATAATAAAGACTTTTTTCAATCACTGCCATTTAAAATCGAGCCTCATTTGGTGATAAAACCTTTTGTACCTTAGCTGCTTATATTCAGAGGATTTATACAGAGGCTTAAACAAATGTGTCTGCTTAACCTGGTAAAATTCCTTTGGCAATAGATCTAGAAAATGCCAAGGTCTGTAAGATGAAACTTCACATGGTCTTCTGCTACTGTGCTAAAACATAGGAAAATTTTGAATATGTATAATGAATCAGTACAGCACTGATATAACAGTTATAACAGCACTGATATAACAGTTATATTGATTTATGGTTTTTCATGTACTCTAAGAGAAAAAGAAGTGGAACTCAAAGAAAACTTATTGTTTATTTATCTAGGTCCCCAAGAAAATATTTGCACTATAATGAACATGGATTTTAGAAGTACCTTATAAACTACCGAGGACAATACAGACTACAATCTTGTTTTTTGGTTCAAGCACTGTCAAAGAAAACTTTTAAACCTCCTGTTGTGGGTTTTTTAAAGGACAACCAGGAATTAATAAGTAGAGAGGGGATGAATTAAAAATTCAAGCTGTCCTTTCAACTAGGAATAATGGATTAATTAGAGGTCAAACCATCTGTATTTCTTTGTCAGCAAGAAATTACTGTGTCATGGATCATGACACTGTATAGCACCTACCAGAATAGTGACATTGTAACGTCACAATACTCATACTTTCATCTCTTTTTGATGGGTGATCATGTCATTACAAAGGATGTGAAACACAGCATCACCGTAAATCATCCACATAAATCTATGTAACTAATGATAAATTCATGACACTATTTGTTTTGCAATAACTTGTCTTGCTGAGGGTACAATTGCTCCACTGCAATTGAGACAGCTCAATTCTTATTTTAATGCACTACTTGAAATTCTTGCCTCTCTGTAAAACATGGAGGAAAAAAATATGCATTTGATTTGAAACTTACCAAAATTAGAAAACATGCAGAAAATATATACCACAATACCCTTAAAAAGACAAAGCTAAATCATATGACACAAATACACGTACACAAATACACATTCAAATTCTAGCCAAAAATAATTACTGAGTGCTATTGCATTTTTTTCTTGTGAAAAAGATTGCAGAAAAAAGGTTGAATTTTAAACATTTGTATCCAGTGATTAATGTTTTCCATCCATATATACATAATTTATTTCCCTTCTTTTCCCTTTTGCTTAAAAGAAAGGTTCAAACCATAATGACTTCTTCACAGGAATAGCCAGGAACAATGTACATCCATGTGTAAATTGAATTTTTGTCTTCTTTTTGAGCTCTGCTGAACAAGTAGAAAATAAATGTAAATGAGGAAGGAAAGCAGCCAGAGTTCCTCAGAGTTCCACTGGGAATGTAAAGAACATGTTGCTAGTGATACTTCTGCTGTTGTGTTTAGTGCCAACAAATCTCCAAAGAAATTTTTTTTTCAAAACACCAAACTGTTGCAAACCTCAGTTAATGTGCTCTGCATAATAGTACTTCTAAATTCATACACGGTGCCTTTCTGCTTTCTCAAGCTAAGCACCTAGAGACTCCAAAGCAACCCAGGGAAAAATAACCACTGTATATATTAGAAAATTCATAACTATGAAACCCTAGTCTGTAGAATTACTAAGCTTTTTACTATTCTACTTGACTGTCAGTACAAGGTATTTTACAAGCATTAAAGCCAACAAGTCAAATGGGTAGACTGATATAATGTTAATATGGCAGTTTTCAGAGCATGTTTTGTGTAGTAATGAGATGATAAGAAAAAGTATGCAAAAGAAGACAGAAAAGAAGTGTGAGAGAGAGAAGGAAATGGTAAAATGTTGCTAACCTAATCTACCACATATGTAAAGGTCAACTCACAAAATGAAGAAATGTTTTTACTTTTTGCTTGGTGCCTCTCTAACTAGCAAACTTAATGTCCAAGATCTGCTGACTTCTCTAGGAGCAGAGGACCTGACGCATAAGGAAGAATAAACTGTAGGACAAGTCTATGGCATGCGCACTACTGTTAAGGAAAACAATCCTGACCAAAAAAAATCCTGCTTCTTGACAAACTCCCAATGTAGTACCTATATTGATTTTTTAAGCCTTGACTGTCTCAACCTGTTTCAGTACTGATTAACTAATTCCCAGATCAACTAAGGTTGGAGGGGACTTCCAGACATCATTTAGTTCAACCCTTATACTACAGAAAAGACACATAGAACTGGTTGCACAGGATCGTGTGCAGGAAGTTGTTGAATAGATAAAAGGAGAGACTCCACAACCTCTCTGCACACCCTGTGCTCAGTAACCCTCAAAGTCAAAAACTGTTTCCTGATGTTTCAGTTTGTACTAATTGGCTCTTCAGCCAGTTGGGCACCAATAAATAAAAGAGCCTGGTTCTATCCTCTTTGCACCCTCCTTTCAGGTTCTTGTGATATTGATCACATTGGCCTGAGCCTTCTCTTCTTCACACTGAACAAGCCCAGGTCTCTTAGCCTTTTGCATTGGCAACATACTTCACTTCATGGCCCTCCACTGGACTGCCTTAAGTGTGTGCATGTCTCTCTTGTGGTGCGGAGTCCAGACCTGGACACAGCATTCCACGTGTCATCTCACCAGGGCTGGCAGAGAAATTGTGGATGCCCAATCCTTAGAAGTGTTCGAGGCCAGGCTGGATGGGGCCCTAAGCAGCCTGGTCTCATGGGAGGTGGCTCTGTCCGTGGTAGGGGAGTTGGTATGAAATGACCTTTAATGTCTATTCAACCCAAACCATTCTATGATTCTATGGTTCTATGATTCTATGATTTTGTTATTATTTGTGGGTGAAGGAAGAGTACCCTTTTGCTTTTAAAGTCTTCAGTTAATTCCTATAAATATAACCATTTAACATATTTTGCTTATTCTGTTGTCACATAATTGGGCTACTCACTTTGGGAATTCACACTTACAGAGATGATTCGAAAAGGAATGCAAAAATTAGCTAAATGACAAGAAGCGACAAACCTGGGAAACAAGGTGAAACATCAGTTGGAAACTATACACCTACCAAAATCCTATACTCTGTTTTCCCTATATACTCCCAAAAACTGTGAAATAACAGTGGGAGTGGCAGTGTCTGTTGTAACACACTGGTAAGATAATTTGATTTGCTGGCCTATCAAAGAATAGTCACTTCCATCCTTGATCTATACAAACCGGCCTTGTCTTGTGAAACCAGCCACAGAACTCCGAGATGGCATTATTGCCTTATCTCACAAAACACTGTAAGTGCCATCATTATTCTTGAATAAGGGAAGGTGAATACAATATCTAATAAAAAAGTACCAAGTGGAAATATAGACAAATATTCTTTAGCGTATGTCTTTTTAACATGTTAATAGTAATTCTAGTTTTTTTAACCATTATCTAAATTCTTTGTGACAGAAACATGTTCAACTAATTCTCTTCGGGTGCCTTTTTTCTTATTAATTTCAAATTAAGCACAAGAAATACTTCCATTGTTTCATCTAGAAAAGAAGTGACAGACAAGGAGAACAATATTTATCTAACCTTGACAGTGAAAAAAAATAAAAGTATTAGTGCACTAACTATTCATTGTTACGTACTTCCAGATATCAAAATTTGTACTAATTTCAGTATTATGTCACTCTCATATTGAAATGGATGGGAAAACTTAGAAAACTCTCAGAGCTCTAATACTTTCATTACGTGAGAAATTTTGAATTTCATAACTAAAAATTGGCTGATTTGGGGTAATTGTTTCTATATGTCTGATTTTATGTAGAAAAAAGAGAGATAAGTAAAAAAGCATAGAATGGGATAACTACACCACATTGTAATGATACTAGTGAGAATGATTAATAAGGCTTTCAGCCTGTATCCTAAAATAACCCTCAAGAGTGTTATTCTTGTCTTTTCTGATGATACCTGGAGGACAGACTCCTAATTTAATGTGCCTGAATTGCATATGTAGTATAGGAAGCAACATTATGTCCACTTAATTCCAAAAGTCTTTAATAGAAGGATGATACGTAAAGCAAGTATATATATACCAGATTTACAAAGCAACACATATTTTAGCAGCTCTTCATCTTAATTTAAAAACAAGCACAAACCTGTCCTATGGATGCCAAAATAATTTCTGCATAGGGCTTCTGTTTGGAAGATTGAATGATTTGTTTGGCTGTCCACAGTTAAGCATAGTAGAGGTGCAGTTTTGCAAAGTATCTCCAGAACTTATTTTAGAAATGAAGTCTCTATGTCTATATGTATATCTCATCTTTATATCCACAGATGAGATAATTAGAATTCTATAATTGGCTGATTAAATTAGAATATACTATTCTAAATCTTTCCTTATTGTTCTGAAAAATCTACATTTGCACATGATCCATATAGGTTTTTACACTTCTATCCATTATGAATTCAGGCAAGTACCAAAGGATTTTGTCCTGGTTTGAAAAGGAAGTGAGTTTTTTGGGAGTTTGGTGGTCAAACCAATTGGTGCTGAGATTTGAATACTGGCACCTGGTGTGGCCACTGAGGACGTGGATACGCCTCTGAGAACACGGCGGGTTAAGAGCAGAGAACTCCCAGGGGGAAGCTCTCTTGGGTTCTGGCGGTAAAAGAGCTCAGACCTCCCCTGCCTGGCTGCAGGCTGGATGGGGAAGGGGAAGCCATGCAGCCGGGTGAGGTAGGCCGGGCCTTGGACGGAGAGGGGAGGTGAAGGCCCCTGCAGGATGGAAGGGTGGAGGAACATTGGAGAGTCATTGGGTAGCCACCCCCAGAGAGAGAGAGACAGCCTGTGCCTGTGCTACCCTGAAATTTGTTATCGTGTTCTGGTGAGAAGGAGAAGGTGGGGCAGCGAGAAAGGTGCCCAGTGGGGCAGCCTTGGGAGTTCTGGACAGGCAGAGTCTGAGATTTTAACCCTTTTCTTGGATGATGGAAACCTTAAAAATACTGATCCTCCAGAGCTGAATGAGAAGAGAGATAGCAATGAATAGCAGAAAATGGGCAAGTGTGATGCAAGTTTGTGCAAGTGAAAGATGTCTGAGAGAAGTTGAGAAGACTCTTAGGTGGGAGGAGATGATGGAGTGGCTTTTGACTGGACTTTGCTTGTATAACCATGGACAGAGCCATTTTTCCTGTGGCACAGAGACTGCATTTAGGGGGAGGCAATGGCTGGGAGCCAAGAGAGTGCAGTGATGTTACGTGAAGGAGTGTGTGAACAGAGACGATGGGTGAGGAGGGTGGTTGGTGCCCTCAATCTTCAGTGAAGGAGAAGATCTTTGTTCATGAGACCCCTTGGCCCCAGGGGGTGAATTTGGGGGGGACAGGTATACTGAAGGTGAGAGACTGTGCTTTTTTTGGAACTAGGCAAAGCATCCTTAAAAGGGGAACCCTAGAAGAGCTCTGGACCATGTGCAGTGGTGAGAGCACTGGGCATGGAAGGAAGAGGTCACCATGGCAAATGTACTCCGGGTGGCGCCACGTGCGACATTGAAACACAAGAGTTTCAACTGTGTTTCCTGGGGAAGCCTATGGTACAAGAGGAACTCCTCTCTTTTTGATGAAATGAGAATTGATTATCTGAAGGGTGGTGATGGACTGAGAGTTGGTGATCTGAGGGGTGGTAACTGAATGGAGAATCCAAGGTTTTGTCCTACTGTGATGAATTTTAAATTTTGTTTTTGGAAGGTTTTCATTCTGAGTTCTGCGTGTGTTTCTTTTTAAATATAGTTGTAGGTTAATAAAGTTTGTTTTTTCTTTATTCCTAAGTTGGAGCCTGCTTTGCTCTATTCCTGGTCACATCTCACAGCAGACACTAGGGAGAATATATTTTCATGGGGAACACTGGCATTGCGCCAGCATCAAACCGTGACAGATTTACTCTCCTGTCATACTGTATGGATTTAGTTTCATTTAGTTTACTGTTAGACAGCAGGGTATTGTAAATTTTGTTTTAACTATTTGGAATGTGTGAGACAACAAAATTAACAAGGAAAAATTTCTCATCCTTGGGGTTTACTTGTAAGGTTTACTTGGTGAATCTCCCTTACCAATTGGTGCAGCAGAGGGGGTGGCAGGGTAGAGGAGCAAGAGAGTAAATTTAGTCAGAGTTTTAAAAACCTCAGAAAAAGGCAGTAGAAATTAGATTTGAGCTGTGATTTGGCACAAATCTATCTAATAGAAATCCACACTAGTGCATTTGTATAAGATGGATGGATTTGATTTAATCTTGCAAAAAAAAATGAACACTAAAGTACACACGCCAGATGAGGCTAAATTCACTTTACCACCAATGGAAAGACAGTGAGTCATTTTTATTAAGTTAATCAGCTCATTTTGAGGTATAATGAAGACTCTACTAAAGGACCAGCATCTATTTAACAATTGTTTTTCTTTTTCTTTCTCCTTTTTTCCCTTTTCTTTCTTTTTTAAATGCAAAAGGATTACCTGAAATTTATATTCCTGCAAATTGAACATCAGAGCCGTCCTGCCATACATGCTGCCACAAGAATGCTCTTGTCTCTACATCATCTCAGAGGAAAATATCCCTGGCTGGGTCTACTTCTCAATTACAGAAATGCTCTTTGGGTCTGGTTGAGGGAATATAGAGACCAGGACAGTTATTGCCTTATCTCAGATTATTTGATTAGCAGGTCAGTTGCAAGAGCTACTAGTCAAAATTCTATAACTTGATTTAGAAGTCCAAATAAAACCCTCTCTGACATTTATTAATCTGTGACATTTTAATGTTTCCTAAGAAGCACATGGAGATATCTTGAAATAGGTATACAAACATCTCTGTGTAGTCTAAGCAGTACAACGCCTCATATTCTGAGTCTTAGTACTTAATACTTCAACGCAGTCCCTGAAATTTCCTTTTTCAGTTTGAAACAAGAATTAACAGAATATTGACTTGCTGTTAGAAGAATGTGGTGCAGTATGTGAGGGACATACAGGGGTAACTCTATTTGCAAATCATAAAAATTGCGTGGTGGAGATATTTTTATCAAGCAACTAATATGCCCAGGGGGTCCCTGCATTTTCTCTATGAACTAAAATATAAAGGAATTGTGTAGGTCAAGCACAGAAATGATTAAAAGGCATATATACATAAATCAATAAATCCCATTGAATCAGTCCCTATTTGCATTTTGGCCTGTTTGACATCATTAAGATGAAGCTGTTAATCTATTAATTCCATCAATATTTAATACTCTGACATTACAAATAAGAGGGAATAATTGTGAGCTAATTAATAGCAATCTTTTCCTTCTGGTAGAAAAATATGATGTAATGCAAAATCAGACTTACAATTTTGCTGTATTATTACATCAAGAACATAGGGGGTTGTTTACTTAGGTAATATGTGGCCTTTAGGATTAATCGTCTCTGAGTGTGTGGTTCTTGGAATTCATAATAAAAGCTTAAAGCAAATTTAAGTATTTATCTATTTGCAATTTAAATTTAAGAAAGAGAAAAACTACTGGTGTCACTACCAGCTAAGATAATGTTTCACTGAACACAACAATAAAACAACTTCCACACTAACAAAAATATTTCTGCAAGGAATAAAACACATTCTCTGGGTTCAACTAAAAGAACTTCTAAAATTTTGTCCAAGAATTTTCCAGAACACATACTCTTAAAGACCTGCCAATCCTTCTACAGTGTTGCAGTAACTTGGGCAGATAACATAATGTGCTGCAGATATGCCTTTGAAACCAGAGCAAAGGCAAGTCTCAAGGCTCCCAACCTGAAATGAACTCACCAATTGATAATTTTTTTTTGTACTGGTTACTCCTAGACAAATTAAGCAAATGCTAGACAAATTTACTCTGAAATTAATTATAAGAATATTGTGATCAGAGCCTTGGAAAACAGTTTTGATGAATTTCTCTGCAGATACATTAATATTCTTTGTGGATTTAGAACCAGGACATAGATCTATTTTTAATCCTTTACTTTTATTTCATGCCAAAAAATCTTCATTAAAGCATGATGCAAGTAGAGTTCGGTTTTTTATTTTACAATTTCTCATTTCTTAAGCATCAAGAAAATACCAAAACCACTGTAATTAAATCTAACTTTAGTAAGAATCTTCTCCCATGAGCCAGTCTGATAAATCACTGAAATCTTTATATTCTTTATACAGGTAAATAAAATATCTATTTGAATCCTACAAATATTTTAGGAATTTTGAGCTTCTTGGAATATTATTCAGCACTGTTTACACGGTGGAATGAAATAATATAAGGCTTCCCTATATCAGCTTTTGTAGAAAGAAAACTGATGGAAATGTGGGTGTATAAGAGGGAAAGAAAAAATTTAATTGTTCATGAGAACAGATATGAAAAAAGGTTCCAGGAAGATTCAGGTTGTAAACTGGAAGCCTTTAGAGAAAGGCATGTGCTATTGCTCTATTTGGAAGATTAGTTAGTATTTTAAAATTAACTTTTTACTGACATGAGTAATGTAAAAATGAGGTTAATTAAGAAAAGTTCATTACAGAACTCTCTAATTTATGACCAAATATACCTTATCAAAGTGGAAACTCAATAATTTCTTCTTTTTAAGTGTTGCTAAGAATTAGAAATATTTTAAACCATAATTTTCTCAAGTCATACATAAAAAATGTCATTTAATAATTTTAAAAGTATTTTCCTTGTCATAAAATTCTTACCAGAGGTACTTTAAAACCTTACCAACAAATGTAAGGGTAACTGACCAAAAGAAACATAAAAGTGAAAAATACCTGGTGGGTTCCTTGGAAATGGTAGTTAATTGCATCATCTTTTTTTTCATATATCACACAATCAAACGACTCCTTTTTTGCTTTAGATCTACTTAATTTTTCTTATAGTAGTTTGCCATGTCTACTATACTCTCAGACTGCACTACAGGACTTGCACATACAGCCTTAACTATATAGAATAGAGTATAAATTATAGACATTGTTAAAAAGCATACTAACAGAACAGAGAAGACTGAGACAGTTTTAGAGGAATTTCTTTTCTTTCAGTTTTTAACAAACTTACTTTTTTCATTGCCAAATCTAATCTAATGGGAAATTCTGAAATGCAAAGGAGGACGCATAGGATATCTTGCTAAACCCAGTTTCTGATATTTGCTTTGACATCCTTAAAGATGCAGTTTAAAAGTTCTTAAATATTAAACAATTATGATGCAAACATCAAACTATAGAGCACAGTAGAAGTCTAGAAGTACATACTGATCAACTTTTTGATTTTTATTTGCCTTGCACTCTTTCCTATTAAACAAGGTAATCCAATTGTAAGCAATCTATATAAGGAGTTATACAAACTAAATCATGTTAAAGTGACTAAGTCCATCACTAGGCCCCATTTCACCCAGTAAGTCAAATCAATGGTGAAATTAATGCAACAAGAGATCTTCAATGGTTTCTTTTTATTTCACTATGGCAATTCCTGTTTGAGTTGCCCAATTTGTACTTTATTTATGATCTTTTTCCATAGATATGCATGTTAAACTCATTAAAGTGACACATCAAACACTGTTACAAAATTTTAAGAACTGCCCAGCAAATGGAAAATACAAATTCTATTATTTTAAAAATTCTATCTGAAATGGTCATCAAACAATATGAGTTAAGCAAAGAAAAAATATATTACAAACAGAAAAATATGCTACTTTGAGTTACAAATAAATGATAGGTACAAGTGTAAACTCTACAGAATTGTAATATTTCATGTTACTCCTGGTGGGTAAGGTCACCAAATCAGAGTGCATTTTCCTGCAGATGTAATCATTTCACTCCTCACCCTCTGCCCATCTCTGACATAAGTACTTTTAGAACAGATCATCACAAACATGACTTTACAATATCTTAACAAAAATTAGCTATAAGAAAAAAGCATTAATTTCTGTATTCTACCATTTCAGCATATTTTCATTCTGTGGTTTTTTGTGTGTTTTGCATTCTAAAATAATTTTTGGAAGGTTTCTCATTTTTTACTTTTTTGAACAGAGTAGGGCTTCAATGACAAGCAAAAAACAGTTGGAGAATCATCTGGACCAAACAACTAATTTAAGAGTAGTTTCCACAGGGCTTAGAGGAAAACAGTATCTTTAGAGAGAACTGCAGCATTTTTAAAGAGAACTTTCAGACCTGCTAAGTTACACCGTCAGGAAATATTTATGAACATGCTCATCTTTTTCTTCTAAAATGGCTGACTCTGTGATCCATTGTTCTTTTTTTAATCACTTTAAAGTCAATAGTAAATTTCAATGATGCCACATCCCCTTGCAGATGATAAAATTACATTCCTTTTTTACCTAACTCACTTAAATCACAGCTTAGTCAGAATGCCTGTCTTCACATTTCTTCCTGGACAAAATGAGAGCACTATCATTCACAGTGTTATAGGGGGTTTAAATACTATCACTTGCAATTCTGTGCTGAGCAGAGATGATACTCCTAATGGCTGTGTGGTGAGCCATAGCAAACCACCTACAGCTTTACACTGAGCTAAATTGACACTTCGTGTAGTGCCATGACTGCAACACTCCCTTTTCACAGTTGCACACCATACTAAGGGCAAACACAAGCCATGGTGCACTCAGCACAGGGTCACACCCCAGTGGACATCAATGGTACAGGAACAGTTTAACCACTGAGCTCACTGTATTAGCTGTAGGGATGCTAAGATTAAAACATAAAAATCTACACAACCTCTTCACTTCCCCAACACAGAACCACAGAAAAATTTCAATCAAAACCAGCTCTGATGGAGTATTTAACAGAATACTAGAAAAAGCCTTTCTACTTGAATACCCAACATTAAGGTAGATAAATTCAAAGAAGTAAACTAAAACCACTGCTGAAGTGGTCTCAGTACATAGCACATCTAGCCATGTTGCATGAAAGCCAAAATTGCAGGATATGTTCTTCACTATTATTACATTTTCACACTACTGCACTTAATAGGGAAAAGCCTCCCTATAAGACCAGTCCACTGAGCAAAGCAGTTATCAGTCTCAGTGCTGCATGGAGCTTGATAAACTGCCTCCCACTGTCTTATCATGGAGCAGTATATGCATATATCCCATTTTCTGACAGGAGTGAGATTTATTTTGCACACTATTTTCATTCAGTAGAGAATCTTCAGGGGAAGAGATTTAGTTACAGTACAGTTAAAAATTGCTGTCACTGAACTGCTAGCACAAATTTAAACAAAGGCACTATAGATTTGACTAGTGCATCAAGTCTGGAACAGCAAGTTTCCCCACAGCTACCTACATTCATCAGCTCACACAGCTATGAAGTGTTTATTCATCATTAGAGATGTGACCTCTCCACATCAGCCAGCTTGTCTCCCATGTAGAGAAACTGGCAGATTTTACTCTTACCTAATTTAGTAATTTTTCCAAATAACAATAAGGTTTTCCACACAGGTTGATGATCACTATTTTAGGGTGACTCCAAAAAGTGTTTTCAAGTGGCAAGAAAACTTTTTACATAAACAACTGATTAAAAAAATAGAAACAAAACCACATAAGTGGATTTTTTAAATATGAAGATTTCAGGTATGATACAGGCAAGAAGTAATAACTTCGTGTTGGCTAAAATTGCTCTGAGTTTAACCTACTGCCATTACTCCAAGGGGAAAGCCTGAGAGAAAAAGGGAGCACCTCTACCTAGGGAGCAAAGGAGAATACTTGCAAGGAGGCAGATTATCTTATGTGTAGCCTTCTAACACAGATAGTTATCATATATAGGATAGCTATGGACGTTAACTGTGGGAAGAAAATCATATCATTGCTGAAAGTTTACAGCCTTAAAAAGACTGTTCATTCAAACACAGCAACGAGTTTATCTTCCTGGATAATTTCCGATGGTGTTTTATATAAATTCCATCTTTTATGCTCTAAATTTATTCAACCCATGGTAGCAATTAGTTTCTCTGATATTATTTGCAATAAAAATCTTTTTGCCTTTGAAAGAGCATTTACCCCAAAATTGTGGTCTGTCGTTTGTCGGTTCAATCTTGTGTTGTCATTAAGTATAATTTACCATGCTAGGTAAAACTAGAAGAGACCACCATACACACTTGGCAACATATCAATTGAACAGTCCTGACTGGAAATTTTAACCAAAGAAAGGTAAACTCTGAAAGTCTCAAGGACACAGAGAACTTTTGCAATAATATGTTTGCTACCTAATGCTGGAATTGAGCAGTGAGAAATAAATACAGAAAACACCCTTGCAGGTGGTTTTGGTTATTGTTGTGGGTTTGTTCCCTAATATCTTCCCTAACATAGTATGGCATTTTTCTCAGTTATTTACTGCAAAAATTATCAGCAATTTAAGATTTTTCTTAAAGATTTCCTTCTTTCTTAAGATTTTTCTTTATAGGTAGGAGGCAACCTTTAAATTCGATTTTGTCAGAAGGTTTAAGCTTGGTATTCCTTACGTTTAAAAGCACCAGGTGCTATTTCTTGGAATAAGACTGGAGATGAACCAACAATTTGGTTTGCATTCACTCTTGCTTATGTGGTTGTAGGGCAGTAAAGTAGCAAAAATTCCTGAACACATCTAACCTGATAATTTGATAGCATATTGAGAAACTTCTGAGCAGCTCTATGAGAGTAAGCAATAGAGAGCTTGCTATGCTCTGAATGAACACCCAGGGGGATGTAGAACACGTATGAGGGGGGAAAAAGGGGTTAGTGCAGCTCAAAATTATTTTGAAGGCAACACAGCCTTGTTCTCTTACAGCGCTGGTACACGCACACACACACACAAACTCACATACTCACTTGCATCCACCACAGAATTTCTATTAGGAACTTGAGAAAACATTTAATTTTTAAAGTTATTTAATTTTGCTTTCCAACTTAAAGCATTGTCATATCTGCCAGCCTCCTAGCAGATCTCTTCCAATATTGGTTTAACCTCATTACTGAAAAACTAGTGTCTCATTTCAAAGCTGAATTTGTCATAATTTCCAAGGTTTCACTGCCTTTTTATTGCACTCCTATTAGAAAAGGCCAGGTCAATGCTTAAAAAAACGTTGTGCTAACTGCTAATGACTTTTTGAAATGAAGTTAATAACTTATTATATATTTGTGATATTGTTACTGCTTCTTGGAGAATCTAAATTATTCTCTAATATGAGCTAACTACTCCTTGTACGTGTCTGGCACTGGAAGTAAGACAAAACAGACTTAGTTGCTTGTTAAGACCAAGTATTGCTCTTTTTATTACTTCTGATCATGAGAAGTGGTCATCTAGAAGCACACTTGAAGAAAATGATAATCACTTCATAGAATGAATTACCTTTGCCAGCAAGCCAATTACAAATATTCCTACAAAAATTCTATCACTGTTGCAATGCGTAGTTTAACAGCCAAATTCCCTGTAGTATGAGTGAAAGTATAAGAGATTCCTGGGAATGAGGACTTCTGGTGAAGGGTGACATACTGCAGTATTTGGAAAAGTATGGCATGGAATATCTGGGGAGTTGTAAGAATGGCATCTTCAATAACATTTTCAACATCTTGTTGGCCAGCAGTAGGAAACTGGCTTTATAAATTGAACATAGAAAATTGTAAAAAATAAAGAACAACCCAGACATACATACAAGCAGAGGAATTTATCCTAAAAATATTTTCTTAAATCCATACTCAGTATCTTTTTTCATGCCTACAATTTTTCCCATCCTTGACGCTCCAGATTATTTAACATTAAACAACATTAGGATTCTGGAGGCAGTAAATATTTTTTACCTTTCCATTCTTCTTTTGAATTAAACTTAAAGAAATTGCAATATTTAGCAGATAAGTGCTTTGCTCCCTGATTCAACTAAGCACTGGATCCAGGAGAGAGGATGTGAACAGCAATCTGCTTTAGTTCTCAGCACTGTGCCTGTTTTCTTGCTTTGTACCCTTTGCAAATGCGGTACTTCAGGATGAGCAGTAGAAGGTTTAAGTGTGTTATCTCTCCCATTTTTACTCAGAAGTCTGTGAACAGGTAAGTCCCCAGGCACTAATACTTATCTAGAGCTCTGTCTCCAGGATTTTATGCTCAGCTATCAAAGGTGACAAAGTTGTGCAGTATTTCCTCTATTGCCATCAATGCAGGGCCAGGAGTCGGGGGCAGGGTACCATGGGTAACTGCATAGATTTATCAGAGATAAACACTGGTTATTCATGTGTTCATCATTCATATGACAGAGTACAGCTTTTCACATGCTGTCCACTGAATTGGGAAGGACACTGTTTAAATAATGGAAGAATAAAAACAAGAAACAGTCCTGGAACTCAGAGTGGTATGCATATTTATATGCTTTGGTTAATGAATTTGTAAACCTTAGGCTATGAATTTTAATCCTGGCCATGGCTGCTGTAGTTCTGAAAGTTACATATTGAGCAGGTTTGTGATGTGTTTTGGAAGCTGATAAGTGCAAATGATAGAGACAATTCCTAAAAGCCCCCACATAGTCAGATGGAGAGGGATGGGCATGGCAAAAGACAGGAAGCACCTCAGATCCATGCCAGCTGCAGGTCAAAACTATACAGGACACTTGTGTTTGTGCTCTTTTACTTAAGAGCATTTTTTGTAAGTCTCCATTCATATTATATTCTAGCAAACAGCTGCTCAGAAAAAGTCGTGCTGGTTCTAACTTTGAACACCATAATGAGGGATACAGGAAAAAAACCCTATATTGAGGCAGTCATTGTTTCATAGTAAGAATGTTTTATGTGGAAAGGAATGAATGGTACATAGAGATGAGTTTTAAGGACAAATGTTTACCCACTCAATGCTATGAACAGTGACCGCAGGGTCTCAGAGGTACTGCCTCTATCTTGTGAAGTCTTGCTACTTTCATTATACCCATGATTTTATTGATGCCATGAATTATACAGTCTTACAGAGAAAATGAGTCTCACTTTGACCTGATTAACATGCAGAAGGTAATATTACAGAAGTGGATAAATGGGCAGGGGAACAAAAAGGCATACAGAATATGTGTTAGATTAAAATAGAATTAGAACTCTATAAATACTTTTCACTCTATTATGCAACTTTTAGCATATATTTAAATTTGAAACATCTTGTAACAGGCAGCAATAATTATTAAAAGGAATGACAGGAGTCCTATTCTCAAGCTAGCTTTTTCAAGTGTCTTACATCTGCAAATAAAACCCACTATCTTAATTTTTCTATAAATCATGAGATGATAATCTGATGTCATTTTTTTCTATTATAAAAATACTTCCCTTTCTGAAGCATGAAGAGACATATCTACTTGTCTCATTAAATGGTCAGGGAGCTGTGTTTTAGAGAAAAACCTTTCAGTGATATACATTCCCAACTTCTCTGAGAATTCAGTGCAAGAAAATTTTAACGAGTCTAGACAAAGAAAAGGTTCTCTGCATAGCTGTTCCTAGTGTGAACCAAAAATAAATAGCCTTTACTACACACATAAAAGCCGACTTTAAAGTGATTGTGGAAAACCAGGACAAGAGGACCCTGGGAGTATACACCCAGACTAATTCTGATGAACTTAGATTAAATTTAAACTGAGCATCCCTGTATGCTTTATGTATTCCTGTAATCAAATCAGATTTTAAAAAGTTACTCTGAATTCCACATTTACAGTTTCCCCCATAGTAAACTATTTTTTTTGTAGCATGCTGTCTTTCTCTACAGGAAATCTTTATAGGAGGAAGAAACAGAAAAGAAAAAAAATCCCCCCAAAACCCTCCAAAAATCAACATTTTTATTCCAACTGTCAGTTCAGTAGTGAGGCTGTCCCTAGGTCAAAAACAACAGCTTAATTCTTCTTCAATTCCATTTTGGCTTGAAGGGCAGTATTACAGATAAGAAAGAACATATCAATCTTGAGATCTTCTTTTTATCTGTTAATTATCAATATTTCATAAAAGTTAAATTTTTGACAATTTAAATGTATAACTGTGAGCTGTACTCCTGACTACCTTTGCCTTAAACCAGAGTAAGAGACATAATTTAGTCCTCATTCTTATGTTCAGAAAAATACATTTTTCTCCATTCAAATATTATTTTCCATATAGCCTATGCACACTTCTATACATTCATGCTTAAGTACAACCCAAAATAACAGAGTCAATTTTAAGATAAAAATGATATAAAAATGGGATCAACACAAACTAGAGAGGTCATCCTTTCTCTTGGATTCTTTCCCTCACCACTGCAAAATCAATACAACAGTGCAGAACTCTCTTCCAAACACTGCCTGCTGCTAGGAGTGATCCCATGATATGATGATTAAATGGATAAGTAAGTACTGAATTTTAACACAGTCTAGAAGAACAGAAATTGAATGAACTATCTTTGTGGAGCACCATCAATATCTATTGCTATGCTGTTAACAATGCATTCAGGTATCAAACTTACTAGGCTACCTTGAATTGCATCAGCTGTAGGAATGAACCATTTGCAGTTGTAAACATGTTTTAATGAGTGCCGCAATATAAAAACATCTCCAAATGCAGGATGATGTAATCAAATATTATAGTTATGGAGACAGTAAATTGCTAGTTGTACAGCTTATCTTATTAAAAAAACTTCAAATCCATTTTTAAAAAATTTTGTTAATGTCAACTCTTATAACAATAAATTAAACAATGAATGATTATTACTGCACATGAAGTGATTAAAATGTTATCTTGTGCATGTGAAAAATGTATGTTATCACATTATATTCAACAATATGTGAAAACAAACACTGTAGTTAAAAATATTTCTTACAGAAGGTAAATCTCCTGCATTAATATGGAATAAAGATTTAAAAACCCTAAAGAATCACAGATCAGAATGAACTTTAAAAAAATGAATGCCTTAGAAACCATCAGATATAAGTAACAAATTAACAGATGAGAGGAACAGTCAATTTTAAATATGGTGCTGAATGACTGGCAAGAGTTTTCAGGGTATAATGTTATTAAAATTAAATTCTTCTGTAAATATTGACTTTCAGATTAGATTCCCAAGTAGTTACACACTCTTATGCTATATTAGAATTAGTCACTGCCAATGCTTTTAAGTCTTTGCAAGATGTTGTTTGAATGTACGTGCCTAAGCAATGCCTGTGGCAAACATCTGAAGCTTGTTCCTGTGTATCCAATTTTAGGATACAGAATTGTCAGCATATGACATGTGTCTCACAAATTTTGAAATATATTGATGTGTTATACACAGTTAGGCAAACCTATCTGGAGCAGACTCTATAGGTATTTTCTCCAACAGCAGTTGAGACTAAGGAGATATTAGCTATGTGAAACCAACTGCAGGCTCAGGTACTTTAGTTTCACAGATAAATACCTTCTGCCAGATGTGAACATTTAAATCAAAGATTTCAAGATAAAATAAATAATTCTTAAAAAGAAATCCTATATTTAAATTTCTGACATTCTTCTGAAATTTGCATCAAATTCCTTGCAATTTGTAGCAATAGAAATGTAAATATCAATTTAAAAAAATTAAATTACATTAATAGGTGGTGGTTGTAAGGTACTACTACTATTAGAATCATCAAAATGCAAACATTTACAATACCAACTAATATTTACAATGTGGCTGATAGCCCAGCACAAAGAAAACAGAAATTTTCCTGTCCAAAATCAACAGACTTAGATAACACAATGAAGTTACAAGAAAGAAACCAGATTAAATTAGACTCTCATGTATGCATGCAAAGCATGTGTGTTGACATCCATGGGCACTTTCCACTATCAAATTCCTGTGTCAAATATAACTTTATTGTTACTAACCAGATGTTTTATTTCACTGAATTTTAAATTTCATCTTGTGATGACACAAACCCAATAAATTTTGGAAGAATTTGGGAAAAGAGTAGCTTAGTAACTGCTGAGATGCAATAATCATCTCTTAATACAAGGACAGCATTTGTCAATATCTTAATCTAAATCTTTACAGTTTCACCACTCAGTGTAGAGGTCCAGAGAAGGTGACTTTAGTTACATTCCCACCCGCCCTTAGGTCCCACTGTGGTCTGAAAAATGCTCCTTAGGCTTTGGCCTTAAAGAACTGCCCCTGGACTAAGCCTCTCTCCAGCTTGTCAGAAACACTGTCTATTCCCAGGAAGTAGAAGAGCACCAGATTTTTTTAAAGAGCAGCCTTTAAAACTTATTTTTCTTACCTGAAAAACCCAAATGAAATAATATTTCTGTTGCTGAACCTTCAAAGAAAGTTACCAACTTGAATTGCATCCAGGATAGAATACTGCTGTGACTAAAATCCACTCTCTTGCAATCTTATAAAAAGTGATCTTAAGTGAGACCCTTTTGAATTCTTAGTTATGAGGGGCTGATGAGTACTAAAGACCACTATCTATTGACCTTATAAACAGTGGTCCAAAGTGAAGTTTTTTTGAACTCTCAACTTCCAGAAAATACTTGGCTAATGTGCCTCAAACACCAATATGGCTGTGAAGCCAAGCAAGAACTTTTAGTAATAACAGATACAAAATTTTGGTAATAACCAAGGACTATTTGGACTAGCAACCTCTGAGAAACAAGTTTTGACTGAAGAAGAGGGGCCAGGTGGAGACAGGGCAGCACTTTTCTGTGAGAAAGAACCACAATGCAGTACAACTGAGTGCAGGAATGAATGGCGGAAAGAGGAAATAGACTATAAGGTGAGACTGGGACCAAAACAAGATTTTCCACAAAAAAGTACCCAGCTCCAAGTCCAGGCAGTGACCTTCAGACCCTGGATATCTCATCAGCCACACTGATGCAGCTGGATTGCTGCTTATCACCTGGGTTGACACTGAAAACAGGATGGGCATCCCCTCAGCTGGGTGGGCACTGAGACCAGGATGGGCATCCCCACCATCTGGATTGATGCTGAAGTGAGGAGTGGTGTTCCCTTTTTACTTTTCTTTTTCCTCTTTCTTGTCCTCCCTTTTTTCTCTTTTCCTTTCTTTAATTAGTTTCTCCCTTTTTTATGAACCTTTTAAATTTCTGTTTTCCCTTCCCTCCTGCCTCTTGATCCAAGACCCACTGTCATGTTCCTAGTCTCTCTTTTCCCTTTACCCTACACTTTTATCTGAACCCCACTCCCACATGCCTACAAAGCAGGTCAGGGACTAACATACCAATTTTCATGCCAGTTGCATAATTTACCAATAATACTCTATGATTCTTTGCAGACTCTCTCTGTCATTTTTTTCGACCAATGAGAATTTTTGAATCTTATGGGCTTCCTTCCCTTAAGGGTGGGTCATCACACTCAGGCAAATAGTTTTCATAATGATGTTGATCTTCTTCCAGCATGCTTTTACATCTTCCTATTTCTGTTTGCAGTTAAGAGCCTTAAAACGATAAGCAAAGTTTTCTTGTTTTTTGTTTTGATTTACCTGAAAGACAGCCAGTGAGTGACAGAAACAGCAAGAGTTTCCATGACAACCACATCCTTGGTCACAAAGGTCTTTCCGTCCCTCTTTGTGCAGTTGTTAGCAACGTTGACGTTTCTTAATTAAAGCTTAGCCTATTGGGAGAAAGACAGATCTCTGTTAGGAAAATTAAGAATATCTCTCAATAATATGCCAAACAATTAAAGAGACAAAGCTTCTCCTAATGCAATTAAAAATCTAGTTCCAAAGGACTCTTTATCCCTCTGACTCAGACTCAGAGGGATCTTGCTCCAGTAGTTAACGGTGTTAATAGCTGAAATGTCTGTGGCAGTGCTCTGCATATATGTATATACATTACATGGATGTCACGTTAAAACTATGTGCTTTGAAGCTTTGAATTTCCAAAAAGCCAAGATTAGAAGATAGTACACATATCTTTCACAGAAAATATATTCCAAGCACATGGCCTGACATGTGTTCTTATTTTCCTGAAAGTATGTTTATTTCTGATATGAAGTGTTTCAAAAAGCCTATGTGGAAGTGTGGGTTAAATGAGTGGACAGTGAGGTGGATTGAGACTTGGCTGGAGGGCAGAGATCAGAGTGTTGTGAGCCGTGGTGCAGAGTCTAGTTAGAGCCTGTGTCTCACAGTACTCCCCAGAGATTGGTACTGGGTCTAGTTGTCTTCAGCTTATTAATCATTGACCCTGGCTGAAGGCAACCCTCAGGAAGTTTGCTGATGGTACAGAACTGGGAGGAATGGCTGATACCCCAAAGGTCTGTACAGCCCTCCAAAAGGGCCTCAACATGTTGGAGAGATGGGTAGAGAGGAGCTGTCTAAAGGTTAACAGGGGCAAATGCAGGGTGTTGCACCTGTGGAGGAATAACCCCAGCACAGGCTGGGATCTGACCTGCTGGAAAGCAGCTCTGCAGAGAAGGACCTGGGGGCCCCAGTGGACAACAAGCAGTCCATGAATCAGCTGTGTGTCCTTGTGGTCAAGAAGGCCAGAGGGATCCTGGGGTGCATTAGAAAGAGCCGGCAGGTAGAGGGGGGTGATCCTGCCCCTCTGCTCAGCCCTGGTGAGGCACATCTGGAGTGCTGTGTCCAAGTCTGGGCTCCTCAGTACAGGAAAAACAAGCAAGTACTGAAGAGGGTTCATCTGAAGGCAATGAAGGTGATGAGGGGATTGAAATATCTCTCTTGTGAGGGAAGGCTGAGAGTGGTCAGAGCACTGGAACAGGCTGCTCAGAGAGGTTGTAGAGTCTCCTTCTCTGGAGATATTCAAGACCCTCCTGGACACAATCCTGTGCAGGTGAATTTGCTTTGGAAGAAGCTTTGAAGTAGGTACCTGCATACTTCCCTTTCAACTCAAATCATTATGTGATTTTTTTCCTTAAAATAATATGTTGGTATATTTAGTATAAACAATTTTTAAAATGTTTTAGGAAAATCCAGGTGTTTTTGCTGCTTGCAAACTGGATAGAAATAGATTCCAGATTCAACTTAGTGTATGAAGAATCTATGAATACCTTTGAAAAAATCAGCACTTTTACAAAATATGTTTTTCATTCTTATCCCCTACCCTTACCCATATTTGTGATTCCTGTCTGTCCCATGACATGAACATAAATGTTGACTTTGTCTTTGATCACTGTCTTCTTATCTATCACTTTAATAATGTCAGCAATTTTAGCACATTGGAACTCAAGAAATTTTGCATTCAAATATCTGAAAAGTCAGTCCAAAATATGAGAAAGTTCAGATAATTTTTTATCGAAATATATGTACTTCTAGTCTTTGACTAGAAAAGGATCAAGTTGCAAACATGAAGTTAATTTCCTATATTTAATTAGTCATATCTATTCAGGAGGATTCTGAGATCCTCTTATTGGAGCCCAAGAAATCTTCAATCAGTATAGGCTGTGATTTATAACTAAAAGAGCAATGACATGTGACATAATTATGAGACAAGGGAGAATTTAATTTGTTCCCCTATCCAACCCCTTTTGGATAGGGGTGAGGTGCATAATAGGACCTTTTGGGCATAATAGGACTCCTTCAGATTATAACCAGCTTAGTTACATGCCATATTTGCTGCTTTGGGGGTCCTATTCTCTGTTAGAACCCTGACAGTAAGAGAACAGAGGAAAAGCTCTACACACTTGCTAAAAATGAAAATATAAATCATAATGTAAAAATAGGTTCCTGCTGCATTATTCCATTTCAACTGTTCTCTGAGCATCTCTAGTTGTAACCAGTTTTGACAGTCTTTCCATCATATATAGAGAGACTCACTGTGTGAGCACAAGATGACATCTCTTTATGTTGCTGGCAGTTATTCCTGCTACAATATAAAGGTGTAGCTTGTCAGCTTTCATTTAAACAGCACAGCAGTTATGCTTTTCAACACAGAAAAGAAAATCCCATTTTGCATTTGTACTTCCTTTCAGGTAACTCAGACCAGGGAAACTTAATATTGGACATACACATAGGTATAAGCAACGCTGAAAGAGAACACAGCAATCTGGTAGACAAGTGACTTTCCACATAGAGCTTGTAACTCATGTAAACCTCCACAGGAAACCTCCTCAATTAATTATTAATGTCTTCTGCCTTTGTTTTTCACTTCAGTGATAATCTGCTTTTCAGTCATTGTGTTCCTTTGGTTAGTGAATTATCTCATTCAGCATTCTTTGTTGGCCAGGCCTTTGGGAAATAAGTATTTTCATTAAAATTTAAATTTTTCCCTCATGGCCATATCTGTTAAAGAGAGTAAAGCAGAGATTTCTCCCCCTGCCCCCAACTTTATTACTTTTTCTTCTTCCTATTTTCCTAACGTCTTTTCAGCTACTTTTATAACAGTGAAACACAGAAATTATTTTAAATGGTGATTTTTCTCTAGCATCAACAGGGAAACATATACCAAATTTTCCAACATTACAGTATGAGACTGTTGCTGTTTTTATTACTAGTGCCTATTGGATTAGACTGTTTAAATAATAATAATAATAAAGGTTGTGATTGGTAGAAGAGATACAGGATGAAAAATAACTGGAGCCAAACAGTGGGAACATCAAAATAAAAAATGGACTTATACGCATTTCTCTTTACATTCTCGAAACACGATGATTTTAAATTCCCTCAGAAACTTTGAAACATAATGATTTTAAACTTTCCATGAAAAATAAGTTTTTAAATGAATGTGTCATTGAAGACATCAGAGTTATTACAAGTTGAGTGGGATAAGGAGCCTATATCTAAATAGCTGAAATAACTTTTATGCGACAACCTTACGTAACCTGTACCTATCAATGTAATACATACTTCAGACCTGTTACACAGGAATACGAAAATGTAAAACCAGAACACTATGACAGAGACATAATCTAAGTCATGGATGTTGGACACTGGCCTTCCTATTTGGATATTTGTTGTATAAATACATTGGTTGATCTCTGTAGAAGAATTGCCAGCAAAACAAGCAAAGGCAAAATATGTCACTGCATAGTTTTTTAAAAAATCTACATAGAAATCCTGATTATTTTCATAAGGAAAGGATTTTGCATCTCTAACTATTTTTCTATATTTCTTGTTGCTTGAAGGATAGTTGGCTAAAAATGTACTGGGCATATGGATAAATGAAATGCATAGCAATATAGTAGGGTTATTGAAGATCTAGGGTTGGGGAGTACCGTTAATGCAGATGACAAAGACGTTGATACTGCATGTGTAGGGCTGCCACGTGGCATGTGGGATAATGACAAAGGGGCTCTGTAGGAAATGACATGGGTAAGAGGATGAAAATGCTGTATTTAATAAACATATGAAGATAGTCAAATTTCTGTTCTAAATTTAATGGAGGGATCTTCTCCTGTCTTTACTATCAGTGGTTGCCACCTATCTTTCCAATAACTGAGCTCTCACCCTTAGACACATGTGTGATTGAAGAATTGCTTTATGCTTATAGCAAAAAGATCAAAGCTGAACTAAATCCATTAAGAGGAGCATCTTCTTTCTTACTAAAGAAAAAGAAGGAAAGAAAAGGGTCTTATTGCTGAAAAAAACCTAATAAATATTCTGTTATACCTTATAAGAAGAATCTTCCACTTAAAATTGCTTTATTCTAAAAGTAGTATAAGAGCACGTATACCAGCAGTATTCAGTTGTTCTTGGTTTGAAATTTTTAATTTTCTCTTTTGTTTTGTTTCTTTCCCAACCCTGACTATCCCAAAATGAGGAAGACTTTAAAGCAAAAAAAAAAAAAAAGCATTTACATTTTAATCTTATGACTGTAAGACTGTAAACCAGAATATAAAGTAATTTATGCAAAAGAACACAGCTGAAGGTGCTACTTAAAAGGACTTTAAAATCATTTCAGCTGAACAGTATCTGTTTTTTTCCTCAGTTACAAATTAGGACCTCACAAAAATCCAACTGTCTTTTTTAGAATGGTTTCTTGGCTTCATTCTTCAAGAAAATAAAATTATGTTGTCCGGAATATGCTATTTTTTACAGATGTCTTTTGCATAATAGCATGAGTTGACAAAGCAGTACGGTCAATTTTTTTTATTTAAAGATGGACTCTCTACCATTTCTTGATTTTTTAAATTCTGTCCTGTTCTTATTCTTGTTTCTTTGCAATAAACAGAGTTTCAGTAAATAATTTTTTTCTTAATACTAAGAACATGAATTTTCCCTGAAGGAAATTTGCATAAAATGGTGATCTAAAATACAGATGCATATAATATGCAGCAAGTAATTTATCTAACTTCTTTTCCAGCACAAAAATTAGAAACAGTTTTCAATTTCCACATGGTACTACCCCAGTCCTTTGTTTTCCCCAGGATTTCTGTCAAATTACTTTTGCAATTTATTTTAAATCTGTGTGATAATTGTAGAAAACTTAATAAAGCCCTCACCATTCAGTATGTTTTAATGAATTGCTTTGGCTGGTAGTGACAGGGTGGATATTTTCTTGTGGTTCTGACTCTTAGCAGACTTTGTGAATGCAGAGTACTAATTCGGTGTTGCCAACCCTAATGTGCAAGAGGCTTGAACCAGATTCAGTGAAACCATGCTTTTTCCAAGGGTAATAATAACATCTACTATCAACAATATTTGTTTTCTGGCACGTAGGATAAATTTAAATGTAACTGCAAGGATCTGTTCTTTTTTTAAAGTAAAATGCTTTTAAAACAAAGCCTTTTGCATAGATACTGTGACACTGATGTCAAAATGCTTTCTTCCATTATAACTACCTAATTTCCCTTTTCCATCATATGCATATTTATCCATTTATGTGTAGCAACATGAAAGAGATGATTGCTTAAATCCACATCCTCTCTCAAAGCAGTGGAGCAAATCTTTGTGTCTACAGTGACTATACTTCTCAGAGGAAATGCTGTGACTTGTCACAAAAAATACAAGTTTTCTCTGTAATATTTTTTCTATATCAATATATATTAGAAGAAAGTTCAAATTATTTCATTTTCTCTTTCCTTTCAAAAAAAGGAACATACTCACAGGTAATGAAGAAATAACACCAATTCTGATGTTCTAGATAGAGTTGTAAAAGCAGGAACTAAAAAGAATTAGAAATTGAGCCATTCCCACCCATACATCCAAATAGAAAAAGAAGAGCATATGCTGTGCAGAACAAAATACTTGGATTGTTTTAGGTAGTATTATTAGGAAATCCTTTCATCCCACTGAGTAAGTGGAAGATGTTGGCATAAGGTGGAATGAAACTGCTAATAATATTCCTTACTTCGGGTGGCCAACCTATGAAATCAATAAATGCAACAAGCTAAGTGCCACTGACTAGGTTTCTGTTAAAAATCTTGTTACAGTCTTGGAAGAAGACAGGGTATACCTGAAGATAGAGTTTAAAGTACTTCTGCACTCTAAAGCCTTCTGATCTGCACCAAACTCTCTGCTTCCCAGGACAACCTCTTCTGCAATCAGAGCTTGGAAGAATGAATGGAATTGTTGCAGACAACAATTCAGCCTGTCTTCCTCGTTTCCATGAGTATCAGGCCTCTAATGCTGAGTCCACAGAGAATTAGAGGCTTTAAAAAACCAAAGGCTCAGATATTACAAAGCTCATAATGAACAGAGGAAGTAGCTTGGCTGGAAATTTTTAAAAAGAGCTGGTCTGTAAAGATCTCCCTAATGAATAGTTAGGTATAAAGTCAGGCCACAATTATTACAGACAGTGGTTATACAGAGTATAAATAACCTCAACTGAGTTCATGCCCCTGCTTGCTTTCAATAAAATTTTTATTTGTTCAGTCCAAAGTCTTTTTGACAATACTATTTTTATCTTGGTTTAAGTTTACTAAAACCATAGTAAGTTAATATTTGATAAAAGTCATACTATAGATGCTTATACAATGAAATGTCACTGAAATTTGTTAGAGGACAAATGAAAAAGAAATGATGTCAAGCTAATGTAAACAGCAAGGCATCTTGCAGGATTGATTATTACCCCAATGGAAGATCATTTATTTGAAAGCTTTAGTAATTGTTCAAACTATTGTAAAGAAAATTTACTAGAGATCAAGATTTAGCAGTTAAATAAAAAAATTTCAGAGTTGTCTATGAACACTCAATTTACTGCTAATTATATTAAAAGTTTATTCTGCAATGGAAACTTTCCTTGCCTGGTTCCTTTTGGTGAACAACCGAGACTTTCAACATCTAAATTAATATTTTATAATTTTTTTGTGGTTTTGTTTTTTTTGGTTTTTTTTGTTTGGTTTTTTTTTTTGGTGTGTTTTGTTGTTGTTGTTGTTTTATTCATGACACTAATAAGTTTTCAAAGACACCATTCCAGGTCTAGGAAGAAGCAGAGAATGCTATTCTACAAAAGAATCAAATAACTTTTTCTGAAGTGATGATCAATCACAATTTCTATACTGGTGAATGAACATCTAAACTATTGCTCTAAAAAACAAACCAAAATATTTGATTGCTAGCACTGAATAAGTATCTCAAAATACCTATTGGTCCATCTAAATTATTCAGATGAATCAAACCTGTTTGGAATGATGTGCACAACACCTACACAATAAAAAGTTAATACTGTACTAATATTGTATTAAATATTGATTATTTTATAGTATTTGAATATATTTGCACATGCATATTTAAAATAGAATGTTTGCATGCAAGATGCAGAATGTCTTCTTTCCCAACATTTCAACTAGCTGCCTGCATTTGCATTTTGTCTAATATTATTTTTTTTTTACCAAATCAACCATTAATATGTCTAGAGGAGATTTACAACATCACTTGACCAAGAAGTGGTTTATGCCAAATTATATGAGGGATTGTTCAGTGCTACTTGTTATAGAAACTAGATCCTCTTTGACATTCTTACTGGAAATCAGACATAAAATGCCTTTGTGTGCTCAAGTGAAGATGGCAGAAAGAGTCCTCACCTTCTCTAAACCAGCAGCACTGAGGTGCTCTATTTGACAACATTCATTTGAATAAAGCTTGAAAAAGCTAGAGTACTGCTCAGGCAGCCAAATGGCTCAGATATACCTTGAAGTACTGGGTGCTGAGAATAGTTAAAACCATGAACTCCTGTCTACTTTCAGGTATTGAGGCAGCTTCAAGAAGCTGCTCCCACCACAAGGCATGGTCTTGTTCTCTGGTGAATAAAATAACCTGTTGGAAGAGGCCTCCTGAGAAGCGAAGGAGTGGAATTAGAGCTGTTGTGGATTTTTCCCTCCATTTGCCAATCAGACTGCCAACTTCTAAAATTCAGCTCACATTTCAGAGAACAAGCAGCTGCTGGGGATAAAGCAATTTAAAAAGCCTTGCTCTCTCACTTAGGATTGTGAATGCAACAAGGATTCACTCACCAGTATGATTTTGAAATTTCTTAAAGCCTGGGCTGGAAATAGCAAAAATTTTGTCACAAACACCACAGTTAAGCTGTTTGGTTTCTTGTATGAACTTTATGACCAGTCATTTCTCAAAGTCTCTCAAGCTGTCATTACACACTCTTCAATTTTTATTTTTTTTTTTTTAGTTCTACCAATATTATTCATATCTAATAGGAAAAAAAACAATAAAGAAGAAATTTACATATAATTTGACACTTTGGAGATGAAGTCTATAAGCTCTCTTGTTAGTAAATGAAGAGGAATAGAAAACCAGAAGGAAAATTAATTCGAAGATTTTTGACAGTTATTTTGAAGTGAGATGAACAACCTCATTCTTTTGCTAGCTCTGATGGAAACCTGATTGCAGCAGAAACCTAGACAGCTATCTTAAATTATTCAATTAACTTTCAGATGGCTAAAGCTGAGTGATAGAAGTCTTCAATTGTTTTTTTCCAGTGTGTGTGGAAGTTTCAACTGCATGTGAAAAACTCAACTGGTCATTTAACTCCCAGTCTCAGTTGAATTACAATAAAATCACTCTTCATCTATGGTAATCCTTTCTTGGTATTTTCCTTTAATTATTCAGCCAATATATTTAAGCTCTTAAGCGTAACAGATGCCTCAGAGAAATTGAGAAGTTCAGGGAAAAACTATAGAATTGTAGGTCGTGTTACTAACCTGCTCCTAATCTGCACTCTTTGTATTAGACTTGATTTATTTGCAATGAAAAATTGCAAGGAAAAAGGCATATTCTTATGCTATGTTTTTCACGCCCACTTGTTTATTTCCAAATTCCTCGGGGAGATCGTAATATGTGCCAGTGTAATCACATCTGGAAATGGTCTTTTCTCTCTCCCAAGTAAGGGATTAAGGACAATGAGGGGACCAGCAGGACATTGCTGTTATATTGTTTCTCTGCTGCACTTGGTAGAACCAGCTCTAACATATAAAGAGCAGCTCACCTTGATTTCTCTTCTGCAGCAGTCAACTACTGCCAAGAAGGAAGACGACTGCAGTTAAACAAATATTCTTAACTGCCACTGCATCTAGCACATCAGCCAGCATAAATGGGCCCAGCACAAGCCTTCCACTTAATGCAGCTGCCGAACTAATGATATTATGCATTTTAATAATGCATACCAGGATCCTTACTCGTTTCTCTGCAAGGATAAATCCTTGGAGATTGTGTGTACTGCTCTGAAGTAGTGGCCACAATCTCTCCATGGACCTCTAAATTCAACTCATCTCTGTGCTCTCTTCCAGACATCAAATCACGAAATCAGCTGCGCCAGAACAGTATATTGTGCACCAGGGTGCTTAATACTGTGCATGTAAAGGATCAGTACGCTTTCTGTGCTGAAGATGTGAGATCCTATGTACTTTATGAGGAAGGTGCAAGGCAGGGTCCCAAAAACGTGTTAAGGAAAAGTAAGATCCTTCAATACTCTGCTTGGCTCCTTCCTCTGGGCTTTATGTGATGCTGTCAGGCTGTCAGAAGGACACTTATCTGAGAAGGATGTAGGCTACATGTACTGAGTGCAAGAGGCTGTTTCACGTGTAGAGCGAATGGGAGACATAGAAAGGTTTGTGTGCAAAATGAGTGTATGTGAACAATCTGTCAGTGGATATGTGGTACAAGTCTGCCTCAATGCCAATTCATAAATTAGAAAAAGAACAGTTGTATTAAAAAAGAACTTATCTTAACATGGTATTTGTGAGTTCTGAGTTATTACCTGTGTAGTCACTGTTGCAGATTCCACACTAGTTCAGCCCCCAGGTTTAGGTAACAAGACCATTTTTAGTCAAATATTCTATTTTATTGTGATCTATAATGAAATACCTGAAAAGTTCCATCTAATCACAGAATCACATACTCATTTAGGTTGGAAATCATTTTGGTTCCCAGAGAAGTTGTGGATGCTCCATCCCTGGGAATGTTCAAAGCCAGATTGGGTGGGGCTGTGACCAAGTGAAAGGTTCATGGCAGGAAGGTTGGAAATCTTTAGCATCCCTTCCAACCCAAACTTTTCTATGACTCTATGATTCCATGAAAAGGCCTTCAAGTTCATTGAATCCAACTGTAAAACTGCCACTACATTTTCAATTCAAGGCAGGCTAGATATTTCCTAAACTTAAGAGACAAAAGTCACTTTAGACACTTTTGGAAGTCTTAACATAAGTGTATTTAAAAAAAAACTGAGCATGTTTTTTAAACAATACATCTAATTAAATCCAATCTATTCAGACAGATAAAAATAAACAAAAATACTATTTTTGACTTAAATTGTTGCAATAAACGATCTCATTACAATTAATAGTTGCTACATCTCATGACAGTAAAGAGTATAGTATACAATAAAATGACATTATCTTCGGAACATGGATGTTAGAGGAGCAGATAAAGATGCAGAATTTGGAAATGCATCTGTAAAAACAAAATTAATTAGGAGAAAACACCTAAAACACTCAGTTGTAGTTCTGTATTGATTGTGGTTGTTTAAACGTTAATCATTTTGTTCTTAGCTATTTTCTATTTGGAACAGTAAAATGCATTTTTAAACTGGCATACTGAAGAATATTAATGATGCAACAAATTGATTGGTACTACAGAGATGTATCTGGTTTTTTTACAAGCATACTTAATTGCGCATGATTCTTATGTTTCTAATTACAACCAGTACTAAAAGTGTCTAGATGCTTAAGGATGCATTTTTATATTTAAACATACTTCATTATTATTACTTATATGGCAGATAGTTCACTAAGATATAATGATAGGATATTAAAGTGCATTAGAAATCTCATTATTAGAACACAAGCTTGTCTGCATCGAAAGAAAAAAAATAAAGTACTCAAAGTGGAATAAGCACCTCTCCATTTTCTTTCACAAATCTCATTTTATTGCAAGCTAAATGTCAGAGACATAAAGACATAACTGCTGGCATGATCCCATCAGGGAGTTTTCTATCTGCTATCCTATGGTATTCAACATTCTTTTTCTACTGATTTTAAGCAAAGCCAGCAAAATTTACTAAGGATTTTTAAATTTTACTCAAATTTAAACCAAATATATTTCAGCCTATCTAGAGATGGATTGTTTATTTTTAAATAGTAAGATATGACTGCAGTCAAATAACATTTCTTCTTGTATTTTAACTCAGCATTAGGGCACACACCAATTATGAAATTGTGCTGTCAGGTTACCCCTCTAAGGGCAGTCACACACTTCATGTTTTGAGTGGCAAATTGAATTTGACATATAGTTTGAAGCCCACGACACCATAATGTAAAACCTTCTGCAGTATTAGTGATAAAGCATGAGGGCATACCTCCTGTCTGCTTTTTTAAATAGTCCTCTCCCTGTGACTATTGTCTTCATTATTTTCCATGGAGATTATTTTCCTGATATTTAAAGGAAAATCCTAGTAAATATTTAGAATCACAGTAACTCACAACTAGAGCATTTCAGGTTTCTTCACAGATTCCAATAAGTGATCTAATATAAAATCTACCCATGCATACTGTTCAGACATCTTTTCATTTCTGAGTTTAGAAACAATTAGAGGACACCTTAGCATAGCTCTTAGTAGGTGGTGGTGCTAACACTTCCTCATTTGTTTATTCTTCAGAAGATAATTTAATTTAACGTTGCAAGAAAATGTGCTAATAGTAGTTACAAGCCCTTTATTGGTGAAAGTTTAATTTCTTGCAGAGATTTCTGTGTAAGTTGGCCTTTCTTTAATACAATTTAGAGTATTGAAATGCAATATTTTCAAGAAGCAGCCAGAATTTTCTTTCCTTGACAGAACAGGAAATTTTAGGACAAAATATTAAGAATGTCACAATCTGAAAGTCCAAAGACTGGTTTGGTGCACATGCAAATGGAATTTAGCCAGGATTTCTGGGTTAAGCATCACCTTGGAAGTTACCATTACATATTACTCCCCCTCCCCCAACCAAGAAACAAACAAACGCAAGAAAAACAAACATATCCCCCTTCAAAAAAAAAAAAAAAACAAAACCCCAAACAAACAAACCAAACCAAAACCTCGTGGATAGTTCCTTTTCCCTCTAAGCTTTCACATTGCAATAGCCATGAATTCAGCTGTGAAATTACCAGTTCAGAATCAGGCCCAGAAGCTCCAGTCACAGAGCACTATGTAGCAAATATCCGATCTCTGTGCTATTCAATGTTTGTACACAAATATAACTCACCCAAACAGGAGATATTTCTGGTTAATTGTCCTGCCCACAAAATACACTCAGTATGATGTAAATTTTGCATAAACTGGCACTATCTGATTGATATGAAAGTCAGCAATGATCCAGTTATTTCCCACTTTTTTCCCTACCATTTCTACTATTTCTACATTCTCTGTCAATTGGATGAGGGGTTTTATTATAATTTTGTATTGTTGATATGCTAAAGTGGAATTTGCTGTCATGAAGATGAACTGCTTTAGCACTCCCTACAGAGTGCCAATATTTCCCTAATTATTTCAATAAGTGGTCAGAGTTCTGTCAGGAGATATGGAAGTATATGCCCTGAGGTTTTTTCCATTTTTGGGGTTTTATTTCTGAAATGATTAATTTAAGGCTTTTTTTTCTGGGGAGAGAACACCCTCCTTGATTAAAAGAAGACATGAGTCTCTTACTGGTTTCCAGAGAGTATTGTCATTGATTGTGTTGACAGCACTTATTTTAATTGATCTTGTGGGTTTTTTTTATTCTATCAGAACATTTCTTGCAAAAAATCTTGCCCTTTTTTTAAATCTAGTTAGTTCCAATTGCTGGAACAGCAATTGTAGGGTGTAGGTTGTGTTCACTGAGACAAAAATTTATTTTTAAAATTTTTTCATTATTCCCATTTATGAAGGAAGAGAATTTAGAATTTACAAGCAAGAACACAAACTATGCACAGATTAAAGTTTACAGTGTGGCACTTTCCTCACTGTAGAAGATGCTTCACTTTGGTAAATTCATACTGTCTATGAAACACAATCTAAGAACACCAATTCAGCAAAATACAGTGAAATATAGAGAACAAACTACGTACCTTGTGCTGTTAGAGTGCTGAAATTCTGCCAGTGCATCATGCAAAAATGCAAGCCTGAGGCTACTGGTGCATGCTGGACAAGTGCTGACAAATCCTAGTAATTACCCAGGGAAGGTTCTGTCAGGACAGAGTTTTCACTCACTTGTTTGACAGGAAGTGAAGTGTCAGGCCCATCACTGCACCTACTTAAGATGATTTTTTGGTTTTTTTTTGCTTCTGGAAGATATGCAGAATGATGCCTGCCTTTATTAAAAGTTCAACCATCCTCTTCCAAGAGACAAGAACCCTTTGGCATGGTCCTGATTATTGGTTATAAGGGAACCAAGGTGGAATTGAGATTGGAATTGTATGTGTGCTTCTCTTCCCTCCCTGATAATTAGTTGGAATCATAAGTGTTTTACAATTCAATTTCTAACCTGTGCTGCCAAAGAGGAATATCAGGATGGCTAACAGATAGAGTGCCACTTAGATCTGGAAATGAATGCTGTCTCAGGGTGCCTTGTCACTCTCCTGCTCTTTCCTACAGGTTTCATGCACAGCAGCAAAGAAGGAAGATAACAAAATAGGTATCTTTTTGAGAGCTTAGTAAAATAAGCTCTCAAAATTACTCTGATAATACCTTTTGTTAAATGTGATGTTATATTTTCTATTCTTCTTATCTTGAGTGTTCTCTTAGACTCTAATTATAATAGTTTATCCATAAAATTAACATGATTTATCTGTGCAACTTAGTACTGTGACAAGTTCTTAAAAATAGGTATCTGAGCAATTGGAAAGAGAAAATAACCCCCAGCACATTTATTTCTTTTCTTTATGCTATCCATATTATGTCAGAATATTTTAAAATTATTCAAAATAAAAGAAAGAGGTTGTCATTAAGTATGATTATGTAGATTACTACTGAAAATGGAAAGGCAGGTATTGTCTGTGTTTTGAATATTTTTTAAGTGTAAGTGTATTTCGAAGATTGTTTTTTAAGTGTATTATTTGTAGTCTTTGTATTTATATTTATATGACTCCTTGGCCCCATCCAGCAATCCACTACAGAATGACAATTTATATTAATTAAAACAATCAATAAATTATTTCACTAAATATAATTAATAAATTAATTAATCAGATTTTAAGTCAAACTAATTTAAAAAATTTAACCAGACTTAATCAAGGACGAAGTGACTTTGGAAATTTGATAATCCTTCATAGATAATTATACAGGAAAGAAGTAATGTGTTAGCTTGGCCTAATTCCAGTAAATTAAAAGACAAAGTCTCTAATCGTAGACCCTTCAGCATTGAAAGTATATAATGAATTATAATCTCCCACCTAAGGAAAATCCAAAACTAAAACCACATGATTGAACACTGACCAAATGTGTGGGAAACATCTTACTTATAGCACTATTTTAAATTTCCAGTAAAGAAGACTCATAACACATCCAGCAGTAAAATCTCTAATTTGAAAATATTGCCACTTGTTTTACCACACCTACATTTACACCTTGGAAGTAGTTCAGAAAAATGAACTTCCAGAACAACAACTAAAAACAATTTCAGTTTCAACTTCATGGTTATGAGTGGATTGCTTCTGACAATTTATTCACTAAGGAGAAAGACATTAAGGAATCAAAGTCATTCAAAGTACTTACAATGATTATGGAGAGATAAAAAGAGAAAATTAGTTAGTACAAACATTATGGCTGCAAGTGGATATTATCATCTGTTTTGATCTTATTTTCAAAAGATATAGGCTGGGAAATATTTTCTGAACCATAGAAAACTCACCACCTTCAGAAAATTATGTACTGATATTGTGAGTAAATAAATTATTATACAATTAATCAATTTAATAAAATTACTTATTTCCTCACTAAACTCCTTTTCCCAAACAGACTAGGGTGAAGGGGGGCATTGGATAAGCAAGAGATGACAGCAGCTGATGAGAAACTTAGGGACTGATTTCTCCTTGAGAAGGCAGAAGCTGGATGTTCCTTCACATCCATCTGCTATATGTCTAAAAATTTTGTCTGATTATTATGTTATGCAGGGGACAGAGGGAAGGAATTTCACCTTTCTCTTAGTGATTTGAGGATTTGCTAAACATATCGGAAGTGCCACAGTTTTAAGGAAGATAATTTTCAGAGTTACAGAGGAAGTGGAGAATAAGGAAAACAAAACAAATCTATGATCTCAGTTTGGTGAAGGGAGGGCATAATGAAGGAAAAGCAATCTAAGGATAAGAGAAGAGGCAATGTACCTTTCCTTATTCATAAGCTTCAGGGTTGAACTGGCTGGCTCAATTTCCTTCTTTTTTATTTTAATTTACCAATCTCCTCAGCTGTTGTCTTACAATGTAAATTTTATGTGACCATCAGTGACTGAGATGAATGATTAAAGTCAGATCATGACATTTTGCCCCCAAGTATTTTCTGTTTTCATAGAACAAGCAGATTAAATTTTACAAGACAGCTACACATCCAAAAATAAATCTGCTGTGTCTCCTATTCCTATGTACACTTTTGTAGCCTTTCTTACCCCCAGATGTCCTTGTTTGTTGGCCTCTACAGGCCAATCTTTGCCCTTGATTATTTGCATGCAGTATACTAGAAAGTTATGCATTATTTGTTGCCTCACTGTTTACTAGATCTGCTTTCTTCTCTTCCACAAAGAAAGCATAATATTTGGAGACATCAACCAGATTTATAACGCAGTGTCACAATAAATGTGCCTTATGTGCCATTTTTTACACCTTGGTATGTATAGAGTAGTTTAAAATCGTTGAGAATGAATTAAGAAAATCCACAGAACACAAGGGATTTTTGGTACCAGGCTCTCTCTCCTACAGGCAATGCTCACCCCATTCCTCTGCCCGCCCCTTCTCATAAAGATAAAATCCATGGCTCTTTCGCCCTCTACCATTACTTAGCCATTCGGTTTTCCTAATTCAAGAGCCTCTAGGTCAAGTTTGGTTTCTGAAAAACAAATCATTATGTAGGGTCACAACAATCCCAGCTAGCTTGGTCTGAGCAAGTTAGAAGAATGAAGACACGGACATGCAGATGTGCATGAAATGAAGGTAGGTGTGTACATATATATATATATACACACATCAATTTAAACCTTACTTTGTCTTACACACTGACAAAGTTAACTCAGTAAGGTTTTTAATAAACCTAAACATTTCAGTTTAATGCCCAGATGCATGTCCATAAAATATATTCTATACAAAATTAGGTGTTTTTAATAGTGTTTAAAAAGAGGGGTTTGTTTTGTTCTTTTTTTTTTTTTTAGTTTTACCTAAACAATTAAGATTGCAAAATTCATTTGGTTTTGGTTTTGTTTGTTGGTTTTTGGTTTTTTTTTCCAAAATTATAAGGCTTTTATGGATGATAAAGTTGCTGATAAAGTTTTTTTATATGGTATATCAAGAATAGTTTTGAGACTTAAATCTCATTTTAATGTTAAAAAAAAGACATTTAATTTCTCCAAATTCTATGACAAAAAGATTTTCTGGAAATTATTGCAGTAAAAGAGAATTGCTGATATTTAAGGCAACACATTCTACCTACAATCCAGAACAGCAAAAATTGTTTGTTTATTAAAGAACAGATGCACAAATAAAAATATTTGTTTTCCCCTGTGTTCAGTTAGTCAAACATTTTATTTTTTTACACATAGAAAGACAAACTTATCACATGGATATGTAAACTTCAGGTATGGGAGAGATTGAGACAAGCTTTGAAGTAAATTATATATTTGAGCATTTAGCTTTAAATCAGTGCTTTGGCATATGGAATTGCAAAGTAAACAGCAGAGAGTTTCAAATATTGCTCAGCAGCCTTGGAGAGGGAACGAATGAAAATCTAGAGAAACACAACCAGAAGAAGCAAGAAAACAAGAAATATGTGGATAATAAAGAAAGAAGTGAAAATGCAATTACTTGATTTTGACTGTCATATCTTTGGTAGAGGCTCAACTGGGCAGTCACGACCTTCTGCTAAGTAAATTCTGTCTACCTGCTTGACCTTTATGAAAATTAATGGCACAGAATGAGTTAAAGAGGTCATATCATTCATCTTGCTTTTTGAGGAACAATTTTGGCTACAAAAGATTGTCCATAAAAAGTCCCTGGACATATTTATAATTCTGTGGGTATATCCTATGACAGCTGTAAACCTGTTATCACTGACATTCAAACAACTTTTATTTTACACCTTCTTTGCAATGTAAAGGTGTTTCTATGAAATCCATCAATACTACTGGTCTTATTTTTCCACTTTGAAAATAAAGACAGCCTTTCCAGCTCAGATTTTCTTTGAGCAAGCGTTTTTATGTTGGAGTTCCTGGGATTATGGGCAGGCTATAAAAAGATCTGTTTAATAATAAATGAAGTGACCTGCAGATAGAGAAATTAAAATTGCATAAAACTCCCACAAAAAGTCTTATCTTCTTTTTTCTTCAGAAAGATCATTATTCAGCTAGTACACACTTGTGTGTGCAAGTATAAATTTCTTTCTTTTAAAATAAAATATTGGTTTAGCTTGTCCACTTGCTGAGAAATGAATCCAACATACTTCAATTAAAGTTGACAATTTAAAAGCCTCCTCAAAGTAATATAAAGAAATTTAAACTCCCTTGTTAAAAAATCAACTTAATTTACCCAGTAAAATGTATAATGCAGCTCTAATAATTAGGGAATATAATCAAGGATATAGACAGTCTAAATTTAATTGGTGACTATGTGGGCATTTGTCCACATCATGGTCAGGTTTCTTGATCAGTGTGATGATCATCAGAATTTTGAATGTTCTTATTCAAACTCACACTATTAACATTTAAAATTCAAGATATTTAGCCTTTCCAGAAGCTGAACTGTGTTTGCTCTTCCTATAATAAAACATGGAGAGATTGTAATTACATAGTGTACTTCCGATTATTTGTTTCTTTGTTATGTTTTCAGTTCTATTGATTCCTCCTTGAAAGTGACTATAAAATTACTGGAGATGTTATAAACACGGGTTAAAATAAGTTGTTCTAAATAAAATTAATTATGACCTAGGTAACTTCATCAATCAATCCAGGTTTATGTAAAAATCTCACAAAGATTCTTCTTTAGTAGAGAAAAAGAAAAGAAAAAAGCAATCAAAAAAAACAGATGACAGCATAGATGAAATATTTTGTTGGATGCCAGCTCCAAAACTGCTCTTTCCTTCTTACACACCAGATAATCTATTTAGCCATGAATTAGCTGTCATAATAATCTTGAAGAACATATTGCATTGATTATCTTCACTAACACCCAGTGATGACACACTGCCATTAAAATATGTTTAAAAGTATGTGAGATTGAGATACAGGGACTAATTTTTAAACAACCTAAGACACTCACTCACATCACCATGTCTGAAAGTCTTTTCTATTAAGAATATCAGGCACTTTCTTTTTATTGGTCAAAGAAACCCTCTCGTTTATAGATGGCCCAGACTTTCAAAAAAATTGTTATTTTTGTTTTCTAAGATGTATTTTTCCATAGGCAGATTGCTAACTTTCTCACTTCTTTCCTACAAATTCTAAGATTGTCTCAATTTTATCAAATATTCAAGCTTTATTTTTGCTCTCAGTAGGGATTATTACAGAGAAGCAAAAAGCATTACTGTTTTTCTGGCTACTCTGGCCAGATCTTCTCATGCTTAACCAGAAATAGGTCTAATTTGGGCACCTCCCCTTTTTTATCTATAATGAACTCTTTCTTGACTATTTGAAAATTGATACTGATATACAAACTCTTACTTTGAAAAACATTTCATAAGCCATGTGCATCAACATGATCAGCTAAAGAGAAACAAATAAGATGAACCATCAAAATGAAATCATAATGTCTTCTGTTCTTATAGCACATTAATTTTTTTCATAATTGAGAGTAATCATGCAGTTTTTAAGACAGATTTGGTAATCCATGCCACTGCCGTTCTAGATTTTTTCCCTCTGCTAATCCTTTAGCAATAAATCATGACAATGAAAATCACATAGATGGATGAGAAAAGCACGAAAATCTGAACTGAAAACACCGTATTAAGAGAAAATAACACACCTTTCAATGCTATTTTGGACTGCAGTTTTATATGGGCTTTTGTCACTAAAAATCATAAGGATACCAGCTGCAAACATAGCCTCTGGGAGGAAACAAACCCTCACATGATGAATCTGGAGCTATTTTGGCTGCCACTGTTAAGTCACAGACAGCTAGAGTTGACATAACTGCTGCACGCACAGCACCATCTGTGAATAGACACCTCTACACACCTTCCAGTGCACGACTTCAAACAGCAACAACAGCAGCCAGCATGAGCTGTACACCTACTCTGTGAAACCTTCTGATCCTGCCACATTTACTGCTTCTTACCAGAACTGCTGATAATTTTGTCTTTGGGTCACACCACCCCAGGGGAGGACTGATGTTTAACTTGAGAAAATCCTCTATGTGTGGGGCTTTACCTCAAAGGACATATGTATTAGAGGGACAAGAAAAACAATTTATTTACTGCATGACAGCATCAATATTCTGATTATTTATTTATTTATTTATTTATTATGATTTATTTATTATTATTTTACAAACAATTTCAGGGAACAAGTGCTGAGCAAACACCTCCCTAAATGGACCAGACTAGCAAAATTAGCATTTCAGAAGTGCACTCAGGAGCATCTTACAGGGTAATACTTTAACTGGACATCTCTAACACATTGAAAACTCATTGTCACTCATTGGTCACATTCTTTTCTCTTTGAAGAATCAAAAATAGCTATATGAATTTTCATCGAGCTATACATATATTTCCCTGATAGTAAGATTGAGAAGCTACAGTTCAACATCAGTTTAAGGGGAAATTAAAACCTAATGAAAAACATGAAACAAAAAATATTGCTCAGCAACCTTGGAGAGGGAACAATAGAAAATCTAGAGAAAATTGCATCTTTGTGATAGGAGATACAAAGCACAGATCCAGAGCCTAAACATACTACTTAATCCTTAACTGATGTATTTATCCAAAGAAATTAAATTTTGCTCTGAATGCAGATTGCCAGATGAGGGTAATTTCCAAATGCCAAAATGTCTGCTGCATGTAAAGATGCCAGCTGTGACCAGGACTAGATATTTACTGTAATCATAACTTGGTGCAGATAACATATTGGAAAACATCGCTTGCAAAACTGTCTTAAATGGAGAACTTTATAAACTAAAAAGCTAAAGAGTTTGGTGGGGTTTTTTTCAAAAATGACTGTGTTAATGCATGCGACGCTAATATGTGTTGGGATATTTTTTAAATACAAGATCAAATAGATAAATACCAATCTTATAAACCTATTCCAAAGACCTCTTAAATAAATAAGATATATGACAAATTACTGCCTTCAATTTTTTACAGGCCCCTGCAGTTAGTTTCTATTTGATCTATGAATGAACAACAGAGAAGGTGGGAAGCCAGACCAGTCAACAGCTTAGTCTGAGAAAAATAAGCTATTATTAGGGCATTCTGGACGAATTTAATTGCTTTCAGTCTGATTATGAGGAGAGAGAACAGAACAGCCATCCTTATACATTACAGAAATTAGTTGCTCTTCAAAGAAGTAGGAACAGATGGATTAACTTTTCATGTACCAGCATTTTTCTGCAGGTAGATGCTAGAAGACAGAGACATTTTTTTTTCTCCTACCATAGGTGCTAAAAATGTATCAGCACTTTATAGGAGAGAATATTTTCCTTTTCATAATCAATATGAATACTTGTACACAGACTGAGGTAAAGGCATGAAAGTGCAATTGAGAGGGTGAAAAAAAAAAGTGTAAAAAGTTCATAGTGCATTTTCATGAACTTTTTTTATCAGTCAAGGAAGCCTTGCTCACTTAACATTGTCATCATTGTAAACAGATTTCTACAGCAGAGCTCATAGACATGAATCTTCTGCTATCTTAAAATTAAGATATTCCAGTTTTTCAAAGTAAAATGTGCTAAAAGAGTTAAAATTGTTTTTAAACAAACAAGTGAAAATATTAAAGCTGTGGGAAAAATGCATGTACAGGACAAGAATTCACACAGGAATATCCATGCATCACTAAAGCAAAAGAAGGTGAAGATAGAATATGTTCTAATCAACACTTTTCCAAAGGGGTAGATTATATTATCAGAGAACAAGATAAATTGCTATTCAGGATGCAGAAAGAAAAACCAAAACATGCAATAGTCAGTTTCAAAAAGAATAAATATTTTCATTTTTAAATATCAATAGATTTTTAAAATATGACTATTATGTAAAAAAAAATTAAAATGTGAATTCTAGAATATGTGAATTATAGAGTTTCTAAACCAAAATTCTAGATTGCCTTGGAGGGTACTATTTTCATTTCTAAGAGATAAAGAGTTTAAATGAATGACAGTTCAAATAGAATTTTTCTTGTATTTGTTTTTGAGCCAGTAAGAAATATACCAATAAAATTTCTATCAGCCATAGGAAACACCCAGATTTTGATGCTGGAAGAAGAATTGATACAATACTCAGAGCACTAGGGTTCTGTCCAATCTCAGAAAACATACTGCCAGACCTGCCTTTTTACAATGAGTATGAGAGATTTATAAAGATATTTGTGAGGCAACTTTCTTTATGAATACAGCTGGCATGGGTATATTACTGACAACTGGCAAAACAGCAAAACGGTACTAAAGGTTTGAAGATCAAACTGAAAAAACTCCAACTAAAAAACCCAAAAAATCTGCAAACTGAAAAGTTTTTATGAGATCTTCTCCAGTACAAATAGCGAAAACCCACTGGAGATAAAAATAAGGTATATAAAATAACCTGCTACAGTAAAGAGTTACCAAGAGAAGGAATTTTTTTTTATTTTCATTTACAATAATTTCTATTTACATTTACATTTAGGTCAATGATATTTTCATATTACTTTTCCTTAAAGAAAATTAGTTCACAGTTACTGAAAGTTTGAAATAAAATCAAAACTTTAGACAACTAAAACCCTTCAGAATGTCATTTTTGAAGGTTATTGTAATAAGGATGTTGTAATTTAAAAAGTTTAGGGCTTTACATACCTTCTCCCAGTTAATCATAAATCATAGCATAGCTTGAGCTGGGAAAGGACTATTAAGCTCATCTCATTCCAACCCTCCTGCCGTGAGCATGAACACTTTCCACTACACCTGGCTGTCAGAGCCCCATCCAACCTGGCCTTGAACACTTCCAGGGATGGGGCATCCTGTCTGGGCAACCTGTCCTAGTGCATCACCACTCTCACAGGAATGAATTTCTTCCTGACATCTAGTCTAAAACCAGCCCCTTTCAGTTTAAAACTCTTACCTCATGTTCTATCACTACATGCCCTTGTAAAAAGTCCCTCTCCAGTTTTAGCCCTTTAGGTATTGAAAGTTGTTTTAAGGTCTCTCTCCCAGTGCCTTCCCCAGGATCAGCAAGCCCAGCTCTCTCAGCCTGTCTTCATAGAAGAGGTGCTGCAGCCTCTCTATCTGTTACCCAGACCATTGTAATCCTCTTGTGGACTCACTCCAACAGGTCTATGTGCTTTTCAGTATTACTTGAAGTGTGGAAATCTCCAGAGAGAGTGCGAAGTAGCTGTTTTGTTGTTGTTGAGAGTAAAATGTTATGGAAAAGAAATACTTATTGGATATTACTAATAAAAATATTAATTGCCAACAATTGTCAGCAGCAAATGTTAAGACTGTGAGTTGTCAAAAGAGAGTTTGACAGTGGAGAACTTAGTTTTGGAATGACTGTCAACTAAAAAGGTCAGTTGAACAGAAAACTAAAATTAGTATTTTAAATTTATTTGCAAACTAATAATAATAATTAAAACAACAAAAAGGACCTGTTTGGAGTAAAATTAAATATTTCGTTACTGCATTCTAGACCAATTTTGATTATTATTTTAATGATTACTAAATTATTTTATTTTTTTTAAGTATAAATTAATTTTACAAAGATGTAATTTATGTTCCTTCACAATGCTTTTATGTGGCAAAAAAGTCATATTGTTCCCTGAGAAAGGAGGGAATTTAAAATTTCAGGTAGACTGATACCAAAGGCATTTCAAGCAATAAAATGAATTGTCTGAATCATAAGTTTGGTGTCATTTGAGATTATTTCAACTGTAGTCAATTATGATGTTTCACAGATGAGGGAACATCAAATCTAAGTACTGAAGCCATGAAGGACTTAGAACCACAGGAAGCTGTAGAGTGCAACTGACAAGCACTTTATGTTACAGCAATGAGCAGGATGCCTGGCGTACAGCAGAAGAGTGACCAGCGGCTGAGTAAGGCCTGTATTATATCCCTGGGGTGTAGACATTTTTCAGACATGGTCTATCAAGGTGCATAACATGCACTAAGTGGATTGCAGCCCATGATTAGGGCTTGCCTGTGTGCTTAGCAAAGGAATAACATGATTATCTAATTTGCAATGCTTGAAAAGATATGCTGCTTTCTAAGGAACATAGGATGTATAAATATTAAAGGATACAAAGAGCATAAACACAAATCATAATTTGTGCCCATGGACTCCAACCGCTTCAAGGTGAGAGTCCACTGTGTGTTACCCATCACCTGAGTAGATAATTTAATTTGCTGCTGTGTTGTATCACTTTGAATAACAGGAACTCTGGAGCCAACCTCTGAATCTAGGTGAAGTCAGCCTTTGAAAGGAGTGGAATTGGAAAGGCTCTGGGTGAATTAGAGGCAGCCAGATGTTGAGAAGTTGTTTTTTCTAAATGCTAGTGCTGGACATTCAAGGCTGTAGTCCCAGTTGTGGTTTAACCACATGCTCATCCCTCCATGGAATTGTCACCAGAGTTGTCAGGTGTTTTTTTTTTAACATATATTTGGGATGCTGTGCAACATTGGCTGATATTTTACCTGTGTTCTGCTCCATGCAGACTTAAAAAGTCCTCTGAAACATTTTTATGCATTAGGAAAAGGCTGAAGTAAAATATAATTAAAGTCTTCACCCTTTCATTTTCTCTTTTCTTGCCAAGAATGATGAATTGGGTTTTCAAGTGGAAGGTGCATTCTGATACATACATATTTGTATTTTTCAGAAGACATATACAGAGTGACTGTGAATAGCAGTAAAAACAGCTCTGCTAAGAAAATAAAAAGTACTACTGCTTTTCAGCACTTTTATTTTTTAGTATCCCTTGGGCAGGCATTCAGATTAAGCTATAATATGTTTTGACTCTAAGAAGAATAAAGGCAGAAAATGAAGATTTCACTGAAATTATAGCAATGCTTTTAGAATACTGAATTAATTTTATGAGGCACCTTGACACCTAATTCTTATGACAAACCAGACAGGTTGCAAATAAATAGCATGTTTTTCTTTTTTTTTTTCTTATAGATGGTTTCAGAATTCCAGTATAATTTCATGTGTTCTCAGTTTAAGATATGGCTAGTAATATCTAAAAAAACCCTAGCTGATTCTTCTTCAATTCTAAATCTATTTTCTAAAACTCAAAATGGATGAACTTGAAAATGAGGTAGGTCTTGTCTTTCCGTGTACTGTCATCGGGTCCTCTCCTCTGTTAAACTATTTGGAAAAAAGAAAAATGTGTATTTATTTTAATGAGAATAAGGCATGGGCTCATTTCTAAAACTACATGTTCTACTTTAAGGGAGTGAACGCCATGAACTAATACCTCACTAGATATATATAAATTTTGCATTTCAGGTTTCAAAAAAGAGAATATTCCAAATTATAAAGAATTCAGGAAAAGCAGGTGTTCTTGACATTTCCTATACATGCTGAAAGTTCAGGCAATGGAATGATAAAACAACAAAGAAGCTGACAAGTCAAAAGTCAGAATATAAATGACCTAAATATTATAGAGTCCGATTTGCAGGTCTTTTGTCTAATGCAATTGTAAAAACCTAAAACAATTGTACTTTCACATCAAAACCTAATATTTCTATAAAGAAATATTTCTATGGTGTTTTTTAAAGGATGTAGGAAAACATAATGAGAAATTAAAGAAGAAATTTATTACTTTCAAAAAATTACAGAAATTACTACATTTGTCTTGATATTTTAAGCTTTTAATTGCTTCTCTTATGGATGGTTGTATAGCCTCCCTGTAATTTCGCACTTGCAGTTGTGATCTAGTGATAAAGACAAGCAAACCCTCATAGCATAATATTACAGCAAGAACTTGATAACTAGGTTTGATCTTGAATAAATGCCCCTAGGTCAAAGCAGCCATCCAGTCTGAATTCTGTGGTAGTGCTGGTAACTCCTTTTTGTCTTGCTACTATTTCATGGTTTGTTTAAGTGTCTAGCTGTAAACATACCTTTAAGATTCTATAGTAATTTGTAACACTTCAAACAATAACCTTCTTTGAAGGTTGCACTAGTCATTTTTTTTTTGCTGCAAGGCTTCCTTTTTTCTACCTTTCCATTTTTCTACAAGTACCAGAGAAGTATGAAGACCTTTATGTTGTGTTAAAAATACTCCCCTTCTGTCTAGACTGTGAAAATTTCAGAGATACAATTGTTCCAGTTCTTAAATGAGACCCAGTATTGTACTAACTTTCCTCAAAGTGGATGAAATTGTATTCTGTACTTGTAATTTGCTGTCCAAAGTGAGACCTCCAAATGAAATTGCTTAGACCAGACAGCAGTCAAAAAATGGATGTGAGATATTTCTTCCTGTAGTTTTCAGATCTCTCTACAATTTAAGGTTATCAATTCCCAATTGCCTTTCTTCAGTAGCTCAGGGAAGGCTGGAGGTGAGCTGTGGCAATAGAGTGGAAGTGAAGCTAATGTGAGGTTGTGCAGAAACATCCTCCTCTTGTAAAGGAATACTGGTGGCAGAGACACTGAAAGCAGGTGCAGCAAAATGGTGTGGCAATAGCTAACTCAAGAAGAGCCCTGTGACTAGAAAGTAGCATTCACTCATGCTTCTTTTCTTCAGGGTCTTACACAGCAAAATCCCACCTGCAGCACAGGGAGTGATCCAGTTTCAAACATTGCTTTTTCCTGAATCTGTGCATTGGAACAGAGGCAAAATTTCTGTATCTTGGTCTTGCAAGAAAGATCTGGTCTTTATTACGCACCCATCAGACTGCAGTGGGAAGCAAATTACTTTCAGTCCTCCATCATTTTTGGGAGGTTTATAAATATTAGTATTGTAGGTCTGCTTTAAAAACTAACTGTTCTTAGCAAAGGGCTTTGGAGGGGCCATGACCATGAACAATGCTTTCACTCACATCACTGAGACATGGAAAGTAATTTGGAAAGTTCTGTAAGTGACTTACACGGCTTCTTGCCTTCAGCATCTGCAAAAGCATTGATAACAACTATGCCTAAATTAAACTGGCATTGCTGTATTCAAGAGGTTTTTCAAAGTTGCACATGGTTAGCAAGTGTTCTTACAAATGCCTTTCTTCTACATGGGAGGGCATGGAAAACAGTATTCCTTCTCACTTATCACTTCCAGAAAATAACTTCATGCTTGTGATAGGTTCAATATGTAAAACCCTTCTTTCAGTTTATGATTTTGGGAGAGAGAGGGGTACTGGGATAAAAATTAGTGAAAGAGATACAGAAGCTCGTTTTCATTCCATCCTGTTTCTATCTTGCATTCTCTCTTTATCTTGTACATAGAAAAAAAGAATTCTTATATAATTAAACTATATTACCAATTTTTACACTACCCTTTCTTATGCCTTAAGATGAATTGAGAGCATAATCATTTATGATGCTTGCTATTTCTTCCTAAGCCAATATTGAACAATCTGTCAAATATGAAGTGAAACTTGCTGTCACAGAAAATCACTAAACCAAACACTGTACAGTCAAAACGAAGAATATCATTTTTACAGACACACATAGAGGCACATACACACTAAACAGAGTTAGTTCATGCCTTTAAGCTAGAGATCATAAATCCTCCAAAGTTTTCACCTTTTAATATGATGTTTATATAGTTAATAAAGTAGTTTTACTGAGACATTTTCCATTGATCTTTGCTTGACTTGTCTTGACATTTTTTTATCCATGTTAGGTGGGAATTTTTGCAATGACCTTAAGGAGTCATGGGTATGTCCAGCATCAGCACTTCCTAGGGATGAGTGGCTAACATTTGAGATTGCTCTATCATGTACTTGAGTGACTGCCTGTTAGATGCAAAACTGTGGGTAGAATAATGAGATTATCCTTTTAAAAAGCTACTGTATAGTGATAACAGTAAAATTGCCCATTTTAAATATTAGACTTCCACATCAAAAACTAATAAAAGGCTAAATTCTCAACATTTTAGTCTCGACTACCTAAATTTTGTATCACTTGCAATTCTCCAAATCCTTGAATTTAGCATGAAGAAGACTTTTTCAAAATTATTTTAGTCATCATCAAGCAAAAGCAGCAGTATTTTTTCAGCAATACAGCTCACTGCAATTTCTGTACGTCCAAAAACTTCTTTTTCAAGTACTAAACTATCAATCTCTTCTCAACCTAATGTTTTTTTAAGTGACTTTGCACCATTCAGGGATTTATTTATATTGAAGCAATTTCTTTCAATTAAGCAAAAGGGTAAACAATTCAGAGTATATTCCATCACTATTAGATTATTAATGCAAATCTATATGATTAGGAGCTACAAATGCTTACTTTTCAGTTGCACTTTACAATCTGGACAACAGAAATGCAAAAAGGGAAGGAAATTACTTCACTTGGTTAGTAAACCTGTAAGTTTACTGCCTCTTCCTAAGTCAGTTGTAGGTACTGACCTATTGAAATTAAAAGCCTTGGAAAATCGGTTAATGCTATATATATCAAATCCTTGAAATATTAAAACTAAAGAGTAAATCACCGAAACGTTTTCAAGAACAAAAACAATTAACCAAATCTCAGAAAATTTAATACTACACTGCTACTTCTTTCATCTCTAAAGATAAAAGAACTGCCACTCTTACACATCTGTCTCCTGCAGCCTTCAGTTTTATTTTTACAAGCTGAAATAAAAGTTGACAGTGCTAAATTTACAAGTACACTAATGTATGCATATTACAGCTCTTCTAAGTGTGACTTTGGTCTTTAAATATCTTTAGGTTTTCTAAGAAGTTGACAGTGGTTTGAAAATCTTCTTACTAGTCAGAACTTATTTTTGAAAGGAACATAATGTGTTTTCTCATGATGAACAAACACAATTCAACAGGGAAATGAAAAAAACTTTCTGATTTTTTGTTTTATTTTTCTTTCCAAAGCATCTTTCTAAAAAGTGAACTGATTTCCTTTCATAAAATATAGGCTGATAGACAACCTCAGCAAAACATTTGATTACTAATAAAGAAAATCAGTTACAGCAACTTTTATAATAAGCACCTGAAAGAAAATCAATATTAACATTTTCAGTAACCTGAAAGAAGAATTACATTGTATTTGTTTCATAAATGAAAAAATAAAGTATAATACAAAATTCATTTTATATGCAGTGTTTTAGAATCTGCATACTTGCATTGTGGGAAAGGAAAATTACTGTTAGGACTACAAAGATGACATCAATCTTGTCAGCTTTTGGAATCAAGTACCTGCCAAAAAGATCTGCCCACCTACCTGACAGCTTGTTATTTAAATACTTAAAATTAATTTCCTCTCCTTACTGTTGCAGAACAGTGCTTCAGAAAATAAATCTTTTCTTAAATATAGATGACAACTCTAGAAAATAAGGTGTACATTCTCTATGAAAAAGGCTTGGGATTTCTTTGAGCCACAAACCTAGATCAGTGCTATAAGAGGAACATGGGGAAATGTGTGCATTCTTCTACAGCCACATGAACATAACCTTTTCAATTACATACCTGAAAACAAATGTTAAAACAAAGGATCACTAAACTGTTAACTAAGAATTTCGGTTCTATGATTATAGAATTTTCAGTGTTGAAGAACATAGTAAGATAAAATTTGGTTTATGCAACAAAGAAATTTTACACTCTGCTTATAAAACCTTCAAATTATCTAGCAGACATTCTCCTAACAAGAATAAAATAAGGCATTGCTATGAATTACAAAAGAAGCAATATTTAAGGTAACTTCTGTCTGTTAGACCATGAATCAAAAAGATATATATTACAGGATAAAATATGAGAACTATCATGGTTTAACCCCAAACAGAAGCAAAGTACCATGCACCTGCTTGCTCACTTCCCCATTCACCAAGACAGGATGGAGAAGGGAATGGGAAAAAAGGCAAACTCCACAGGCTTAGATAAGAACAGAAAACATTAATATTATTATTAATAATACAATGAAATAAGAGATAAAAAAAGAGAGATGGGGAAAAAAACCAAAACCCACAAGTGATGTACAATGCAATTGCTCACCATCTGCTGACTGATGCCCAGCTGGTCCCCCAGCAGTGATGGGCTCCTATCTGCCAACTTGACCCAGTTTCTATACTGGGCGTGACCTTCTGAGGTATGGAATATCCCTTTGGCCACTTTGGGTCAGCTGTCCCTGCTATACTCTTTCACAGCTTCTTGTGCCCCTCCTCACTGCCAGAACATGAGACACTGAAAACTCCTTGACTCAGGATAAACACTGCTCAGCAATAATTAAAACATCAGTGTTATACCATTATTCACATGTTAAATGAAAAAAACAGAGTATTGATCTAGCTACTAGGAAGAAAAATTAATTCTATCCCAGCCAAAACCAGGACAGAATCTTGTAATAAATATTTTAAAATACAGTTATAACTAAAAGTTCAAGATGTGTCTTCCTTTTATTGCAGGATAAAAAGCACCTGGCAAATTGTCATTTTTAAATAGGACAAGTTTTTCTTTAAAACCTAATTCTAAGGCATTTCTCAGATTTTGAATCACTAAAAGAAAGGGGAAAAAACATCACCTTCCTTTTAAATTAATACAAATACAAATATTATTAAAATAAAAGAAAATTATATTGTGCTTGTTGATAAAGACATGCTTTGTAGTGAAATCAGTTTTTTCTCATGTGGTTAAAAATGGGTTACTAATGATTAGCATTATTATTAAATCTAAGACACTATTACTGTGCTAAACTAAAAGTGTCCATTGTCCAATAATTCCCTTGAGATATGTGATAGAAGGATAAGCTAAAGAAATGTGTCTTGGGTAGAGATCGGTCTAGAAACACAGCATCACCTCTTCTACATGAAATAGGACTACACAGACAGGTGATGATAGACAGGAATTTAATCTATACCAAGCAGAAACCCAGTATGAAGTTATGGCTTCTAGGCTAAGGTCAATTCATGAGTTTGTGTTTATCTAAATGTACTCACAGATATATTACAAGTGTGATTACAGGTGTCAACTACACGTCTGATATCTGAGTAGGTATTTCTGTTTTACTGGTATCATAGCTAGCCACGTTAAAACAGTGTTGATAGTGCTGTGGAGCCTAAATTACTATGTTGGAAATCTATGAATGAGCTCAAGGCTCTGCAGGTTATTCTATTGGTTTTATATTTATTTTATTGTATTGGTCCCGTTTTAAAGTTTTCATTTCTAGACTTGTTTTCTCACTACAGATGTTGAAGACATGTATAAAACTGTGCAATATGTTTATGAAAAACATCACAACAAGGAAAAATAGTTATGGAAATTGTAATCTTAGTTCTCTGAGTCGCTAAACACTGAAATATAAACAGGAAAACTGCAATCTAGGGTATCTGAAAAGCATACTATATAATATGAACTGATCCTAAAATCCCTTCTCAGACAGGAAGTGTCACATAAGTGTCTCCATATCCAGATGTTAAAGCTTACCACTTGTCTCACAAACCTATCTTTTATACTGCATACCCCATTATGCTATCAATATAAACGTGTGCCACAAAGAAGTTTATTTACAGAGACAGAGCTTTGGAAGAGAAAAAACATAAGACAAAATCAATACCAAAACACAATCAATAAAACAAATTAGATTTGCAGTATTGTTCTTCCTATTCCTGTTTATATTTTACTTACCAAGGCCTTAGCTTTTTTACCTTTTTAAACTGTAAATTAGTTTTTTTCAATTCCTCAAGTGTACTACATGAAGTGTTCCAGAACTCAGATCTAACTACACATGGATAAGCAAGTTTCGCTTCTTCATTTTTGGAAAAGAAATGAAGGAAAGTAAATAAATATTAAATAGTTACAGCACATAATCTGAAAGTCATTAATAATCTATAACTTTTGGAAAAATGTTTATCCTACCAAGGATTTACTAAAGGGTGTGGCCAAAGGGGGATATTCTGATCTGTTTCCAACATGTTCCGGTTGGAACTACTGTGGCTCATCTGCTTCCATGGGTGTGGTGACTTTGCATTAATGAAACTAGAGAAAGTCTTCTGCTATGGATTGGATCTAAAAGCTTTTGAGTTTAGGTCATATGAAACTCGTGCATTGCTGCTTAAAGAAATGCTCAAGCAATGCACAGCAGTTCTTGAAACAGTAGCCACATGGGCTGGGCAGCAATATGCAGTGATGGGTACCGATGTTTCAGAATGCCAGCTGTATAGGATTTACATGGAAAGGGGTTTTTTTTCAAGGAGGAGAGGAGCTGCAGGCGTGGCTTCTGAGAGAAGATCCCGATGTTGTGTGCACATTGAACAGAGAAAGTTCCGACAGCTCCAAGAATGACCCACCACTGCCCAAAGCTGGTGCCCCTGCAATATCATATTTGAGAATGGAGATACAGAGTTGTGCAACAGCATTTGGGAGACTGGAGTGAGAATATGTGAGAGCAAGAGTTTGCAGACCCCAGGGTCAGTGCAGAAGGAGGTGCTACAGGCACCAGAGCAGAGATTTCCCTGCAGCCCATGGTGCAGTCCATGGTGAGGCTGCAAATTAAGTAAGTAAAAAATAAATACAAGCCTATTTTAATTGAGACTTGACAAAACCAGGGCAGAAATTCATGGCATAAAAACCCTAAAAATTAGGTACTATTGTATTACCCAAAAGTTTTCTTCTTTTCTCAAAGAGTAATCAACTGTGGAAACTTAAGGAGGGCATATGAACAGGGTATAAGACCAGGACCAACTGGTCTTTAACCTGGGATGAACAATCAAGGTAATTTTGGTTTTCTGTAAGCAACACACAGTGCTAATGTTTCCAAGCACTAGACTAGTTGACTAAGGAGAATCTCTTCAATACATTTAATTTGAACATGGCAGAGGTGAAAACCAAAATTGATGCCACAATGTATCAGAAGTAGGAGAATACTCAAAAGTTAAAAAAAAAATTAATCTCCACTGATTTCTGAAGTGCTCGTACAAGCTTATACATATACCATTAATTGGCCTTTTCTAGATGTACCTTTCTAGGTACTTATTTTGTGGTGTGGACATCCCTAGTATCAATGGAAACTCCCATATATTGTTTTTAAAATATATGTAAGGTTTCACTACCCAAAAATCCACTTGTTTTAATGTACATGAAGTCTAAAAGTCTAACTGTCTAGAATAAAATAAATGTATGCTTTACTCTTGAGGTATCAAAGTAACATGAGAGAAAAGAAAGGAATCACCAGAATTTTTGGCATGGCCTTGCAGGCTAAAATTAATTCCATCAAAAAAAACCCCAAATTCACATCACTGAAATCCCCCACATCTCAGCTCTAGGGTACAAATAGGCATCTAGAGACAGCTCAGCTCAACTCATATTTTCAGTCTAGTCCCTCCCAAAAATGATACAGAATTTTAGCGCACTTTTCACGGTCAGATTTAGCTTGCAAATGCTTGGTTTATATACTTGAAATAGCCTTTACATGTAGGAGGCATGTACTTTAAAGTAGCAATGTGTGTATGAAGCTTGAGAAGTGTTACAGTGCACTGGCTACATGGAGGAGAAAATAAACTTGTTAGATGTCACACCACAGTGACCTGTTCCCCACTTCAAGAGATGTGCTTTGAGGTCACAAGTTTACCCCTGTGAGAATGATGACTATTTACTTCACCATAATAAATCAGTCCCAAAGGCCAAAGAAATATATGGGTATGAACTTCTCCTACTATCAGCTTGGTCTGCTTACTACCTGCAAAGTTTTTAGCCTGTCCAGCACTAATTTACCAGGACTTGATTTTCAGGCAGAAGTAAGATCTAATTTCTCTTGTATGTTTTTACATTTATATAATGTGTAGCTATTAATCAATATATTGTTTGCACACAGGTTGCATGTCCTAAATGGATCATGCAGTCGATTTGGAAATCATATTCAAGGTGATTTTTTAATTAAGTTCTATCCTGATTTGGTATAAAAAAGTCAAGATGCATTCACCTTCAGCAGTTTGTTTTACCATCTCTGTTACTCTTTCTTCAGAGCTCTCACTAATATCTCAGAGGCTCAAAATCTACACAACTTCATCACATATTACAAGAGTTTTCTCCAGGCTTAACAATATGGTCAACTTCTGTCCTATGTTCATTTGCAATCTTAATTTCCAAACTGGAGGCACTGGAACTGCATAACTATCAACAGAATAGTTGATAGCATCTCTCCATCTGCCCTTAAACAGAAGGAAAATTATCCTTGAAATGAACCTGTTGAAAGCTTTATGCATCTCATCTTTTAAATGGATCTTCCAATTCATTTACACTACATCTGTCAATGAACAGTTTACCCACTCCTAGTGCCTGTATCAATATCTAAATGTATCACTAGAAATTGCCTCTCTTTTCTTCAGAAAGTGTGGCTCTGTTTCCATGGGGAAAATAAGTTATTTTAACTGTGACATGATAAATTTATATTCCTTCAGGAAAAAAAACCCCAAATGTGGTATGTATTTGTTCTTTCTCCTCTTGCCATTTGTCTCCCTCACCCACATTTATTTTCTTCCAAAACAAGAATTCTGAATGTATTTAATTTTTATTTCTAAGTTTACCTTTTTTGGACAGTTTGACTACTGTCACTTCCATAATATTGCCAAACTCAGTCTCTGACCATGAGTTTGTTGGTATTCTTATTGTTCCCTACTGTAATGCTGCAGTCGCTGCATCATTTATGATTTCCATGCAGCCCAACTTCAGAGAACAAAGTGATACAGCCTGATTATCATTCTCCTCTGAGGTAGTATCAACCTCTGGAAAGAAATGAGGCAAAAGTAAAGGAAACAGATAATGATGGAACAGGTAAATGGCAATTAAATCAGAATATAGTAATTAATAAATAATTTAAAAGTTCTAAATAAAAGCCTTGATTTAAGAAACTGTTTATTATTGTTGTTGTATAATATGCAAAAGACAAATATCATGAAAATAGGATTTCAATATGTCATTTGACTCTGCTGCTTTTTAAAAGATATTTGGAAATTGCAACTTTCTGCATTTAGGTATCACTCAATTTATCTTCTTGTGTTTATATTCATTGCTATCTTAAGCAAACCAATTTAGGAAAGATGTGAGTAAAAATGAGTTTCATCATATACTTTAGGAGCCCTGAATCAAGTAATTCTTTTAGGAAGGTACCAAGGAAGCCTGAGACATTGCTCTTAAACATATTTGAAGAGCAACCAACCAGCAAAGAAATATTTCAGTCCAATTTGAAGAAGGCACATAATTTTTTCATGACTATCAATATATAAATTTATATTTAAGGAATGGAATTATTCTGTTGACTCTCTGTATTAGCTATCATTCAGCAAATAGCGGCTGCTATTCAAAATGCCTTCATCAGATATCCTGTTGGGATAGGGCACTCCTGTGTATCAGGGTTTCATAGAAAGTTAGTGTCCTGCAGGAGACGCAGTCTCAGCATTGTTCAGAACACAATCACCCACAGCTAACCAAAAGGGTAGATCAAACAGAGAGGTATCTTTGAATTCTCATTTTCTTTGATATTTATTCATAACACTCAAGATTATGCCTGCCTGTGCAAATTTAGGATACTGACTATTTTCCCAATGGAAGAATGGAAGCTGGCACCCTGTACAGCCTGTCTCTGTTTAGGAACATTGAGGTGTGAAAGTGTCTGGAGTTTACATTTGTTGCTAAAACACCTGCAGAAGAAAAAATTTTATTCTTTCCTATCTCAAATCAGTTACAAAAGTCAGGGCCATGTTTCCCAGTTTCCGATTCCTAAAGAGTTGACATACAAAATAGCATGTATGATTTCATTCCTCATGTTGAAGTCAGTTTTCAAACACAAAATTATCAGACTGGGCAGAAAGAAAATTGATAGGAGGAATCAATCTCTTCCATGATTGGCAAACCTACATACCAGTCTATTCCTTTTCTATGATTTGCTTCAGGGTTGAACTCAATGGATGTTTAGTACAAAAACGTTGTAGTAATCTGCAGTGAAGCAGTGGGGAATTAAGTCTTCTCACTGCCAAAAGGCATAACAAAAGATATTCTGTTCAGCTCTGCATTTATTGTCAGAACACTAGTATACCAAGATACTAACAGAGTAATAACCAATCCTGAGTTGCTATGAATGACGTTTGTCTGAGGAGAAAGGAGGAAAACTGCAGCACAAAAACAAACAAAAACATCCATACATTTAAAAGATGCCACTCTGGTCTTGAAGGCTGTTTTGAAAAGGATTGTGGCCTTCAGCTTTGGAACATTTGGTGCATACATAGCAACCAGGTCTTTGATGATTTTTTAGGACACAGAAATCCTTTCTTAAATAATTTTCTATAGAAAAGGAAAGATAAATGCTAAAGGAACATCAAAGTCCAGTATGTGATGCTTTTTCATTTCTTATAAGCTTTCTGACCTGCTCTTGAATATAAGCACCTAAATTTTTGTTCATATCCTATAAGCCCCACATAGGAACTACAGCAGGCAGTCTGTTCTCACAAAACAGATCAGTCTGCATTTTCCCTCCTCTCTCAGATTATATAGATAAAATAAAGCTTCCAAAGGATGAACTTGTTTTCATGAATTTCCAATACCAATCCAGGTATTTCTTTAATTTCTTTTTAATATATTTACCTTTTCACAAAAAGCAATGGTGCAAATTAAGTTCTTTTTCCTAGCATTCCTTACAAGAAACAAGTTATGTTAATGCATTCTATCAACCATTTGATGTGGTAGAATATGCATTTCGCATTGTACTACCAAAAAATGAAAACTGTTTCAGTGCTGCACTTTTTAGCACTTCTTTTGTAAACTTATAAGCTACTACTCTTTGTGAAAATTCAGTGAATTTTATTACCTTATCACTTTTAGTAAAAACTAAATCAAGTCCCTTTGTACAGAAATTTAGCCAAATTTAGCCAAACTGCTAAAGTTTTTGTACAATGAATAAATGGATATTGGAATATCTTTGGATAGAGAGAATTGGGTGGCAGTTTTTTCTTTTGTTTTGTGAGGTTTTCTCCTCCTTTGTTTTTCTTTGTTTTTGTGAAGAAATGCAATTACTTTTACCATACATTATCAATGACAATAAAAGGCTTGGATATAAAAAAGGTTTTACATTACCCTTATAGACCATGTTTTAAAGGCAATAACATTTTTAGCTCATTAATTTTCCAAAAGCAGAAATTATTTTTAAAATTTTAAAAGAATTGGCACTGGTTTGCTACACAGTCTCATTTACTGCTTTAATTTCTGGCTTTAAATCTTGTTTTTCCTATCTGTTTCAGGCCCATGCAAGGCTCAGTCATTCTCAAAGGTTCTATCCTGTGACCCAGTGATCTTAGTTTTCCCTTTTGCCCTCACTTTCATGAATTCGATCACTATAATCTCTCTTTGTAGAGACAGAAAGTTGCATGACCCACACTTAGAGATCAGCAGAAGAGAAAGTGAGCCTAGTGTGTAAAAGATATTATTACTCCTGCTGTTGGATTCTGTAGCTGGTAACATGCTTCTTTCTGTCCTCAGAGTTTTACTGTACTTTTGCTGGCTTACAAGGTGAGAAACTACTTTTGCCTGAAAATCTGTCCCTCAACCATCACTGTTCAAAAACTGTGCATCTTCCCTGTCTGCCATTCTGGAAGGCTGCTTTACAAAGAATACATTTCCATGGTAAAGCTAATCCCTCTAGACAAGAATAAATTTATACAGTGGAGGATGCAGCAACAGCCAAGGACTTCTCTGCACAGGGGGCCAAATCCAGTCAAGAGCTTCATCACATTATCTCCATCTGGAAGTGTGTGAAAAATCCTGGTGAAATAATAGACTAAGCTGAGTTTTAGGAGAGCAGATGCTGGACAACTACATGGTGTCATAACCCATAATGATATGAGAAAATCTGTCACTGCAGTTCAGAGAAATCTCTCCCATGCACTAACATCTTGCTTTTTCCAGTCTCTGCCTAACTTTCCTTTATCCAGTTCTCCTTCAGTTCTAAAATTTTTCCTCTACCCTAAAGTCTTTCCCACTTCACTTTCTCTAATCCTTGTTTCAGGGTATCTTCTATTTTCCCAAAAGACCATCTATTATCCTATAGGTAAGGGGCTTATTCAGCTTTGCTTTGTTGTATGTATAGTCAGCTGATATCCAGACATATCTAGGCTATAAATAATTCTCTTAATATTTTTCCAAGTGTTAATTAATATACCATATTCCTTATTACAAAAAAAATGTTTTCTTAGATGCATTGCAGATATATTTAATGGAAAACATACCTTCTTCCACTTACACAGGCATTCATTGGCACCTGTTTACTCATCATCAAGTTGCCAAAACTGTTTGTGGATGCCTTGTGAGAAGATTTATAATCTACTTTTGCATATCCAAAGTCAGTATTGTCACTGACAGTATTTCATTAGCAAGTTCTTCCAAGATGATAATTTGATTTAATTAATTGTGAAGGCTGAGAATTTTAGGAACCCCCTGGTGAGCAGTAGCAGTCCATGGGAATAACAGTGACTGTCAATGAGGGGAGGAGACTGCCCAGGAGACAATGCCTGTTATCAAGTCTGTTGGTAATAAACACTGCTAGTAATGCTGAAACAAACACTTCCTGAATAATTTCAATTCCTTGCATCTCTTCTCAGTATTAGTAATGAGTTTCCACTTTTTATCTCGTTAGAATAAAGAGGAGTTTTGTTTCCCATTAAATTTTACTCAGACTAGTCTGACACCAGGAATGTTAATACTGAAGCACTGAAGAAAATGACTGCTAGGTTACCCTAGGTGTTTCATGTATTTGACTCAGGCTGTCAGGACAGACAAACAGGGAGACCCTCCATCAAAGTGAAGCCACAAAGATGAGGCTTCAGGGTGTTTCTTCTTCTGTGGGAAATATTAGTAAGATAGACACCTACCAAATTTGGATAGAGAAAAAAAAATCTTGCTAAGAGAACCTCTCTTGCTGAGAGAAGGCCAGTAAAAGATACTAAGATGTCATCCACATATATTCTTGAAAGAAAACATCTCATTAACCTTCTTTAAAAACCAGACATCTTATCTTTGATACAATTATAAAGCAACTACAAGTATTAATAAAATGGGAAATTTTCCACTGAAGTGAAGATGTGCCCTGTGGTCAGTCTAAGGACACCACACAGCATGGGCTAGTACTTTCCTTTCAAAGAATGATGGAGGCTTCAGTTTGTATGAAAGGAAGAATCTTGTAACTAAAATAGCATAATAGTACTGTCCTGTGATATTTTTTCCTTAATCCATACATTTTAATGAATACGTAAACTAACATAAAACTTGTGGTATGCACTGAATGCAAAATTACCCATTTTCAGTTAAATCCAAGTTGTCAACAAGATAATATCTATTCAAATTGGAAGGGATTCTTTATAAAAAAAACTAAATCTGAAATTGCACTAAATACCATGATTTCCTTAAAGCTCACCTTTCAAATCTGATTTGGATTTTTACAGCCTAGATTAAAGTTTAATAGTCTCCAGTACAAAAATGAGAAAGACTTGGTGAAATGTACTGAGAAGCCCACACCAAATAGCAACGTGCTTTGCAATATTCGTCTTGAAGTTCTGCAAAAAGATCACAAGTTCTCAGTTTGTTTTTCACTGTTCAGTGATACCAGTAGACTAGACAGCTTAATGATAAGCAGAATATCTCTATCTATATCTATATCATATATATCTATCTCTATATCTATATATCTAATCTATATCTATCTATGTCACCAGCTGTTTGTGTATTGATTTAAAAACTGAATTTTAGACAAAACCTATTTTCATAATCTAATTTTCATCTGGAAAAAGCAGATGAGATATACTGATTACAATTGCAAGATAATGCCTACTTTAGAGGTACAACTTCACTCACTCATATGGAATGCCAGTGCCTAAATAAACAATTAAAGAAACAGACCTGAAGGTAATTTGTCAAAATCAAGAACAATTACTTTGTGTATAGCAAGTGTCTCAAAAAGGATCTGAAGTTTATCTTCTGAGAGTGACTAAGTATTGCTATCCCTAGACTACTTCTTTGTTTGGTTTTGGTTTTTCGTTGGTTTTTGTTAAGGATTAGGTAACGTTACTGCATTTTTTTTCCTTTTCAAGCTTGAAGTTGCAATTTTATTGATTTCTGTGTCTTTCTCTTTAATACAAGAATCAAGCGATTGTTATTCCATGCATTATGTCTCAATAATGAAAACATCCATTCCTGATGAATAGTACAATCATAGAGTCATTGAGTATTTTAAGTTGGAAAAGCTCTCTAAGATCATAACATTGAACTCTGAACTAAGGACCACCCTATTCACTCTTAAACTGCACCCCCAAGTGCCACATCCACACATTTTTGGAACAGTTTCAGGGATGCTGACTTCACTACCTCCCTGGAAATCCTGTTCCAGTGCCTTTTCCCTAATATCCAAACTAAGCCTTCTCTGGCACAGCTTGAGGCTGTTTCCTCCTGTCCTGTCACTTGTTACGTGGGAGAAGGGACAAATCCCACCTGCCTGCACCCTCCCTTCAGGCAGCTGCAGAGAGTGATGAGGTCCCCCTGAGCTTCCTTTTCTCCAGGCTGAACACCCCCAGCTCCCTCAGCTGCTCCTCACAGCACTTGTGCTCCAGACCCTTCCCCAGCTCCGTTGCCCTTCTCTGGACACGCTCCAGCCCCTCAGTGTTCTAGTTGTAGAGATGGGCCCAAAACTGGAGTACAAGAGCAAATCTGTGGCTCAAAATTTTAGCAAGCAGATACTTGTATTTGCTTCCTAAATGCTTGTATCCTTATCTCAAGTTGTTTCTCATTTTTCAGACAAAGGCCTGGCAGATGGACAACTACCCCATACCTTTTTCTTCCAACATGCTTCTCAAGCTTCTTAAATAATCAGTTACTGAAAATATGGCAACAGTTAACTTTTTGTGAGGCTGAAAGGACTAATTCCTTTCATCCATTCCTCCAGTGTGTCTTGGCTTATTCACAACTTTCTATATCAGAATAAAATTTTCTTATTATTCTGACTTCTTACACTTAGTATCTTTAGTACTCCTAAATGCTAGCAGTATGAATATAAGCAGAAAAAAAAATCTGATAAATTCAAGTTTTCCAATAGCTATCTTTGTACCAAATTCACCTTCTGGTGTAAGAACTTTTACAAGAGGGTTAGACAGAAATTAATTTCAGCAGACTCTGATTTTCCACTCTCCTCCTTGGTATATTAAGTCTAGTTGTCTAGAACAGCAGACATTTTGGCTATTAAAATGTCTTGCTTCCTGACTACTGTCATTCCTAATGAACTGTCAAGTCATCTGTTCTGCCCATGATTATGATTTACTAACCATAACTGATAGTGATATTTTATGACATGCATTTGTCTAATTTGGATGCCATTTCCATGTAGCAATTTTACAAGGGCGAACCTTATGCTATCGGTAGATCAACAAAAATTTTAATAGTATCAAATCAACTTTTGAACTCTGAAAAATCAGCATTTCATTTAAAAGACAAGACAGACAAACAAACAAAAAACCCAACCTTCTGCTGTGACTACATACAAGAATATTCACGGTTGAAATTTTCTGCTAAAAAAATCTGACCTGTTACATTACATAAATTTCCAGAGAAGAAAGCCAATACCAAAGAATTAGATGTCTATTGGAACTAAGAATGCAGTTGAAATCTCACGACTCTTGTACAACAATCTTAGCTGTAAACAGCAAGTGAGTTCTCACATTAAAGAGCACATTTTTAATATTATTATTTTTTCTGTACCAGACCAGCTCATATATAATTAAAAGTATGATTTGATAATAAAATCTGTTCTTAAATTCTTTCAAATAAATTAAAATGTCTTTTTTCACTCTTGACATTTAAGATTAGATATTGAGATAAGATTTGAATACTTTATAGTCTTGTTATAATTAGAAGCCTACTTTTCTGGATTTTATTTATATTCTTAAAGTTTTTAGCCAATATCACAGCTAAATGTATGAAGGAGAGACACGACAGATCTTTGTCAAACACAGTGCATGAACCAGAGACTATAAATATATGCATTCGTGTGTGTATGCGTGTGTGTGCGTTTGGACAAGCACAAATGTGCATGTAAGAGAGAAAAAGAGAAAATCCTTCTTTATTATGGTGAAATGCAGAAGTATCAACTAAAAGTCATGGCAAGCAGGCAATAGCATGCATTCAGCTGTTCTAAGCTTACACTTTTTACACAAACCAGATCAATGCACTAAGAGCATAATATTTCAGAGATGGCTTTATTTAAAACTTTTAAAATAGGTTGATTGATTAGTTAAATTTTATTGCCAACAAAAAGTAAAAGTCTTATTTGGATATGACCTATTTATCTTTCTAGCATGTTGAATTCCCCAACAACGAGGATGACTCCCAAATATTATGCTAATGGTATCTTTTTTGCCTTTAATTTCGAATATGTTTTACATTGGACCAACCCAGACTATGGAAGAAAAATTGAATTACTATCTGTCCTCATGCTGATGACATAGCAAAAAGCTATTACATCTGCCAACAGAAGCCTTTTTCTTATAGTTAAATATATGACACAGCACTTAGAAATGTTAGGACTTCCTAGTCTCAGCACTTTGATCAACATGAAGATGGTATCATCATGCTTCCACAGAGTTATAAAAACCTGAAAATGACCAGCACCTGTAGCAAAATAATTTCTGCACAATAAATATAAACGGCATCTGCTGCTCAGAATATTTTAGCCTTATAGCTGGAATTCGAAAGGCGTATTCTAAGCAAAACTGCTGCTGAGATAGCATATTTTAGAGGCTTGTGGGAAATTAGGGGTCTATCAATGACATGCATCATCGCTTCAAATGAACTGTGGAATCCAATAAAATAAGTGTTCAGATTCCACATACTTGGAAGTGGGCGCAAAAAGGTTTAATTTCTCCTGATTTCATGCAATGGTTTTTTCATTATAATACCAATTTTGGCACTTCTGAAATTGAAAAACTAAGTAAATAGGCTAAACCTTAAAATAGCTTGGTAGGAGGGGAACATGGCTTAGAAGGAGTGAGGATTATGCCTGACATATTGCTTGGATAATGAAGTTCTATTTCCATGGTAGAAGTACCGTCACACTCTGTCAAGCTTAGCCAAGTTGCAGAATCTATGCTAATGTATAAGAAAGGATGCAGGGCAAAATCAAAGAGCTCTGATCAATGTCCTCTTGTAGGGGTGTTCTAGCAAATTACTGGACCAAAGATGATGTCCTGCCTAATGCCAGAATCTTTCAGTTTTTTAAGAGAGAACAGCATATTCCGGTCTAACCAAACCACATAAACCCTATCTTTTCATTAGGAGTTGAAATTATTGCTTCAGAACACAAACTAAAAATGCTAGAGCATATTTCCTTTTCATCACCTCCTCCACAGGGGCAGTAAACTTTGCTTCAAAAAAGGCTGGGAGAGCTGGAGATAGATGTGTCACATCAGCCTAGCAAGATTCACTAGAGGACGCGCATCAAAACCCAAAGCATTAGGTTTTACAAGGGTGGCCAGCACTGATAAGGAGAAAGAAAGGAAATAATTTTTTTAATCTACTTAGCAAAGATGGCAAAAAATGTACACTGTTTTCTGGATGACGAAGATACAGACCAATGTGCTAGTACATCTGAAAAAAGCCCAAACCCAAAGTCACTTTGGAGTCTGAGAAATTATCACATTTCACTTTCATGAAACGCATTTCCCATAGAAAACATTTTGTCCTTATAGGTAGTGTGTACTCTGGCACCACTTCTGAAATGTACTTCACTTCTCTGCATATATATTTATCTACTAAGTTTTCAATAATTTAATGTTGGAAAACATTTAAATGATTTGTTAATTTAGGCATTCATGTAATTTTCCCTAATGTTGATGTATTCTGAGGCTACTGAACTATAAAAAATTCTGTGTATTTAATAAACACTTGTTTCTCTTCTATTAAGTTAGTCCTGCTGAAAGCCAGTTATAATTTCTAGATTACTTATTTTCCTCATAAAAAATGAACATCATTAATTTCTTCTTTTATCATCCTTGTAGAGAAATATGTAGACTGAACAGTTTTGCCAAAGAAATCTTACAAAACAAGCTTCAGAATAAATCCTGGCTGTGTTGAAATGAAATACATAAACTAAATGTGGTCCTTAACTTTTGGCATATATATATTTGTCATCTGAATCTAGCAGAAAATCAAATACCTTATAAATATCTCTCTTCAACTAGTATGCTTTTTCAGAATGCTTTGCACTTTGACAAGAAAAAAGACTAGCACATTTTGTCAAAAAAATTGCAACCAGAAGAATAATTATTGATAATACTAGAACATCATAACTATGTGATCATATCTTGAAACTACCTTTTTACAGAAGATTGAGAGGATATTATTGTTATTATTGTAAAAGATTCTGGTATAAACAATGTATAGAAATACACTAGAATGATTAAAGTACATGGTTGAATACACACAGAGATGACATGAAGAATAAACAGAGATTCAAAACAGAAGTAATTAATTCAGTGCACTAAAATAAATGCACAATTTTGAGGCATCAGAGACTCTTGGAAAAAAAAAGTAATAGTTTTTCAGTACCATTAACTAATAAAAAAAATGATGGTTTTGCATTTAGTGACCATTATGGTGGTTGTTCTCCAAAACCCCTGGAGATAAAGATAACTTTTGGTCTAATACAGACTTCAATTTCTAGCTTTGGAGTACCATGTGATTTTTAAATGCATTTCATAAGTTTTATGAAAGTCATGCATATGTTTCAAAAATCTTTAAAAGTGGTTAATTTTTTAAGGTCAAGTGACTGAAATTAAACAACTTTTAAAATAATTTTAACCCAGAAAAAATTGACTAAGTATAAATGGAGAAAAGATGTTGTCTGGGGAATAATTAAATTGGAAAAATTTTCTTTTTGTCAAGAAATGCATTTAGCACTAGAACTGAAATCCTGCCTGATGCCTCATCTCTCAGGCTTTCAGAGGTCTGGGCCAGCACAAGCATTCTCATGTGAGTATTCTTTTTACTCCTTCAATGGCTAGACTAAACATTTTTCAAGTAAAGACACAGAAACTTTAGGAAAGTCATTTCCAAAACAAGTGACATTTAGGAAAATTTAGCAAAAAATGACAGTTCACTATCAAGAATAGCAAATAATATCACTATTAGAGTACTCAAGGGAATAAATAAACATAAAATAAAGACGTTACATTGTCACATTTTTGACCATGAAAGTTGATTGAGGGCACACCATGTGCAGCCATCCTGATGGATTGCTTCAGTAACCTCAGCTGTCTCTGTTCTGACCAAAACTAGCAATCCTTATCAAACCCTGACTGTAGAGAAGAGCTAATATGAAAATAAGTATATCTTATGAAACCACAAACTTCTTACAACAGAATATTTATATGATAGTTCTTGGTTCTCCAATTTTCTCTGTATTCCTCCATGGAAATTCATAAGACAGCAGAGTAAAATTGGTCAGTTTTAAGGTTAGCAACTGGCTGCATTTCTGAGAGAGGATCTTTGTCACAATGTTGAAAGAAATTGCCATTCTAAGACTTTTGAAACCCATGCTTAGAATGATTACAGAAAAGGTTTCATAGTGTGAATTGCAACAATTCTGTGAATAAGTAATCAGTTGATAATACAATCTTCTTTTCTCTTTTAACCCCTAAAAGACAATTGCAGCAAGTAAAATGAATTTTTAATATTGACTGTTAAGATTCAATACAAACATTTAATATTTTAAACATATATCTGCTGCACTAAATGCAGCACTTCAAATGTCATAAACCCATATGTTTAGGGATATTCATGCTTTCTGAATTCATTCTGTCCGAATCAGATTATTTAAAGACTTTAGCAGGTACCTTTTTTTAGAAGATTTTTCTTTTTATTAGAACTGCTTTATTGCCCATCTGTTCTTTAAACAGTTCTTAAGAAAGCAATTTCAATTTAATTTCCACTTTCAGTGAATGAATTATATCTTCTGTGTAGAAAGCGTGATGTGTGAGAGTGAAAAGGAATTCTATTTGAAAACCCCAATATTATCGGGAAGCATATGTAGGTATCATTTTCCTGAACTTTACAGGCCCAATTCTCAAAGACCATCTTTTGTTCACACTTTTCTTATTGGAAAGTCTTTCCATTCCTTAACATTATAGAACAATTGCATTTCATTTTTTGCTTTACTATATATATATTTTTTTTATTTGAGACCTTCTTAAATATTTCCTTCTCTGTAAGTGCTTTGTAAGTTCTTCCTTTACTGAACAGAAATATGCATTCATACACAGAGTTCCACACAAGGTTTTAACAGTATCTGACAATATGGCATTCACGTTTCATCATTTCATCATTACTACTGAAAATTTTTTGCTTAATACATAAAATCATGCAAGTCACAGCCAGTCAGTGGGCACAGATAATTTCCTCTTTAGTTTCGAAGAGCTGAGATCCAAATTTAGAAGAGCACAGGAAGGACAGTTGCTGGAGTGAGTTCAAAGAGGAACCACCAGGATAATTAGAGGGATGGAGCACCTCTCCTACTAGGAAAGGATGAGACAGTTGGCTTTTTTCAATCTGGAAAAGAGATGGTTTCGATGTGACCTATTTGCTGCCTTCCAGTACCTGAAGGGAGCTCCAAGAACACTGCTTACAAGAGCATGTAGTGACAGGACAAAGGTAAGTGGTTTTAAACTGAGAGTAGGTTTATATTAGATATTATAAAGTAATTCTTTACTGTGAGAGTGGTGAGACACTGCCGCATGTTGCCCGGAAAAGTTGCGGCTGCCCCATTCCCGGAAATGTTCAAGGCCAGGCTGGATGGGGCTTGGAGCAAAATAGCCCAGTGGAAGGTGTCTTGCCCATGGTAGGGCTGGAACTAGATGAACTTTGCGGTCCCTTCCAACACAAGCTTTTCTAGGATTCTCTTATTTTTAGTATTTTCCTTGAGCATTTTCTCTTTTTTGAAATAAAACAATGTAAGGAACTAGAAAGTCAATGTGATTTACTCAAAACTTTCCCTTAAGTTCAAAGCACAACTGGACATCTGACCACCATTCAAAAATGCTAGAGTATAAACAGTTAATAAGAACATTCACTGTCTTAAAATATATTTCAGATGCTTCTGATTTTACTGGCCCATGCTATAAAGACTCTTTTTCAGTTCAATTTAAAGCAGTTTGTAGGTTTTAAACCAGCAGAGATCCCATTTCAACCATTAAAGCATTGAAAGCAACTTTTGGACTTTGTGGACAAATCAAAAAAAGCAAATAATAAAAAAAAACTGAAAACATCCACCAATAAAACAACCATGAGTCATCTCTGAGTCATCTCAGTCTGTGAATATCCAATATTCAGATTTTGCATTAAGTGACCCAAATTGCCAACTACTTGCTTCAGAGGAGTAGAGCTTTGAAACAGATGTTAACAAAAATAGAGGATATTGCTTTGAAATACTTTAAAAAAATGGAACATTACAGAAGTTAAAAATTCCATTATCACCTCTTCAGCAAGATGTTAGAGAAATGAATCTTATTGTTGAAATGCATTCTTTACAGAATCTTTGGTATATGAAAATATAAGATAAGTACAAGCCCTCATTAAGTAATAGATTTACTATGTTTTGTACTCTTTAGATTTTCTGTCCTCAAGGAATTGGCTGGTTCAGGAGATTTTCAGTAATTTTTTTGATTTGCAATGAACAGATAAGTACAGAATGCTCACTTCTAACTTTAAAATAAGACTGACATATGGATGCCAATTGGTACACCTCCTCATCTGCTGCAAGTTAAACTTTCCCAAAAATGGGATAAGACAGCAGAAAGCAAAACCAGTATAGTTTCTTAAAAGGTTGTAAAACTATTCCTTAGTTTAAATCATAGCAATATGATTTTGCACTAGTTATTTGACTCAAAATGCTGCAATGACTAAAACAAAGATAAAAGCAAAAATGAGCAAAAAGGTGATTCACATCAAAACCCTGATAGCACACTTAATTGTTAGCAGCTACAAACGTAAGAGCTCTGAGTGGCAATTGAGAAATTTATTTTAAACCAGATTAAATACGTATTTTTTGAAGTTTTCCACCCCTTTAGTTTACTTTATGTAGCTTTAAAGTAAAAAGAGTCATCAAACAAAATGCTTCTAAAACATTAACATTTAAACATCCAGGAATGCTTGCAGGAACCTGTCAGTGTTATATCAAAAAATCTGTTTTTTTAAAAAGAATATAGACTAAAATTATAAAAGTCCCCAAAAATCAAAAATTCTCCAAACATTTAGAATAATTTTCTTTATATGGAAAAATTCCATTTTTAACAAAAAGAATGCAAATGAAATTATTTCAAGAGGCCTGTTGAAATCTGTATAAAGTACACTGATAGTCATAAATTCAGGTTAAAGACTAAAAATTATGAACAGGTAGAAAAAAACTCCAAGGTCAGTAGTGTATGAAATGAATAGTGATTGAATGCAAGACTTACCTTAGTGAAATAGAGGATTAATCCCTAAAAAGCCAAACAAACCAACTTCAATTTTTAAAATGCAGAAATACATGTTTTTATATAAAATAACACTCTACTAACTCTTACATCTATAGAAAGCATACTAACTTGAAAGCTATGGTGTTTCATGATTAAAACCAAACAAACAGAGATCGTGACCAAAGATAAGCAGGTAAATAAACAATACTAATTTTTTAGAAGAGATTTATTTTTCTGCTGCACCCATAATTTCTCATCATCCTGAAGGAGAAAAGATTGTATTGTCTGTCAGAGGTCTCCAGACCATCAGAAAACTCATCAAGGATACTTAAAAAGGAGACTGCATTTTAACTCAACTGAGGCACTCTTTAGATAATTCAGTTCCATATTGCAAAAAGTGTCTGTACAGAACACCTTAGACCTGGCATGACTCCTAAGGCAGTCTGCTTTTTTCTGTGCTGCTCCACGACCATTGCCGTTGCAACCATTTGTTATTGATTGTCGTAGATAATTTCTCATCCTTAAGTAGGTTCATTTTCATTCCTGGTACATTAAGTACTGTTTCAACCTCAATCTGAATTGCTGTTTAATAAGATAAATAATCATAAGAAGTAATTACCCAACATTTAAGCTGATTTGTAGCTGTTGCAATGAGGCAGCAAGATTATCAGGAATATTACATACATTTTTCTATTCCTTTGCATTCTATCTTAGAGACAAAATGGTTTTAAGCTATCTAAACTTGAACTAAGAGAAAGAAAATTGCAAAATTTCTCACATAGTCTAAATTTAAATATCTCATTTTCCTCAGGAAACCTCTCTAGTCTTTCTTTTTCAATTCTCTAATCTGTTTATTATTATCTACTTACTAATAATATCAATTTACCTTGTGTTAGGATCTAAAGATTCTGATCAAAATATCAAAAAATTTGAGTGACTCTCTAGAGCAGGTTACCCTGCCCATATAGAGAATCAATTTCACCAACATCATTTTTGACAAAATTTGTCCAATCTTTTGTTATCCCTGTCATTGGTAATAGAAACTTTGCAATTGCATCATGCATTTTACTCAATCTGCAATTAGATATTATTCCCTGTCAGCATTATACTATCTGTATCTTTATCTCTGGAACCTGAGCTGCAAATCTCATCTTATCCACTCTGCATACTGAAAAAATTGTGGTAACTTTCCTGCTTCTTTTATTTTAGAAGGTTTCTATATTGAAAAAATGGTGGTTACATGTCTGCTATAGCTTTTGATGGTTTAGAAGGTTTCTATATTTCATATGAATTCTATATTCTTTGAAGCAGACAGTCTTAAGTTGGTCAATCTGTTTTCACAAATAAATTCACTGCCTCCGATTGTTCTCATTGTTTCTCTCTGGACTTGCCAGTAGCTTCACATATTTCTAAATCAGTCACACATGAAGTGTTAGGTATTTTTTCCAACTGAGAACTACTATTGTACAGCTTACTTAAAAAAATATTCTGTTTTCTGTATGTTTGCCCTGTCCAAAACAGGGCAAGGTTGTTTATCAAAGGATATTCCTGTTTGGGCAGCAACATGGCTTTTACATTTCATTTTCATCTTGTGATCTCATGAGCTCTTTCTTGGCACCTCTTACCAGTGCAGTTTGTCCTTATGTAAGATAGAATTTTCAGGTTATATATGCTGGTTTACATATTTTTCTCCCGTACATGATTGCTCCAGTTTGTCAAGATGATTTCAAAATCTGAACCTTCCAGTATTCACAGTGAGGTAGATGTGATCTGCAATTGAATGTGAAACTCCCTGTTCCGTCATGCATTGGGTTTGCATGGCCAAGCTTTGGTAGCGGGGGGCTACAGTGAATGGTTTCCGTGAGAAGCTGCCAGAAGCTTCCTTATTGTCCAGCAGAGCCAATCCCCGGATTGGCTGGCCCAATTAGAAACAGTAGTAAAGCCTCTGTGATAACAAATTTCAGAAGGATAAGGAGAGTTATTGCACAGATGTAACTGTGGCCAGAGAAGAATGGTGTGAGAGTATGTGAGAGGAATAACTCTGCAGACACCAAGGTCAGTGGAGGAGAGGGAAGAGGTGATCCAGGCACCAGAACTGAGACAGAGACAAGCCCATGCTGGAGAAGCCTTTCCTTGAAGGACTACACCCTGTGGAAGAGTGACCCACACTTCAGCAGTTTGGGGATGGACTCACGTTGAAGTTCATGGAGAACTATCCCCCATGGGAGGTGCCCCATGCTGGAGCAGGAGAAGGAGTCCTCTCCAGGAGCAGCAGGAGAAAACCTCAGGTGATGAACTGACCATGACCCCCATTCCCCGTCTCTTTGCACCACTGGGAGAGACAATAGAACTGGAAAGGAGGGAGGGGGGTTTTTAGGCATTTTTAAAGGTCTTATTTTACTTATTATCCTGCTGTGATATTGTAGTAAGGAATTCAGTCAATATCTCTAATTTAAGCCTCTTTTGCCCGCGATGGTATTTGATGAGTGGTCTCTCCCAGTCCTAACTCATGAACCCTTCTCTATGTTTTCTCTCCCCTGTCCAAGTGCTGAGGAGAGTGAGAGAACAGCTTTGGTAGGTGCCTGACATCCAGCCAGGGACAACTCACTATGCATCATTAGATTCTTACTGAAATAGCAGCTGGAAATAGGTCTAGAATAAACATTTTAGAGTTTAATAATATAGGGTCAGTGCTCTCTTCCTACCTAATCAACAACTGCCAGTAGTTATTCTGAGAATGTAGTTTTCTAGATATTTTTACATTTTCCACCTAGTCCTATCTGGATCTTTTTTAGATTCCTTTAGAAAGTCCAGATCAAAGCAGAAAATCAAAAGCAGTACTATATATTCCCTCCCTATTACACTTAACGTATAACACTTAACACTTAACCATGCTGTACAAGCAGTATAAAATCCACTGATAAATTTGTATGACAAAACTTATTCTTATTGATCCCACTGGCAGCCATTCATGGCCTCCTTACCCGACAGGGGTTTAAAAAATGTATTTATTCCAGCATATTTTCTTGTCATGAAGATTCACTTTTTCTAATTTCATTCTTCATACAATGTTGCCTTTATCCCAGAGATTTTACAGCGTGGGTAAAATAAGTCTAGGGGGTCTTTACTTTAAATATATTGACAAATAAAGTATTACTTAATCCTCAGTCTATTGGGCCATTTGAAAATTGAGGCTTTCAAGAATCTAAATTGCGGCAGAATTAGGCAGAAGGTTATTTTTTTAATACTGAAATCTCATTAAAAGGTATGAAAGTAAAGATTAATGTTAAATTCTCAGTGGGGAAAAGAGTCAGCAGTGGCATTGCCCAGAGCTGAAAATGCTTAGCAGGTTCAAATAGCAATAAAAAAAAATAATGGACACTATCTCCAGCAATAGATACCGAAAATGTATGTTTTGACATGTATGGTTTAATACCTGTAAAGCACTGACTATAGATGCTGAAGCAGAAAAAATAAAGGATTACAGAAATTACATACTACATAGGAATGCAAAGTACTTCACAAAATGGACAGGCTCCTGTGCTTTTCCCAGACACTACTTTCTGTTGCAATCAATAGAGACAGGATCTGAATCAGCAAAAAATTTCCATATTTTTAGAATATAATTCTCCTTACATAATTAAAAAAAATCCCCAGCAACAAAATAAATCTTAGTAACATAAGGATAAGGTCTCATTGTGACTCAGGAGCAATCCTGGGGCCATGATCAATCACTGAATATATTTGCTCCATACTCAGAAGTCAAAAGGGAAAACAAATATTGGGTAATAGAAAGTGTGTGAAGAACAGAACCAAGAACATCGCAAAGCTACCATAGAAGTCCATGGTTTTCCCACGCCTAAGATTCATTCTGTGAATGAATTCTTTACTCAAAAGAAATACGCTATATTTGGATAATGGTCCAAAGGAAATCAGCAAAGATGTTATGAAAACTCTTTTGTGCGAGCAATGGCTAAGTAACTAAGACTATTCAGTCTGAGAAAGGGAAGACTGAGAGAAGATTATGTAAAATTATTAAGGCCACAAAAAGGCATATGAAAAAAAAAATTGCCCGAAGTTATGAAATATAATCAGCAGGAGCGAGGTAAAAAAGAAAATAAAGGACAAAGTTTTATCCAGGCAGCATACATATGCTTTCCACAGGATTTTGTGGATCCGAGTTTACATGGGGCAGTAGTGCAGAGAATTGAGAGCAAAGAGTTGCTAAATTAAAAAAAAAAATCCAGAGATAAATGTGACTTCTGTGCCAAAAGTGATTGCTGGCTGAAAGAGCTTTGGGAAAAATGTCCCTGTCCTCCTCTAGGCATGGCCTTTGGTCAGTGTTAGGGGCACTGTATAGAGGAATATTTCATGACCCAGCATGCTTGGTCTTTTCTCAGTCCAATAAAATTGTGGACCACTGCTAGAAGTGAAGATAAGGACATGTGTGTTTTTGAAGAAAAGTAAAGTCATTCATTTAGTGTATTATTATATTTTGCCAAAAACAGGATTTAGGAAGGTTTTTTTTTTTAACTTACTGAATAAGAACTCTTTACAGTTATTGACTCGAAGGAGAAAAAGACTTCTATTGCATGCAAATGAAAATCTTAAAAAAAACCAAAACCAACCAACTAACTTGAAGTTATAGCAATGAGCTTTTTTTCCTCAGTAGACTTTGATACTACTCATATTAACATAATGTCCCATAACACTGTCACAACAATTGAAAATCTCTCTATGATTAAAGATCAGTGTTATTAAGAAATCATGAGACTGTTGCACCATGGAAATCCTAAATTTCAGTATACCCTGTGTTCTTGACATACCTCTGGAGGAAAGAGCCTTCTGAAGTAACAAACAAACAAATAAGAAGTTGTTTTTTTTTTTTTACTGTACATACGCTTTTCAACATAGCAATAAAATATTTTTTCCCTAATTTTTAAATGTCTAGCAAGGTTTCAGACTGAAAGGCAGTTGGCATGTGTGGAAGCTAGACAAAGTGGGAGGTAATAGAGATTGGCAGAGGGAATTGTCTGAGGTTTTGGATAAATCTGCAAAAGCTGTCTCAATTAAGGGAGTTTTTAGCTTCTTAGCAAAATGGTTCACTACTGGAGCTCCTAAGCAGATGAAACACTGTTACTGGCCTTTCAGACTGTACCGTGGAAAGGAGCATTTTTCAACTGATGCAGACCTCTGGATTAAAGTCTATCACTCTGGATGAAAATTCTCACACAGGAATACACTGGTTTAGTTAGGAGTACCCACAAATTGCATTTCTGCAGGAGGCATTAAAATGAAACAGACTTGATAATTTTGTAATCCTCAAAAACTTTGTCTGGATGTTGAACTTCATCTCAATACCCAGTTTCATACAAATTCAGATGGCACTTCCTCCAAGTAGAGTCTGGCCAGCTGTGTGTCAGCTATGTGGGAGGTTAACAGACATCACCCACTTGGAGATCTGTATCTCAGCAAGAAGCTGATTTAAAGTCCTGAAGAGTGTATAGTTTCTTAAAATACCTCCCAAATCAAGCTAGATTACATAACGTCTTTTACAGAACTAAAAATTGACACCTCCGGAGTTCAAAGGTTTAGATATCCAACTGTGATTCATGAGAGCTAGTTCAAGTGTGTTTTTCCAAATATCATTCTAGGAAGCATAGTAGATTTCTTTGTTTTACACTTTTACCATCCCAGTGGTACCCTCTCTGGTTCTATTGTTACATGTCTGGTAAGAGACAGAAAAGTATTCTAACAAAGAATGGAAGTTCAACTTGGTTTTTTTTTTCCCATTATTCTCACAACTCTTTCTGGTGGGAAAAAAATCCTGAACTGTGTAATTTGATGGTGATATGTATTAAACTTCCAAAAATCACTATGTAGAAAGAACAGAGGTGTCCCAAAATTTTGGCCTATATTGCAGAATTTATCTGAATGAACTGCACTATACTCTCACTAAGGAGGTAGTTAATCAGTGGCTCAGTTCAAGAGCATACAAAATGCACAGAAGAACACTTCTGGCCATGCTAGATTCTGAGGTAGATGTTGAGCCCCTTTCAGAGTATCATTTTCTTCAGATACTCTTCCCATCGTATCTCCATCCTCCCAGTCTCAGAGGGAATTACACAAAATCTGGGCTTCTCTGAGTGTCCTATCCCTGAGATAAGAAAAGTTATGGATGAGATATATTAGCAAGTTCTTCCCTAATGTAGTTCTTACCAGAAAACATCAATGAGATAATTTCTTCTGTTTAACAGAACTAGAATGGCCTTTAAAATACAATTCTCTGATTATTTTTATGTTCAATTAAGAAAAAAAAGTTTTTCCATTAGGTAGTCTGTTATTTATCCTGTTTGAGGCAATCTTATAAGGAATCCGTTTACATCTCTCATTAACAGAGTTATTTTCAGCATGCCTATGTTCTCTGCTGTTCATATCCAATTTTACCACGTATTTCAAATAAAAAGAAAAAACCACATATTTCAAATAAAAAAAAAAATAACATATTTCAGGCTTTTATTGAAGCTAAACATTTGCACAAAAGAAGGTGGAATGTATTTAAAAGTTTAATGATTCTATTGAGATAACAGTAAGTGTCACAAATTTGCAGTGTTTCTAACAAAATCAGGAAGTACAGATCAACAAAAAAGTACTTTGGAAAATATCCTGCAAACAAAATTTTCAGCCTTAAACCCAGTGTTATTTTCATCTACCATTCTAATTATTATTTTTTTAGCTGACTGACCCTTTAAACTCTTTAAAAAATGGAGTTTAAAACCAGTTTTTATTTTACTTATGCTTACATATATTAAATAGCAAATATATATTAATGTATATTAATATATATTTAAATATATGTAAGTTATATATTAAATATATAGGATCATAAATCTCAGCACCTTAAAAATAGGAATTCTGTTTTATTTACATTTTTTTTTACATTTCTGAGATTTCGTTCCTGTCAGTTAAGACTACCCATCTTGATAGAAAGCAGCGAGAATGAAGAGCAAGATGCTCAGTGTTAACCCTTTTACCTAATCACATTCTATCTGAACTCAAGAGAAAGTAATAACATTTTCTGCCACTCTGGCTTTTGAGTAATTCACCTTGGCCTGTGAGAGACTATGAGGCAAGGAGTTTCGCGTCTTAAATTTTCAATCTCTTTCTGTGATTAAGAGCTGACAACATAGTTTTCACATACCGATTTTCATCTCATGATCAAAGCTGCTTTTCTACAAGTTAAGATGAATGCCTCTCCACACATATAATTTCGACTCTAATCCTTTAATAATCAAAAAGAAAAATGGAATAGAGTTTACAGTAATTTTAGCAATAATCTAAGGCCCTTGTGTCCAAGTTTTTTTCCAAAACTGTACAGCCTCTGAATATTATTCCAGCAAAATTTACAGATAAACCTCACACCAGTTGTACTAGGCATTGGTCAGACACACACATTCCTGTTCCAAAGATTTTAATTGCAAGCAAGGAAATTGAACAGCAGAAAGACTGATGGAGACCAATAAATTAAGCTCAAACAAGTCTTGAAGACAAGGTAAAAAGTAAGAGTGAGACATAGAGTAATAACTTCCTTAGGAAGTTAATAAAGAAAATTTGCTTTTGTCCTGTGGAAGTAGCTATCAATACACATTTTTCCTTTCTAAAGCCTTTATTTTTCCCACTTGTAAATGACAGAGACATGTACACACTGCGATGGTCTTATAATAGTTGCTCATCCTCTTGAATGAGAACAGACTAACACTAGCTGTCTAGAAGGAGCAGCAAGAAACCTCTTATAAAAGCCAACTGTGCATCCTGTGCACTCAGCCACAGTTAGTGTTTACCAGCAACAATTTGCTTTCAGTTACATGCAGAGCTTTAGTGAACCCACCTTATTTCCACACCATTAACTTCCAAATATTTTTTTCTTCCCACTGTCACTCACCATGATCACTTCTGTGTTTTTCTGTCAAATCCAATAGCTTCTCCAGCAGTCTTACTCTATCTCAGAGCAAATCCAGACTTTGTTTCTTCTAAACAGCTTTTCTCTCATTTACATCTGTTTTTTTGAGTAGTTGGGGCAATACCTTGAAAATTACTTCTCATCATTTTTCTATGTTTATCCAAAAAGTATGAAGTGTCCCATAATCCCAGGTGTGGCAGGCAGAGGCAATTTTGCTGGGTTACTTACAGGAGCAAGACACAATGCTTCACTTGCCCAGGCAGCAATATTATGTGCTAAACACCAAGCAGTTCATGGTTGGCAGTGCTCTGAAGCATGGGACTTTATCTTCTGTAAATAGGATTAGCAAATGAAAATATGTATTCTAGTTTCACAGAGCAGGATTATCAGCAAACCAGTACATTTTTGTGATGTTCCTTTTAGCTCTATTTTCTGATGAGCACTAACACAGCTTTTGCTAATCTCCTCTGTGAAAAAAATGCACATATTCGAACATGTTCTACATGTTAGATTGCAGGTTTAGACTCAATTTTAGATCATCTCTTTAGTAAGACTAATAGAAATCTCCGAGTCATAAATTTTCCAATTAGAGAAGGAAAAGGTTGTGTTGTAGAGTCACTACAAATAACAGAGCAATTTAATGAGGAAATTATATAGCCACTCTCTACACTATTTCCAATACTGCGCCCTTTAAGTTTTAAGGCATCCATTTTATATAAACATGTTTAAAAATAAAAGGAAATGCTGCTGCACAAGTTTTTCTTTATGACACTCCAAAACATGGGTTTTGATAGTTAAGCATTTTTGATAAGTGCCTGAAAATGGTAAATCATCTGCTCACAATTATTTCAGTGCTGGTTCAGGGACACTGTCATCAGAAGCTTCATGGTATGTCTCTGAAACAGGTTGTGCTGGTTTTGGCTGGGGTAGAGCTATTTTTTTTTCACTGTGGCTAGTATGTCTTTTGGATTTGTCATGAACACAAGGTTATAATATAGAGGTGTTTTTGTTGTTGCTGAGCAGGGCTTACACAAAGCCAAAGCTTCTTCTGCTTTTATGCTGCCATGCTGGTGAGGAAGCTGGGGTTCCATGTGAGGTTGAGAGGAGACACAGATGGGACAGGTAACCCAAACCAACTAAAGGGATATATCCAGACCATATGGCATCATGGTCAGTACATAAAGTGGGAGGAAGGAGAAGGAAGGGGGAACTTTTGAAGTAATGGTGTTTTTCTTCCCAAGTTATTGTTACAAGTTGTGGGGGTCTGCTGTCCTGGAGATGGTTGAACATCTGCCTGCCATAGGAGGCAGTGAATTGATTCCTTGTTTTGTTTTGCTTGTGTCTGTGGCTTTTGCTTTCCCCATTAACTTTTTTTTATCTCAATCCAAGTGTTTTCTATCTTTTATCCTTTTTATTTTCTCCTCAACCTACTGTGGGAGAGTGAGCAGCATGGGGCTTGGTTTCTGACTGGGGTTTAACCACTAGACAGGTTCATGAAAATTTATCATGTAGTCTTATACTGAAAAAAACATAAGAAAGACTTCCATAAACAGTTTCTATATTTACTATAAGTTCATCTGTATTACATATTTCTTAGTTTTATTTGCAATCTAAAATGTGACGTAATACACTTATGTACAAAAAACCCCTAAATTCCTGAACTTTCACTGAACATTAAATTTACCAGCCTGAGCATGAATTGTCTGAGTTGGTTCTACATGGCAATTGAGATATCCAGAGACTTACTTTCCAAGGAATGGATGTCATTTACAGTTTGTGGGACAAACTCATGTTAAATGCATGAGGGAAATAACAACACAGTCAGAATTTTTGTTTCTCTGTAAGAAATAAAGGCATCAGTTACACAAGGTGTAAATCTCTCATTTGTATTTGTGAAGACTAAAGTCAGGACCTTGAATTTCAGGAAACCAGCGTTCCAGTCCTTTAAGGACTTAGTCAATAGGACCCCTGGGAAATGGCCCTCAGGGACAAGGGAGCAGAACAGAGCTGGCAGATCTTCGATTACTTTCCATACAGTGCAAGAGCTTTTAATCATCAGGTACAAAAAATCAGGCCAAGAAGGCAAGAGACCAATATGGATGAGTCAAGACCGACTGGCCAAACTAAAGGGCAAGAATGAAATACACAGACAAAGGAATCAGAGACAGGAGTCCTGGTAAGAGTCTAGGGACATCACCTAGTTGTCTAGGGATGGGGTCAGGTGAACCATGGCACAGCTGGAGTTGTACTTGTTAAAGGATGCAAAGAATAAGAACAGTTCCTACAGAAGAAGGCCAAAGAAAGTGTAGTTCCCATGATAAGCAAAGCTGGCAAATAGGTAGCTATGGACAAGGAGAAGGCTGAAGTACTCAATAGCTTCTTTCCTCATTCTCCAATGGCAATAACCCTTCCTACACCTCTTGAGTGGATGGACAGCAAGACAGGAACTGGGGAAGCAAAGTCCTTCCCACTGTAGGAGAAGACCATTTTTCTTACCACCTCAGCATAAATCAATGTCTCTAGGACTAAAAATAAGGAATAAATCTTTAACAATGAGGGTGGTAAAACACTGGAACAAGATGTCCTGAGATCTGTTAGATGGCACATCCCTGAACACTTCAAGTCCAGGTTGGATGGCGCTCTAAGCTACCTGCTGTAGTTGAGCATATCCTTCTTTATTGCAGGGGAATTGGAGTAGATGGAACTTTAAATATTCCTTCAGGACAAAGTATTCTATTTTTCTGCTAAACTTAGTCATGTACACCTGGATTAAAAAAAAAAAAAAAACTAAAAAACCACAACTCTTTTTTTGTATGGAAATAATTAATATTTTTATTAATGATGAAAAGAAAAAAAAATATTTTAAAGCAACAGAGTGCGTCCCTATAATATTGTTATAAAAGGAAGAAAAAAATTGTGTGCATAAGTACCTTATGATCTTTCCTCATAATTTGAAAAAACAAAGCAAAACATCCCTTTTCAGTACAACTAAGGGATATAATGCTAAAACTGCTAGCTAATTGGCTAGACATTGAAGACCGTGTCAGATTGATAGACTAGCTAGAAGTTGTGTAATAGGAGCATAAATGGCATTCTCAGTTGTTTTGCCATCTAATCATTAACCAGGTGAAAGCAATTTCTAATACCAACCAACACTAGGATTGAAAGACTTAGGCAAAAAATTCATGTTACCAAATTAATTGGTTTAATAATTATCAGACACGGTGTAAGAAAAATAAATAAATAAATGAATAAAAATAAAAAGTTGCAAACATACACGAATGGAAAATGTTTTCAAAGCTTGGAATTAGAAAATTCTGTGTTCAAGGACTGACAGAATAGCAACCTTCTTTTGGAAAAAAATATGGCAAGTAGGCACGGGCTTTAGCATATTTAACAGCCATCTGATTTCATATAATCACATCATTTGAAATATCACTTCAAAGAAAGAAGCAGTAAAATACATGTAAATTCTTTATCAATTCACCCTTCTGAAATATCTTTTCTGCTCTCTATCCTTCTCCCCCTTCTTTCCTTACCCTAGCAAAGATTTCTGCCTCTCACAATCTTGATTGCTCTGATGACCTCAATCAAAAGGCAATTATCCAGCAAGGATGGAAGGTAATTATTCCCATCAAGGAGAGATTGAATGCACCTGAATAGACAGCTGCAGTTCTTCCAGGGATTACATTATTACTATAGAAACTGCCTCCATTAATTTGTGATGCATGTCAAATTTATGATAAAAACTTGATTTGTTTGCAAGACAACTACTTTTCCCATTTCATCCAACATTCATTTTAAGGCAAGAGCAACAGTCAATTGTAAGTTGCTTTAATATATAAGTGACAACTGTCAGCATGCAACCATCTGCTCAGAAGTAAATGACATAAAATCAGGAAAGGAAATTGAAGCTCCAAATAGATATACATTATATAATTCCAGATAGAGCCAAAAGGATGGATACTTCAGCCCAATCTTGCTAAGATCCTGCTGTAGGCGCAACAGTATAGGGACAATATATATTTTTATATATAGAAAAGAAAAACAGAAAGGCTCAGTAAGAAAATAAATTTAGTCGCCCTATTTATCTTCAATGCTTGATGGAAAAATGTTTAATTCTAGGAGAGAAAAAATGGAAAAATCTGTAAGTTATTATGAAAGATTTATTTTTCAATATTTACAATATCCTCTTTTTAAGGGAAGTTGGTAAGCTACCTGCTCTCAGACTCTTGAGGACTTACAAATCCTCAAATTTATAAAGTATATTGTAAGTAATAAGCTTTGTCTAGAAATTTTGGGTAAGGGGTCTAATCACTGTAATATTACACATGCTAAAATACTGCCTTCCTTAGGAAGAATTATAAGACTGATAAATTATTTTAAATATCAAAATTCATTAAATTTAAAAGGATTAAAAGAGACCATTTCCCTTACCAATGCTTGCCTCCTAAAAGGTAAAAAGCACAGAAGGCTGAATCAGAAAGCATTTTACTCTCTTACTGATGAATTATAAGGTATTTTAATAGAAAATTTACCAAAAAAACTGTTGTTACATCTTATTAAAGGTTATTTTTCTGCATAGGCTACAATTGTAAATCTTGCATTTTAATGCCAGCAGAATATATAAAAGTTGCCGTTCTAATGCTAATAGATTGTCATAATTCTTGGCAGTAAGGTCACACAATATTGTGCTAATTAGGTACATACATGGCATATTTAATTTAGAAATAAGGAATTTTCTATTATAATCTTGCACTCCTTCATTTCTAGAAATAGAGTATGAAGTCCCATTAACTTACTAGTCTTAAACTTCTCCTTTCTATAATCTTCTTTTGAGACACTAAAGTCACGAATTATTATATGTATTATTGTTATATTGATAATATGTATTATTGTTATTTTGAAAGCGTATCACACAACAGTTTCTCTTTTAACTTGTAGTCTGAACGCATCAAATATTTTTTCAGCATTTTCAACTTTTCACCATCATCTCTGTCATCTTTCTGTAGTTCACCAAAATATGAGAAAAGAAGGGAGAGAAGGAGGGAGTACAGAGTTATAAAAAAACCCGTGAGAACAGAAGGGGACAAGCATTTGCCCTGCCTATTGCGAAATTCTTTTTTCACTTTTTGAAGTAAAAGACACAGCTGAGTTTCCAGCCTGCCAATGATAGCTGCTCAGTTCAACTGGCTTTGCTTTTGCAACACATGTTCTTCTTTCTTTTTTGGTTCTTTGTATGTTACAAAAAGTTGAAAGTGCAGTCAGAGTTCACTTCCTAAAGCCCTTTTCACTGCTGACTAAACATACAAGTCCTGGTTAGGCTTCACTTCTTTTTTACCACTACTTAGAGCTGTGTGGTGGTTTCTATCTCAAAATTCTCAGTGATCAATGTCAGCTCACACATAAAATAACTTTTCTTTTTCTATGAAGAGGATAGCAGAAATGTCTTGTAGAGCACTTTATTAAAAGTTTGTGTGTAACAGATAGGGATAAAAGAAAACAGAAAATGACTTTGCTTTCTGGGTAACTTTGGTATGTATGAATGCTATTCAAATTATCTTTAGGTTCATAAATGCTGTAATTAAATGTTGCTGGTTGTTACATAACCGTCAGCCCATACATTTTTAAATTATTGTAAATTTCTCATTTATCTATGGACAAACTAGTTCCATACATCGTGATACTCTATATAGTGATCCTAGTAATTGAGGCCTGTTTCCCTATCTTAACTTGATATCAGATAGTCTCATGAGAGATACTTTGCTATTTGGTCTTGATCCATGTGATGCAAGCTCCTTGTCAGGGCCATGCAGTATTTGTACCCAAAACCTCTCCAATAACTTTTTGGATATTCAGGGAACATGGAGGAATTATGTGCTTAAGGAGGTCAAGTGGCAGACTTTCCGGATTGCCTTAGTCTTCATTTAGTAACTTGTTCTTGATGAATTATCTTTAAATCATGCTTTTCTCAGGCTAGCTTAAAGAAAAATGAAAAGAAAATATTCAAAACATCCAAAATAGCTGACACAGTTACCAAAAATAAAAGGAAGTGGTGATCAGAATTTAATCTGCTTGCCCTATGATTAAATAAAAAAATTCCTTTATCTTTAGCAGTTGTGAACTTTGGCATCTGCGGATTTTATTTTCCTCCTGCTTTGTACCCTAGGGGTTACCCCTGGAAGAAAATTTTGCCATGGTAAGACAGACTTGGGGTTAGAATTAATTTCTATTCTGGAGCTCTCCAGTGTATCTAGAGAGATTTCATTTGTTTTTCTAAAATCAGTTTAATTCTCTTTCATTCTAGTGATAGTCTGACCATCCAGTTGAATCCAAATAAGCTTTCTGTCACTTCCTTAGACACGCACATTTTTTTTCTTGGATGAGATCAGTTCTAACACCTAACAGGCAAATTACCCATTCTTTGACTTGGTAAAGGTATAAACTCTCCTTTCTCTTTCTGGTTGGGCGACTCAGCGTGGCTTTTTGAATTACACAAATTGCAGTAGAGCTCAGGCCCATTACTGATGGCAGCAGTACAGTTGCTTCTTCCCTCTGCTTTCCTGACATCATATCTAAGTTACAGGGAACATACCTAAGATTCATGGAATCTTGCATGCCCACAATAATGAATACAGTGAAAACAAATAACTAAATAGGATATATGGTTTGTAACTGCTTCTTCATAACGAGACAGACACGAGTGAAATTAGCCTTTCTGACATGACAATAGGACTGGGAATATCAAAGACCAGTCCAAACATTACCCCAGGATAATATCCTAGGAGGTTATTATGACACATAGCCTTTTTATTGAAATCCCTACTAACCTCTTGCAGTTTGCCAGTGAGGATCTCCTCTTTCCTTATTGATCCTAGCACACTGAGGCAAGCTAGTGTACAATCAGAAAAGTGATAGAAATAACTGCTGTAGCAGATGATATCTTTAAGAAATAGTGCAGTAAGAAGTTATCAGTTTGGAGCAAACAGAGAAATTGTGCCCACGCCTCTGGAGACACCTGTTGCTGCATCAATTCATAAGCTGAATATTCTGTTTGCTGCTGCCAAACAGTAATCAAGGTGTCTTGGATAACCTGAGCAACTAAATTAGTAATGGTCATCCTCAACTAGTTATGCTTATGGATGAACTGCTTTTGATTCACCCATAAGTTTATTAATAATTCCAGAGCAGAACACCCTCCATGCAGAGACTAGTTAAAGGGTAAATCAGAATAAGGTGACTTCCAGGAAAGAGTACATGACCTAGTAACACCAAACTTATCAATTTTATGTTACCAGGAACTGCTGATAAGAAAATTTTATGGCATACTGTGATATACAGTTTTAAATTACAGAGTTGCCACTCTCATTGAATATGTCTTACAAGAGATTTATCTGATCTTTAAAGGTTCATACATTTAAATATTCCTTTAAAGACCTCAACAAAATGTAGTCTACTTTAAAAGACATACATTTGGAACTCATCAAAGCTTATAAGTAGTTTAAAATGAGAACAAGCAAAAATTAGTTATAAATCACATTAACAGTAGGCAAAGCCCAAATTAGCATTTTGAATCCTTAATAGTTTTTGTTTCTGACCCTTACTAAGCAAGCTGAGAGAAATGGAAAGAAAACAAACAAACAAAAGAAAAACATTTTACTTCAGATGTATAGAGTCAGTAGAAGCCAATATTGTTATGGGGCAAATGTGAACTTTATACCACACTTCATGTGTATGTTCTTTTGGGACTGTAATTTGAGTCATGATGCTGCTGCCTCTTTATTGCTTTTCTAATAATAAACAATAATGAATGGTTGAAAATATCTATTGCAGAAGTGGGTGAGAGATGGATATAATGAACACACTAAGGGAATATATTTTAAAACCAGTATGTGATTGTAAGTATACAGAAAACCAATTATATAAGTAATGCCTACATCACTCATGCTCTGTTTTGTAGATCAACAGGCATTTTAAGGTTCTCAGTATTAAGAAATGTCCTGATTGTTACCCGGGGAGGAGATTTCAAGCAGTTCTTTTTGAAAAAAACAAAAGAGCAACCTATATTTATTTTTTGAGCTTTATTTCCGACATTAGAAACTGATAACCTTTGTAAAATTATTGAGGAGCACAGTACAAGAAACATGCTTCTTAGAAATAAACTAATTCCTTGCTAGGCAGAACATCTGTAGCAGGAAATTAATCTTCAAATTCAGTCTCAGCTTAAATCTGAAGAGGCTGATACAGGTAGTGAGTGCTAAATAGAAGGAGGGAGACAGAATTTGACTACCAGATATAATTCACTGGTTTATAGCAATCATGGTTTACACTAAACTGTTTTCATTTCCACTGAGGCCAGCTAAGAATGGTAATGAAGCCTGGCTTTAGCTGCAGAGCAGTCTGCACCCTGCAGCCCCCCTCACCATGACCTGGCAAGCTCCTCTCCTGCCTCATCTTCATTATCTGTATGGTCCTCTACTTGTCTCTAAACACCTACTTTTTGATCTAATTTACAAAGCAAATATTTTGCTGAAAACCGTTTAAAAAAATTATGTAGCCTCCAAGTTATGTTCTGATTAAGAAAAAAAAAAGGCTTGTTCCTGCACACATTACATAGTCAGTAGGATTTAACAGAGTTTGAGCCTTCTCCAGTTGCATTAATTCTGCTATTGATGTGATTCTTGTAATCTCATTTCTTGTGCTAACCTTGGTGAAAAGATACCTGATACTGTACAGTTTTCTGCCTGGTTAATGATCTACAATTCCTTGGGATAAGGGCTGAGGATTTGAAAGGGATGTGGCACGACTGCGCAAAAGCATAGGAGGAGGAGGGATCACAGGTAGCTTGAAGTTGAGTTGAGGCTGCAGGGGAGCCCCAGGTTCCAGTGCTGCACTTCTGCAGAGGTGAGGACACAAGCAGGACATAATGGATTTTACTTTTTCTTTTTTCAACCCTGCTGGAGATGAACTCAAGACTGAGGCAGCTACAGAGACCTGGATGACTAATGAACTGATAAGTCTCATGCATGTTAATATTGCCCAGGATTTCTCTCCCTTATAACACCCAAATGCGCTTTCTGTGGGATCTCGTCTCTGGCAACAAGAAGTGATAAATAGGCAGTGATCCCAAAACTGCTTCCTACCACATAACCTTAGTGTAGCAACAGCAGTCACCAAAAGTATGGATACAGGGTAATGCTAGATGTCAGCAGCAGAGGCAGCTGGGTTATTATATTAGAAAACTCAGCAAGCCTGGAGCACAGGGTGACCCTTACTGAGGGACATGCAGCCTCAGAAAATGCAGCATCAGGGCATGATAGTTCTCATATTTTACGATAAGATGGAGAAAATATATATAATGCCCCTAAGACAAATGCCTGGATGTCATCTCCTATCACAAAGGTTTTACTCACATATATTAACTCGAATTTCTCTATGGAGAAGTCAGTAGAAATCGACGATAAGTACAAAACTGCCACACCTAAAATTCTGTTCCATCTGTGTACATTTCAAAATCTTGAAGTACAAGTGTTCTTTAATCATTATGTGACTTCTGTGGACAGATATTCTTTAGTACAAGTTCTCTTTAATCATTATGTGATTTCTGTGGACAGATCTACAGTACAGTGATGAAACAACCTTGTAAAAATTAACAAAATATCCACATCATATTTGAATCCACATCCATGGAAACTGCATTGAGAATAAACATCATGTCCACTCTCTCCCAATATCTGCTTATTTGATGTGGTGAATAAATTAAATATTCTATCAGACAGGATTAAAACAGAGTAGTGTAGCTGCAGAATTGTGTGCAAACTCAAAAATACTTATTTAATGCCAATTTCTTGTATAACAAATGGTTTAAAGAGTTTCAGTTGTAGTCATAACAACACAGAAAAATAAAAAAATATTTTCTAGGCTGAATTCAATTATAAAATCAATTAGTTAATATTACCCAGAAGAGTACTTATAAACAACACACTAATATATTCTGTAAAAAAAAAAAGCAACCAGGAAAACTATCTCCAAAAATAATTTTGTTCTGCATGAAGGAAATTGAAAAAAGCCTATTCATCTACAGCTCTTTGTTTTCTTCAAAGTGATGTGTCCATAGATATAGTACCATCAACTTCTTGGAGCATACCAACCATACTGGCGTGGGTTAAGAGAAAGTGTAGTCTGTGCTCAATTTGTCACTCTACATAGTAGTTTGCTCACCAGATGTACTGAACCGAATGTAGAACATCCACATTCTACCTAAATTTATCCCATCTCCATTTGGAGATATTTTTTTTGTCTGCTTAGATTTTTCACTAAATTGTGTTGAACAGCAACACTGAGTATTCCTTCAATGTTCTCTGGAGCTGTCTAATGTGTTCTGCTATTACTAGTGTGGAAGAGAAAGAATTTTCTCACAGACAAATTACTTAATTGCATAAATCTTATGTCTTGTTGAAATTCTCCAAATAATTCTGTCAAAACTCAACAATAATTTTGTCTTTATACATATCTTATGTATTTGATATTACTATCATAAATTTCCACCCTATAATGAAGTTTATTTGTGGTCTCCATCCTTCAATGACATTTTGGAAGAGAAATATGAGACTGTTACTCTCTATTGGAGAGAAAACGAAGAGAAGAAAACAAGCACCCTCTATCTACACTATACCTGTTTATCATAAACAAGAATGCATTAGGATGAGAGAGAAAAGAGAGAACCCTGTTAAGGGAAACATTTAAATGATATATATATCCAGAGAATATAGGGAGAATTTCAAACAGAAAGGATTTCTTCTGGCATGGTCAGAGTAAGCTCCAGCAGTAAGTAATTTTGGACTGGCCAGTTTTTCCCCACTCCTCTCTAGTTTGCCAAACATGTTCATCCCTCTCTTTACAATCTCCTTATAACATCCCATAACTAGACTTATGTGTCTGAAAAGCCTCTTAAATATCTCCTCATAAATTTGCTCTTACCCTTGAGACCCATGCTGATTGTGTTTCCCCCATTTTCTTTGTTTATGAAGCTCTGGGTCAATCTCTCCAAGGCTATGCTCCACTGATCCTTTCAATGTTCTGTGAATTCTTCATCTATGGTAGTGTTTCTGTAACTTACTCATCACTTAGATTTTTGTATCTAGATATTTAACTCTTCTCCTGATTCATATCACTGTTTTTAAAGTTGAATTGCCATTAACCAGACATCATCACAACTCAGATGTCCTTACATTTCAGGCATCCACATATTATTTTAGAATTCATATACCCTTACAATACTTTTTTTTTCCACACATAGAAGCATCTTAATTAAGGGTTTATGGCAATTGCTATTTATCAGTCTCAAAACAACAACAGTCTCATTGTGCAGGACTGCAACATTAGTATCTGGATTATTTTTAAAATTACAAAGAGCTACCCTTAAAAATCACCTTATATATTTATACATGACAGAACTGTAACACTGTCTTTTAGACTCTTCTTGCCAATTAAAATACTTTCTTACTGATATTTCTCATTACAACAAAGAACAGGAACAATATTTCATTGTTTTCAACCATTTATTATTATAATGATTTATTAATTATAAAAAACAATTACAAAACCCATCTTTTTGTTCACTTGGGAAGTACCTGGTATAGTGGAGTCCTGGACCATGACATACTGCTCCTACTGCCTCACCAAGAGAAATCAAACTAAACCAAAACAAAGCCCCAGTACTAAAGAACACGCCTACAGAGGATAGTTGAACTTCTCTTTGCAACCTTGGCCTTTGACCTTGCTGATACTGCTCTACTCATCTGCTGCTCTACTTAATTTCATCACTTCAATTTCCTATATTAAGGCTCCTCAGGGTAGAGACCCTCTCTTACTCTCTCTGGTATAGAAGGATTTAATCTCCACCAGGTCTCTACAAAACAAATAATAGACTTCAACAATTATGAAAATGTCACTTTCCTTTTCTTTTTAACCATATATAACATCTTTGAAAAATTTAAAGATTTTCACAGGGCCCTGTTTTGTTATCGTTGTTTGTACTGCACAGTAAATAGAGATTCAGAAATTAGTGATTTTACATTTTCTATCAGAACGCAAAAAAATTTTATCCTCCCGCACCAATATAAAGAAAATAAATAACAGCCTGAGTTTTCAACACAGTGCAGAATTCTGATCATCTCTGTTAAGAAACTCTTTCACCATCATTAAAAAAGTTCAGAGTATAATTTAAAAAATAACAAAAATCAAAGCTGAACCAGAATCAGAATACTTGATTCCATGTTCTGGGAGACAAACTCCTTACTTCTCTTACTTACATTGAATAGTCATTCTGAACAAGAAGCAAAGCCTGAGGATTATGGATGTCTCCAGCTCTTTTAGTGATGTGCCCTCAAGGAGTTATGCCTCATCGCTCCCCACCAGACAAAATCTTTGAGGGTTTTCAAGGACAGCACTAAAGAGAGACAGCTTGTTGCAATATTCTAGCCCAAAGGCACTGAGTGCTTGGGGCAGGTTGCTGTCCATTATCATCTTTGAATATTTCAGAAATTAAAATGGCTAAATAAATATGATGTCTGAACTGTTTGACTACAAGGCATCACCAGTCTACACTTTCATGGTTTTGAAATTTACAGATGTCACCCCTAAGTGAAATAAGGGAAAAACTGCCCATATTCTTAAACTGAATAAATAAAAATAAAGAGAAGATATTAAGCTTTTTGCAGCAAATTGTAGAGGTGGAGCAGAGGAAAGGTGGTCAAAATCAAGAGGAAAAATGGGAAGAACAATAGACAAAGAAGCCTAGCTGATGCTCTTACAAAATGTTATTCTAAAAATAAAACCTATTCAAAAGGTGCTCTAACCTTCAGGATGCACATCCTGAAAGTTATGGGGTTTTTATATGTCCCATGGCACTTAATTGCAAATTCATTTAAAGAGTTTAAAGAAAGTATCATCAATTATTTTATAATCAGATTCTCATTTTATTACATTTTTTTTCTTCATCTTTCTATTATTCTTTAGGTTTCTTTACATATTCTACATCTTTGAGTGTTCATAGGTGGGTAATTTTCATTCTGGGAAATAAGATGTCTAACACCTCAACTCTCTTAAAAATATTTTTTGTAAGAATTTATGAATAAAACAAATGATCAAAGAAATAAAATCCCTGTTTCCAGGGCCAGTTAAATATGTCCAGTTAAAGGAATCCAAACAAAATAAAAATGCAAATTCACAACCAAACCAAAGTGACCCCAAGGTACTATTTATTGTCTATCTACTTAGTGTCTCCAGCACAAAAACAAGTAATTGAAATTAATAAAATATTATAAAAATCAATGAGATGTTATAAATAGGAAAAGAAAATAATTTTTTTGCAAAAGATATGAAAAGTATCATTTTAGATAATTTTAAATATTTTCAGCTCTTTTTGGTAGCCCTTAATTGACATCAGTCTTTCTAATAATGTATAAATAATCCTTGAATGTTCCATTTAGACCCTGTGCTACAAAAATAACTTCTCAATTGAAATTATTCATCTAAAATATACTCTTTCAGTTGTCCTGTCTTTCAGGATAGAAGCCTACTCAGATAGAAGTGATGCAAATAACTGTTTATACCATGTAATTGTCATCAGAATGTGTTCAATAGTTAAACCTACAGAATCTCTCAGTGATCAAGTTGTTAATTTGATATGTGACGTTCCCAGCTTAAGAAATATCTTTAGGAAAAGATTTTGCAGTAGACTAACAAAAATGAAAGAAAAACAAACATATCAGTGGTAGATTTCAGATATGTGGTAAAAGGTGTGTGACAGAAAGTAATTTCTGGCTACCTTACTGAAAGGTAATGCAACTCAGAAACACTGGTCACAAAATTGCTTTTCCCATTTCTTTATTTTATAGTGCATTGAGAGTTTACACTCATTGACCAGAGTTGTGAAAAAAAAATATAAATCAGCCATTTTTAGTAGGTACAAATCTTCTGTCTTTTTTACACGCTGTAAAGAAGGATTTACAACTTAACAAGACCTGCAGGAGAATAACTAGCTGAGCTTTTTGAGAATTCTGTGGATTTTGGTTTATTTTCTTCCTGCAAATTCAAAGAATTTTGAGATCCTGTGAATAATTGATGTATTACCATCTCTCCAGGTACTGGGAAAAAACCCAACTCTCATAATGTACTAGTTTGGAAAGATTTGCTGGGAAATTCTACAGTTTTTAGCAGTTTGGTGGACTTTTCAACACTTAGCCAAATGCAATCATGAGCCTAAAAAAAGCCACCTTTTTTGAGATTCATGCAGTGTTCAAAATGTATCCTGAGAAAAGTTAAATAAAGCATTGTACTGAAATTTCTATTAATGGGTGTTAGCTTCAGGTCAAGACTTGAGAGTGGGTTCAAGGTTTCGCAAGTATAATGAAAATTTATAATTATAAAGATTCTTATTTTGTAAAAATAATTGTCAGAACGTGTCAAACTTGCTACTTGCTTTTTCTCATGATTTTCATATACCCTTGCCATTACTGGCTGCAGGCTTTTCCTTACCTGCTAAATTATTGAGAGGGAGCTTTGCTCAGAGGCCTTTTGAAATTAAAAATAATCAATTGAACTTGACTCAGTAGGGGTTAAGCAGCATTATACCAACTATTTCTGAAATTAAACTGCCATTTGATTTCAAAAGTAATCAGACTTTTGGACTGGATTAAGGAGTTTCACTATTCTTATAAATGTGATTTTTGTTAATTAAGCAATCATGAAAGAATTGCCAAATGGAACCCTGAGTGGGAAAAATCATTGCAGTTTCTGATCATAATCTTTTGAAATTCTGAGGAGCAAAACGTAGTTTGTGATTTATATTTTCTTACTTTTTAACATCATTGAAGAACACTCCATTTCTGCAAGCTTCTTTTAAAATATGTTCTATTTGTGATTTTTCGGATCTTTCCAGGAGAATATTAATTCAATTTCAGTTAGAGAAGGATGAGCCTGTTTAATAATTATTTTTACTAAATTTATCCCTCTGAAGAATTTGAGGGACTAGCCAAAGTTGTTATTAAATTGGATACATAATTTAATAAGTTTTTATAATTGTAGGGAGAAAATAAGCAGTGAAAGTTAGGGAAATTCCTGGGTAGATCAACCAGACTTACCTAGGTTCTTTAAGGATTATTATGTACTGGTATCTGACTAAGGAAAATTATATGAGGATTGCAATTCTTTAGAAATATTTAATCTATATCAGCAATAGAGTTAGCCAAAAATGCTAAAAAACTTAACAAAATGATGAAACAAACAATTTTTTTCTTTTTGTTTTGAGTAACTCTTTTAGCTGATTTTTTTCATTAAATGCATAATGAATTACAAGTGATTTGAAAACATATTGTTCTTTCTTACAAGCAGGTGATTATGGTTTGTCCTCGTACCATTGACACAGAGATAATTTTTTTTCTGTAGATATTTTCAAGTGTTCCACAGAAACGATTATGGTTGCTTTTGCAAAAGGAAAAAGCAATATTCATGGATGTGTACAAATTTTTTGTTTTCATTGAGCAATATTATCACAAAAGGCAGCAAGCCAATTATATAGCCATAAATGTCAAATTAGGAAAGTCTGGCAAGGATAAAACCCACTAATTTCACTTTGTGACTGGCAAGATCTCAAAACATGGCTTTTCTCAGCATCCTTCCTTAGGTATTGTGACCAGGGTACGGCTGGGAAATTCCTGATGATGTTGGCTCCACTGTTCAGGCAAGAAACCCAAAAATTAAAGTGAAATATTTCTGTGAGCCTTACATGTTGCATTTTTTCAGATCACTTTCATCACTTCCACAGAGATGCAATATACAACTTTAACAAATTTTCTGTGAGCACATGAAAAAAAGGTCTTTATCACCCAATTCTTTATACAATTTTATATTTAGTCCATTATTATTTGTGAAAGAATTCATCATTGATTTTTTGGTAGATCTCTGAACTAAGCTTTCAGTCTGTTGGCTGGACTTTGCAGTGATCTTGCGTTATCCTTTCCAGTCTCACATTTGTGTGATTTAAGTATTCCTGATTTAAAAAGAAATACTATCTTCATACTTAGAGGTGAACTGGTACTGGCTGCCCTAAACCCATCAGCACAAATATAAGGAACAATGATAGATAATCCTAAAGTGTAAAGAGAATGTTAATATGATGAAATAACATTAAAATAATAGTATTGAGTTATGGAATTTCAGCTTTCTTGTACCAAACTTATTACAGGTTTGAAGGTAAAAAGTCAGCAAAATAGCCTTTAGTTTCCACCAGCTATTCTACAAACACTGGCAGTGGACAAACATCTATTACCATGACTTACTTACAATCATCACCACCTCTTCAACTAGTGCCATTCAATTTATGTCTAAATGACAGAACAAACCAATATTCTGCAGGAAAAAAACCCCCAAAAAACTCCAAAAAATAATTTAAAAAGCTACAAAAAACAAAACAAAAACCCCAAACCAACCAACAAAACAAAAAAACCCACAAAAAACAAACAAAAAAATCCCACCAAAAATACTATCACAGGTTACTTTTTCTCTTTTACCACTTAAATTCAAGGTTAAGTAGCTTAAATTCTTCATAAGACTTTCATCTCTGCATAAATGAGTGCTGAAACACTTTTTCAGATTTATCCCTAAATAGCGAGCCCCTAACTTCAGGGATCCTTTGATGTTTGATTGAAGTCCAGGCTATGTTCAAGGAGCTAAACTCAGCTTCCATTTTCTGCAATTTCTGTAAATGTCTAGGTCAAGGTGATATCAACAATGGAATGATTTGAAGTGGCATTCTCTAATAATGCAGTCTTCCTTACTCCCACTCACTAAAACTCCTTTTTTGATTTTCAACAGTTCCAAAATAGGGAAACACACAAAAAATACTTTCCTCTTCAGAAAGATGAATGACAATCAGATTGATAACCCTTGGCTAGTCTCTCTTTCACTCTTCTTGAAATGCTTCAAACTGCAGCTGCTATTAAATGGCAGAACATGTTTCTCTACATCCTGATTCTAAACTTAGGCAGAACTAACCCCTGTAGGTTACGACGCTGTGTTGTGAATGGTTTCAGCCTCAGCGTGAATTATCTCCACCCTAATTTTGCCTAACAATGTCAAATAAAGAAGAAAAAACCAAAAATGTTCCAAGAAGGAGTGGGAAGGACAGATTGTCTCAATTTAATCTATAAATAATCTTTTTCTCAGCCAAGGGAACTGAACGAATGACTGGAACCTTGATCCAGCAATAGTTTATTAATTTGGTAGAAAAGAGCCAAGTTCATCCTCGTTCTTTTAAACTTGTTCCCTGAGGAATTAATCTAAGTATTTCACTTTTTAGTGTAAAGAATTAACATATATGATAAAGGGTCAGTGCCAGCACTTGGTAACTGTGTTACTGAGGCTGGTCTCCAGTGTCTCCAGAATCATATTTATGACCCCTGAAAATAATGCCTTGAAGACAAGAAATTCTTCGAAAAACTCTGCCTGAATAAAATTAGTGTTTTAAAACAACCTGACTTAAATATTTGAGCAATTAAAGATAATTAAAATAATGTTTGAAGAAAATATTTTTTCACAAGCATACAACATTAAATACAGTACTCTTAAAGACTCTTTTTTCCTTTAAGAAAGACTAATATTCAGTGATTTCGTGGCTAGGGTAATTGTACTTCCCTATCATTATTTCATTGCCATTGGTGCACGGACAGTCACTTTGGCATCAGCAGTGAATGGATCAGCATTACCAATTCCAGTCCAGGATGGATCGACTGACATGAAAATAACAGGATGGAAGGGTTACTTAAACATAGTAGCCATGACAAACAGTACTATCTAAGGCATTTCTTGTTGTGCAGTTCCTCCAGGTTTAGAAATGGACTACATGATCCAATTAATTTGTACTGCTGAGAAACATCAAAGTTACAAGAATGAACACTTTGTATTGATTTTGTAGACTAACAATTCCATTAATATTTAAGAAATACCTAAAATAAAATAATAAAAAAAAAAAAACAGAGAAATGGACAGTGCATTTTTAATTTATTGGACTGAATTGGTAATTCATGAGCACAGTAATTTAAGTAGGCTTCCATAGGAACAGCTTCCCTTTTGGAAAATGCTCCATTGATTACTCTTTTAAGGCTCTGAAAATGACCTGTCAAAAGATGCTGCTGAAGATGTTTCTATTTGAGAGGAAGCCATGGAAGAATAGAGAGAGGATCAGATCACTTTCCAAACTACCTGACAGTCTTGTTCAAGAGCAGATTCAGAAAATAAAACTTACCCCCTTTGGCAGCAGAGGCTGAAATCTTTTTAAAGGAAGGTTTCCCTTGAAAAAAAATTCCATTGTCACATCAGTGATGACAGAATAAGGATACACCCACTCAGAAAGTTGCATGTAAGCCTTTTACTTTTCAGATTCTATTTCAGAGGATGATGACTAAGTATGTTAAAATTTTTTGAGCAGCATCTTTGTATTGTCTTACATAGTGCTCAGCAGCGAGCAGAGTAGTAGTAATTGCCATTAATTTGCAGATTTTTAATTTGATTTCTGAAGACTCTCCTGTGACTCTTCACAGTCCTCTATACCTATGAAGTCATGTACAATGACACTATGCTGACTTCTGTTCTTTCATAATCTTATAAGTGTTTTATTATTTCTGAATTGAGAGCCTGAGTATAGGATACTATTTGTATGAATAACATTAAGCTGTAAGGGAAATTTGTAGACAAACCCAGGCTGGCAAAAGAAAACCCATAAAAAAACCCAGAAAAACCCAACAGACAGAAATCAGGAAATAAAATATTTCCATATAACAAATAGGGAGTTTTTACCTGTACATTTTGAAGTAAAATTTCCAACATTTGTATCTTGATCAAGCTTAAATATAATGTTGGTTACCAAGATGTTAGAGAATAATGTCTAGAGAAGAAAATGGAAGTACATTTCCAGTTACAGCTGGCATAATATTAAAAGAAAATCCTAGAAGGGAGTCATGGAAGGGATTACAGACAGCAAAAGTTATCTATGGAGAGATTCTGTACAGATTGATTAGGAATACAAGTTTCTTTAAAATAATTGTGATTTCAGAAACTTGAAAGATTAAAGCTAATTTAATTTAGTTCCCAGAAGCTAGATAAAAAATTTCACATTTCTTAGATTATAAAGAAATATTTGCCATAGAAGATATAAACTAAGGAGACTGATAAAAGTAATCATGATGCACAATTTTAAATCAACAGTTTTAAAAAAATTATCCATGGTAGTCCAGTCTGTTGATGCCCTGCTTCAAGCCCTGAAGTACTGGAAATTTGAAGGCCATGGAACAAATTTGATGCTGTGTCAATGAAAAGTAAAAGTTTCAAGCAAGTAATTACCAATCCACCAACAATATGTCAATCTTTTGAAAAATAACAAGCAGGACTCAAGTACTAAAAAAAGATGAGGCCATGTTAACTGGCATGAATTATACAAAAGTGCTGATAGTGTACTTAATAATTAAAAGAAAGGAAATTAATCCAAATCAGCATGGAATTAGGGAAAGTAGATCTTAACTTAGATATCTTAAAAGGATTTTTTTTAATGCAGTCATGAGATTGGTCGATGAAAACAATAATGCTGATACAGTATACTTAAGTTTTAAAAAGGCAACACAATTAAAATTAAATAGCTTTCATTTCTTTTTCAAAATGCATTGTGAACACTGAAATCAATGAAAGAGTGGTTAATTGATAATGTGATTAAGAATAAGGATTGTATATTACTCTGATGGTTATCTTTTGGGATCCCAGGTGCTTAGTCATGCCAAATGCCTATTTCACATTATCTAAAAGTGACCTTTAAAAAATTCTAGTCATAGGAAATAAGATATTTAAATGACACAATAATCAAACCACTAATCCTGGATTACCTGAGGAGTCAGAAGAAAATGCAACGCCATCTCACACCCACAGTTTGTTTTTCAATGTCACTGAAGTCAAAAGAGTTTTGCTAAGTACCAAAACCATGGACCCTATTTCTGAATTAAATGATCTGAACAACTTCAAAATCAAATCACTACAAGCCAATGTCACAAATAACAATAATAATAAAAAGCTCTGATGGTTAAAATAATGAATATTGTGTGTACATATCAGTTCTTTTACAAAACTCCTACTCAAACACTGTATATATTGTATATTGTTTATAATTCACAGAGGTTGTCAAGGAGCTGGAGGCAGTTCAGAGAAACTTTCTTATTGATTTAAAAGTGTGGAAATTACACCTTTCAGTGAAAAATTCAAGTCCTTATACTAATGGGAGTGTTTAAGTTTTCCTAGACACGGGTAAACTACATATAGAATACAGAATAGCCAATGGAGAATCTTATATATTAAGGGCATGATGTCACAAAATCATAATTAATAAATTTTTAGGCTGACATAATTACACATTTTATACACCAAAAGATTAAGCATAGGATCAACTTTATGACAGTCTTTTGCAGTATCTATGTTGACAAACATGTTTTAAAAAATTATTTCTTTGTCATTTAATATTTATTGTATTTACAGAGATTTTATAACATCCATTGCTCAATTTAGAGAGATCAAGCCAAGTAATCACAATAGTTTCTTTGGTGTTGCTTAAGAATACTAGATCGCTGTATTATTTAACAACCATTCTTATTGATAATTTCTCCGAAAGGGGGAAAGGTGCGCATAAAAGTCACAAGTGTCTCTGATGATATTCTACAATATGGAATACTAATATTTTGGGGACTAAACAGAACAACTATCTGCAGGTAACATTAATTCTGTTTTCAGTTTACTTTCTTATCAAAATTTCATCTGTTCTTATCATTCATTGCACCGAGACAAAGAAAAAGCCTTATCTATTCTGATTAACTGTAATAAATTCTGCTATGGAAACTCCACAGCCAACTGCCTTTAGGTGTTTTTACAGCTGCTGATCCATAGGCATCAGGAAGAAGTGTAAGTTAAAGAAATTGCAATCACTTAAGAGCCCTTTACTATTTTTTTCCGTTTTTAAAAATATCCAAATTAAAAAAACCTATGGGCTACACACATGTTAGAATGTAATCTGTATTTGTTTAATATTATGTATGCTTGAGAACAACATTATTGAAAAAATATAAAGATCCAAGAAATTATTATGCTTATTAACGCATTGTTTATGGCCAACATATCCCAGTCATTCAACGTACAGGCAACACTAAACTTTCTCTACAGTTCTGCTGCTCCAGGAAGACAGTTATTTCAGTCAGACATATATTTTAGGATCTGACCCATGATATATGTTTGTCATCTCCAAAATTACTAACATGGAAATAAAAACCTGCAGGCCCCTGTTTGGACTGTTTGAATTGCCACAGTTTCTTAAAGGAAACATTAAATTGTCAGTTACGCTAAGAAATTATTGCATGGAACAGTTCAAGATCATTTTTGAATATGTCTTAAGAGAAAGCTACAGGAACCTTCACAGCAGGCTGCAACATCTTGACCTGATTTCTACTTTCATAATCCTTTAAGGGCCAGCATATCTTGCTGATATCCCCTGAGCCACGATCATCAAATTTCTTTCTATCCTTTCTTCCCTGAACTGCAGTATTGTCTCTGGAAACCTGTATTTTCCTCTTCACAAAATAGGTACAATTATTCATAATTTGGTAAAGTAATTAATGTAAAATAATGTAAACTAACCATATTTATAGCACATTTTTACTTAGTCCATTGAGATAAGTGGTGCAGGAACATGAGTGCACATAATTCGGTGGGGAAAAAAAAAGAAACAACATGCTAATGAAATGTGTGGAATATAGCTTTTCAAGGCCTCATATCAGATGAGATGAATTTGAGGCCAGTAATAGTGCTCTGGAATTACAGATGTAAATACTCTTTCCTATCACACTGGAAAATTCTGAGGTACATTGAAATTAAGAATGATAAGTATTTATTGTACTCAATCTAATTATAATTAACTACAAATCTGTTTAAAATCTGAATACTTTCTATATGTTTGTATGTTTTTTGGACTAAACCCTGAAGCTCTAATTCCCAAAAAATAATTCTGACTTTTTTTTCTCCAAAAAGCGGAGTTATTCTGGACAAAAAAAATTAGAAAAAAAGTGTTATTTTTGTATTATTTCACTTGCAAAAAATTTGTATATTAACTTCAAATTCAATTTTTCCTTTAAATTAAATGTTACCAAGTACTAAGGAGTAGCATGATGGTTGGGTAATGCAGCCTTGTTTTTTTCTATCTCTGGAACACACATATGGAAAAAATATTTTGCCCTAACTAGATGCTAGCTTCCATGTAAGAGTATCAAAATGAAACCAATACGAAATGTAGAGACTCTAATGATTTCTCCTGGCTCTTAATTGAGCCAAACTGCAAATGCTTTGCCTGGTATTTTTTTTGAATCAGAAGAAAAGAACAGATTTTGAATTCATAAAAGCACGGGTAAATCAGTATTTGCTGAAATACACTCAGTTCTTCTATTAATGATCAGAGAATAGAGAAAATACTCCTTTTCTTGCCAAAATTTCCTCAGCAATCTATCCAGGTCTCTTCAAAGCTATGTAATTTCCAAATGGTCAAGCCAGCACCATCTAAACACCAATCTTGCTTATTCTGTAACACATTAAAATTTTAAATGAAGTTCAATATCGATGCTAATTTGGTTTATACAAAAGATTTGACTTCTTGTAGCAGCAATGGTAGTCCAAGGCAATCAATACAGGGCTCTTTGGCTCTGCAGAAAATAAACCTCAATGATTTAATCTTCGAAAATGCACAGAATATCTCCTCCAGAGCAATCTTTTATGACTGAGGTGATGATCAATTTCTAGACTAATCCTAATTAAGACAAATCCTAATTAAGTAACTGTGCAGACCCTGTCTCTGTCTTTATAGTTTCATCTAAATAAAAAAACCCCAATGATTTCATATCATGTCTCTGAAGTATAACTGTTTTTTTGTTTATTTTATATCACAGAATAACTGTCACCAACTCTTCCACTTTTTTTGATTGAGTTCTGCTAACCCCAGGTGGCACATGAACGATGAGATAAATTAAATTTGACATCACTATTGACTGAGTCATTGGAAAACAAAAAAAATTCTACTGATTTCCAAAATGTTTTTTTTGTATGGAAAAAATCAACCCTTCTTTTTCTAATGAATAAAATTCTATTCAGAAGAAGCTATTTCCTCTTATGAAAATTGGAATTACTGTATAGATGTCTCATGTGCCACTTCATATTAAAATGTTTGATTACTTTGAATAAACACTCCTTTGTTGCAGTTGCCCATAGTGACCATTCACTCTACAATTTTATATTTGTGATGTTGTTATGTTTTTGGCGTATTTTAAAGTTTACCTTAAGTGACTTATAAGGCATTGTTATTGAAATTAAAGAAAGGATTGTTCTGCTTGTGCTGAAGCTCAAACTGTCGTAGTCATAAAACCAAGAAGTATTAATACATCTATCTCATATATCTTAGACTACATTTTTGCCAAGTGTGATGTCCAGATGCCATGTGTACTTTTTGCTTATTCTTCTGAAAATATCTACAAACTCTGCCTTTTATAAAACTCTGCATTTTAAGTTCACACATAGTCAGATGTCTTAGGTATTATCATGCAAATACTCTGGGGATTCAGCATGTTTCACTTTGCAGAGCCTATATCTACTATTCTTATTGAATATTGTCTTTGTGGAGAAAGCAAAATATTTTTTCTCCAAATTCTCCTTTCAAGGTAAAGTACCATCAAGGAACTTTGCATGAAACAAATAAGGAAGACTTCCATATTTTCCTATAGTCAATAAGAAAGGAGAGAAGAAACAATTTTCTGAAATATGGAAAGAAAAAAAAAGACAGAAAAAACCCTCACTCCAGAAGATAAAGCAAAGTGGGAAATATAAACAGCAGAAAGAAGAACAAATAAAATGTGTCTTTCAACATGTCATAATTTCCTGGAAAACAGAGTGAATTACAAAGCTTTCCTAGGAGGAAGAAGCAAACTGCTTTCCAGTGTGTATCACTTACATGCATTTCTTGCTTAAGCATTTTTGAAAATCCTACTCAGAACGTGGCCAAAAAATTAACAGATAACAGTAAATTACTGTCAAAATAATCAAATAAAATCTCCAAATAATAACAGCACCCTTCACCCTATGCCAGACCCTGCCCACATCTAACCAAACAAAAATGCATCACAAGTATGGTAAGGTGTAAAAAAATCAGAGAAAAGTAGATTGTACCAGACAATGTGTAACCTGAAATCACCCTGGTATATGTAGCTGTTCAGAGACAGTTTCTGTTTACATGATCACGTAGTTTTTCCCACAAGATCCCTACCTCATTTAGGTACTGTGTACTGGAAAAATACAGAATTATATGTTCCAAATGGCTAAAGTTCAATTTGCAGTGCTCCAAAGTGTTGATGGTCAAAATTTAAATCATTGGAAGCTTTGCTTTGAATTAAACTTCTGGGAAAGTGCTAAGAAAAATGGAAAAAAATAGTTGTCTTCATAGGTTCTTACACAGGACATAAAAACTGGTCAGCACTTTTGTACGTGCTGCCTAACACTGGTGACCAAGTTCCCTAGTAAAGTAAGGATACTACAGCATCATCTCAGAAAACCATTGCAAGGATTTACTGACAGCCTGGAAGAGAAAAAATACTCTGAATGAAGACTCCAGAGTCAAACTCTTATGAAAACTAACGATTTTCTTTTTTTGCTAAAGATTTGCCTGCTATAGAACTGACAGGATTAGATAGGACAGGTATAGAACAGGTAGGTCAAATAAGACCCCACAAATAGTGAAAATAAATAATAATAATTAAAAACAAACAAACAAACAGAAAAGCCACAAAAAATGTTTAATGGATGTTTCAGCATCATGCAGAAACGACTGCAGCCAGCCATTCTGCACAGATATAAGCAATTTAATTTGTTGCTTGCTATTTATGACTCATAGTTACCATGCATTTAGTGCTGAGCATATGTCACTCACAGTAGGAATTTTTCTCCATAGATGTAATAGTGACTATTCGAGTACTTGATAAAAAATTAACAGAAACATAGAATTGTAAGATTGTTTGTGCTGGAAAGGACTTTTAAAGGTTATCTAGTCCAATGCCCCTGCTGTGGACAGGGACACCTTCCACTTCCCATACTGGCACTGGTGTTGTTCCACATCTGTATTAATGACATAGACCTTGGGACTGAGTGCACCCTCAGCAGGTTTTCAAGTGACACAAAGTTGAGTGGTGCAGTTGGACAACCTTCAGGGAAGGGGTGGCATCCAGAGAGATCTCGGCAGGCTTCAGAAGTGGATCCACATGAACTCCATGGAGTTCAACAAAGCTGTATGCAAGGTTCTGCATCTTGACTGGGGCAATCCGCAGGATCAATATGGATTGGGTGATGAATTAATTGATGGCAGGAGTCTGGAGAAGAATTTGGGGATACCGGTGGATACAAAATTGGACATGAGACAACAATGTATTCTTGCAGCCCAGAAAGCCCATTCATTCAAATGAAGTGTGACAAGCAGGTCAAGTGAGGAGATTCTCCATTCCCTGCCTTTAGATTCAGGAACACAGAAGAGCAGGGAAGAACAATTGCTGAGGAAAAAAAAGTGGAGCACCTCAGTCTTCTCCATATCACTTTTCACCAGATATCCTGTCTTATTTGTTGAGGCAGTACAATTTATTTTCTTTTCCTTTTCTGACTGATGTAACTGCAGATTGTCTTCTTATTATTCCTCACTTCTCTCCATTTATTTCCAGCTTGGCCGTAGCTTTCCTGATCCCACCCTATGTTTTCAGGCAGTTTTGCTATGTTCCTCCCAGCATACACATCCCTGCTTCCACACCATAAACTTTTCCATCTTGTATTTCAATTGGACCCAGAGGTTCTTTCTCTACTATGCTGATCTCCTGAGTTATCATCCTTGTAGTCTGAGTTGAGTCAGTCCTCTGGAGTGTTGTTTACCAGTGTGGCACTATCTACAATAGACACTGCTTTTTGCCTTTGAGACTACATCTGTAAGTTTTAACTTGGAAATTAGAAAATCAATGTACCAAATTTTCCTGTCAGTACCAATTAGTAGCTCAGACACGAAGATAAAAGCATTAAAGTACAATCCTTCTATTTCTAATCTTGCACAAGCACAGTCATTCATTGATACTAATATGAAATTCAAATGTCTGTGTTTTGTTTCTGGGGAAATGAAAATTGTTTTCAACTTATATGTGCTCTAAATACAAAATAAATCATCCAATTTTACAACAAAGCCAGCAAGAATTCCAGAGGTGTTAAAGATTTTTTTTCAGCGCCATTTTTGCAAAGGAGATCTATGCAAATACATACAAAGAGAAATCTTATCCAGTTTTGTTTAGAATAGGCAATAGAACAGACATCAGACTGATTTGAAAAGGTAATCCACAACTTACCAATTTTTTTCCTGGTACATCTAATGCAAGGGCTGCAGGATGTCTGTTCTATAAGCTATAAGATAGGCTTATTTATCTTTGTCTATACATAGGAAGGGCAACAGTAATTTAAATGAGTTAAAAATTTCCTTACACTCCTGAACATTAACATCCATTGTTCAACTTCTTCTCAAATTAATTTTGACTATTTGATGGTCTAAGATGATGTGGTGCGTGTGCTGTTTGGTCGTGGGTTCACGGGTTTCCTTAGTTCAATGTTAAATGTTTTATATGTTTTTAGCCTATTTTATATTAAGTTCTATATACCTAAGATGGCACCCGTCCTGGGCCCCCCTCCCCCATTTTCTCCTCAGCCACCCCTGTCAGTCTTTTAGTTGCTTAGTTACTCCCACCTTTTTGTTACAATTTTTATATCAATCTTTTAACCCCTCCTATGTTGCTATGCCAACCCCCCTGTCCATCACCCTCTGCCTACTCCCCTAGCCCCAGAACCTTCCATCTGGGGCCGAGGGTGATTGGGCAAACCCCCAAGTACCCACCCATGCTCTGCCACGATTTGTTATTACATTTTGTCTATTATGTTATAATGTTCTGTTATTGGTCTGGGAGCGAGTTTATTCCTCTCCCTGGCCACCCTTTATAAGTTGCTTCAGTCCCCGCCCTTTTGGGGGGCAGATCTCTGCAGTGTTCATAATTGTCTGTGCCCCTCAACTTCCCCTTTGATAAACCCCTTGCTGCTGAAAGCTGCCTGCCTCCTCGTCATCATTCTGTGACCCTGGTCAGCTGGCACCAGAGAGCCTCACTTCAGCCCGGACCGGGGCAACCTATCCCCATACGCCGGGGAAAGGCTCGGTCTGCATCTGACTGCTGCTGGTGGCGCGTGGCACTAGCCGGGCTTTCTCTAAGTGCCGACGCACTAAGATAGAGGAAAAAATGGCAAAACGTTCCTCCAGTCCTCTGACAGTTTGGTCCCAGCAAGGAAGAATAAATAATTTCATGATTCACAAGGAACCTGTCTGACTTTTAGCACTTCCAAAACCATCTACAAATGCAGTAGAGAGAGGGAGAATGGGTTAGTGACAATGAACTCTAAAGATTTTGGCAAGCATTATAATGGAGAAGAAAGGTGGATGTACAGAATGTGCAGGTATCCTACTCCATCTGGCAACAGGGACAGAAAGACTCAATGCTATGGAGTGACCTCCCCTTGATTTTCTCTCTCTTGTTTTCTCACCCTTCTCTATCTGTAACTTGGTCATTCTGACCATCTGTTAAAGTGGGCAGAATGGTGATAACAGCTGATCCACAACCTCCCTGCAGCTTCCAGGCAGATATTGCTCATGCAGCCAAAACCAGTTCAAATATTCATTCAAACAATGGCAATAAATTTCATTTATTAATTTCAGCTTAGCACAGATTTTAAAGTTATTTGTGGGATTCATAAATGATAGTTTGGATTTTACACAATAGATCATAACTATGAACTCCATCTTTGTACCAAGGTAATATAAAATTTTGAAAAGTGTCTTAGAATTCTAGACTCATTGCATTAACCTACTTATTCTTTATAAACACAAAGACTATTTAAATTCCAACAGTGAAAGAATTATCAAATAAATTAAAACTACATTTTATCTGTTCAGAAAGGTGATACCCTAATTTCAAACTGCAGTTACATAATCTATACGTCAATGCAGTTCCCTTAACTTCCATGCATTTTTCTGAAATTTTAAACATTTCAGAGAAAAAGCAAAAAAAGTTCAGTTGATACAAAAAGAGAAGTTAGGTGACAATCATCTGGAAAATGTTTTCACATTGCAAATTCATATGTTTTCATTCAAGACAATGTCAAAATTCACAGTGGCAGCACACTAAAGCTTCAAGACATGGGCAGGAACCAATTATTTCTTCTTACTTGTAGTAAATTATGTATTTATTTGCACACGTATTCAACTCAGTCTTGCTCTCTAAACAGACCTAAATATTTGTAAGAAGCACTTGAATTAATTTGCACATAGGGTTTTGTTTTATGTTGTTGTTGTTATTTTAAGAGTCGATTTGAGTGCTAAAGTTGGATACTTCTCAATACAAAAAAAAATTTAATTGCACAGAGATTATACCTTGAACTGGAATTTTCTTTTATATTTTTAGGATTTGTGAAGAATAGAAGTAGAGAGGACAAGATTAGTAAAAGTATATGTTGTCTGAGCATTCATTTAATTGCAAATTTTAAGTAAATATCAGGAAAAATAAGCCAGAACCCTGAAAGCTCAAGTTTTAACCTGTATGTTATATAATTTTCAACAGATATATTTGCTAAGAGTGAAAGAGTCTTCTAAGCTTTGGAAAACCAATCAAGTTGTCTTGCAAATCTGCAGGACTTAATATAGATTTAAGGAGTTCATAATCTATCAAAGCTAAGCTTACTTTCCTACATGTCATAATTTCAGATCATACCACACTGGAACTTATAAACTTCTCAGAAAGCATCATACGCCATTCTGCAGTGCTTCAATACTGCTTCAAAGATCATATTTAACTCAGAATAATAAAAAAAAAAATGGCCATTTCTTTAGATACTAATTTTAATGTAAACACTATAAATTAATTTACCGGGTGAATTATTAAACATTATAAATTCAGATCACATCTGATACCACTTCCACTGACTGACCAGGAAGGTAAGGCTGTTTAAAAGAACAGGAACACATACGTCACTTATCTTCCTAAGTTGTTACATATCATGGGATTAAATCATTAAAACACATTTTTGAACTTGATGTTTTACTTGTGTCAAGTAAATTTTAAAATGCTTTCTGCATAAGGTCTTAAAAACCTTAATAACTTTGATTTATTTTTATTTTTTTTTTCAAGTATTGAATATATGGCCTCCTAAGGAATGGTATCTGTCCATATCACAATATGATAGCATTCAAACATTTGTTATCTGCAAATGCAGAACATCTGCTATTTTGGCACTTAGCAACAACACTACGCAATAATTTTGCCCTCTCTGCTCCCCCCTTCATTATTATGCAAAATATGTGCAGGACAAGAAATGCTTGTAGAAAAATTGTTCATGCACTGAGATATTTTGACACAAAAATCTTTTCTCATCAAAGATGAAAAGCACCTTGTCATTCATTTCTAATTACAGCCTTTGTTCTGTCATTACAGAAAGGCACCCGTGGTGATGTCATACACTGACATTTACAAAACTACATTGGACTTTGTCTCCTCTCGGTCTTTGCCAAAATCAGTCAATGTCAGCACTGATATACACTGATAAAGGGAATTCAAAATTATGAACATTAATTGTGTTTAAAGTCAAGGAAACTGCATTATGCTTTCTGATATTAATAGCTGCTGAATCATCTAAAACAATGGAGAAAGCTTTATTGCATATTCCTATTCTGAGATGCCAAGACATTAAACTGCAATGACAACAGAGATTTCACAGTCCAAGAATTAATTTGAATAGATGTAAACTTATTAAAGATTAAAATGAACTATTTAGTGTTCTGCAATTAGTGTTAACATCCAGGCTAAAACTACCAGTGGGAAAACACCAGAATGGAAGTGGCAGCCATGTGAGAATGTAAAACCTCAGAGAAATTCTAATCCTGGCCAAAACAGCATTAGAAAATCTAATTCAGACTAATGATGAAGCCATATTAGCATAAATCAGAAAAAGAGATAAATAAATCCCCCTGATTAGTTTTACTTAACGTAAAGTCTCTTATTAATTTTCTGAAAGTAATAGAAAATACTTGTATGAGTCTAAGCTGGAGGTTTATTTTACATCTTATTAGGAATTATTTACAGCTGTCAAGATAGCTACAGCAACAAGAACTTTTTCACTCTTGGCATAATTGTCCAATAGGCATTCTTGGTAATTTCAAGACCTGATCATTAAGAAATCCAGCTATGAAGTTATTGTACAATCTACAATTTATTAATGAACTTAGTACAAACATGGAGCGTTTTAAATGACCTACAGTTTGTAATATTTTCAAAGAATCCTAGAATCATAGAATACCTGTTGGAACCAACTGACCTCAAGGATCATCTGGTTCAACCTTTCTTGGAAAAATCATTCTGGCCTGGCACTCTGTCAAGCTGAATCTTAAAATTCTCCAGTGTTGGGGAATCCATCAGTTCCCTAGGAACCTCTTACTGTTCTTATTTTTAAAAAAATGTTCTTCTTGTGTCCAATTGGAAACTCCCCAGGAGATGGTCATCTTTAATGTTAGAGACTTTTCTCAAGGAGGGCATGAGATATAAACACCTTATGCCAGAGTATGCACGTGTTTACAGAATACTTTGCTTTCAAAAATCAAAAGCATCAGTTGTTTTTTAAATGGGATTTAATAAAAAGGGCCAAAAGGAGCTTTTCATCAAGGTAGTAATATTTATCAAGGTAGTTTCTATCTTGATTCTAGTTTACATTTGTTTGGTTTTTGTTTTGGTTTTTTTTTTTTCTCAATTGCATCAAAACCTAAGGTTAATAATGATTTCTAATAGATTGTAGAGCTTTGTGGGTTTTTTTGTTCTTTTGTTTGTTTTTTTTTTTTCACCCAACAGTGAAATTTCCTGTGCATCACACCAATTAATATATAATTTTGATGAAAAATCTATGGCAGTAACAGAATCCCTGAAGGACTTGAACTTAGGCTCAATGATCCTTATGGGTCCCTTTCCTTGGGAAAACTTGTTCCAAAGGCTATGAATGCATAATGTAGAAAGGAAGAAAAAAGTGGGGAAAAATCAAACGTTTATTGAAGAATCTCATTTTTAATTTCTGTGATTCCAAACTCTATCTAAATATTCCTGCACCAACAAGAAAATCAAACTAAAATGCACAAAACATATTGAATCTGTTACATGAATGATAATGTTTTTGAAAATAGCACTGAACAAGCTCATTTTATTGTACAGAAATACCTGGGGTTTTTTTAATAAATGTATATGTATATACGTAAGTATTCTGAAATGTCTGACTTATCATATAAACCTCACTTACCAGATGAATATCTGACTCACTGTATAATAGAACGAAACATATATGGCACTTAAGGGCCATGAAACAACAGCTTGGATACTACAGCCGACTTGTATATTGGGGACAACTTCATGTTATCCAAGGGTTGTGTTTTGTTTGGGTATTCTGCAGTTTTATTACATTCCTTCCACAGACCTTAGGCAAGGAAAGAGTTGGCGTTCTGCATTGTAGGTGTGTGTCCTTGCTGAACAGTCACCTATAGAGTGGTTGAGCAGATCAACACTCCCACTCAGTTTATTGTCAGCTGGGTAGTGTTTGAGGGGAACTCAATCCTCTTATCCAGGTCATTGATAAAGATCAAACACAACTAGCAGCAGTACAGTAGGGAGCCCCACTGCTGACCTGCCACTAGCTGGATGTAGCATCATTCACCACCAATCTCTGCACTCAGCCATCCAGCCAGTTTTGAACCCAGTAAAGAGTGGACTTGTCCAAGCCATGGTCTGCCAGTTTTTCCAGGAGAATGCTGTGGGAAACAGTATCAAAAGCTTTACTGAAGTCCAGGTAGACAACATCCACAGCCTGGTGTACAGAGCTGCACCTCTGACTCTCCTTCCTCATCTGTCCAGTCTGAAGAGCTTGTAGCCATCCGTAGCAGCACTCCAGGCACAGGAGTCATTCCCCCATGTTTGTCTGATGGTGACTGTGTCATAGCTTTCCAACTTCACAGTGGCTTCCAGCTCCTCCTCCTTATTATTACCTACTGTGTGTGTATGAACTTCTGCTCAGCCACTGATTTGACTCCCAGCACTAACCTCTTGCTCATGGCTCATCTCTAGCCAGACTGATCCTGTCTCTTTTCCCCTTCAAATTGAGTCTAAAGCCCTCTCAATCTTCCTTGCAAACTCATAGGCTACAGTCCTTCTCTTCCTTTCAAGTAGGTGAATCCTATCTGTCTCCTAGCTATCAGCAGGCCTGGTGCCATGTAAACATCCCCATGATTCAAAAAGCCAAAATTCCACCAATGGATCTGTCTTATGTGTTGATCAGGTGGGTTCTCCTCCTTCTTATTCTTCCTTCCTATTGCAGTGATTGAAGAAAACCTCACTTGTGCTCATGTCTCTTCAACCAGTCATCCCAGTGTCATGAAATTATTTGGATTACCCTAGGACTTCTCAACTTTTCACTGCTGACCTGGATGACCAGAATTTGGTAATAATCAGACAGCTAACTCAGTCCAGGGAGTCTTCTACTACTAGAAAGAAGATTTCACAAACACTGATCAGTCTACCCATACGGCATATATCTAATACATATAGAAAAGAAAAACCTTTTCTGACATTCACACAAACGGAAGCGGTTTTGAACAAACAGCACTCAGTAACCATGACTGGTGCAAACAGCAGTGAAAATAACTTTAGAGTAAAAATACAGTTTTATTATCTCACAACACCGATTCTGGTTTGTGAGTGTAAATGCTTTGCATTGATTTTTCTAATCTTTGAAAACAAGCAACTGAGTTACAAGATGTTTCATTTAAAAAAACCCACAGTTGTTACATTATTAAAATCTTAAGCCATTCCAAGAACTTCTATTTTCCCAATGTCAACCAATTGGAAAGCTATATCAAATAGACTTCTTTCAATTTAAACTTCTAAAAAATGCCCCAAAGGCACCAAGTACTAGAAATTCTTCAATGAAAGTATCATGATTTTTTAATTAGCTTTGTTAAAAAGAATGCTTCCAGAAGAAATACCTATTGTATCTCTAACTCAGCTGTGGTGACAAATGCAGGATAATCAATAGTGGTCACGAATTCCAGGGTAGACAATCTCTTGTTACAGGGGTTACAAAGCTGTTCAGCACAGACAGTAATACAGGAAAAGGAAACCTCTCTACCAGAACTAATGTAAAACAGTGAATTCACTTTTCCACCTCCATAAACTGACACCTGGTAAATTCTACCTCAAACTCTTCTAAGGCGAATTATAAATCAAGGTACACATTATTCTAGGAGTGAAATAAGGATGTGGATTACTTTAGGAAGAGAAAGGGTCTTCAGGAATCATTCCCAGGAATAAGCTTTCATGAACTCAGGCCTGCATTTTGGTTTTTGCACTAAAACACCAATGAGTATAACTTATATGCATTAAAATTATCAAACTTTTCATAGTGTTAAAGCTCTGAAGCCAGGAACTTTTGTGTGTTACATAAGAAGAAAACAGCCACATCTTTAGCAGGTTCTGGCCAGAAGCAAGACTCTTTAAGGGTTTCTTAAACTAATGCAACCATGATAAAGAGAATTAGTTCTTTTTTTTTTAATAGATAAGGCATTCATATAGCTTGTCAAAATTTCAAATTTTATCTCTAATGTTAGGGTCCTAAAGGAGGCACAACTGCATTATGTCAGGCCATAACTTTTGTTACTGATCTAAATTTGTCTTCCCTATTGGACAACTTCCAAATTCTGAGTGGGTTTTGAGGTGTAGAGGAGTGAAGCAACAGTGGTGTGTTTGTCTAAAATTAGAATGCTAGAGAAAAAAAAAAAGAAACATTAGCTAAATAAAACAAATTAAATTAGCTCTATGATTAAGTGGAAGTGGAAAGGAGAACTGATGAGAGAGCAGCCCTTTGAAGGACTTGAGGGTGCTGGTGGATGAGAAACATATCACTAGAGATGAAATGAAGACACTTTCCATGAGTCCAAGTACACTCTAAATTTCCTAAAGGGAAAAGACTGTTAAAACTAAGTAAGAGTGTATAAGCCTTTGCTTTTTCAAAAGCTGTCAAATTAAAAGCTCTTACATAACTCTACTAATATAGAAAAATCTGGACACACTGCTTGCTCTTAGTGACATTAAAGTACTACAATTTTAATTTGCAGTTCAAAACAGAATTAGATTAACTTAATTAATATTTTATTCATTTTTAAAAGGCACTTTTACACATAAGGAAGTTGATATCAGTTATATACAGTAATTTAAAAATAGTCTGCAGTGTTTTAAAGGTGCTGTAAGTCTGTAATTGCTAAAGAACTTTTAAAAAACCAATAAATTTCAGAAACTGAAAAATATGTAAACGTGTACAAACATTGGATTTAAATTTAGTGCAGTCATTTGGGTTGACTATTGTCTGTTGATTTGTTGCTTTCTGTTAGGTTTTTTTAAAATAAATTGAAATCTTCCTTTGAAAACATAAGGATTTAAATTTTAAAATGTATGTCAGTAGCTCTGTTTAATTTCTTGTTGGATTCAAATCTATAAATTTCTTGTCAAACAAACTATTCACATTTATTAAAGAAAAAATGCACTAAAGTGAACTCAGGAATAATAATAATAATAATAATAATAATAATAATAATAATAATCACTGGGTAAATATTTATTACTCTAATCTTGAGATAAATCCAATTACATTTACGATGTATGGCATGTTTCAGTATTTGACAGGAAAAAAAATTGCTGACAAAGAAACAAAAAATAAATAAATGCTTTCTCACATCTCAAATGACATTAAATAACAATTCCATTTCAGAGTAAATATATTTGATCAACACAATGACCTAAAGTAATGATTTGTTTTGCAAGATGCAGTAAATCTGCCATTTGTTCACATATTGGTAATCACTCTCGCTGAATTGCATAAAGAACACAGAAATTAGAGGAAAGATAAACAAATGCAAATTGCTTATCTCAAGGTAAATAGACTCTAATGAATTCTGTATCCTATGTAAGCAACTTTATCCCCATCACTCTACTTTGATCTTAAACCAGTGAACATAGTCACATAGATGCTTAAGACTGACTTTAAGTCAAAATATTTACAAAACACACTTTTAAACTCCTCCTGCTAGACCCTAATGACTGTACCACCCAAATCAATATGCACAGCTTCTTCTTTCTTGTCTACAATGTTGTGATTACTCCAACACTTCTGGCAGGTTCAGAGCCCTCCAGAAAAACTGCCTACACCCTTCAGCTCACTGACTTTATAGGCTCTTCTCTCCCTACCAATTTTAGACACTAAAATTCGTGCAGAAGCAGAAGAAGACAATACCAGGCAAGTGTGATTGCTCTCTGTTGGGGTTGTGTGTTCCACTTACCAGAGAAAACAGTGGCTGGGAAAGTGGCAATGGGACTGAACAGCACAGTCTGAGAGCCTGTTTGTCCAAACGCTGACAGACCTAGAGGGGAAGATGCCAGCAACTGCTAGATTAAATTGTAAACAAGGGACTTAGCAAGGAGGTGAGCTTGAAAAGAAGGATTGAAGACCATGGCAGTTTTAGAACTCCAGAATCGCCCTGCCACCATTGCGATGTCTGTCTAGGGCTGGCTGAGCGTCCTCAACATTGTGGCCAGGGGGATGCAGTCAGGGCAGTGGTGATACAGACTGCAACACAGGACCCATACCTCGTGTATTCACCCATGGAAGCTGTCTCACCAGTGGGATGATATGGGTGTGGGCAAAGCCAGAGAATGCAGGCAGCTGTCTCAGTGTGTTAAATTCCCACTAATGGGAATTAGTTATAAAAAGGCTGTTCGGGAATTTGAAGAGGTTTCTTACACTTTCATGTATATCCAGCATTGTGATTTATCTTCTCTGTTGTGGATATTGATTCTGAATATATGGTCCATTGATTGTTGGTTAATTAGAAGTCAATAATAATTCAATAAACCACTTGGAATCGGATTTGATACAAACCACTATGAGCTGAGCAGTTTTTATGTCCAACATTGTTATTGACTTCATGCTCAAAAAATGTGTCTTTGAACAAGTTCTAAACATATAGCAGAGAAGGAACGTTCAGGAGTTGGAAAAGGGAGAACATTCTATAACCCAACGTTAAACAGAAGTTTTCAGTAGTGACTATTGAAAGATACTAAAGGTTGTTAAAATCAGAATAATGAAATAGAAGTGGCAAATATAGCAGTGTGTTGGTAGATACATAGTATGGCAGGGTCAGAAGCTGACTACAGCCTTGGCCATACAGGTATAGTAGGTGAAGGCTTTAACAGTTAAACAGGACACAAATTTCAGCAGTTTATTGAGTTATGTCAGTTTGGAGTAACAGCTCTTTCAAGAAAATCCAAGTGATGTTGTTATAATGAGAACAGTGAAGCTCTGTTTTGCTAAGTATAAAGATGCAATTTCTTCAGTCCGTCACATTAAAAGATTTACATGATAAGGGGTAAATGCATAATACAAACAGCACATACTCTAAATAATATTATTTCACACAAACACCAAGTTATATTTATTAAGTTTGACAGAATTACAACATGAAATGCTGTTATACACTCTCTGCAATACCCCATTTTGCAAAACCTTAGCAAGATGACTTCTACAACATGACACTGTGGTGTTGCCAAATAAAGTTTAATGTGTAATATTTGGGCAACTCATCCCAACTAGGAATTCCAGGTTCCTTTTATTGGCAGATACCCTGAGGATGATTTAGGTGTTGGTTGAACTGAATTAACTTCTGCTATTTCTTTTTATTCATTATAAACAGCCTCAGTGATGAGGCTCAAAGCCAAATGCCTTAGGCATGCAGTGAAGTGTATGGAAGAAGAACAACTTCTTTTTCAAGATTTTCTTTTAAAAATTAGTATCTTGGACTGGCTGTTTCAAAAATGACACGTTGTTATAAGGAAAGTTAAGCATAAATAAATCATGCTCTCTAATTCCTGCGTGTATTTCTGACTTTCAACCACTGGATTTGAAATATGCAAACTCATATTTTTGTGAAAAATGTATTTTTATACCATGTAAAGTGTATATGTTATCAGCTAAATAGACACTACTGCATATGAATTTGGTAATTTAATTTCTAAGATAGGTACAGTTGCATTTATTTTAATGTGCAAATTACAGATTTTCTTGTAGCTGAACATTCATTTGTCTGGAAGACTGAATTTATGTGGGCACTAATTTGTTATGGATAATGAATGCACTATGCAAGAAAAACACACATTTCTTCTATATAAGCCAAATTATTTTTAAATTTAGCAACATGACTGATTACTTATGTATGACAATTACCATGTTTTAAAATAGGGTAATTTTATAGTTGCTTATACAGAGGTCTTAAGAATTATAATTATTTAATTTGTGTTTATCAGGAAAATCTATACAGACAAAAATATATGTTGGTAGATTTCATACAAGAACAAAAATATTAAAGACAAACATTTGGGTTTAAAATGAAGCAATTCTTCATCCCCAGCTGAATTATTACTCTTTTGCTGTGTTGAAAAACAAGCTCCTTGTACAAATTATGATCTACATATGGGAGTTTTAACAATGTTGATGACTTGGTATAAACTCAGTAGAATAATGGTATATGCTTATTTTTCTTTGTACAAAATAAAAGAAATAAAAATAAGCAATAAAAACAATATTCAAAATTCTCTTACTCTTCTATTGTTTAAATATGTATTTGATAGGAAAAAGAAAAGCAGAAGTGGCAGTTTGAGTTTTAGTTCCTAACAACAAAATATAATTGTCACACAATCCCCTTCTAATATATATATATGAAATTTTAAGAAATTACCCTATTTGTTTGTCCTATTCCTGTTTATCTTTTGCGCTCTGGATCCCCGATCATTCTAGTGAGTTTAAAGTTTGCAATATGTGTCTATGACTTCTGTTTGTTCATTAGTTTGGGACATTATTTGACTGGCACCACTATGTATACTTTTTCAGTTTATTTTCACAATTTATAGTGAGCCACTTGCTTTTCAATTAACATTATGTTCGCAGTCCTTCTGTGAGTTCTCTTGCACTTGTCTACAGATAATGAATGTTCATTTATCGACTGATATTGCTTTAATTAGATCCTTTTCTGAGGGTTTTCTGCCACCCTTCCTTTCTTACTCCACTCTCAGATCCTAAAATGGATTTTAGCTATGAAGGGAAAATTCCAATTACAGTAGTAATTTCTGACTGATGAATGAGCTCTCATGGAGGGCAAGAAGGCTCCACTACAAGAAGGAGATAAGCTGTTTGAAAATAGGGATGCTGGAGACAGAAGACTGCTTTGCAAGGGAGTGAAACATTTCTGAGTGCTGAGATAAGGAACAGCCTCAGCATTATCCTGTAGCCATCCTGGGATGAGAGCATTTAGGAGCCATGTTCCACAGCAAATGTATGCTGGAGGATGGATCCAAGGGTGGCCTGGAGTGCCTTGTACCACTGTTCTTGGGACTGCTGCTGGTGTAAAGGTATATAAGGATTCTGCTGGTGATGCCTTTCTGCAGACTCCGTGTAGATTTGGGTATTACAGTAGGACTCAGCACATTGAGTTGTTTATTACTTTTTTAATATATGTAACTGAGCACAAATGTGTTTAATTCACTTCAAGGCATACCATGAAAATTCCCCAAGAGCTAGCAAACTGATTAGTCACTCTAGAGTTTTAAAAAGTTTAGCTTGTTCACTTGTTGTGCTTGGTTTTTTGGATTGTTTGTTTGTTTGGTTGGGTTTGGGCTTGGTTGGGGTTTTTTTTTGTAATGTATTTTCTACAGAAACACAAGAAGGGATATTCTGTACCTTCTACTTCCATGCTATCTCACATTTTCTAGCTTTTCTTTAATCTCTATCTCTACTCAGTTCAAATTAACTTTGAAGTAATTTTTGCTTTTTCACTGAAAGCTAATGTGCTCACTCCAAATTCCCTGTAGTAGCAATAGACATTTTGTCTTTGAAAAGAATACAAATATAGAATTTTTATGGGATTCTACTTCTCAGACAGACTGTATGCTGTTCTTCAAATTTGTATAAATGTCATGGACATATGTAACCCTTGGCACTACTGAAAACTTTGCTATTAACTACAGTAGAATTTGAACTAGGTTTTCAGTTGGTGGTTTTATTGACTTTCTACTTTCAAGGTCTTTTATAGCATGAAAACTAGGAATTCAGATTTTCAACTAAATTGCCTCTTGTTCCACCTTTCCTCCTATTATAACAATTTGGATCAAAGATTCTGGTTCTACAAATTATGATATAATTAGCCTGTAAAATATTTAAGATTCTTCATAAGTATTTTTATTAGATGGGGCATTGAAATGGAGGAGTTAGATCAGTTGATTTATCAACTGCAAGAGAAACAGAGAAATCCGAAGACTGTGGTTTGTAGCTACACTATAATGGGAAAAGCATACTGCTACCTTACTATATTACTTGCAGTCTCTTGAGTTCCTTCTCAGCAGCAGCTATATGTTTCCTGCAAGCAGTATTGCTCATGGGATATGGCAAACAGATTTTCATACAACTGCATATGCTGGCTGGGACTTGAACCCAGCTGGAAATATTTCTGAGTCCCTAAATTACAGAGAATAGTTTTTGTACTTCCATAGCTTCTGTACAGGGATTCTTGTCCTCATCAAATGGAGTTCCTTTCCCATCTCTTTTCGAAGTTATCTAACTTTTGTTAATGTATGATTTACAGAGTAAAGGATATTTTTAATGAACCAAAATCCATTTCATTTTTTTATGACTTGTTGCATTTATCTTAATAAATACTATGAATTAGTTTCCATCAAGTTTGTGGAATAAATAATTCCTGCATATAGTAAAAATGGTAATGTTCAGTGAGGGGCGAACTGAACCAAATAAATAGCACTGTTTCTCTATCCCACATATCCACTTACTTTCCAGTTTTGAACTTGGGAAGGCAATGAGGCAATTATATTTTTACTAATCTATAAATATGTCCTATCACTCCATAGGAGAAAGCTCTGCTTGAAAATTTGCATAACAAAATAATTAAATAAGACCTATGGATCAGTATATCTTGGAAATTGAACACATCTCTTTAAGTACACGTTAATTACAAAACAAGTGACATATTAAAAGAAAAGGAGAGCAGTAATTGATTTTGTAAATGACCTTGTATAGAAATACATATGAATTTTCAATGGGTGGGACCAGTATGGATACATCAAAGTACGGCAGATACAACAGAAATGCTCAGAGGGCAGCCCTGAATGTGAGATCACAGACTGCTTCCAGAAGTTTGCATAGCCAATGTCACCTTTGCTGAAACTCCAGAATGCCTACCAGCAAAAACTGAAGATCTACCTAAATAAGAAAGATCTTTATCCACCACATTTGTATCTCTAGCAACTCCTTCACTATGGGATATTATCTCTATAGGGAAGTAGGTAAGGGAATTTGGATGAAAAGATTGTATTTTCCTATGCTTCAGAGTCCAGCCAATCATGCTGCTGAAGATGCATCCAGTCTGCCTACAGAAACTGTGATATTCCATTGTCTTTCTTTTCCTAAATTTTAAAATTAAAAAAAAAAAGTTCTTTCTGTTTGAAAAAATAAAACAAGCATTTACCTCACATTTACTATGGAAAGCTAAACAAAGATTTCTCTGTTTGAAGTGAGTTTTGCTATGGAATGGCTGCCACTTGACAGTGCCTTTCTGTTTCCCTTCTACCTGTTCTTAGTGTTGACACCTTAGTGTTTTTGAAAACCAAGGATTTCAGTTTAAACTAACTAATATGGATTGAAGGATTTTCAATATCAAATTTTGGAAGTAGAATTTTGCTGCATGAAACATCTGAAACACTAACTAGGATTACCATTACAAAATTTAGATGTTACGTTTTACTTGGTAGAAATAGTCATTTGCCTAAATTTGTTTTTATACTGCCTAGTCCTCATAAACAATTCAAGTATAAATTCTGTTAAAGATTCCTTGCACTTTAAATAAGTTAACATATCACTTTTATTTTCTTACTGTATGAAAAAGTTATGCTGATGTTTATTTTCATTTTCCATTCAGGGAAGACTTTTCTTGAAGGAGAGGCTTTCAAAGTCTGGCAAAAATGGGACTAGAATATCAAAGGCCTCGTTTTACAGTATTCAGGAGCACCACTTCCTTTATTGCACGCAATCACAGAAGCTCTTCCCTGAAATCCACATATATTCACCCTATCAGGTAACATTTCCATCCAGGCTATTCATCAATAGACGTGTTTCATTCCATATTATATTATCTTGTAAATAAATTAGTTATTTCTTTCACCAGTAATGTTGAGATTTTCTGGTCAAAGCATTTTTTTTCATCCACATAGATGTGACTTCTTTATTACATAGTTATGGTAGACTATTTTTAGTAATAACTAATTTACATTTTTTACATTTTTTTTACAAGTCTACATAAATAAATGTAGACTTTAAATTTTACTTGCCATTTACAGATAAATAAATCTGTAAATATAGCATCTGAATGACATTTGAACGAATATTCAATTACAATAGACTTGAGGTAATAGGATTAAAATTAAATTTTAATTTTTTGTGTTTCAAGAACCTAAGCCCCAGAATACCTAATGATATTTTAAGAAAGCTGTGGCCATCTTTCATTTTTAGATTTAATTGAAAACAACTTGAAGTAAAAGAAAAAAAGCACTAAAGAAGCTACATTTTCCCTCTTTTGTTCTACAATAAATGATGAACTATAACTTTCATTTAAAATATTGTAATACGACTTTCAACTTTAAATCACAAAGACTACGCACTATGTTTTTAACATAAAAGAGACAGTTTAAGCTTTTAAAGTTCCTTTAAAAAAGCCAGTAAAAATAGTGCAGTCACTTATTCACAAGATCAATTGACTGTAACTCTCGTGTCTCAAGTAGAACCACTCTTCTCCTTTTCTGGCTAGAAATAAAACTGAGAGAATCACCCTATAAATATTTTCCCTTCTGAGATATTTGCATTAGGATGATGCACATTTTTCTTCTGAACATACCACCTCTTCATTCTTGCCTCTAGAAGGAACACAGTGAGCAGCCTACAAGTCTATCCATTTTGGAATCTCAAACCAGGAGAAAACACTCCAACCACATGCAATGGGCAAGCAAGAGATAAAGCCATGAACTAATGGGGAAAGTTGTGCAACAGCAACAAAAAATGATTATGTACTAAGAACTGTGTCTCATAAGAGACAAGGGATGAAACCAGAAAGTGTAAAAGGAAAATAAAGGATAATAAGCTTTGGAGTGATATGTAAAGCTATGTCTTCCTTTTGCCAAATCACTGATAGAAGCTTAATTTCTATCAATTTCTTAAGGAGTTCTTCAGTATGTTCCCTGCCTTGAAAGCTGCTGCTTTGATGGTCATCACGTTCTCAGTTTGGTTTCCTGGGAAAGCAGAGGTGTGCGTGAGAACCTGGTGTCAACCAGCATACATGAAACAGTCTCATTGAACTATTTCATTTTGGAGCACGAACAGGGACAGTTCAGACTAATTTTAAAGCAAGCAAACAGGGATGTCTTTTGCATCCGTTAAAAGTTGCTTCTTTTTTCCCTTTCATTCTAAAAGAGAATGCAATATGTACACAAAACTGTAGCTATGGAAACATCACCAAAAAATGCAGCCAGAGAATTCTCCTACGGAAATAAATTATACCAATATTGTTCTTGCCTTAACTTTTATCTTGCTCTGATGTTTCTGATTTCAGGAATTTTAAGAGGAGTTACATAATATCCTCTTTCAAGAAAAAAAAATTTGTCCCTTTCGATGCAAATGTCTGAAGATCAAATTCTGCTTTTGGTACATCAGCAAGTGTCTGATTCATGCTCCTGTAAATTAAAGTTGGTCGCAGCTCAAAAAAAATAGTACCAATGCAATCATGTTTCTAAATATTGTCTTATGAAGATAAAGGCTGCTTAATTTCCCACTTTCCCAAGAACCTTCATATCTAGAATACTGCATCCAGTTTTGGGCCACTCTGTAGAAGAAAGAAAGTGACCAACTGAAGAGGATACAAGGAGGTCACAGAGATGGTGGGACTGAAGAAATTGTTCTTTGACAAGAGCCTGAAGGAGCTGGGCTTGTTTAATTTGGAACAGAGTTGGCCTTGGAGGGGTCTACCAGCAGACCCCAGTGCTATGGGGAAGTCATTGAGGAAACATAGCCAGATTCTGCAAAACAATGCAAACTGGAAAGGTAAGAAACAAGAAGTATAAATTTTAACAAGATAGGTTCATCTGAATATAAGGAGAAGTTTTCCACCATAAGGACAGAGAGGCAGTTGCACAAGCTGAGAGAAGTTGTTCACTTCCCATCCTTGAATGATCTCAAGACCCAACTGAATGAAGACCTAAGCATCTTGGTCTGACCCAACTGGATGAAGACCTCAGCAGTCTGGTCTGACTTCCTTAGAGTTGACCTGCCATGAGCGGAAGATTGGACTGGAGACTGTCCAAGGCCCTTTTTCTACCTAAACAATACGATTATATGAAATTGCATTTTATAAAGGGTTATTTCAGTTTACCAGATTTTGTAGTTACCTAGTTTATTTCATGTGAGAAAATCCAGGCAGACATCAGTTACAAGTCATTTTAAAGTTGCACAACCAATAAATATGAAGTCCATACTCTCCTTGTGGAATCCCATTAAAAGACATGAAAACCAAGGTAAAACCCAATTATGTGAGTCTGCCAAATTCATTAACATTAACAAATGAGACTGTTGACTTCTAAAATTGTGTCAGGTGGCAATGACAAAATTGATAAGACAGTACCTGCAGAATGTCATTAAATAGTTTGCAGCTCATTTCTATCAGTATCAAATATTAGATTAAGACAATAATAATGTTCATATGAATTTGAAAGAATTAATTAGAAATCCTCTTTAGAAACCCTACTGCATATGTGAAAAAAGGAATAAAAATAGCTTTCATTCTGAGGACTTTAAACAGGAAAAATACTCCTGCTATAATAAGCAAATAATAATAATTAGTATAATGACAATATATAATACTGAGATTTGGTTTTTCTCATCCTGTCAAAGCAGAAGTAATTATTTTTCCTCATAAAACTCCTACTAAAGGAGTTGTGCTGCATATTAGGGATGTTTAATGTTTATCATCAGAGTCTCTGTTATAGAATGTAAAGCTTCAATTTTTGTGTGAGGCTGTGGATTTTCTACTATTTTTAAAAGCATTCCAAATGATGGAAATATATCTCATTTGCTAAGAGCTGTTCTCTACATGTCTGCAACACTTGAGCTATGAATTTGAATTCAGGTTTGAACACTGAGACAAGATCAAGATCTGTTGACAGCCCCTTTCTCCCTCTCTCCTTGTAAGACAGCATGGTATAAGCATTTTTGCGGCACTTTTTTTGGGGTCTTTGCAAGTCTAAGATAAAACAACATTTATAAACATATGCTTTGCAAATACTTGTGAAAACTTAAAATGTAAATGAGTGTAATACAAAATGAGAAACATGAATGGCATATGAAGTTGTTCTGAAACGTGTCTGTGTAAACTGCATAATGAAAATTTTACACAAGACTTTAGCTCTCTCAATGGTTTTTCATTAGCAATTTCAAATCATCAGTTTTCTGAGTTTTCTGTACTGAAAAAAAAAATGAAAAATATGGAAATCTTCCAAAAATTACCAATAGCTCAGGGATTGCTACATGTCTCTATCACCCAATTACATTAATTCCAACTGAAATGGTGATAATTATGTCATATTGGAAAGGCATGGTCAATGAGCTGTCTTCAAGATTCAGTGCTTCTGACTTTGAACATATTGAGCATTCACTACTCACAAAGTGTGTGTGGCTAAAAGTATAAGACTTTCTCCTCCTCATTTCTTAGGAAAGTGTGTCTGTCTGTGTAGTATCTGTATCCATTCCCAATGTGAATGAGTGGCTGCCTTGTAGCTAATTTCAGCCTGGCTGGTAGGAGACAGCAGAGCAATGGGCACAGTCTCAAACAGCCAGGTTTGAGACTGGACTCACATATTCACTATGTGGAAAGTATACATATTTTGGTCTTGATGGAAATTTTAGAGCTGTTTTTAACAAACATTGAAGGCTGCTTGGACTTTAATGGCTTGACAGGTTTGACTTATTGCTTCTTTCATGAAAAATATGGTACCTCCTTAGTGGAGTAGCTCTGTGTGTAGTTCACTCCTGTTCTCACCAGGATTTCTGATGCTGTATCAGCACAACAATTCACCTGCTTCAAAAATTTAGGCATGCTTTGTGGCTTACTGTGATTGCAAAGCCAGTCTGATAGCAAGATGCCTTGGAAAGTAGAAGTCTTACTGCTTTGAAATTTCCCTTAAATCTAGTATATCGGTTTAGCCCTAAAACAGAATGGAATAAAAAAACAAAAACCAGAATCTTTTCCACTGCATCAACCAATTGAGCATTGAATATATGGTCTGTAGATAAGCCACAGGGAAGGGAGGGCCACAAGGAGAGAACTGAACCACATCTTTTGCAGTGACTTATCGGTAAGGCTTCACTGTAATGCCAGACTGAGCCTAAGTAACTATCTTAGGATAAATTTTTTTCTTCTTTGGATCACATTGGGATGCATAAAAGGTTTCTTGTATGGAGATATATTTATAGGAGACCTAAAACCTGCATACATGCAATTTGCTAGACTAGTATTTCTATTTTCCCTATTGTGCGTCAACAGAAGGCAGTGAACCACTATTATATGTTGCATTTTAGATTCTCATTAGCCTGGAGTAAGCTGTAAACATATATATCACAATTTCATCCATCAAATTATATGCTCAGTATTAATGAAAACCGTACTGATAGCTGAATAATTCAGAACTATAGTCTAATAGGACTTCAGACATTACTCGGAAGACTTTTTAAAATAATGTATTAACATAAAGTCTTAATTTTGAAGTGCTTTAACCTTTGTAAACTTACAGAAAAGCAAAATATAGTATTTCATTACAAAATTAAAATAAAGCAAACTGTCGGAACATAAAAATTAAGACAAAGCAAATGGGTTCAAGATCAAAAGCCTTGAATATTCTAGTTATTTCTAGTGCAGAGACATAAGTAGGAAAGGGAAGAATCACTACTCATTTCAGGCCATAAAAACATTAATTTCCTCAGAACACAAGCATACTTGTTTCCTACAAGGTATCGGTCATATAAGCCCCAAACCTCTTAAATCCTATTTTTAAATTAGTATGTTTCTATTAACACTGCTACCTGTGATTCTCCTGCCTATATTGCTCTCCTCACCTTGAAAAGAAAGTTGTTACTCATGTGAGATGATTCAGCTACTAGCAAAGCAGGTGCTAAACTGCTATACTTTGCATCCAGCAGGCAAAACATTTTCTGTAAGATTGAAATTCGAGACCTTAATGTATGAAACCAAAGGAAACCTTTTCTGATGAGAATAACTATGTCTAAAATAGATTTGATGGCATTTTCTACCTCTAGTGTTTTTAATTCTATGATCAAGGGAAAGCTATTCAGGTGATTTATATGCCCAATGCAGGCTTGAATGGCCCTAAGTTAGAGAACCAATAGTTAACCATAGAGAACCAATAGAAAGCCTAACTAAGTCACTGGAGTATAATAAGTTAAGTGCTCTTAACATGATCTTTGCATTTATATGGGAAAAGTATGATTTCTACAGGAACTTAAGTGTAATTAAAAAAACCCAACCCAAAGTATTAGATGTAATCTCAAAAATCCTTTTTGAACACACTAGATTAGGAATCAGTGTGAATAAACAGTAAATAAATTTTAGATCCCTTTAGCTCTTCGAAGTTAAGTAGGTAACATGCAGTAGCCAATTATCTCAAAAGTAGGATTCCCAGGCAGAATCTCTTTTAAAAAATAATTTCTCTCCAATTTGATTGGTGAAACAATTCATGTTCAAGGAGTCAGAATTTCTTTAATTAATATTTAAACACAAGCTCCTTTTTTCATGGTAAAATTCACATAGTGTATGTAATTTAAAGCTTATTGGTTCTCAAAAAATTACGCGAAAGACACAAATTCAAACAACCAGGATACAATTTAGAATCGTTAATTTTATGCTCAAAGAAACCATATTAAAATCATTAAATGATCAAGAGCCTGAACACCATGATATTCACTTGTAGTAAGATGTTTTCCTTAGCACTCTTGAAGCTTGTGCAGCCCAAAAATAATCACAAAAAGAAAAAAAAATCTCACTAAAAATGCTACATTTATCCCTTTAGAGCCACAGCCGTTTCTTTTTTGGTAAGGACAGAGTTCCTGTGGGTAGCTTTACCTGGCTATATGTCAAGAAAGCAGCCTTGTTTGATAGGGAGAACTGTCCCCATGGAACATGAACCGGCAGAAGGCCAGAGTCAGTAAGGAAAATTCAAAATCAGTTGCAGCAGAGCAGCAACCTAAAGTATCAATTTTTGAAATAATTGAGTCATTATTTAACACATGGAGTACTCAATAATACAATTTTTTCCCCCCTGAATAAATTATAATAACCATTAGAAGTGAATTCAGTAAACACTCTTTTTCACCCATAGTTTTGAGCGAGTAGAATTTCTGGCAGGTACCCAAACAGGTCACTATGAGTAGGATAATGTGGCAATCTGTTATCATTAGCTCTGTTGGAAAGGTTCTGAACACACTAGAGAGAATTAAATGACCTGGAAAACTCAGTCTACAGAAAAGTCTATTGTACTCATCTCCTTTATTTCCACCTCTATGCATCACTGGAACAGTGGAACAGCAAGATTTGCAGTGGTGACAAAGATAAAGGTCATTTTTCAATTTCTCTTTCATCCAGCATGAAGCGTTTAGGGACTGTTGAATTCTACACGTCCAGAAAATTACTATTTTCTGTCAGGTCCTTCTGCTGCCTTGGTGTGTTAGTCTATTGAAATCTTCACATTTGGAAGACATTGCAGATTTGTGTTTTAAAAATCACTGCTACTTTTGTTCCTGACCATCATTGTTACAAGTGTCAGAATTTCAGATCATGCAAAATAACAACGTACAACCCCCCTATATAGCCCATTTTAGCAAGTGTTTTTCCTAACCAGTGTAATTTTTTCCAGCAAAACTTGAAAGAAAGAGCAGTTCTTAACAGCTCTATTAAATCTAATTACTATGGCAAGATCCAAATGGTCAAGATAGATACTATAAAGAAAATGACATAGCTGATTCAGAAACATGCATCAGAGATGTTTCTATTGTTTATATAAACTTTGTTGCTGTTTTCCATTTATTTGAGTGGTTAACTTTAAACAAAGAATGCAACTTTGATGTGCATCAGCTCTTCTGATTTAACAGTTTTGTGTGCAAACCATGTTCCTGGGAAATCCAGCTAAAGGTAAATCTATATCAATGAAAGAAAATAAAGAGGGAATCATCAGAATCTTAGGCAAAATAAAAGAAATCTTTTGCATTTTGGGAAAGGGGAGATGAACACATGCCTTGACCTCAAAGTTCAGAAAAAAATTCAAGGGACTGTAGGCAGGGAAGCTCAGGGTTTTCCCTAAATCTGTTTTGTTTCACGCTTTGTACTTACTGAGAACCTGAGGACATGGACTACCGAATATATGATTTTGACTGCATATTCTTCACCAGTAAATAACCAGCTCCTGCTTAGGTATAAAATGATGCCAAATCTTTCTTCTTTATAGAAATGTAACAAATTCATTGGAAATTTATCTTATTTTTTCAACAGGAATTTCTATATTTGAGCACTTTATCATTAATGGCAAATGACTATGGCATGGATTTAAGAAACAGACACAAGATTCAGTTCTGTTCTGTTGCAACAGAGGATGAATTTAACATCTCACACAAAGGCTGACAGGCCAGAAGTTGGTTCTGTCACTTGATGTTATAGATTAACGTAGAAAGAATATCTACATAAATGATCCTGAAGTACTTGTCAAAACGTGACTACCATAAACTTCCAGTCTAAAGACCAACAGAATTCTGGAATAGAATACACAATTATTTAGGCTATAAGAAATTATTTTGAGAAACAAAAATCTGTGGGAAATTGTGTCTTTCACATATCATAAACAATTATGTCTTCAACTTATCTTTTCTGTTCTTTAACAAGAAAGATAAGAGAATGATTTTTCATTTATCTCTTGGGAAAAAAACCCTCTTCCACTTTCTCTTCTCCTATCACTTTTTGCTCCTTAAAACTATTAAAGACACCTCTTAGATTCCAGAAAGCCTGCTTTGCGTGCATTCAGAACCAAAATATTATTATTTAAAAAATGTCCTTCAATAAATCTTCTACTCTTGTAACGCTTGTAGAAAACAAAATTAAAAACCAACAAGTTAAAATTCACTTGCCAATCTTTCCTATGCTTTTAGTGCAATACATTTCTAAGGGCAGGAAAAACAGTTAAACTGTGTTATTTTTAAAAAGACACTGTGAATCTACTTATATCAAGTTCATCAGTTTTAATTCAGTTATGTCTTTTGGAGGTCACTGTCTCTCTCACTCATTACAATGGCTTTCTGCTTCTTTGATATGATTCTCAATTAGTTGGGTAGGCAGGTAAAACATCTGACATCCAACAGTGAACTATGAGCTTCCAAATATGTTTGCACAGCCACACATTACACTTTAGCAAGCTCTTTACCTTAACCCATTAATAAACCATAGTTTGAGGTTAAGAAAAAAGACTCAACTCAAAAATTAATTAGAGGTGTTCTGAACTACATGTTCATGAGTCATTCAGCTATGAAATGATAAAGCACACCAGTTAACAGATAACCGCAGACATTTACTCCATCTTATTTCAATCTGTGGCTGTACTCATGATAAATTGAAAATGAATAACCATCGTTCATCTGTGTAGTGAATATCAGATTCAAGTTACTCAATTCTGCAGCTGCTGTATCACAATGGTTTTTATCACAACAGGCTCTTGAACAAAGCACTTTCCATATTCACCTGCTTCATTAATACAAATTTGTATTTATTCAGTACTTTAGCAAGGTATGCCCTGAGTTATACAAACCACTTAATATAAGCTGGAAAAACCATAAATCCTAAAAGCGGCATTATCCTTGACCTTCAAGAGGTTTACCTTTGTGGAACTCACTTGTCATATCAGAGTCCTGCAGCAAACACACCTATTCTAGACCTAGATCAAGCCCCACTGAAATACTTGGGAGATCAGACATGCAGCGTAGACTTTGTGACTCGTCTACAGAGATTTCTAGAATCAATTATATGGAACTAAACATGACAGAAAAATTAGATTTCAAACCTTATTCAGCGCATTCAGGTCAAGAGTATACTGCAGTGACTATTTTGAACACTTTCAAGGAGTAGTAAACACTTTTAAAACAGAACCTTTTGCAAACCCATGGTGAAAAATAGAACAATATCATCCATAAAACTAGATTGGTTCCATTTGTGACCTTATTCAGTTTAAATTGCTCGTGAGAGCATCTGTGCTTGAATTGAACTGTATAAACTAGTAAAGGCAAAAATTAAAGACAATAAACATATCCCAAAAGCAGTTTTGTCTAAGCATCCAGTACCTCAACTTTCCTGTTGGCTGTACAGAAGTTGTTCTTCAAAACAGAACTGATCTCCACAGATTAGGTCCTATATGAGTGAAAGCCGACGATGCTCGGGAGCTGTGCTGGATCCAATTGTATTAGGACTCTCTTTTTGTAATCTGTGGGGGGGAAAAAAGTTACATGTGTGTAGAGCTATTGTTGAAGTGTTAGATGTCTCAAACCTTCTTCTCTGTGGACATATGTTCATTTGGCTCTTTATGTTTCATTACTTGCATTTTGCATGACATGACAGTGCTGCTTGGCTGAATGAGTTTAATCTGAGCTACCTGTCTTGCTTCAGAGTAGATACAGAATATAAAAGTGTTTGATGTATGCTGTTTGGTGAGAAAAAAAAACTTATTTCTTGCAACAAGAACAAAAAAAAATAAGATAATTCAGAGAAATTAAGACTTCTTCTTTATTTGCTACCCTTTAAGAAAAAATAGTGCTGGGAAGAATGGAAAATGCACAAGTTCACATTATTAGCCTCCTATGTTCAGGTATACTCATCTATAATGGAAGGAATATAAAATAATTTCTGTTGTTTAAATTTAAACCAACTCACGAACATTTTTGTAAAGATGTTTTCTCACCGGAATTTTTTTAAAGTGACCATTTCCAGATAAAATGCAATTACAACTTTGTTGATTACTTAATTTTCAAAGTACTCATTTAAAATTACACTAGAGACATGTGTCTCCATTTAGCTTATTATCCTAAAAAAATAGAGCATGACTTCCTTAAAATAATTATTGTTTGAACTATTCAATCATTAAGTTAAATTGACAACAGAGAAATCACAAACACTTTTAATAAATTTGAACAATTAGTAGCAACATCCATTAGGAAAGAAAAAAAAACCCTTACCTCTCCCCCTCAAAAACCAACTAAGCAAAAAAACTGCAAAAACCAAAAAAAAAACCTCCCCAAAAACCCAAACAAAAAAACCCACCCAAACTCAAACAAAAAAAACACTGTTGTGGTGTTCATGGGCATTTAGATTAATTTTCACATAAAGGCTAAAACCCAGTCTTTTCTGTGAAAAACTGTTTATTAACTAAACAACACACTTGTATCGTGTTAAAGCTTTTCCTTTTTTCAGTTTCTTGTATTCAATCTGATTCAAGTTTTTAAATACTTCTTCGCTTGACTTTTTCATTATTTCATCCTGTCTAAAGGAATCATAGGGAATGTCTTTATGTTCACTGTCAACTTCACCTGTTGTCCTGGGAAACCAGCAGCAGCTGGAAGTACATCTATTAAAGTTTTTGCCCTCCTCAAAACAAAGCAACCAAATAAATAATAGCCAAATAAGTGTCCTAGTCATACCTGTTTATGTGACCGGTAGGAAATGTATTAGATATCCAAATTTCTTCTACCAAAGCACTCTGGTAGAACTGACTACCAGTTTCATAGCTAATTCACTTAAGAATTATGAGTAATCTTCCCTCATTCCATTAGCTTTGGAGTTTGAATTAAAAATTTTACCTAGACCTTGCCTTTGGAAAGGCATTGAATTCAGGGACTGGGGAATAGATTTGATTTATATTGCATATTTTGAAACAAACAAACAAACAAACAATATAAGGGAGAAAATCTGTTGCTGTTCTGATTAATATTTTTGAAGCCCAGCCTAGAGGATAGGAATTTACTTAGGTGATATTACAGCTCTGCCTTGTACTACTTGAATGATTCAAAGCTGCATCTACAGTCCAGAAACCATTTAGATCTGTGAAGCAAAGGAAGGCAATCTGCTCATCCTTCTTCTAGAGTTGGTTCACCTTGCAGTGAAATTTTAAAAAGATTATGAAGACAAAGATTAATTCTCATCAATTCCCATCTCTGACAGAAGCACTTCTGCACAACCATGCTTTATTTCATTTGACTACACCATGAGCTTCTCCAATCAGCACCTGGATATTGACGACCTCAGCCCTGAAGCATTTACCTAAAAGTTAGAAAAAGCCCTAGATACTTCTCTGAGTGGAATGGATCCTGTAGCCCAGGGAATAGGATGTTGCTACAGCTATCAGCATGCCATGATCTTTGTACAAATTTCCAAGTCCGTAAGACAGCCATGTTTACTTTGTCTGAACTTCTCTTACCTAGCTAAACTTTGTTATGAGCTCTGTGCTAGAGCCGAAACAGCAATTTTTGAAATTGAAAGGAAACTATGTCTATTTAATTTTGCTTTTCCTTATCTTCCTATGATAAAATTTTCATATATGTGGTAGTAACAGGTAGTTTTTCTGTATAGAATCTGATATTTTGTCTGCAACATAGCATAGAGGAATGTGGTTGTGGTACGGAGAAACAGACCTTGAATGGTGGGACACTGGATGCAATGCAGAGAGTGTAATAAGAAATAGGATACAAGCTGATGTTCCAGACCCAATGGCTATAAGCACCCTACTAATGACCAGCACCCTACTAATGAACAGCTAAGGTAGCACACGCCTGGAGAAATCACTTTCAAATGCAGCAAAGGGAAAAAAAAAACCATGTATCTAACATATGTAAAGTATGCCATAATTAATAATTACAGAAGAAGCTCACATGTGAAATATAGAGACAAATAGCAAGTTATGAGAAAGTTGACAAACATAGAAAGACTCCTTATGTGAGTCTAAGGTGAGGAAGAAAAGACAAAGTTACATTAAACAGCTGCAGCCTCTCCCCATACTGAAGATAACATTCAGATCCATGTGTTGGGAAATCAAACTTAATAGGATAAAATGCTATCAGGATTGTGTATAAGGAAATTTCAACTTCATCTGTGATGTCATAATTTTTGGTATTTTCAATTCCTTTCTTTCTTTTTCAATTTATCTGTAGAAATATTAACTGAACTAAAAAGAAATCTTCAGGAGACAGTTAGGATTTAAATTACACTAACAATAAACTATTGAATCTACATAAAGGGTGTGGGGGTTTTTTTGGCCCTAAAAATTATGCTTTTTCACAGCACATTTTGAAACTAATTCCTAGATATTATTAAGCTGATCAATCATTTGCCTGCAAAGCTTATGGATACACCTGGGAAAGAAAGACATTGCTCTTAAAAATCATTTAATTCCATTCTGATAATTTTATATTTTTTATTTTGTAATGGAAATTAAAAGCAAATATACAAATTGCCTTTGGACAATAATAATGACAAATCCCTCTTCTTTGTACAGTTCAAAATTAACTTTTCTGTTTCCTTGTATTACTTTCTCTTTTATAAGTTACAGAGGTATATTTACATGACCTGGTTTGAGTGTGTGTCTATAATATAAGTCAGCATTTTGTGTCCATCCATGTCCATATGCCAGTCATTTTTTTTTATTTTTAGACTGATTTAACATGAATTAACAGGAATAATGATTTTTAAACTACTAATGGTCACAGATTTCATTTTAAAAACTTCTTTTGTTATGAAAATAAATATAAATCTGTGTTACTTTCAGCTGTGAACTGAATATTAAAAATATAATTTTGAAAGAAATGTTCCACAGTTACATGAAAGCATGATGCATCAAAAGGAAAAGAATCACAATTTATTCAAACATTTTATTAGATAAACATCTGCAGATCACTGAATTCCACAGAAGGTGGGCTAGCCATTAGGTTTCAGCAACTGAAAGAAACAATAAATCACAGCTTTTACTTTTACAGCCCATTACACACAAAGGTCTAAAACCTTCCTATTTGCAAGCCTCTGAGTACTCCAGCTGCAGAGTCTTTAACTTTCCAACTTTCTGTGACTAATAGATGTTATACTGTAGAATGAACAGGAAATTAGAGTGGAGAGAGGTGTAAAATCAGTATCCTTAGAAAGGCTGTGCAGGAGGGATGTGAAGAATAGCTCACTGTAGGGCTATGCTGTCTCCCAGTGATCCTCAGACAAGACAGATTACATTCTCATTAATGACCATTTAAGAATCAGTGGATTTTTATATGTTAGAAAGGAGAAGCAGTTACAAAACTATTAAATATTGTGGAAGGGCAAGGTAGGAGAGGCAAATAGAGAGGCAATAGATTCAGCAAGAAATTTCGTTGAGACCTGCTATAGTTGGAAAAAAAATAGCTTGAGAGTTGTATAGATCTTTCTCCTTCTTTTGACCTCACACAGGAAAGTTATGCCCCTTTAAAATTTCATTCTGTGTTGAAGGGTAAATCCTTTATTTTTCATTAAAATATCCTTTCAATTGACTTGCCCTTCAGAATTTATTAAACAAATATACTATTTCTGATGTAGCACAGTTCAGAAAAATAGTTACTTCCTTCTCATATGTCTATTTAATAATTCTTCCTTTTTTCTTGAAGTGGCCAAATCAGATCTTTCTCCCACTTAGTTTAGCCTTTTTCCCACTGTGTCAAATGGACCCACAGCCCCTAGCTACTTTGAAAACGTGTCATGGCATCATTGGCTGCATGGAAAAAAGAAGCTTTTCTAAGAAATGCAATACCTCCCACACTGAACTAGGGGAAACTCCAGGCTCCCTCAGACAGATAAAGCAGGTTTCACTATCTGTGTCTGTATTACAGGAAAGAGGTTCCTGCTGTGCAACCAGACTACCTGGTGACTGCAAGGCAGACGGCACCATCCTCAGCAAACACAGTTTTGATAAGATCAAAGACTACTGTGTTCCTAAATGTCCTCTGGGAGGCCTTGTACTGTAGGGTACACTGAAGAATAAGCTTGCAATAAAAAAACCCCAAGTATTTCTACTACGTATTTGAGTTTCAATCCTGCTTTTGGAATCTTAGTGCAATGTTTTCCGTTTAGAGTCTTTTTCTTCTGCTTTTTTCTTCAATATATTTCTAGTACTGTACTGTCTTGACAGGTGAGGATTACAGACAATGTAGATATACCAGGATATCTTAATGGCAAGCAATTCGCCCTCAGATTCCTTATCAAATATACTGTCCATTGCTGGTCATATTTCAGCCCAAGCCTTTTTAAAATACATTTTAAAATAGAGTTTAAGCACATAAAACTACTCCACAAGTTAGCTATTTCTCTCATCTCACATTATCCTTGAATGTCTGCTTTGAATCAACCCATAGAGGAATCAAATGTAACACGGGACAGGGTTTCTACTGGTTTAGTTGGAAGCGTGAAAGCATTTCTGTCCTTGTGTGATGGGCAAAAGTCTGGTCAGCCCAAGGGAAGCTTTGTCTAACTCCAAACTTAAATTTAGAAGAAAAATATTCCATTTAGAAAACAAACATCAAATCCTAAAGTGATGAGAAATTATTTACTCGCACAAGGGAATGATAGGTACCACACAGTAAGGGGCATGTCCTCATCCCTGTCTTTCATGGACTTCTCCATGAAAATTTTCAGAAAGCCTGTGAATCTAGGAATTTATTTTAAATATATGCACATATCTCAGTAATTTCAAAAAAATCCTTTCATAATACATTTTTACTCTGGTAGACAGAAGTATAGATCATTATTCAAGTTCTTAAATACGTTAGTAACATGTCCATCTTTACATTTAAATGATATATTGATATTCACAAGTAATTTTGTACTGACTACTTCCATCTACAAACTCCATAAACAGTAAGATGCTATCCCAGAATAGTCCTTCTTCCCTCACTTGTGTTATAATAACAATAATAATGGTGTCTGTAATATCTGTAACACCCACAACTGGTGCTGTCTGCAGTGCACCATGATTTTTTTCACAACAGAAGTTAAAGTCGATTTTTCAGAAGGAAAACCATGGAGACATGAATTAGTAAGTTAAAGATCACCAAGAGCTGATGCCAATAAAAATGAGGTTTTTAATGGTCATTTCCATTAAAGTATAGACCTCAGTATTGGAAGAACTCAATTGCTGAGATGCAGATTTTGAAAGAACAAAATTATATGGTAGACGATATTTCTTAGCTCTATAGATGAAACTTTGAGGACACACACTCAGCTCCTAAAGATCATTTAAAAATATTGTAAATGGCATAATATTTGATTTCTGTTTCCTTTCTCTAACATCAGGAGATGGAGAAGGTGACCAACACAGTGCTGCAAAATTTACTTTGGGATTTTACTCTGAGTCATGACTAATACTAATAAAACTTTGTGATGCAAGCAGCCAAAAAGTTTAGAAAGAGGAAAAGTACTAACATAGAAAATTCCTGCTGGTATGGAAGCCATGAGCCTGGGAACTGGGTCCTGGAACAAGAAACATACTGAAAAATTGCAGCTGGCCTCTTCAAAAGTACAGGCGAGGAGCCTGGAAAGTGGTGACCTCCTGAGATACCATCAGTAAGTGCAAACCTCAAGAAACTGCAACTTAGTCTCGGAAAAAGTGGAAGTAGTCCTGGAAAACAAAATTGGGCTAAATGAACAGAAACATCACAACTTTTTTGGTGGTCTGGATGAAAAATAGACATCAACAGCATCCACTGGCTGCTCCAAATGGTGTGTTCTATGCCCTTTTATATCTCTACAACAGACAAAGAACTTAATTTTTATCCAAAAGAGAGCTTCTATCTCCCTGAGAACTTCCTATGCTGCATGTGTTTTTAATTTTCTGAACAAGTTGAAATCTACACAAACTTTCTACGAGATCTTAGACTCTCATTGAGGACATCTGTCTAACACCATAGTCCATGATGTCAATCATTTTTGAAGTCAGACTCATTTAAGTTGTTGGTTGCTGCTTTGGGCCCACTTTTGGAGTTGTTTCAGTTCGTCCTTAACAGCTCTGGGATGGCTGGATCTCTCTTGGTGACTGGTTTGTCCTACACTTCAATATGATTTTGGCCCATTCTGAAACCTAATTCACTCAAAACTGGTCATTTACATCCATATAAGTAATATATTTTAAGCGTGTCTTCTGTTATATTGGTGAGAAGTTGTTTCACTAATGAAAAACTCACAGTAACCTATATTAATTATTAGAATTTTTATATTGATTGTTGCTACACAATTGATTGCTGATGCTATTGACTGTTGCCATACTATTGCTTGTTAATATATTATTGATAGCTGATAGTGATTTTAACTTGCTATATATGTCCACTTTGTTGATCCTTTTTATATTTAGTGATGATGTCTGTGGTAGGATTCTTGCTGCTGTTGATTTTTGTAGAATTTTTGATTAATGTAGAGAAATTTTAAGGAATTAAAAGCTTCCATCTTCTTGTGTATTACAGAATCCTACAAACCCCTTCAGCAATTTCTATGCATGCACAAGCTGTGTAATGCTGGGTTACACAGATCATGACACTGCTATTGAGTTTAATCTCACCTTTTCTTCATGCATGTTGTCTTGTCATAATGCAGTCTCCTCCAAGGGATCTGTTATGAAGCTAAGCTTGTTCCAACGCAGTAAATCATAGGTATATTGATGGGATAAGAAAACTGTGAGAGAGTTCTTTGCCCAAACCTGTTTTCCAACTCCACTCAAACAGGATCTTCATGTTTATATATAGGGCCACATTTCTACTAGACATGACGTTTCTGCCGGCACTGCTGCTGCATCATAGTTGGTAAAATAATACCCTTTAGAAACAAGCTCACTGGTTGTCAATGCAAGTACTCAGCTCATGGTGAACTCCTCTGAGCTCAACTTCTGTTGCATCTGTTTGCTCAACTTCTTTTTAGTTGTGGAAAGATACTTTTTTTCAAATCTAACCAACGGGATGTTTTCTTTCAACTTTGTAGCCACAGATAACTTTTCTTGGATATTTATCACTTTCTAAGAGGAAAGACAGAATTATGACATTGCATTTCTCTTCTTTTTGACTCATAATGCACACAATAATGTGGATCAGTGTGCGGTGAAGACTGAGTCAAGTCTTGTTTTTCAGAAGACCTGGTGAATAGCCATAGTCTAGCAAAGTGAGTGAGTCAGTTTCCCTCTGGTATTGTTTGTAATGCTTCCAGTATGTATAACGTAACAATGCTAACATAAATCTCTTGTTATATAACACAAGCAATCCTAAAAAGTTTTATAAACATTTTCAATCAACAGACCTTGTGAAGGCTATTATTTCCTATTTGCAGATAGGAAAATCAAAGAACAATATTTTTCAAGTCAGCATTAAAAAAGAAAAAAGAGAAAGCTTGAAATCATCTAGGGTTTTAAGATGTTGACTTTGAAATGCTCTAATACTATTCTAATTGTTGAATCCGTCAAGTACCTGCATGTCTCACTTTTACCTGCTGTTCTCTCTGTTGAACACCTCTCAGAACAAAACTCCATGGTAGGTAACAAAAGGAAGACACCCAAACTTTGTGCAGCTGCTTGCAAATTTGGACCTTCTAAGTGATTTTCTCAAAGTCAAACAGTGACCCTCTGTCTAAACAGTAAAGGAAATTAAGTCTCCTGCCTGTCACTTTGGAAACATGCTGCTTCTCATTCTCCTTTAATTAGAAAAGAGTGGTCTATTAAAGCAGCAAGGAAAATAGCATTATTTAATAAGTCAATACAAGAGAATAGGTAATGCAGGAGTAAAGATCTGACAATATGCAGTACCTGTAACTAAAAAACACTAAGGACAAAAGATGACTGAACTATTCTCTCCTGCAGACAAAGGTACTGAGAGGCAACACCATGATAACTGGAGAGTGAGGAGGGCTCAGTGACTAAACAGTGGCCTCAGTGGCTTTGCCGTGTCATTCAGAGCATTTTCTACCCAAGGATGAAAATAAGTTACACTGGGAAACAACACATAGATGCCACAATTCAGCGCAAATTAAGTATAGGTGAAGCAAATGAGATAAAAATCAGAAATATATTTTAGGGCTAGTCATACAAGAATTTAATGAAGAGTATATTTCTTTGTTTACTAAGTGGATGATCAGGGGGCAGATACATACTTTGAATATTTTAAACATAGGAAAATTCCTTTCTAAATATATCAATTTAGTTAAAGCCAAGTTGAAATTGTGATGGAAAAAGCGTGATTTGGAACAGATGCCAGATTTAGAACTACGAGGGATGAATACTAAAGGCATTAATTTTTACCGAAATCGTTATTCCAACATGCATAAGTGTCCTCATGCCAACATTGCTTTCATTGCTCCCATAATGTGAGTCCTGACTGGGCTAAAGACTGAAGGTCTCTCCATCACCCCAAGACTATGAAATGCCCACAATTGTCCTCTTGCTCTCTTTCCCACATTGCCTTGTACCTCAAACCACAGTTAGTTTTCAGCTAGTGCAACACTCTGTCTCAGAGAACCCACTAGATCTTTGTTTATCCTCATTCCCAGGGGCTCTGAACACCTTCCTTTTTGCCTTCCTTCTCTTCCTCCATTTCCTCTTCCCCTTGATTCTCTCCATCAACCTTAGAAATTCATCTATGTTAGAGGTTAAAGTAAAATGGAGGGAGGGGGACATGGCTACATCTGGAAAAAATTATAGATTCAGATGGAAGTGCCTGGCTTAGCTAATCACATACCAACATCTTAATGTGCTTCTCATGCTTTACTCATTTTCTTTTTCATTCTCTCCATGGTTTCCAAATAAATATTGCTCTTCCTCTTAGTGTTGGAACTCTTAAATATTCAGAGTTGCTTTGATATGTTGTTGAAAAAACCATCAGGTTATTGGTGCATGGAGAAATATTATCAAGTAAAGATCTCTCCAGCTCATCTTGTTACACAAGTCCTAGCAATATTTCTAATATTAATCTTCTAACAACATACAGCCTACTCATGGAACTACAGACCATTCAGCCCTACCTTAGTCCCTGGGAAGGTTATGGATAGCTAGTGCTGGATACTATTTCCAGGCACATGAAGGACAAGAAAATCATCAGGAATAGTCAGCATAGCTTCCCGAAAGGGAGGTCATGCTTGACCAGCTTGATAAGCTTGTACGATGAAATGACTGACCTTGCAGAAGTGAGGAGAGCAGTGGTAATTTTCTACCTGTACTTCAGTAACACATGCACAGCCTCATAGATAAGCTGCCTATGTATGGGCTGGATGAAAAAACATTGAGATTAAACAAAAAACTGACAGAATGGCCAGACCATTGTGGCGGAGATCTCTGGTGCAATATTTAATTGAAGGTCAGAATGTGGTGGTGTACTCCAGGGGTCAATACTGTGTCCAGTCCATTTTTGACGTGCTGGCAGGTATATACATGTTCGAACGGGACGGGACCACTGATGGATACGTCGAGAACTGTTATTTTACAGAATCTTTATTATACATAGCTTAGTCTATGCAAGAGATCTTGCCAGTTTAATTAATGATGGTATGATAATGTTGTCATCAAGTTTGCAAGCGACACAGGAAGAGTGGCTATTATACCACAGGATCATAGAATATCCTGAGTTGGAAGGAATCCACAAGGATCATCGAAATCCAATTCTGCACCCTGCATAGGACACCCTAAGAATCACAGCATGTACCTGAGAGTGTTGTCCAAACACTTTTTGATCTCTGTCAGTCTTGATGATGTGACCACATTCCTTGGGAACCATCTCTAGTGCCCAGCCACCCTCTGGGAAAGGAAGAATCTTTTCCTAATATCCAAACTAAACTTCCCCAGAGACACAATTTCATGCTGTTCCCTTAGATCCTATTGCTGAATACCAGAGAACAGATCAGTGCCTGCCTCTCCACTCCCCCTCTTGAGGAAGCTGCAGACTGTGGTGAAGTCTCCTCTCAAACTACTCTTCTCTTCATGAAAATGCATATAAGATTATTTTCAGAAATGAGTGAATTTTTCTTTATTCTGAAGGAGTAGTATTTTTTTTTCTTTTAAACAAAGAAAACTACCATACACCAGAAACAATATTACTTTCAAATTGTACTTCTTTGGCAGTGAGGGCACTGGGCATGCATGAAGTCTTGGGAGGGGACATGTCCAGGAGAGCTGACAACAATCAAGGCAGTACAGGATTCAACTTGTGGCTTCTTTTTGGATTTTTTACTGAATTTTTGCACTGTTGCTCCTAGCAGCCCTTGAAAAGGCCTGGAGTAATAAATCTCTTAAAAAATTATCAGATAAGTTAGAAACATTATGAAGAAATAATTGTAGTTGCATCTAGCCTACCCAAGAAGCGAGGGCAATAAAGCAAATTGCATGATCCTTTTCACTGCCAGTATACTGAGGTATGAAACAGCAATTTACCTGAGTTACAGGACAAAGTACATAGGCATATTTTTTGGCCCATTTATGCCTAAAAAAGGATTTCAGAACTGGCCACAAACCTGGATATCATATTGCACTGAGCTTATTTTGTAGAAAAGAAAACACTAATTGTGATATCATTAAAAACCCAGCAGAGATTAAAAATATGAATTTTCAATGTAAAACTGTATTCATAAGCTTAACCTGTTTAAAAATGAGCTGTAATAGCATTCCCTGTCAATTGTGTGTCATGTCTGCTTTTAAATTGGTTTACATTGCTGCATTAGCAAATTAAATATAGAATTATACTGGGTTTGCACTTTCAGGCATGGAACAAGTATGTGATACAGATGCAAAATTCCAATTCAAAATAAATAATTAGTATTATTGTTGTTATTATTACCATCCTTTACTGTATTCAGGCATTTTTTCTCAAATCCTAAATAATCAGTCCAAAGGGTAAAAGTGAGAAAAATCATGTGTTGAGATAAAGACAGTTTAATAAGTTAAAAAAAAATTGTGCGCACAAGAAAAGCAAAAAAAAGGAACTCATTCACTGCATTTCATGAACAGGTGGTCAGACACCTCCAGGAGAACCAGGGTTCCACTGTGCTTAACAGTGACTCAGGAAGATGAACTTCATCACTCTCAATGCCCTCCCCTCCCTCCTTCTTCCCCCAGCTCTACATGCTGAGCATGATGCCATATGACATGGAATATCCTTTGTGTCAATTGTTGTCAGCTCTCCTGGACGTGTCCCCTCCCGACACTTTGTGCATGCCCAGCGCCCTCACTGCCAAGGCAATACAAGACATAGAAGAATCCTTGAATCTGTGTTAGCTCTGCTCAGCAATAACTAAAATCTCTGTTATCAACTCTGTTTTCACCACAGGTTCAAAACACAGCCCAACACTGGCTACAATGAAGAAATTAATTCTATCCCAACAAAAAAAATATACCCAGAATATATTTTTTCAGTCTTCCCTAGCATTAGCAAAGGCAAAGTAAGGAGAAATTTACAGTAGGAAATCATTCAACACAGTATGATGAGATCAGTATATCAAAGTGTTAGATCAGTTCCCTACAAGATACATATGGCCCATGGAGTTTACCATGGGATAGGTTAGTCTGTACTGAACATTCATAGAATCATAGAATGGTTTGAATTGGAAGAAACATAAAAGACCACATAATTCCAACCCATCTGCCATAGGTAGGGATACAACTCACTAGATCAGATTGCCCAGAGCTCTGTCAAGCCTGGCCTTGAACACTTCCAAGAATCAGGCACCCATCACATCTTTGGACAACCTGTTCTAGTGGTTTAGCACCTTCTAAGTCAAGAATTTCTTCCTAACATCTAATCTAAAACTGCCTTCCTTCAGTTTAAAATCAGTTTCAGGAGCTGGAGAGTCTGTGCTGCACTGTCCTTGAAATATGTTTAGTACATACCAAAACCACACTAGATCTAGTATAAACACAGAGAAGAAGGAAGGTCAAGGTACTTACACCAAAACTGCACTGGTCCTTTGAATCAAAATGCCTTCCTTCCTTCCTTCCTTCCTTCCTTCCTTCCTTCCGCCACTTCCGCCACTTCCGCCACTTCCTTCCGCCACTTC
>JAWWEY010000001.1:38349160-38399829 GCA_035582745.1 Loriotus luctuosus | reverse complement strand
ACTCTAGCAGCCTTCTTGAATACTTCCTTAGAGACCTGACCCTCCTTCCAATGCTGATACATCCTCTTTTTATTCCTTAGTTCCTCCAAAACCTCCTTGCCCAGCCAGGCTGGACGTTTACCCCGCTGACTGATCTTCAGCACACAGGGACAGTCTGTTCCTGTGCCCTCAAGATCTCTGTTTTGAGGCATACCCAGCTTTCCTGAACTCCTTTGTTTTTAAGGGCTGCTTCCCAAGGGATGCTCTGAATAAGTCTCCTAAACAGGTCAAAGTCTGCCCTCCGGAAGTCTAATGCAAGAGATCTTGCATTGTAGCTATGATCTTCCTATAAGCCAGCAGATATCTTTGCACCCAGACATTCATATTGCATGTTTAGGGATCAAATGCTGTAATGTTCCAAGATATGTAAGAAAATTTTTTTCTTGACTTTTAAGTAACTGATTTTGTTTGATGTCTCAGATATTCACATTTAGTCCACAACTCTGAACATCTTTTGTATGTTTAGATTCATGCTACTTTAACATGAAGTGAATAGAGAAATATCAATGATAACTGGTCCTTGACTGATAAAAGACAGACCAGATAAAATGGGTGTGTTTGCTCAAAAATGTATTCAGATTGAGACTCCCAGAAATTTAATTGAAAATATGGTCAGGGAATGAAAGTGAAAACAAGCCAATAAAATGCTTTCTTAAACTTTTAAATTGAGGAAAAATAAAAGGACATCAACTTCCATGTAGTGGAATGTTAGTGAATCTGATTCAAATTTGAATGTAGTCTATAAAACAAGTAATTAAGTTCAGGGTACATATCTCTAGTGTATCTCTGCACCTCATGCTATTCTTAATGTGTGTGGAAAGATTCCTTTTGGTTGTGATGAAAAATATGGCAGTGTGACATTTTCTTTAATTGTAAATTCTGATGTGTTTAATAGTACAAAGTTGGCCTCCAGCTTGAGAGTTCTATCTTTTAGAATCAATGGTTAGACTTGAGGGCACTAGCTTGGTCATCAAGATCAATATTAGAAAAAATATGTCTTGTCAAGACCTCTTGGCCCCTTATCGATTCAAATAGGGTACTGTAGAGAAATTAATAATGACATTACAGCTGTTGGCCAATACACAGAATCTTCTCTCATTGATTTCAGTAAAGGTAGGTGAATAACACGAAAACACAATCAACCTAGACACTGTAGGAAGACTTGCTCCAGAGCTTTCAAGGTGGAATCTGGGACTTGTTGTGGTCACATGGAAGAATTTTCAGGAATGCTAAATTGAATTCATGTTTGAAAGAACATAAACATCTGAAACTGATCCCAGGAAAGGATTTTTACATTCCATTAAGGAAGTATATCTCATTTTGTCAGCCTGGGCAAAGCCCTCTAGTTTTTCTTAGGACTACATGAAGGTGTTTTTGTTGTGAAGGTGGTTCCCTCCCACATATTTATCCCAAAGAAATGTAATTAGTTAAATGGAGATATATTTTGAAAATGCCCTTATTTATCTCGGCAATCTTGCAATGCCTTCTCCTCAAATTGAAAAAGTCAGATATCATTCCAAAGTTGTAGTGTTAAAAAAATAAACCCCTGCCATTTACTCCTACTGACCAGGAAATTTAAACTACTATTTTTGAACCTTTGGTAAATGACAGAAGATTTTACAGAGCCTAGAAAGATCCGAGCTCTTCTTTTACTTTTAGTACTCCAGAAAGAGTTTGGAAAAAAATTTGCCCATGGGTCAGAGAGAACCTCACAGAAAATAGAAATATCTCTTAAGATCTATTTTCATTTGGAATTTATTTTTGAGGTGTTTTATTAAACTAGTTTAAAAATAATTACTTAAAATTAGTAAGTAACTTTCTTCCAGCTTAATTTCCTTCATACTATGATCAAGTATGATAAATCATACTTTTTAAAGGCTTGAAAGTACTTTGCTAATATTTTAAAGTGATTAATATATGTAACACTTTATTAGTGCAATTGTAATAATTGAAAATAAAGCATAAATTTTGTTACAATCCAATGAAAATAATATTTTATGGAGACCTGCTACGACACATGAAAAATTCTGCACTAAAAAAGAGATAATGACAGAAGCAGAGGAGAGATATGCATTTCCCCTCATCTCCTGCAGAGATGAAACATTGAGAGCATCAGAATTAGGGCCCAGAGGGGCAGAGGAATACATGCTATATAGTCCTATCAGTCCCTACATGCAGACTGAAATCAGTAGAAGAAAGTTCTTCCAAGTTCTTCAATGCTCTAAACACAAGTGTGGACTAGGACCAATGCTGGGAGTGATGCCTGGAGAGGCTATCCAGAACAGAGGGTAGGCAGAGCTAAAGAAATAAACTAGGTATTTATTAAAAAGGCCTTCAAAGGATACACCTAGGGCAGTACAAGAGCCTGGTCATGGCTTCACCCAAGATGGACCCCAGGTCACGAGTTTTCACACTTTAATAAGTTTTAGTCTATTTCCATATTGGGGTTGATTGCCCAATTACATCTTCAGGTTATGAAGTCCCATCCTCTCAGATTGCTTTCCTCAATTCACTGTTGTTTATACTTCTCGAGCCGAAAGCTGCAATGGCGTCCTTTGTTCTCAGGCTGGAAAAGGATTGTTTTGTCTGACTAAACTGGGAGGAGAACTTGTTAACTCTTCATATGAAGTTCAGAGTTATCTACTGATGCAGTACAGAATCAGGAAAATACAAAAGATAAAACTTAAGGCATCAGGAGACACCCACAGGGAACCCTTACTCTCAAAGTGGTTATACTCTTAATAGTTTAGAAGCAGCCTCTTTACACTTTCAACTTCATGCTGGACTTAGTTTTGGTTTGTCTATTTTTTATTATGCCATTTTTTTAGTATGCTGAAAAGATACAAGAATACAGCTGTATGGTTGTTGACTGTTTAGATTATTCTAGCACTTGTTTTGTTTATTAAGCCATATTCATAAGGAACTCAGAGTCTTATGTGTTATAAACAGCTATTTGGGGTTTATAATTTAGCCACAGAGTATTGGAATACCACTGGGACACCTGGTTCAGCACAGCTTAATCTTACTGAAAAGAAAACCTATTGCATAATAGAAGGACAAATAGTAGGTATCTGTCATTCATTCTGTTTCTTTCAGTTGTACCTTAAAAAAAGCAGCAGCATTTTCCAGCCTACTATTGAATCTGACAGGTAAAGGTCCCTGAAGAATCAATTATCTTCTAGTGGAATTTACTTCTTGCTTTCCTACATGAGGTTGTCAATTCAAGGCCTTCGCTTACCCCTCTCTAAGTAATCTATGCATATTACTCCTTTAAGACTTATTAATCTTGCCTGGCACACCTGGAGGGCGAAACAGCCATCAGATCTTCTTATATTGAGCATTATTCAACCCATTAAGGATGTTGCTTGATTAACAATTTATTTAATAGAAGTGCTGACCTAAACAGTGCTGCATTCCCCTGTTCCTTCTCTGCCACACCCCTTGGATGCTCATCCAGGGCTCCATTTTGATCACTTGGACATTGCCAGTGCATGGACTGGGCAAACTGAAGATCAGCCCTGGCTCAAAAAACCTGTAGACATTCCATCAAGTATGGAATTATGTTCTGCCACTTCTTCTACTGATTATACCAATTTTAAGATAAGGCAAAGGAAACAGGGAAGAAAATTGAACCCCGAGCATCTCTTTGCTCTGTTGTATTTGAAACAACATGATTAGGAACATGCAGATTGTGTTCAAGTTTTGTTTGCTAGAACCTGTTTCTCTCTGCAATTTAAACCCGAAGTTAGCTTTCCTCTTTTTAGTTCTAGTCATCCTGCACATGCTTCAAGGTAAGTGGCAAAGTTTTGTTGCTTTGACATTGTTGTCCATTTCTTTGTTAGTCAGTTGTCTGTGTTCCAGACGATACCTCCCTTTGTAAGTTAGGCGCCTGTGACTTTTTTTTGTTAGCTGTCACTCTTTTTCAGTAACCTAGCTCTCTCTTTACCCAAAAGATTTTCCTCTCTGCATGTTACATCATTCTGTTCATTATGAAAAAGAAGGACAATAAAATGTGGATTTTCAGTGAGAAATTAATAACTGACTTCAGTATCAAGTAAGAAGACACAATATGGTTGTTAAAGTGAAAAAAATGAGGCTATAACTACAGAGAAAGCATTTGAATCTTGATTTTCCTTTCTCAACCTACTGTATCCCATTCATTACTTACAGCATGGTTAAGATTAATAAGAAGCCATGTAACTTAAATACTGTGGCTAAATTACAATTAATGTATAAGTCATAAATATTAATAATAAAAAATAATCAAGAATGATAAATGTTCAGAAATAACTAAGTTGATATGTTACGGGAGAAGCTAAAACCAGGATGAAGCGACGAAATTAGGAAAAGAAAAATGCATCTTAAATATTAGAGAAGACATTTTTCCAAGAATTAAATATTTTCAATTATTAAATTATCATCATCTACTGGAAAGGTAAAGATTCTGCTCCTTTGAAGCATTTACATTTGCCTGGGAAGAGATACAAAGCACTGTAGAAAATTTTGGTACAGTTACAGTTTAATCAGTCAAAAACAATAAAAATTAAATACTTATTCTTGTGACCTTCTGAAAACACCTTCCTGTGTTTGGAACCTTTCTGGTTCCAAACACCAGAAAGAAAACTAAAAGATGTCTTACAAATTTATTGGCTAACATACAGTAATAAACACATTCGGAAATACTGCTTAATGTTAATAGGTGAGGGTCAACTTAAGAAACTTCCTGGGAAAGATAAACCAGATTTAATCACATTACTTTTTTAGTGGGTAATAATTAGTCTTCAAAATAGTTGATTATTTATTAGCAAAGTCATCTCTATCCCATCAAATACCATTTCGTTGCAACCAATAGAAGTCCACATATTTTGTACTGACTTGGCAGTCTGGAGCTGGCTATTTTGGTTTTGGCTAAATTCATTTTACTTTGTATTAGCTATGGTAAAAACTTTCAAGTAGTCAGGTTATTATTGTCCAATTTCTTTAATTGTGAAGATTACGTGCCATAAAGCTAAAACAAACCCATGTTCATGTTGTGAATGAATAATGAACATTAGTCCAGGGAAACAATTACATTGATGTTAATCAGTACTGGGGAAGCTTATTACATAACTTCAGTAGGTAATGGTTGAAGACAGTCATACTTAAGATAGAAATAGATGGAGATTAAGCCAAGCAATCTGTTTTAAGAACAGATTAAAAAAAAGAAAGAAAATAGAGAACCAACAAAAGAAGAAAAAGAAGAAAGGAAAATATCTAGGTGGACTCAACACAGTGTAAGAATATGTTCTTATCAGAGTCTTTTACTTGGAAATTCAAAATGCTGATGAGCTGTTATAAGTTCCTTTTTAAGGAAATCTGAATCCGTCAAAATACAGGGAAAAGCAGGAAAGGTGAACAATATTCCAGAGAATGGGAATAGGTGCTAGGAAGTTTCTATGCATTTTTCTTAATTATACTACTAAATACAATTGTTTATCACTGCAAATTAATAAATGATAATAATGAAAATAATTTCTGCATTATGATTAAGCATTACAATTTTAGATAATGAACAATATGTATAAGCTCCTTTTCAGCTGTATAGAAGTTTTGACTGTAATATACTTGCTAAAATAACCTTTCCTGTGAAGACATAGATTTGATTTCTACATCATGTCAAACCAATATAGAGAATACTGAACTCACAGCTCATGGGACCTCCAAAGTCTATCAAAATTTAAAAGAACCAGTGTCAGTACATATTTCTAGCTCCCACAAGTGCTAAGCAAAACCCATTATTTTTAAATGGAGTCTGATTCCTAGAACTTATCAAGAAAGCTGATTATTTTAATAGCATGAGAGCTATGAAAAAGTATTGTTAACGTGTCAATCTCTAGTTTGATCTCCTTACCACAGAAATAAGCATAACTTTTTACATGTAATAATTGGAGATAGAGAATCAGTATGGAAAGTTTTCAAGTCTCAAATCAGTATGGAAGGTTTTTAAGCCTCAACGTGTATGATTATTACATTTTCTGAATATTTACTGATGGATAGCTTGTTTTGCTTGTGGGTTTGGTTTTTTTTGGTTTTTTTTTTTTTTTGGTAAAACCCTTGTTACATATATGTGGTGACACTCATATCCGTGAAAAAAACAAATTCAGTGACCCCTTCCCATGGTCAGGGAGATGTTCAACCATTCCCAGAAAAGCAGTGTCCACCATGTGTAACAGTGACTTGGGAAGACAAATAACGTCACTTTGGATCCTCCCCCACCTCCCTTTTCTTCTTCTTCCTAGATTTATACACGGAGCATGATGCCTTCTGGCATGGAATATTCCTGTGGTCAGCTGTCCCATCTGTGTCCCCTCCCAGCTCCTTGTGCACCCCCAGGTTCCTCTCTGGTGAGGTTGGGTGAGGAGCTTTTAGAAAAGGCCCTGGCCCTGTGTAAGCTCTGCTCAGAAAACTAAAACATCCCTGTGCTACCAACACTGTTTCCAGCACAGATCCAAAACACAGCCCTACATGAGCTCTATTCCAGCCCAAGTTTCTATGTAATAAAATAAAATTAATGAAGTTGATTGCACTAATTTTTATGTAAAAATTCCAAACTCTTGGGTTTTGGATATTTAGCTCCATAAAGGAAACATTATATGGGTTGAGACATAAGCTGGAGGAAAATTACTCAATACAACACACTTAGAAACAGGGCAAACATCTTGCAAAATCTTCACATCTTCCAGAAATCTTTGATGCAGAGATCTTTCATGAAAACATTTCCTTAAATTTTTTGCTACCTGTGAAAGGGAGGAATATCTGAATACAGGATACAAATATCTTTATTTTTTTGCATCTCAAGACCACATAATGGCATATGAAGATGTCACTTGAATGATAGCAATTGGCTGAACATTAGTGTTAACACTGAACTCATTTGCACAATCACAGCCTAATTCAGTGCATATCCACTGCTATTTATCTCCATTCTGTAGTTTCACCTGCTTCTTTCTTAGTATGAATAAATCATTAGAACAGATGGCAAAACCTTACCAATAAAAGGCACTCTTATTCTCAGTGTTAGCCCACCACAGTCAAACCACATCTATTTGCTAGAGAAAAGTAGCACTTTCATGTTTTGGGAACGTTTTCTGTTAGAATCCCTGATCATATTATTAAAACAATTAACAAAAAAGAAAACTATTAATTCAATCCATAGAAGTAGATCCTTTCATTGCAATCTTTAGTTAAATACAGATGGCTTATTCTGATTACGTTCACTTTTCTGAAGGCTATGCACACACAAATAACACAAATAGAATACGTATCCTATGGTCAGAAAACAGGATGCATTGTAAAGCAGCCAAATCTTCAAGAGAAACATTATTGAAATGCAGTGAGACTATTAGTCAAAGATCTTACTCATGTATGATTGCTTATGGACATGTGCACTGCAGCTCAGGCTGACAAACTTGCAATTGTTAAAACTTCCCATTGGCACAACAAAGTCAAAAGTGAACTAAGGTATTTTCTGCAATCCTTTCTTTCTACAAATAATAGGAATGGTGTGGTCATCGATCTAAGTAATAATTTTTTCTCTGAATTTTCTTACTAGCACTCACACTGTAACCATCCATTCAGTATAAAAATGTAGACATAAAACCTTAAGTAACTTGAAGATACAAAAGTAAAGGGTGGAATACTAGTCTTTGCTTTATCTGTAATATACCTGAAGTGTCAGATTTCATTTCCAACCTCTGCATTCTTTTTTTATGATTGCTGTTTCTCTCAGATTATGTTAAGACTCCAGCCTGGAGAATGTATTTTTTACTTAGAACCAAATTTCTGTTTACGTTTAAGTTCTCCTACACCCCATTCAAGCCACCAGCTGAATATCATCCAGAAATCAAAGTGTGTTAGTGAAGCAGTACAGACCTTGTTTTATACTGAAAACACACACTTTTTTACAATACCAACAGACAATTTGTAAGTAGAAGCCATAAGAATAGCTCAAGAGTAAAAAGGCCCGGGCATGAATCCTTATCTTAACTTGCTATAAAGTTAAAGGAATAAAAAATTTGCATAGCTTGTTTTCAGGTTCTTTTTAGATCTGATATATTGTGAATTTGCCCAGAGGTCAAACATTTGAGCTTTGTGATTTGCTAATTAATATACTCTATGAAACCTCAGTGCACCCATTAAGGGTTAACCATTCAGGTATCTCACAACCTAGATTATGTGTGTTATTTCATTTTCTTCAAGTGACATATTTCTGAAATTTTGAATAGTGTAAATAAATTCTGATTAAGATTAATGACATTACTAAAAAAAATAATCCTTCTTATAAGTTAAAAATGTTTTAATAGAACTTTTAGAAAGCTTTTGAAGTGAATTTAGTAAAGATCAAAGTGAAAGATTTGACAGTCCTAGAGCCCAAATTTTAAAAAAAGGGAAGAATCCTAATGAGCATGTTGCATTAATCACTGACTGATGTGCTGTGCTTCCACAGAGCCAGTGTTATTATCCTGCTAACTGAAATGACATTGATGCACTTGTGGGAGGTAAAAACATAAGAATGAGATAAGTATTACCTGTGCAGAGGAAACACTGATGAGGAAAATATCTAAGCAAAACAGTGTACACAAATCTTTTATTATTACACTAAATGAGTATTTGGCATTTATTATATCTACAGATGCTATGCCACTGTATTACTTTGTAGTTCAAAGCATTTTAAAATATCTGCATGTTAGAGAACTTTCTATCTTAAATCCACTAAGGACCATTAAATTATAAATTGTGGCCACATCTATAACACAGGCACTCTAATTTAACCCAGTTACTCTTGCAGTAAATGCAATGGCCTGTATTGTTATGAGGCAAGACTTTCTTTCAAGAAGTGAAGAATCTATCACTCCAAATAACTGCTCAATTATGAAAGTGTCATGTCAAATTTAGAATTACTCTGAATTTACATTCCAGATATTGTCTCCCATTACACTTTTCTTAGCTAAATTAAAGTCTTTTAATATTCATTATTTTTTCTCCATAAGAGCATGACTACGGGAAATGTTGAAGAATGTGCTTGGTTAAATTGGACTAAGACATTTAATATACTATAAATGTGGATAAATGCTAGTATAATCTTGAAAAAATGCTTATGAGTACTGAACAATTACTTGCAGATACCTGACCACTTAATTTCCCATAAATACTTGGCTCATTTACATATATAACAATACTTATATTTTAAGCAAAATAACCAAAGACAAAATATAAATTCACTTCTTCTAACCATTGAAATATTCCCCTTTACCTTCATGGAAGATTTTGGGATGGAATTCTATGCACACAAAAAATGAGGATTTACGAAGCAGAAATTGGAATCAGGTTAAAAATAATAAAAGAAAATTTGGTTTCAAAATCTCTAAGTGAAGTTAAAACAGTATAATTAGTATGCATCAAAATCAATATATGTTTGATAATCATAATTTTTGTCATCATCAGAACAGGAGTTACAGGTCTGTATCTATACTTAGAAATTGATTAAATTAGTGGTTCCAATGGGTTGACCTTATTTGAGTGCTAGACACCCATCGCAACCACTCCATTTCTCCTCTCCACAAGTGGGCAGGGGAGAGAAAATATAGCAGAAAGTTCATGAGTTGAGATAAAGAGTGGCACTGACCACTTGCCAAATACCTTCACAGTCAAAACAAACTCAGCTTGGGGATAGTAATGGAATTTAATACTAGCAAAACAGGAGAAGTATAATGGGAAGTAACCCCAAATTCTAAAAACACCTTCCCTCCCCTCCTCCCTCCTTTCTCAGCTCTACCTCCTCCTGCAGTGGTGCAGGAAGACAGGGAATGGGGGTTATGGTCAGTTCATTACCCGTGGTTTCTCCCAGTGCTCAGGGAAAGGAGTTCCCATGCTCCAGTGTGGGGTCCCTCCCATGAAGGAGAGTTCTCCATGAACTTCTACAAAGTGAATCCACCTCATGGGTAACAGATCTCTGAGAACTACTGTGGTGTGGATCCCTCTTCCACAGAGAGCAGTCATTCAGGCACAGCTTATTCCAATGTGGATTCCCATTGGATCACAAGTCCTACCAGGAAACCTGCTCCAGTGTGGGCTCCTCTCTCCGCAGGTCTGCAGATCCCTGCCAGGACCCTGCTCCAGCAGGGGCCTCCCTTGGGGTCACAGCCTCCTGTAAGGCATGTGCCTGTTCCAGTGTGAGTCTCTTCCAGGTGCTGCAGGTGGATCTGTGCTCCCCATGGATCTACATGGGCTTGGAGCACAGCTGCCTCACCACTATCTGCACCATTGGCTGAGGGGAATAAATCTCAGCTCTGGTGCCTGGAGCACATCCTGCCTCTCCCATTCCACTGCCTTTGGTGTCTGCGGAGCTGCTCCTCTCACATATTCTTGCCCTGGTCCTCTCTGGCTGCAATTAATCCATGCAATAAATTTCCTTCCTTCTTAAACATGTTATCACAGAGGAGTTACTATCATTTTGGATAGACTGAGCCTTGGCCAGCAGCATGTCCATCCTGGAGCTGTCTGGCCTTGGCTCTGCTGGATGTGGTTCCAGAAAGTTCCCATGGAAACCACCCCTGTAGCCCCCTCTCTTCCAAAACCTGTCCGCACAAACTAAATACTGCAGTTGAAACAATTTGAGTACAAAATATTCTGAATTTTAGTTCAAATAGTCAGATTCACACAGAGGAGAAGAACTGGAGAGGCTGTTCATTGGAAGCTTCAGCTGGCCACAGACTAATTTTCTGATGTGTTATAGCAAGTTACAACCTAACTGTAACTGTGAGCATCATAGGGAGGAAACTCTGAGTATGGGTCTCTTAATAAAAGTTGCAGAGATATGATCATTTTTCATGAGTGTGTGTTTCTGTGTGTGGCTCTTTAGTTTATACTCATATGCCTGTTTCCTCTTCCGCCCATCCCATGGTCAATATCTCTCAAATAAAACAGAAAAGTAAAAATCCCAATGTTACTAAGAACTCAAAAATTTTGTCAAAATTGATATTCCTTAGGTGAAGAAAGTGGCTTTGTCAGTGAACCTAATGAGAGAAAACATGGGGGAAACGTCACACAGATTTTTCTGGACTGGACTTCAAATATTGCAATATGTGCAAAAGTGTTACAAATGTTTCAGCACTGAGAAGTGTTATCTAAGTTAATACATTTACAGACATGTTTAAGTTTGTACAGAAGTCAAATCTGTGAGAAAATAGACTTCTGATACTAAAAGGATTGCTACCTTTGGAATTTCTTTTCGCTTCCGGTCTGAATTTAAATTCTTAGGGATTGGTTATGTGGAGACAGCACTTATCATGATAGGATGAAGTTTGCTAGTTGAACTGCTTTATACTTAGCCACTACATTCTAGAACAAAAGTGGCCTATTTTTGCTTTTTCTTTCTTTTCTTTTTTTTTTTTTTGTTGTTCCAAGGCAGCAAAAACTGAGATAGAAATGAGAAGGCTCTGGAGAGCACAAGAAATCTCCTTTTGGTGCTCTCTTCCCTAGTTCTCCTACAAACAGTTGCACTGTAGAACACATCATTTTAGTCCCAACTTGTATTGCAAAGATGCAGCTTCTGGTTCCTGATTGACTCTGACATAGATATATGTGACACAAGGGCTATATCTCATACCTCCACTTACAAGACTTTGGATTAAACTCTCATACTCACCTTGGAGAAAAATATACTTATGGAGAAAAATGTGCCATACTACATTGTTGTACAGCAGAGTAAAGAATTATTGATTGTGGAATTCAGATGAATAAATATGCTTTCATTAGAGTTTGCTTAAGTGCTTCTTTTTGTTGGTGGTGGTTTTTAACCTGACTCTACACATACTGAAACTGTTCATCTTATTTAAAGAGCTTGAGAGTTTGATCCCAGGTAAGGTTTTTCAGACAAAAATGCTGCTTCTCTCTACAAATGACTACTGACTACTAGGATTGATGATCTCTTTATGAAAATTTCTAGATGATGTACAGGCTAAACCATGGTGTACTGAATTACTCATAACCAAACGATACTCTCTGGAATGGTTTCATGTTTACAAACCAGACATTTTAGAATTAGCCTAAATCAGAAATCACACAGTTCTGTGTGCTACATATAATGAGGAAATATTGATGGTAGAGTTTGATTAAGAGACCCCAAGCTGACTGTGAATAACAGAAGTGATTTGTTCAGCTGATTGAAGGAAGAAAGACAATGGATTAAAGTACTTTCATCCAGCTAGCCATAAAATTACTACCAAGGTCACAGAAACAGCTCTTGACTGTTCACTCCCTGATCCAGGAAATTATTTGGTGAAAAATACCTGAGGCAGCAGTACATACGTGTTTTTACTTCAGGCTATTGTTTTTGTGCTTTACAAATTTTGATAAGAATGTGTTTTTTATCATTTGTTTCACTGTAAGTCTTATATTGGCACTTTCAACCAATCAATACTTATGTTTTTCAAGCAGTCCAAGAGCCATACTACAAAAGCAACTGACTTTATTTTTATTTAATGATTACTTTTGAATTGGAACATGCTGTTCACTGAAGTACAATCCAGAAGACAAAATAAAAATGGAATATAAAGATTGCCTATTATTCTGAACCATATCCTGTCGCTATTTCTTTCTGTACCCATTCCTATCTGCCCATTTCCTGCCTTTCACTTTTACGTTTTAGTTATGTGTATAATAAGATTATATATTATATATGTTACATATTGCAAGTTGTTTAATTTTCAGATTTTGAATAGTTATATCAGTACTCCCTTTCCTTATATGTGAATACATTGCATAAATCTTTTTTCACGCTATTACATAAACAAAAATTTATTCAAAAGCATTATAATGAGCTCAATCTTTTCAAATTGCTTGGTTCTTCTGTATGTAAAACTATGGAACTTATTCAGCTTTTGGATCCAAATAAAGATGAGGACATGATAGATACAATTCAAAAGAGTGATCCAAGGAACTTTTTTAAAAGACATGATAGCTATGTAGGAGATGGAACAAATAAGTTTCAGTAGATTTCTCTATTTGCTATAGTCTGTCTGATGTAGAAAGTTCATTAATATGAGGGGAAGGCAGAGGGAGAATTTCACACAGGATGAAATATGGGGTTTGATAAATAAGTTCAGAGAAAGCTTTTCATATAATACCAATATTAAAAAAAAAAAAAGGATTATATTTTTGAGGAAAGAACAGCCCTGAACTGGTAAAGGACAAAGTAACTTTCATATTGGTAGGAGAAATCTAAAAGGAAACTTCAAATCTGCTGCTTAAAGTGTCAAATAATACAATAATGGAAGAAGGAAAACAGTAATGAAATTTTAGTAGTTTGCAGGGGGGTTATTATTTGGGTTTTGGGGTTTTTTTGGGTGGTTTTTCTTGTTGTTTTGTTGTTGTTGCTGTTGTTGGTTGGTTGGTTGGTTTGGGCATTTTTGGGAGGGTTAGTGTCATGAATTCTTTTAGAGAATTACCTTTACCTGCTTCTGAAAAGAAAAACTGAGATTTCTGTTTGTACCATCAAATGTCTGCTATGTTCTTAGGGATAAATTTGTGCAACAGCATAGAGAGAAGAACTAATAGGAAAAACCTTTCAAACAGTGCTGTATGTTTCATGTTCTCCTTTGTATTTGAAATCTAGGATAAAAGAGGCTTTTCTTTTTTCAGTCAGTATCCTATCAGCAGGATATCTAGAGTCTGTGTGTTACCTAGATATCATGAAAGAACTCACTGCCAATAAAAGTATCTGACATCATACTTTCAAAAAGAAATAGATCAAAACACTGGAAGATTAGCTTACACATTAATGAAATTTATAACTGACAAAAATTTTGATAAAAATCCAAATATGATAACTAACATTTTCAATTAGTATAATACAATTCACTTCCTTACCCCACACATAAATGTCCTGCTCTAATGGAAATGCATTTCAGAAACACTGACGAAAGGAGTTCTCCTGTATTTCAGTGTCTTCTTGTACAGGTTACCTTTTCTTTGATGGCCTAAACTTCTATAGATGAGAAAACAAGGTTTAAATAATTTTTTTTCTGTTTTTTTCAAATTAAAGACTCTGAACATTTTTTTTTTTTTCATTTTTTAAACTTTTCCTGCATCTATCAAAGTGTATCTTTGGACTTCATTTCACTAAAAATGTAATTTGTTAAAGTACATATAACTGCAGAAAAATAAACTGAAAAGTCACTTATCACAGATTTTTCCTTTTCTGATAGGGTTTTATTCCATTACAGCTTTTGCTTTGCAATTTATTTATGCTTCTCTCAAGTCCCTCTCTCTAACTTATGCCTGGTCTGAGCTTCCGGCCAAGCTATCTGTTATTCATTGTCATCTTTCCTATGCCAAATTTTTTTTTTTAGTTAACTCACATCTCCAAGACTTAAATAAATGAAAGTAATATTGACAGTGTATTATCCAATGTAAAAACACAGCAAGTGCAAAATAAGTATGTGTGTTTCCTTGGAAGACTTAATTTATCAGTGGAAGTTTTATATCTAAGACATATAGTTTTTGAAAATTAGTCTTCTTACTAAAATATCAGCAGCAATTAATTGTAAACAATGCTCTATTAATATCTCTGAAAAGACTTTTCATGAGTTTGTATAAATCCTTTTGAAAGAGGGGTGGAGATTTTACAACTCAGAACAGCAGCGCAGCAGTGATAAAAATGTGGACTTCTTTTGGCTTTTGATCTGAGTTTACCACATAATGCAAAGTATTTTTGTTAAAACATGGATTTAATATATACAAGTGTTATTCTATGTGTTAATTTAATTTATGAGTGCTTTTTGATATTAGTTTGTAATTATTTTTATTACTTGATTTATTATATTACTTAGTCCTTCATAAGAACATTTTTTCACTAAGAACAATGATTAATATGAACTACAATATTTCACCATATTAAACATACCATAATAATTTTCCGGATAGGAATATATGGTGTTTAGGGGCACTTTTACCCACTAACAGCTACAAAAGGGATTTTCTTCAATTTTGTGGGAATACAAGAGAACTTTCTATTTAAAACTTCTTATTAAAAATATGAAAATTACACTGAAATGAATAGCATATTCATGCATAAGTGCATTTAATTTCAATTTGGTTCAATTAAAGTGAATTGAAGTAGGAAGGAACACGATTTCGAAACCTTTTATATATGTCAAGTCCCTTTCTATTTTTATTTGTTTGTTCACTTGACAAGTGTTTAAAACTCTTAGGCAGCCACAGACAAAAAGCCTATCCTAGGTAACAAGAAATAATAAAACAGATGTCCTGACATGATTTCTTTAAAATAAAGATTCCTGATAAAAGCAAGCTGTATATATGAAATTGTTTCATTGAAGGGTTAGTTTTGATATTAACTGAGAGTTTAACTAGCTCTCTGTATGTGCTTTATAGTGTCATGTCATTGAATTTTCATGAAAGATAAAGATTCGTACGTCAGAAGAGTCAATAGATGTGAGATTTAGATACTGAGATTAATACAGTGAATGTCAACTGCCATCATTTATGGCATTGCGTGAAAGTCCAGGCAGTAATAAGCAAGTGTTCTTAAATTCAGTTTGGAGAAAAACAAACCAAAACATCAAAAAAACAACAAGGTTTGTTCTTCCATGCAGAAAAAAAAAAAAAAAGACAAAAGCTCATCATTTTTCATGAAACTGAACATTTGGCTTCTAACCAGGAATAGAATGACATATTGTGACTGATAATGACTGAGAAGTCAGATCTGCTTCAAAATAGACCAGAGGTAATCTATATGGCTATTACTTTTACACATTTTTTAGCAAGTTCAAGTGAATAAACAAACATAAAGGGTTTTGTAGTAAAGGGTCATTATTTAGCAGAGCACCAATGAGTTCAAGAATTTTATTTTTTCCTGATTAACCCATCTGAAGTCCTGCCAAGGGTTTTGAACATGTCATATGTACTTGAAATACTTTGTTCAATTTCTTTGTTTTAGCACAGTTCCTTAAGATTTCAGTTATCACAAACAACTGGGAATTTATTCAATTTCATCTGGAATTTCAATTAGGAGGAACACTTACATTCACCAAATCATATCTTCAAAGCTTTAATCTTAGCATGAAAATGTAAAAAAGAAAGAAATGCTCAATTCACAAGTATGACCACAGGACTTTCAAGCATGAACACATATTTTCATATATCCAGAATTAAAGGTTCAGAAATTTGCTCCATTTGTGAATTGATAAGTAGGTATTTCAAACATATATATTTTATAATTATTAGATCCCGTAGCCTTCGCACACTACTGAACTCTATGTGCAGAGTTACTTTATTAATTAGAGGTGAAATTTTTACCTGATGGATGGGAAGGGGATATTAGGAAGAGCCAGTGTTTCCATTACTTAATGGAAAGTACCGGGATTTTTTTTTTAAATAAACTTGTAATGTGTTTAGGGAAGGTACATAGACATTAATCATGACAGATTTTAGGAAGGGGAGTACCCCATCTCAGCACAGCCCAGATCAGTTCAGCTAAACATAGTTGTTAAAATGTAATGTTCTATATATGCTCTTTAGCCTTTTGTCCACTAAAAATATTGCATTTCCTTATTGTTCCTAGTCCCTACTTATTTCAACATGTCTTTTACAAAAGAGGTATAATTTTTCAAATTTGCTTTTTTACCTTATAAGCACTTAATAATACCGTCAACTTTGCTTTCTCTTGTGTTAGTACACACTAATAAAAGACAACAACAGCACAGATATTAATACATTCAAAACACATGCAAGAAGGGTTTAATATCACCAAGAAAGAAAGAAAAACGAGAAGTGAAGTGGAGATAAGAGCAATCAGTCATATGGATTTTCACTTCACTGGAAAAACTGATGCATAAGAATGTGGAAGAGTAAAAAACAGATTTTCTAATTCTACTCTGAGTATAATTTTGAGCAACGCTTTGACAACTTGTATTTAAAATGTTTCCATGCTATAATGCTACACTGAACATCTTCTTTGAATTGTTCGACACTATTGTAGTCTTCCTTTTTACCCTTTTAATTTCTTGTGGTAGAAAACTGATAGTTACCATGACTTTAAGAATAGGTATGGAGCCTAATTCACTGTAGACTGAAGTCTTTAAAAGACTCTTTTTTGTCTGAAATGAGCTGTATCATGGCAGTATTTGTTTAAAAAAAAAAATATTTGTGAAGGATTCAGAGACGTAAGACTGAACACTGAACAGGCCCATACAATTTGTTGACTACATTCCATTGTTTGTTATAGCTTCTGTTTTGTTTTATTTCCCAGCTTTTGAAAGGTTGAAATTAAGGTATGAAAGTTAAAATTTACTGTATTCTATGCCATGTTTTCAGACTGTGTCCTCAAAAATACACTTCAGCTTTTCAGCAAAGCACTGTTCAAATATCTGCATAACTTTGCATTAAATCTTTAAATAAAAAAGTCATGTCTAGTGTGGGATTTCAAATATAAAGGTAAAATTTCCACCAATCATGCTTTTATAAAGGAATTTTAAATTTCACTTGATTTTTTAAATCTCTTAGTAGAATATTTATGAAAGAATGTTATATATGTGGTACAACTTAGAAAGTTACCCATACCATGATCAACATGTTACCCATCTAAAAAAGTGTATCCTCTTTCGATCATCTCTGAATAACCTCATCGAAATTCTTACTTTGGTCTTCTGACTTTAGAAGAAACCTGAATAATTTGTATTCCTCAAACAGAAGCTAATGTCAAATGTTAACAAGTAAATGACTAAAGAAGCAACAAAAATATTATTAATGAAATAAAAAAAAAAACCCTGTGCTCCATTGTGTAGCATGCCAAATATATTCCTTCAGAAAAAAGTTAATGATGATGGTATGTTGTATACTATATTTGAAATATGCCTATGGTGAAAAAACAAAGAAACAAAAGCAACAAATATAACAAAGATATCAGTTTCAATTCAGTATTTTAAGAAAATTATAATCCAAGGCAGAATGCCTAGAAAATGACTGCAGAGTGTATACTGTTACTTTAATTGTCTCCAAAATCAAGTAAAAGGGTGTTGATGGAGTTTTTTAATCCACTTTTTTCCTATAATGACTCTTGTGCATTCACTGAACATTCATTTGCTTTTACCAAGAAAAAGAAATGTACTCTTGTTAAAATGAAAAGGAAATATTAGGAATAGTGAATAATACAAATATGAAAAAGAAGAAAATGCAATTTTGAAAGAGCAATTCTTGCAGGGGTTCAAGGCCTATCTCTGCAGTCTCCTACTTCTGAGGACAAGACTGAGAGTGCATAAAGAGATTCTTTGAGCGAAGGAAAACCTCTCTGCACAAGAGATGCTACAGACTATTACTCGTTGCTTCTAAGTGCCTATTTCAATAAAAAGAATTTGGAATATTATAGCAGCTAGTAATTCAAGCACACTGCCCGTTATTAGACCCCGTAAGTATGGTAATGAATGCTCCTCTCAAACAGTGATCAACTTCTTCCTTCTTGACCTGCACTTAGACCTTGCTCATAAAGAGAGCTTGTCGAGCATGTTATTTAGGGTTCAGTATAAAATCCACTTGAAGGCCTCAAGTTGAAGGATTCTGCTTATTGATTTCTTACCAACAAAAATATTTGACTAATTTTAACCACCAGAAACTCTTCCTCAATGAGGTCGCGACCAGAGCTATATGCCCTACAGCTTGCACTAGCCTGTGCCACATAGTTAGTTTGACTCCTTGCTGTCTGAAAATATCATTAAAACTGAACTATCAAGAATTGTTTATGCCTATAGAAGCTTTCCAGAACATTTTGTTCCTATGGAGTAGAGGGAAAAGAATGCAGAGGAAAGAATGAGGATTGGATAAAATAGTTCTGTGGACCCAAGATATGTATTTAGATTATTTTAATCAGTTTTTTTAGAAGTAGGAGAAAATATCACCAGCATTTACAGTGTCCTTTTTCCATGGCTTATGTATTGCAGACTTCAAGTGGGTGTAAGTAGTTATGGGTATGGCTATGTCTCTCTTTTCTCTCTGTGAAGGAAGATAATATATTAAGACCCTGCAACGTAGACATACGGAAAAATAATACATAAATCTCTTTACCTTCTTTCTTTTTTTTTTTTTTTTTCAGATTTTCAATCAGCCCCATCTGTAAATAGCAGCTGAACTTCCTAAGCTTCAGATGAGAATCAAATAAAGTGCTAACCTGAGCATCTCTAAAATGATTTTGGGCATTGCATTTTCCCCTCCTCACTCCCAGCTAATTTGAAAGCCTATGCATGATTTAAAAGTTTTTCTAGTTGGTCCATGAAATAGGATGTAAACCAAAAGTATGTAGTTTTAGACTGTTGAATCTAGTCAATAAGGATTGGCAATATCTTGCTAACCTCATCCTGAAAGAATCACAGGCAGAGAGAGAAATTTTCATTATTTTTAGGCAAAAAACCATTTTCTTTTCTAGCCTGAACTATACTGATCTCTATCTAGCTATCTACCTGTACAGCTTATGTGTATTCAGTTAGTCTGTTTTAGAGAACAGCTATTCTAAGCATGCAGACTTTATTATTTAATTAATAAATTAGTGAACGCTGTAAAGTTGACCTTCACAGGCAAAGAATTCTCTTTTTATAACTTTCCTTTTGAAACACAGAACATTATAAATCTATGTTATTTACCCACAGAATATCTAAAGGACTGGTCAGCTTGGGAAGTGCAGGAGAAAAATGGAGAAAAAAACCAAGAAAAAACCAAGGAAAAAAACCAAAAAGCCAAGGCTCCTAGCTACAAATTCAAATGTTGAACTGACATAGCTTGGTCTCTAGATAGGCCATGCTGTGAGCACTTGACTTATCAGTGTCAAAGAATCAAAGAGTATGCAAGATACAACTCTTTGGATTGTCAACAGAAATTTATTTACTTTAAGTATGTTGGCATTTTTTCGCAGTTTTGAATTCAGATTATTCATTTTTTCAAGACCAATAGATACTTTAGAGAAAGAAGACGGGCTATAGAGACAGTTAGGAGGAGTTAGCCAAATCTCTGGCAGAACTGCTGAGATACCAGGTAGAGATCTAGAGGAGACAACATGTGGAAACTATAGAAAAAAAGAGCAATGGACTCTGTGTGATTTCAGTTCCTCAAAAGAGAAGCAGCTCCTGTGTCAAGCTGGAGAACATCAGATTTCTGAAGATTTATTGAAAAATGTAACATTTTCAGGCAATTGAAATGTAGATGGTAAACAGAGTTTAGATACATCATTAGAAAGGAGAGAGGATTAGAGAGGTGACTGGTATACTGAATCATTGAATTACTATACAGTTTGTACAAAAAAAAATCCCACCCAAAACTCTGAGGCTATTAGAGTAGGATTTGAAGTAGACGTTGAGCAAAATATTGACTATGCAAGAATTAATCATTTATATAAGATTAACACAGTGACTCAAAATGCTTTGTGTCTCTGGGACTTTGAGGACAGAGAAGAGGTAATGTGTTCAGGGCAAGACAGATCTGGTGGCTGTAACTGCAAACAAAAGGGGGAAAAAATGTACCAAAAATATTTCTATGTGAAAGTAAGGATAGAAAATCCATGTGTGTCTCACTGTTATTACTTATTTCTGAAGAGCCTAAGGAAAGTCAAAGAAAAAACAAATCACAATAGGTGACTATTATCTCTGTTGCACACATGAAGGTTTGCTTATAACTCTGAGAATTATGCTGTGTAAGTATTCATTTCTGGTTTAGAATAGCTGCTCTGCTGTGACACCAGCAACGGCGTGATATTTATGGAAATAACTACAAGAAAATGCACCTTCCCTTCCCTTCACGCAGTGGGGGGAGAAAAAGCAGAAAAAGCAAGCAGTACATTAAGTAGAGACCAGAATGCAGATGTGTGGGGTTTCAAATTTTTTAGTGTACTGGCATACTACAATGTGTCCTGGTTCCAGCCAGGATGGGGTTAATCTTTGCAGTAGCCAGGAGAAGGCATGGCTAGGAGACAGAGGTTGATTAGTATCACCCTACGTTATTGCTGGGGGTAGAGTTAAGGGATTCCCAGGAAGAAGGGGTTCCTTCTAGTCCAGCAAATCTGGTAAGGGACATTGTCTATTGCTGGGGCTTTTCCAGGTGAATTGCTCCCTTTCCTTGTAGCTTCTGTCATTGGAATTGTGGCTGCAACTATTTGTTTTGTTATCTCTTTGCTGTCTCCAGTAAATTCTTCTTATCTCAACCTGTGATCTTTTCCTTTTGTGCCTCCAATTCTTCTCTCCATCCCCCCACATGGGAAAAAGGGAGGGGAAAAACGGTGGATCAAGGGAGTGGCTTATGGTTTGGAGAGTCTCAGTGGTGAGACTGAATCACCATTCCTAAACCACGCCCAGTGAAAGGTTTGACTTTATTGCTGTGATCTTTTTCCACTTTTACAAGTGACAGCCACATGGACAGGAGCAAAATAATAAAAAATATTAATCTCTAATTTTAATATCCATGAAAAATAGTCTCATTCAAGAAATAAAACTTCTAATATCATGATAAGAACACTGACACATCTCTCCAGGTTTTGGGTATATTTACAAGTAGTTTAATTCATTGCAACTTTTTAAATGCAGAATTTACGTATCATATGCAGACCTAATGTCTTTCTGATCAATAAAAATCTGTTGAGAAATTAAAAATTAAAATAACTCACCCAGCAAGCTAAAGTAAATAGGTCTTAGATTACTTACAGGAAATACCCCAGAAGACTAGAGCAAATTCAGATTACTACTGCATTTTAAGGTTGATCATGTCTTTTTAGACCTGACCAGGTATCTAGTGAAAAGATGTAAATAAAGAGAAATTTAGATTGTGGATGAGCTAGCTCCTGAATGTTCATGACTTAGAATAGTGTTTTATAATTTACAGTTTATGTCTTTGTTTTAGAGCAGAGTGACAGCTTGGGTAAACATCTCCATTTTTAAGTAGTACTGTTTATTACAAAGATGAAAATTAAAAAAAAAAGAGTGCCTTTTTTCTCTTTTTTGTTTGGCCTCCTTAGCAAGTATTCAAACAAGTCATCACTATTGCTATGGATGCACATGATAGTATAATTAATAGGATGTTGACTTTGGGTAGAGTTTGCCATAAGATTTGCTATAGTAGGGAAAAGCAAAACTAAAAACAGAACTAAAAATTCAATGACATCTCATAAATAAGCAGACAGTGATGAAAAGATAGGTAGAAAGTAAGGCAGTTGGAAATACTTTCAGATTCTAGACAGGGCTGATCATATTTTGAATGATAAGGAAAAAGTGGCTTTGACATTATAACTGAACGGTGTTTTCCATAACTGTTTTAAATTGATATAGTCTTAATTTTCTATATAAAATGGTATATGAACTGTTTCCTACTGAAGCTGGCAGCATTCTTGGAAAAGGATAAATGATAGAGACAGAAAAGGGAGGATATAATGTCATTCAGTTCTACAACAAGCCTCATGAGACAGTATTTTGACAGCAAATACTGTCAAAGTAAGACTCCTGAATAAACAACATGTAGTCTGTTCTCTGAGATCTTGCTGTGGAAAAAAATTGGATCATTGAGTTCCATCCCCCCTGCCATGAGGAGCATGGTTCCATTAGACCAGCTTACCCAGAGCTCCGTGGTTTAGAACACCTCCAGGAATGGGGAATCCACAACCTCTCTGGGCAATCTGTTCCCATGCCTCACCAACTTCACATAATCATAGCTATAACACATATATAAAAAATCCTAAGTTACAAAAACAGATCTGTTCTGACTTGAGGTGTATACTTCTCAATATCAAATATGTATTTCGTGACTCACCTAAAAAGCCACAAAAATCACAAACCTTCATAGAAATTATGTTAATACACATCATGCTCTCATAAGTGAACTTCAACGTGTCCATGATGGCTATGGTTCAAAATCAACACAGTGCTGCACTCACAATTCTTCCACCTGGGGCCAAAATTACCTGATGTGAACCCTTTACAGAGAAATGTTTGTCTGACCTGTATTTGAAAGCTCCTACTCTGCCTTGCTTCAGTCTTTCTCCTTTCTAGACTAATCTGAATTTTAATTTCTAATCTGAATTTTATCTTTTTCCACTGGATTTAAGCATGCCCCTGCCAAGGTGCTAGTGCTGGGGAGAATGCAGGGGCAGCCTCCTTAAGGAGAGGTTCTAATGGAACGACCTTCTCTGTGAGGTGCTGGTTCCAATGAACCCATCACTGAGGAGGCATAGCTGAGCCCCTTAGTCAAGCTGGCAGTTCTTCTGGGAAAATTAGATTAAAAAAGGACAAAACCACCACAGATCAGTATGAAGGGAAAATGAGAAAAGAAGAAATATCAGAAACTTCTGCAGACATCAGGGTGAGGGAAGGAAGAGAGGAAGAGGAGGTGCTCGAAGCACCAGAAGAGAGATTCATTTGTGGAGCAGATACCCACAATGCAGCCTGTGGAGAGCTCCACACCAGAGCAAGGGCATAGTCACTGGGTGAACTGCACCCCATAGAGGAGCAGGGGAATAACATCAGGAGAAGGAACTGTTATGGACTGACTGTATTCCACCATCAGCCCACATTGCACAGAGCAGGGAGATAGAGTCTGAGATGCAGGAGTGAGTTCAACTCTGGGAAAGGGAAGGAAGACAGTGTTATATTAATTTGTCTTTGATTCTCACAATTCAAATCTATTTTAACAGACAGTAAATTAAATTTTCTCTAAGCCTAGTCTGTTTTTCTCCTGATAGTATTTGATAAGGGATTTCCCTGTCTTTGTCTCACTTTACAAGTTTTTTTATTTTATTTTCTTCCTCCAATCCCATTAAGGAGGAGAAGTTCAAGTGGCTGGGTGGGAGTCTGGCAGCTTGCCAAAGACAGCTGTCTACAGTATAACCTACCAGAAAAATGGGGGAGAAAAAAGAAAAAAAATCTCAGACCCCACAAGAATAAAATACGTCTGGATTATATCTCTATAATACACAGTTTGGCAGTGAAGCACATTTCAGAGAGAGGTTATGAGAAGAAATATATGGTTTCAGTCTGTGCCTCACTGATAATATTGATTTGTAAAGGCAGACTATCACTTCTGCTACATCTCCATCATTCCATAGTCCTGATGTTATGCTGCTCTTGCAAATCCATTAGCGCTAAAAGGATCAGCATACATCATTTGGCCTGTATCTGTGAGGAAGTACTTGCTAAGAAAGTTATTTGGCTACCCAAATATATACTGTTTTGGAGCTGCTAATTTTTGAAGGAAAGTGAGTAAATTTTACACGGCAAGCAAGGACACCAGTGACCATGTGACTATCTCATAACTTCCTTAGACCAAACTAATTTTCACAGCTGAACTGGACTTTGAAATGAAAAAGTCATAATTCAAATTTATGTAGGTGTCAGGTTTTGAATGAAAAAAAGCAATTATAAACTGTGTATGTATATGTATATAATCTTATTTTTTAATATTGAGCATAATCCAGCAGTCAAGCTTGTATTCCCAGTCCTTCATATCCAAGTTTCATGAGAGAATGCCTTTGCAAAATTTCAAGAAGATTGCTGTCATTAATTGAAGCCTATGTGAGAATAAAAGAAATTACCCTTTTGAAGGATTCTATTCTAGATGCACAGGTCAATTTTTTTCCCTACAATTTTCCTTTGTTCAATTGTAGGATTCAGGATTGGATTAGTTTTAATGGTTTCTGTAAGGATTTGGTTTAGGTTACGAAAGTTGCTCTTCAAATTATCTTTCTTTGGAACTTTTAACTTTTTTTTTACAGATCAGTTTTTTTATTTCAGTCTGTTTAAGCTTGGAAACTGTAACCATCTGGCCTGGGTCCCCACAGCCAAAAGTGCTTTCAGCCATTTCAACCATTATCATTAGGGTATAGATATGAAATTACTGTTTTGTTTTTTTTTAATAAACTGCATCTCTTACACTAAAAACTTTAGTGACAACTCTCATTCAGTCTTCTGAAAGCCAAAGAAACACAATTCTACTAGAGATTTTTGTTTTCTCTGTTGTTGTCTACTTTATTCCTTAGTTTTTAATGGCAAAATACATTTCTTTTAAATTTTACTGCAAGACCCAGTGACACACTGCAATTAAGTCAGGGGTGTGCACTCAGAATGAACTAGTGTAACTTCAGTTGCTTCACTGGACTGGCATGATTTCATATAAGATGCAAAATCTCAGTGATAATCACTGAATTAGAAAACACAGCAGAGTCCAACTGAAGCATCACTGCTCTGTTTTTCCTCGAAAATTTGCATATAGGAAGCAAGTATTATAGTTTAAAATGTATTATTTAAATATAGTTATTGCCTTGAAACTCATTAGACACACACAATTTATAATGACATTATCAAAATGTCTTCAGTAAGGAATAATACAGACCACCACAGTGAATTAACACACTTGAATAAGAAATGTGCTGCCTGCTGCACAGAACAACAGTTAAATTTGGTTGCATGTGTCAGATCAAATCATAGTTAATAAAAGCATTCACTTTTCTGATATGAACAGAACAGACAAAAAAACCTTCTTGAAGATGTTTACCCCTAGGATAAATGGAGCTCGAGATTAAGACACTGAAGAACAGGATTTCAGTGAGCAGATGTTAGGTGATGGCAGGAATTAGGGATGCTCGTGGGAGAAATGCCTACTGCCAGCTGCAACCACCCTAATTATTGTGAGACAGGGTGCCAGAAACATGAGAAAATGTAAACAGGGGTAATCAGGCTATATTGAAAAGGGTGTTAGGAAAAACTGTCAGATTTACAACAGCAAAAAAAGACTGAAAGTCACTGAGAATTTTCAAAAATACTCTATCTTAAAAAGGTCCAGATTATTGGAACCACTGTGACAGAAGAATTTAGAAAATGATCCTTCACTAAATTATTAGGTCTGCAGCAGGATGCATCACCAATGACTGAATGATTTCTGAGGTCTTATCTCTAATATAAGGACAAGTCTACTTACACTCGAGTTTATTTTGACAGTTCAACTATTTCTGCTTGAATTTGCACTTCAATTTAAAGTCAAAAATCCAGTTTGATTTCTCTATTATGAATAGTCACCCATAAATCACTCAGTAAAACACTGAACATGCATTTTTGACCAAGGTATGCATCACAGAATTTTGCCGATTGTGGTGGTTTTGGCCAGGATGGAGTTAATAATTTCTTCATAGTATTTAGTATAAGGTGATCTTTTTGGTTTTGGACTTCCACTGCAGGGATGAGCAAGCATTTGTGTGGGGCTGGCTGGAGTTAAACCACAGCACTGAGGAACTGAAGACCAAAACTGAACCTTAGTTGTTCTATGGACCATGAGCATCTGTGGGAGTGAAGATACATTGTGGCTTCTACAAGGATAGTCTGGTCCAGTCTGTCATCACCCCACACCTCCATACCTCTGATAGGCTGTGCAATTTGTCCTAAGATAAGAATGTTGGGTGGATATTGCAGGAAGAACTTTCTGAATGCTCATGGAATTAAAGTATTCCAGACATGGGGAAGATGTGATGCATTGGTAATATTTAGATACTGTATAAGCAATAAATCTAATTGTAATCATACACGTTATCAGTGTCATACCTCTCATGCCTGATCGAGAGTCTTCTGATGTTCTGTCACACACATCTATCAGAAATCTCCCTCGGCTGATTCCCACTACACATTTGCATGAAGACACACACTTTTTCCATTCATTTGTGTTGCAGTGTTGGACTTATTTGTTGGTTTACAGAGAGAGAGGGGAGCCTTTTTACTGTGCTTCTCCAGCCTTGGTGAATCTCACTATAAAACTGCACCCACATGCGGTGTTCTTGCCTTACATATTTTCAGCATCAGTTCAGTGCTCAAAAGTATCTACAGGTATTTGAGATTTTCTACCATGCCTAAAACATCTCCACTGTGCTGACACATACTGCTTTCTACATCTCTGGCAATGCAATTCAGGTCTAGCTTTAGGTGTTTAAACATAGATAACTGCATGCTCAGTAGATGTCTGTGTCCCTAATACCAGCCAGCATGAAAATGAAAGTGGTTTAGCTCCCCTGCAAACAGGTGCCAGCACTTGCCAGCCGAGTGCCTGAGTATCATCTAAGCACTGACTCTGTTGCCTGGAGAATGTTTTTGCTGCTCACCCTAGGGCACCTGGTTTTATCCGAGACTCTGCAGAGAATCCCACCAGGCCTCCAGACACCTCTCCCAGCAGGCATTGGAGTGCAACTTCTACATCGGATCTGACAGCCCCACAGATGTCTGCACTGGATATCTGGGATATCCAGCCTGAGTGTGTCAAATGACAGTAAACACATCTGTGTGGGCAGTCATGCTCTAGATTTGCATGGTTTGTAACACAAGTCAAGCATTAAATAGAGTTGAAGGTAGCAGTTTAGGTTTCTTGATCATTGACCAAACCCCCATTTTGATTCTTGTCACATCTGAAGTAAAGTATCTGAAGTACTTTATCTGAAGTAAAGTAAAGTCGAAGTCCAACTGATGCTAACAGAAAGAGAAAATAAGGAATAAAGTCAAGGGATAGCTTAAATCTTCAACTAGTACTTCCTTTAAGGAAGGTGTCTGCAATCGAATACATGCTATACAGTGCAAACTGAGTAGATAGAGCACTTCTAGGTATTTTTGAGGAAGTGTCATCAGGTCTAACTTTAAAAGGGCAGGTCAGACTGTAATGGTACAGCTCAGCTTTTATTTCCTCCATAAGAAGGTTAATACAGTTTTAAAAGGTAGGAAAAGAAAGAACATGCTGTAACCTTTTATACTTGTCTTTAATCTGACACTAACAAAAAACGGAGGAAATGTAGCCTGCCACCTCCTCTCACATCAGCATGGGCTGCTGTGTGCCTGGAGTTCCCAGATAGCAGTCTCAGTCCCAAACATCTTAGATGGGTGCACAGATTCTCCCAGGAGACAGCCATACACACCAGTTCCCTCACACTGCATGGGAAATAAGAAATAAACTCTCAGGGGAGCAGTGACATAGAAAGAAAATAATGTCGCTCTCCCAAACTTTAAATATCCTTTGGTACTATCAGTGCTATTAACGATCAGGTATTTGGATCAGGTATTTCATTGTGTCCTAAAGATTCTATTTAGGTCAGTGGTAGAGTTCTGCTACTCCAGTGACAATATTGCCATCATGGTCTCACCTGTATCTCCTCAGAAAAATTATCTTGTCTTTATGGTGCCAACAGAGACAAGCATGTTTCTGCTGTGGAGATATCACTGCTGGGTTGGGGGTGGGAAGAGAAGATCTGGAGGAGAAGTTACTTTTCATTGGCAAAATTATTGTTTCTGTAGGCCATTTGGTACAAAGCAGCAGTAGAAGTTCTGGAAGGATAAAGCTATCAGATACTAAAGTGAACAACCTCCCCCTCCCCCCCCCAAAAAAAACCCCCAAAAAAACCAAAACAAAACACAAACCCAAAACAACTCTTCAGATGGTTAAGGGCTGGTAAAGGTTTGTTATATTTGAAGGAGCTCTCTCGAGGTTACTCCATTCTGTTGATTTCAGCAAGAATCCTTGGATGGAGAAGAATGATTTTATGGGATAAGATAGGGTTTAAAGTCAAGCATGATTTGCAGGCAAAGTAGCAAGGAGATATCTAACTGACTGATAATTAATGCTTTTGATCATTTCACACCCCCCCCCCCACTGAGTGCTTTTAAAAATGATGCCAGAAATCTCAATGAAAGAGGTTTAATAAGGTTAGACAAATTCTAACCTTATTAAACTCTAAGTTTAATGGCAATTATAAGACTATATACAGTATTGCAACCTACTGCTCTGACAACTCGTATATGGAAGGAAAAGAAACAGGGAGTCCGCGAGGCACATGGGGAAGAATTAGCAGATATGTTTGTAGGTAAAAGTCATGAAGCTGTCTCCCACCATGCTTATTAGCACAGTGTATACTTCTTGCATAGTGGCTTCTTGTAGCTCTCTACTGGACCTGGACATATCTGCATTTAAAATAAAAACAACTGTAGGCTGAGAACACCAGGAGAAATAAAACCAGAGCAACTATTTAACTAGGAGACTTCAGGAGTATTTAAGAAACCTTACTATGCAGTGTTTATTTTGCCTAACTTTTGCTCATTTGTACAAATGCTAGATAAAATATAGAAAAATGAAGTGTATGTAGGAGGTATTCATAGAATTTTTCTAAGAAAAAATAGTTTTACATAACTGTCTTCTTGTGACTTGTCTGTTCTAACTCAGGAGGGCAATGGAAAACAAAAGTCCATATTATCCAAGCTTCTGAAAATGTCATCATTTTTTCTGAGAAAGATCCCAACTGACTGATTGCAGTCAGGATTTGTGGAATATTTGGAAAGCTGTAGTTCTTACCAACGCATAGATGAAAAGAAAGAACTTTTATGTCATAAACAAAATTTGAACTAAGAAATTTTTTTTTGCTTACCATAATTGTCTTAAGTACTGCACAGATCAGAAACAGAAAAAAAAAATTAAGGCTTCTTCTTTTCTAGAATTCTAAATGGAGATATAAGGTCAATACTACTAATCAGGCAAACAGGATGAGACAATTACTCATAGAGAGCAAATAATTTTCTAGTTTAAAATGTTGCAGTTTTTAAAAGCCTGGACATTTAGCATAGCAGTGTTAACATTGAAAAAAATGATAAAAATGTCTGATTCCTTTTATCAAAGCATAATACATATTTTCTAACCCTGTCAATTTTAGCAAGACCATACACAGTAAATTTAAAAGTATAAACCCATGATTTCCCACATAGCTTGTAGCATTATTTTGCACAAACACTATGACTGTGATATTATATAATAACAATGAGGTAGATGACCAGAAATAAGACTAGCTACTTTAGCATCCTAAGATCATACTAAATGGAAAAAAAATCCACAAAAAAAACCAACAAGCAAACAACAGCACCAAAAAAGTTAGAATTAGTTCCTACAGTATTGCCACTGTAATACTCATGTCTAGAAGTGTAACTAAACAGCTAAACCCATTACCAGTCACTTTCTTGGGATTGCACATGACTGAAGGAGGATAAACATAGATTAAAGCAAACAATACCATGAAAACAGATGTTCAGTTTGGAGGTTCTTTCCTGTAACAAAATGTACTTAAAAAAGATGCATTTTCTCCAGCAGTCCAGAATACACTTACCGCAGTGTATTTCAGCAGGGAACAAATATGTCACAAGTTCTCAACTATGACAGAGAATTTATTGAAATACTTTTTTATATCTTATTAGAATATTTTCTCACTGCACTATCTGCCTGGAATGGTTTTAAAAACTGACTTCATTACAGACAGATGTAGAAGCAAATTGAAAGATACATAGCTGATAGCAAAAAGAGGACTCCAGTCTGGCAGAGCTTCCAGTCTCAGGTCTGAAGCTGCTGACAACAAGGTTCAAACTTTACAAAGCTTCTCATATTGTTTCTTCCAGATTCGTTCTTCATTTTATGTTCTTTTTGTAGCCATGTCCAGAATTATTAAACCCAAGGACCAAATGCATTTTCAGAAGTGCATCCCCCTTCCAGTGCTACTACTTTGAAAGGTTTTTGCAAATATATGTGGATTTTACAAAACTACAAGTGTTATTTATTTTTCTAACTTGACAATGTTTTGGTAGTTGAGAAGTTGCGGGGATGGTCTCCATGAGAAGACACCAGGAGTCTCCCCTGTCATACACAGCTGGTTCCAGTGACCCCACGCCTGGTCAGAGCCGATTCCACCAGTGATGCCGGTGCTGCCTCTGTGATAACTTACTTAAAAAAGCGTAAAAAATACTGTGCAGCAGCTGTGAAACATGAGTGGGAAAATATGAGCAGACAACAGGGAAGAGTGGGAAGGAGGCAGTCCAGGCAGCAGAGCAGAGATTCCCCTGCAGCCTGTGGAGAAGACCAAGGTGAAGCATTTTGTGCCCCTACAGCCCAGGGAGGACCACATCAGAGACTAGTGAGAAAACATCACAGTGGGAAGTATCACTCTACAAGTGCTATTTCTTACATTGCACTTCTGAATATTGGCTAGTGCTGGAGACAGAATAGAGACCTACATGGACCTTAGGTGTAAAACTGTGTTCACTTTTATCTTATTCTGTTAAGGAAAGTGAGATCTTGGAAATCTTAGGAGTCTTAGTGTCTTCAGAAGTTTTAGGAAGGCACAGTAGGCTTCAAACAGAAATGATAAGTTAAAGGTAGAAATTTCCATTCAAGTTTCATTGGGATGCACTGTGGGGAAAGTCTGGAGAGAAGATTTTTGGACTTTAGAACTGCTAAAATATTCCTCTGCAAGTAAATTAGATTTGATTTCTGGAACGTGCTGTTTAGATAATTTAAAAAATATTTAAGTAATCAGTAACTCTGAAGTGTTGAACATCCTTCACAATTTCATATTCACTATGAGAACTAAAAGCACTCAGTACAGACTCAGATCCAGGAATAAAAACACTGATTTGAAACAGTTTTTACAGCAGAATATAGTAAGAACTTTTTGTAGGACTCTCTAGGTTTTAATAGATAGATATTAGAAACCTTAATGTAGTAGGATATTATAATAAAACAAGATGAGTAGTAATATAAATGTACATTAACTCATTTGCTAATGATCAACATCAGTCACAGGAACAGATGTCAGTGGTTTCACGTCCTTTCATCAAAGGGGAGACAGAGCCTATTTAAATGTTTTAATTGTTGGGAGAGAAATGGATTTGCTTTTATCCAATCAATACTACTTTGACCAAAAATCAATTAAACTGACAAGACTTCTCTTATTGAAGTAAGTAGGGGCTTTAATTAAATTTCATTCCATAGCTTAAGCAAGGAACTCAAAGACAAGGAGAACACAAAGGCTACTTTGAATTTACTGAGTATATTGGAAGCATGGTTTTAGGAATAAATCATAAATTAAACTTCAGATATATTAACACTTTATATCATGCTACATATCAAAATGAAGCCACAGATAGTGGCCTCATCTATTACAGCACATACTTTTATTCTGAATTAGCAGAAAACTGAATGCTCTGCGTGATTATTTATTACAGTGAATATAAGTATGTACAAGGGCATCCTCCTATTTCCTCAGAAAACATCATTAGTACTAAACAGTCCCTCTTTGCCTATTTCTTTAGAAGACCACTACACAAAAATGAGACACTGCAGAATAACAACAGGTTCCATTTAATTGGTGCAACCCTTCCCCCTGCCTATCAGCAGCATAACTCAATATTCACTCTGGGGCAAAGAAGTTATTAAAGCATTTCAAATGATATTTTCAAAGGGAATTTTCCTTTTTTCTTATTGCCTCTTCAAATCTGAATCACTGGGTGAGAAGGGAGGCCAAAGAGATGGGAAAAAAGCTTACTTCCTAGGAAATTATTGGAAATGATGTCATGAAATCAAACAGGCTTTGGAATAAAAAATCTTCCAACGAGAAAATACACTTTAAGCAAAAGACCTAAAATACAAAGTCTTTCTGCAAGTGGCAACACCTCAGATCACTTAGCTTGGAGGTTCTATCATTTCAGTCCTCTGATGTGATGCCATTCCAGCTTATTTTCCTCAGGCTGCTTTGCTCACTAAAGCAAGTAATTAGAGTAGCAAATAATAGATCCAGAGTCCCAAATTAACTTCCAATATTATCATCTTGTTGCTAGTGGCTAAAACGTTGGTAAATCTATATACCTGCCTGCAAAACAGCTACTAAAAGAAATGATTTAGTAAAAATTATTTTCAGCACCCTTGCTCTAAAATATGCCATTTTTGTGCAAATTAAATAGCATAATAAGTGATTATAAGGTTCCTCTGGTTAAATATTCTTTTAAATTTCTCATTGGTTCAGTCCACATATGTTTCACCTACAGAAGTTCTTATGTCAGTGAGGGTCTCCAACTTGCAATGGCAAGTTTTCTCTTTAGACGAATAGTTTTCAAAGATTAGTGGATTATTCTTAATGTGGTGGACGAATCAGCACAAAAAAAGGTTCTTTTTTGATTTAAGGAGGCTTTTCTTTGTTCTTTACAGTGTGACGGCAGTTACAATCCTCGGCATTAACTAGCACAACATTTTCTAACAAAACAGTGTTTTTTCTTATAAACAGGGTTTTTTTTCAAAATTATTAATTAATAGTTAACTTGTAGTTTGCATAAAAACAACATATATATGTGTCTATTAAATTTAACATTTTGTATTATCTTACTATATGCAAGAAAGTATTTAACATAGGCAAATTATACAAACTGAATGGAAAATTTGATGAACATGATTTTTTGTTTGTTTCATAGTAGAGTTGAAGCTTTTGCTTTTTATTCTGCTACACAGCATCTACAGATTCTGAAGTATTGGAATTTCCAACAGAGAAATGACATTTACTGAATATTTTTAAGTGATTACAACAGCTGCTGGTAATTGTTCAAATTATGGTGATATTTATGGACAAGGTATAATCCTTCTATTCTCAAAACAACAAAAAACTTCTGGAACAATATAAAGGTAAAATTTAAATAAAATGGATAGCTAAATAACTAAATAAACCCCCAAAACCTGCAAAAAATAAGATTTATGCTTACCTCAGCTATGTTCAAAATGTTAGAGTTATATAACAACTATGGGACTGCATCCAGTATTCATACTGTATGGTAATGTTAAACTTATGATATTCTCTTTTTTAAATCAGTTTTAAATTTGCATACACAACTGAATTTTTGCTAAGGCTCTGAAAAATAAATGTTGTTTATCAGAAGGTTTGATACAGGTTTTAATGAAATTTGCAAATAATAAGTCTCTTATCTTTCTACAGCTGTCTGCATATGACGTAAGAGTAGAGCTCATGTTGCCTACTTCTTCCAATTGGTGGACAAGTTAAAACTGCTGCTAAAACACTGCGTTATGAGGGGCTGTGGTCCACAAAGTGTTTATTAATTCCTGCATAGACCCTACTGAGCTATTGACTTTCTTGTAGAGAGTTAAGTACTTTGTTACCTATCATAATAGCCATAGCATGGGTTTTGACCCAGAAGTCGTCATTATATAAGCTAATCTGTAATATATTTTCAGCAAGAATGACATGCCATGCCCTAAGAAGACGTTATCAAATTCTGGTCCAACTCTGAATGCCTACTTTTAGAATTAATAACTTGCCAGTTGCTTTGCCAAGCAGTGTGTAACAGCCAGGATGAAACACTTCTATCTGTCTACAATACCTTTAGTACTGAAAGCAAGGAAGCAGCTTCTGTGGCACCTTTTGAAAGATTTTCTGACTTTATTGATAATTTGCTGTACATAGATCATGGGCTGTTTGGGAAAACAAGGCATTTTAGGATTTATGCAGAACTGAACTGCTTTTTAGTACCTTATTCCTTCTCCCAGGAGTGCACAAACACATCAAAATGTCCATGCCAGCAGCACCCTCAGTGTTCTTTGTCTCTCTGTGTTCTACCCTATTTTCTCCATAATGGGCTAAAAAGAGGATTTGGAGAGCAGGTATCACACAGATCATGCTACAGAAGAGAATATCTTTTAACTGAAATCCTAAATTATTTGAACTTAAAATGTTGCATAAAACCAACTCTACTTCAACTAATTGTCAACAAAGGATCTAAAAGTTACTGAAAAAGCTGTTTTCCACATTTTTTGACTTCTTTTTCTTTTTGAAGGAAATTGTTTTAAACATATATGTATCTCTACAAATTAAAAACTGAATAAGCAAGTCAATATTTTAGTTCTATTTAAAACACTCACTCCTTTGATCATCTTGCAAAATATGTTTTTCATAATTTTGCTGGAATATAAAAATTGTATTTGAGTGCTATCTCAGAAAAAAGCATTTCATGTATGTACCTATTTTCTCATTATTAACAACGCACATTCCAACATTTCTTCATTCCTTAAATATTTCTTAATTCTAACATCTTAAAATTTCTTCCTTCCTATAGCACTTTTTACTTATGTTGAAAAATAAAATATTTTGGAACTCTTATATTTTAGCATAACAGTTGCATAAACACTCTCCTTTTTCCTCAGTGATGTCATCAAGATGTCAACCATTAAAGAAGGAAACCTTGATTTCCTGTTATACAAAATTGGTAAGAGAATCCTTGTGTTTTGCAACTTCACTCCCCAGCAATACACTTGCAATATCCAGCTCCTGGTCCTTAGGCTCACGTGTTGAAGGACAGTTTCTTCCCTGCCACTCTGTTATGCAACACAATTTTATGGACAGCTCTGGGTTCTGGTGTTCTGAGTTGTTTTTCTCTCTGACACTTCCTTGAAAAGGAGGAAATAAGCAAGCAACAAAGTCAGATCCACAAGTTGCAGCTATTTTTGAAGGGCAAGGGCCCCTGTTAGAGCCAGTACAGGTAAGAACACTTTTGGTTTTTTTCTTTATTCATCTGCTTATTAACAGGAGTTCTAGCACAAAGAAAATGACCTGTTTGGCTAATAAATGCTCTGTGACATTGTGTTTAATTAGCAACATGTTACATTTATTCTAGAGCAGTCATAGTTTATTATAGTAGTTGGGGGATCAAGATTTCAGGCTTTTATTTGACTGCTACTTCCATTTCAATAACTCACATTTAAATAGATTTTCAGACATATCAGGCAGAGTTAGCCATAGAGTTTCTATCAGGGCAAGAATGACATCACAATGATCAAGGATTGCATGGGAAACAACTCAGAGAACTAGGGAACTGTGGAGGTTGTATTACTTGTCAAGCAGCTTAGGACTATCAGGCATTTGCACAAACTCTCTGTGTATGTGGGTTTCTGTCCAACACAGCCCCCTAGAGACCGGTGCACAGTCTTGCCACATGCAGGCACTTTTCAAGTGTAGACATAAAAGTGAAGAAGCATCCTTATTCAAAAGAAACCTATTCTCACTCGATGGTGGCAGTGTCTAGAGTGGGTCACCTCTCATTTGTGTCTTCTGAGTTCTGTTGCCCAGCTTATCAATCATTTTGTCATGATTTAATGACTTTGACAGATGTCTACAAAGCCTCTAGAACAATCAGCAGGTTTAATAAGGTTGAAGAAAACACCAGTTCCCTTTCTGAGATGGGAGGCTATAGAATCAGCTGGAGTACCTTTAGATTAGAGGTTAAGTAAGACCACAGAGTGATGCTCCATCACAGTTGATGGATTAAGTCTTTTAGACATGGGGATAAAAAAGGTTTTAAGTGTTACATGAAATTCAGCTAGTAAGACATTTATGCAATTTTTGAGGCTATTTTTTGAAGATCCTGGGGGTTTTCAGTTTTCTGTTTCTAAAAACATGGTTCATTTTTCAGTGTTTCCTGATAAGCAGTAGAATTTTCTGTCCTAACTAATACCACAAAAGAATCTGTTACTGCATTTCTCTAGATACTACCTTTATTAACCAGTTTGTGGAGTATGATTGCTGGGGCTAGCAAGGTTATCTACAGATCTTCAGTTAGGAAAAGACCATTGAAGCATAGTATATTCAAATTCAAATAACAATCTAACAATAAAAACCCCAAACCCTGTATTATTTTCTCCCCAACAACAGCTACAGTGTAGTCTGCTCACCCCATTGCTCTCTGTTCAAGCAATAATTTCACAAAGTCACCCCTTTTTCTCAGATAACATAGAACATATGATTTTCCCCATCATTAGCACTGAGTTTGATAGCTTGCTAGTTTGCACAATGATGCGCTTTTAATCGGTTGATTACGTATATGCCCCAGGCAAGTTGCTATGTTAACATCTGATGATTTAGCAAACTGCTCTGATTTTATTTATTTATTTTACTTCTGGCTGAAACATTTCTAGTATCAATGTTCAAAGTGTAATGTCTTAGTGAGAGCAGCCTATATTCACAATTTCTGGATATTTGCATTAGTGGTAATGGATGCCTTGAGCAATGGGAAAACAATATGCATTTTAATGCACATGCTTAACACTCAGTGCTAGTTCTCTAACTTTAAAAAGGCCAGCTTAAATATTTGTGAAATATTATTTTTCATTTTGAATTGAGTAACAACTGATTATCTTTCATAGAGATATCTTCAAGATCTGCAGTCAGGTTTCTATGCCAAGTTACAGGGCTGCAGATGTTGGTTTGACTCTCATGGACCAAAGGGTTCAAACTGCACTATAGTCTTTAAAATGAAAATTTAATTGAAGCTATAACCAAGCTGCGGGGGATAGTTCAAATTGGGTTAACACAGTTAGAAAACTGTGAATTAGGGTGGTGTGTTCAGAGCTCTTAATTAAATAATTTTCTGATTTTATATGGCATTTGCTTATAAAATGCACAGATTTCCACATCCAGAATTACCTGTACAAATTCTAGTGAAAGTGTCATTTTTTACCTGTCAACTCTCAAGACATAGGAGACTCCAAAATGAATCTAGTGACAAACCTGTTTGTCTGGCTGGCTGTGTTGTTTTGGGTTTTTTGTTGTTGTTTTTGTTTGTTTGTTGGGTTTTGTTGTGTGTTTTTTTGTTTGGTTGTTAGTTTTTTGGTTTTGTTTGTTTGTTTTCTTTCTCTTTAAACTCTCTGGTCCTTTAAGAAAGGAATATCTACAATAAAGCCTGTTGGAAATGCATTGTAGAGTACGATTATAGAGGCTTAATCAAATGCCACAAGGAGAGAAGAATTACTGTGCCTACATTTCAAATTGTGACATGAATGTCCTGTAAACGCATTCTTTGACATAAGCCGAAATTTTTAGCATTATCAACCAAAATTGAATCTATGGCCTTTTGGCTGGAAGAAAAACTCCGGTAACTCAGTCCCTGGAAGAATAAAAATTAGTGAATTAAAAATACTAAAGTTTGTTTGATTTGATTGTATAATTACTTTTTGTGCCAGTACATTACTGCTTACACAGACATTTCACCTATGCTCTTTATTTCATTTGATTATAATTCCTTCCCCATAGACAAACCTGTCTATGAGGAGCATATATTTGACTGAATAGTAGTGAATATTTTGATAAGGTACCAATGTCTAGAGGGTAATTGCAATATTTAGCAATTATATGTACAATACTCCATGCCTCAGTGGGATTTCTGTTGAGAATGTGATCTACATTGTGTAGGAACAATCAAGGACAGAAAAGAGCCACAAATATTCCCATCAGGCGGTTTAGTGTTGAAGACTATTTCACAGGTTAGGATTAAAATAAGAGATACAAATATAGTAAGAACTTTGTGAACAGCCTGAGACAGCTGTTTCCTGAGGAAGAGAATCCTTCCTGTGCAATTTATATCATCCGTTACTTTTACTCTACTACTTTCATATTGTTTCCTCTCCACAGACCCTCCAGAAGGAGAAAAATAAAGACTTTCTAACCAGAATTAACTTAAGTCAACAATAGTAATCCTACTAATTTCAAGTTCCACCACCACCGCTTGTCCCTGAGAACAGCACAACAAAACCTTAAGCAGCATATTTTGAAAAAAACAAAACCTTCTTTCTGAGCATTGTAGTGAGAAACATCAAGAGAATGGCAGAACTATTTTATCCACCTGACTTAGAGACAAAAATATAACTTGAAAAGGGCTTGTTGGACCCTATTATTACTATAATGAAAAGTATATTTAATGAAAGAAATAAATTGCTTCTTATTTGTACACTGATGATCAGCACAGACTACATGTAAAACACAATTGCTAAACAGAAAACAGGGTCTGCAGAGGGCATAAGGTTGATTATCTCATTACAACTAACAACCTTGAACACCATTCAGTCTCTATTTAAGACTGTCAGGCACTGCTCTGGTTCTTATTTAATTAGCTCTCAACATTCCTATGTGCCATAGGATAAAAGAGAAGAATAAGTATCTGAATTCTGTAAACAATCTTCATTTTTTTCAATATCTCTTATGGACACTGGATTTAAAATTCTCAGCCAAGATATTTGAAATATCATTATGAGATGGAATATTTAATTTTATGATGCCACAGAATTCCCTTTAAAGGCATGGAGAGTATATACAGTCCAATAAATATCCAAACATCTTTGTACAAATAAGTTGTGGCTAACAGTGAATAGTCCTCCTTGTTTACTTGTAACTTCTTTTGTTTTCTACCATCTATTTGTTCTTTTTCAAATTCTCTTTTCTGCAGTTTCAACTAAAAGTTTTGATCAAGAGTGCCCTTAATCTGGCCCCCAAACACACCCTAAAATGCTAGCTTGAATTCCATAATAGCTGCAATTTATGTTAGCTTGAATATCACAGAAGTTAGGCTGAATCTTTAGTACTGCAGTAAAAGGCAGAAGTAGGAATTACAATTCCTGAGGTGTCAAACCTAATAATTTTGTTCTGCTCATTCAGCCAAGCTCTACTCATGCAACCTGACTACAGAGTAGATCTGGCCAAGCAGCAGCCAAGATGTGGCCCAGGGAATGAGTTAACATACATCCCTGAGGCAGAACAGCAAAACTTGCCGGTTAGAAGAAGAGATCCTTCAGAATTCCTACCCTGTTAAAATTGCTCCCAAGGAAGAAGAAAAAGAAAGCAAGAGGAAGGAGGTGACATGGCATCATAGGGCATGTGGCAGTATGGAATCTGGAATGTGGAGGCAAGGACATAAAGAAATAAAGGAAATGTAACGTGGAAATAGGGGATGTGAAATGAAAAGTGGAGGGGTAGGATGAAAAAATAGAGAACACTAGAATGAGAAGATGAAATAATAAAGAACACTGGAACGTGAGTTATAGGAAGAAGGACTTAATGGAATTGTATGCCTCATCCTCCCCTCAAAAACATTCGACTCCAGGTTGCCCACAACTACTTTGGTTGTGTTACAGTTTAGCTGTACCATGGATGAAGAGGACAGCCAGCATCAACCTTTGCAGGTTTCATCCTCATAATATGTGATGACAGATGACCCGGCATGCCTATTTCCAAAGCCAATCCAATATAGAGAGCATGGGTTTGCATGGGTCCAGTTTGGGTTTTTGTTTGGCTGATGCATGATAACACTGATATGGTCACATGATTGAATATATTCTTAAATACCATAATAAACTTTTTTCCATTTATAGAGCTATCTGTAGCAAGATGGTCTGCCTAAATGGAGGTAAACCATCTCAATTTTGACACTGTTTGTAAAAGCTAGCAGTGATGACTGGGGAAGATGGGTCATGCTGCATTTGGTGTTGATGAATGCTGAGACCAGGTTGACTCATTAATCCTGAAGTTAAACATTCTGAGGATGTGAAGAACAATGTTTCCTCAAAGAATCTGGCACTGGAGACTACAAAGCAAAGTTTCTGAACTAGGAACTAAGAAGCAATAATACCCCTAAATGATCTAAAGGCTGCTGAGCTGACAGAGATTGCACTCAATCACTTTGTACTATAAAAACTAAGTTCCACATTTTAATGCAGGGGACTTCTAACACAATCCTTCCAGAAGTGTGTTAGGGGGAGTCTGCCCATGAGTGGGAGATGGTACTCAAGGTTAATCCTCAAGGCTTAGAGAAAGAGACTTGCCCACAGTTGTTGCTATGGGTGAGTAACATCAATCTCTACTTAATAATTACTAGGCTAGATTTGAAACTATTGATTTAATAAATATTACATTGTACTACTAGTTAGAATTACCTGTACTGTGAAGTAAGTAATTCCAATTAAAATATTTTAGTCTATTATCATTGCCATCATCAATATAAAGAAATATTGTGTTTGATTCGTATATGTTTGGTTTCCCCTCCCTAATCTTGCAGGACAAAGTCACTTAGTGGCTCATCGACCCCTATGTAATCCTCTAGACATGAACTGCTGACCAAGTCTGGTACTAGGATTGGATACAGCTGCTCCTAGACTCCTCTCTGAGAAGTACGTTAGAAAACAAGAGCATCCTTTCTGAACTTTGTGACTCAACAGATGCGTCTCCCTGATTAACCCTGTCTGAAGCTTCCATTTTGCCAGTGACACTATCTCAGGCTACCTTTGCCTGTATAATTCAGAACACACCTATTATAACACAGGCTATTTTTCTTACTTCTAAGTATCCACCATGGAGAAAAAACATCTATCAATAATTCTAAAATCCTAAATGCCACAACTTACATGACTTGTAAACAGGGCTCCTCCAAATGGAAGAAATGAGTATTAAAAATAAACATTTTGTCAATTCATGCACGTTCCCTGTCAAGACCCCACCAATAAACATCTCCCCATGTTGCTTTCATACAGTTAACATAGCTATAATACAAAGGTCATAATTCTCTTGCCTTATTCTGGACAGTAATCCTTTTTAAACTGATATGGTTGAGCCTTGACCTTAGACTTCAGTCATATGAGTGTTATCTCTAAGCAGGACATATTAAGGACTACCTAGGCAGTAAGTATGAGTAAGCAGAAAACCCAAGCTTAGTAATTGATCAAAGCAAATTATTAGTTCCACATTTTCTGTGAAACTTTGGTAAGGATAGTAAGAACTGACGCAGATAATATCATATAGTGATGCTAGTTTGCATTCAGTGAACTTCATGGAACACTTTCAATTTAGAATTGTCTCTTCTGTGTGGTTTTTTAGTCTTCCATTGATGCAAGAATCTTCCTATTTGACTAATACTGTACAAGATTGGAAAGGGGGAAATTCACCATTCAGTTTTGCTGCAGACTACAGAAACTCATGTTGGCATGCAGTTTTTGTCAGTGCTATCTTCTGACTTTGGTTTTCTCTATTGCTGTGTGTCTCTCTAAACAGACAAAGAGGCACATGAAAATGAAACACCAAAACCCATATGAGCTGTCTGTCTGCTTATAGTTCCTGACTCTGTTAAATAGAGTTTGCATCTGATAGATGTCAACCTGAGGTCTGGCATCACTTCCCTGGACTCTTTTTATATTAAATTACTGGGTAAAAAAAAACCTGATATTGTGACTGATGTTTTGGTCTGCTGTCTGCTAGCTGACTCTGTTAACCGCTTAGGTAGCGAGTCAAGTTTCCAGCTGTTTGTCCTCCTTTTGTCCTCCGGGCTCTTCTGTTGCCTCTCATACAAGGTTCAGACTGAAGAAAAGAGGAAGCAGGTGCTTAATCCTAGGAGCAGTTAACTTCCAGAAGCTATTTTCTTTCTTTATTTAGCCTTTCGGGCTAAAATGACCCTGAAGTCTCAAGTCTCTTACTTTGTAGTTAAAGGATTTTGTCTCTGGAGTTTAAATGAACAGTCCATGCCTCCTTCTTTTCCGGTATTTTAAAATAAAAATTATAGTGATACTGTATCAGATAGTTTCCTTAATTAGTTCAGTAGAAGATAAGCATATAAAAATTATCAAACAGCAGAACAGCAGCAGAACTTTAAGTGAGCAAGTGAATGTTATAGCAGAAGTAGGTGAGCTATAGAATCTCAGATACTTACACAAACCTTCTGTGAATTTCATGTCTTTGACTACATTGGAAAAAAAACCCTAAATAAATAAATATCACATTTTGCTTCCAATATTTTTTCCCATAAGTCTCAGCCTTAATCTATATGTCTTTATGAAAAACTTAGTCTTTGTGCAATCTGATTAGCTTCGGTTAGGAAATTCCAGGAATAAATGTATAGCTACATGAGTGTGTTTGGACTACTTTCACCACCACTGTAGTTATCAGGCATTAAACGGAAATGTATATCTGTGTCACAGATGTCACAGACCATCTAAGCTCACATTGGTCCTCAAAGTTCCATGAATCAATTCAGACTAAGATACACCTAATTTGATCATCTAGGACTTAATAAAATACTTGGTACAATTTTTCCAACTGGATGAGAGAGAATGAATATAATCTTTCTGTAGAAGCAAAAAAAAAGGAAAAAGAAATTTTTGGATTCTTTATCAAGACAGTTCTGCACTATTCTCAGAGACATTAATAATTAATGTAAAGGTACGAATCCAGCCTATTTTTAGGGTCAGAAGTCAGAGAATAGTATTGGTCGAGTTTTGGGTTGTCCGTTGCATCTGGGATTTCATTTTCAACAATAATACTATCTGCCATGGTCAGCTAGAGCAGAGTTTTGGAAGAGAAACAAAAATTTTATGTTGCTTTTATAGAATCAGGAATTATAGGCAGACCAAGAAGGGACTTTCAGCTTCTGATTGACTCAGGGCAGGTTCTCTCCATAGACTTTTGTTTCGTATATTTTAGACAAATAATATTTTGAAGCCTTTGAATGTGGATAAAATCCCCTGATGCAACCTCAGTAGCTCAGTTCAAATGCCATAGTCTTTAGAATCTCATTCTATAATGCCACGACGAGCTCTACAACAGGAATTTCAGTTGAAAAAAATGTTGAGGTTTGTCTGCACATTACCGTTGAATAATGGTGACACAGCTGGAGTGCAAAGTTCCTGAAGAGAAAAAATGAGATCAACAGAGTGACACAATAATAAAAAAGGTGGATAAACAAATATCCCCACTGGACTCATGCAGATTCCTAGAATTCTTTTTTATTTCTTCCTCACTAAGACCTTATTATACATCTGCCCTCTGGTCCTCTCTAGGGTTACATGTGCCTGCCCAGGCCATCTCTCTGCTCACTCTGAATTTTCACTGTACTCTTTTCTTCTTCCTGCACAACTCATCTTGCACTAGAAAAGTCCCTCAAGCAACTTATGAATTTCCAAATGTTTTCAGGATGGAGTTGGGTTTCATTTGATCCTGGTAGCAGGCTGCCTTCCTCTCCACAGACATCCTTTTCATAATAGAACAAAATAAAGCACACTAAAACATACAAGATAGTGATTAAACAAATCACCCAATATGAATTTCTACAGTGATTGGTCTTCCCTGGTCATTGTTAATTCCCCCACACAAAGGGCAAATAAGCTGCTGGCAGCAAGGGAACTCTCATTTTTGTTACTTTAGGAAGGCAGTGACAAACTTGGAGACTTGCCAAGGCTGAGTTGTTAATCTCAAAAAGTGGATCTTTGTCCCCACAAATCCATAATTCCCAAGCACACTAGAGGATGTGAGCTTTTAAGAAAGTTTTCTACTCTGCAGACATTTTTGTAAAAAGGCATTTTGGGATAAGTATCACTACGGTTCCTCCCTCCCCTTTGCCTCTAGAGATTCTCTACCAACACTTGATATTTACTCATCCAAATAATGATTTTTTGCTATTTTTTGATAAAAGTGTGATTTTTTTTTACCCTTCAAGTTACAAAATGTAGGAATAAATATTCTCTTTGGGTTCCTGTGCCTTTATTCATTTGCAGTACAAGCTTATTTAACTGTATGTCTTTGACAGAATTACTTAATGCCAGAGCCATTATTATTTCCTTCCCTTTAAGCTGATGCACATATTCAGTTAAAAATCAATTGTGTGCCACATCCGCAAACATACCCTCAGTCTTATTTCCTCTCATTTTTATTTTCTACTCTTTGCTTGGGTAGTTAAACTTCCATTAATACCACTCAGCACACTTCAATGTTTTTTTTCAAATGTTCCATCGTTTCACAGTCCAATTGCTATCTGTGGCAAGACGACCTCCTACATAACATTCATAGAGCTATTTAACCTACAAAGCTATAACCTCACTCTATAATGGCCCTTCACTCTTAATTTCATAAATAAATTTTGATAGCTGTCTCAAGTGCATCTCCAAATGCTTTTCTTGGATCAGTTTAAGAAAGCTAAAGCCCTGATAGAATTACATCTGTCCAGACACATCAAGGGCAACAAGAAAATCTTCTGTAGATATGTCAGTGATCAAAGGAAGGTTAGAGATAGGTCATTAAGGCCATGTTGGGTGGTGCTTTGAGCCAGCTGTCTAGTGGAAGGTATCCCAACCCATGACAGGGAGATAGAACTAGATGATCGTCAAGGTCTTTTCCAATTTAATCCATTCTACTGTTCTATAATTCTATGTAGCAAAAATATTACTTCATTCTACAAATATTTATCTAGAGATCTGCTAAAACCAGCATGGTTACAACAAAGGATTACTCAAGTGTGGTTTGGATTGGCATGTCTGGATTTTGGTAGTGGCAGAGCTGCAAGGGTGGCTTCTGTGAGAAACTGCGAGAAACCTCCTCCATGTCCAATAGAGCCAATGCCAGATGGCTCCAAGACAGACCAACTGCTGGAGAAGACCAAACCCATCAGTGACAATGTTGGCATGTCTGGGATAAAAGATTTAAGGAGAGGGGAAAAATCTTCTTCAGAACAAAAGCTGCCAGAGAGAGAAGTGGGAATATTTGAGAGGATCAACTCTGAAGACAACGACATTAGTGAAGAAGACAGGAGAGGAGGTGCTCCAGGCACCAGAGCTGAGATCCCCCTGCAGTCCAAGGTGCAGACAGTGGTGAGGCAGCTGTGCCCCTGGAGCCCATGGAGCTCCATGGTGGAGCAGAGATCCATCTGCAGCCTGTGGAAGCCCCCACACCAGAACAGGTGCATGAATGTTGCTCATTCAGCAACATGAATGAGGCTGTGATCCCAGGGGAAATCTGCACCAGAACAGGCTTCTGACAGGATCCGAGGTCCCCTGGAGAGAGGAGTCCATGATGGAGAAAGTTTCCTGGTAGGACCCAACAGGGGACCCACACTGGAGCAGTTTGTGAAGAACAGCAGCCTCTGGAAAGGACTCATGATGGAAAAGTTCAGAGGCCTGTCTCCCACGGGAGGGACGCAGTAGAAAAGGGGAAGGACATGAGGAGTCCTGTCCTGCCTGTGAGGAGGAAGGAGCAGCAGAGACAGCATGTGATGATCTGACTGCAGCCTCCATTTCCTGTCCCTTTGTGCCACTGTGGGGGAGGATGTGGAGAAATTGGAAGTGTAGCTGAGCCTGGGAAGAAGGAAGGGATGAGGGCGAGGGAAAGTGTTTTTAAGATTTGTTTTTATTTCTGATTTCTCTCCTTTGATTTCATTGGTAATAAATTAAATTTCCCCAAGGCAAGTATGCTTTGCCAATGAAGATAATTGGTGAGTGATGTCTCCCTCTCCTAATCTCAACCCATGAGTTTTCCACTACATATTGTCTCTGCCGAGCTGATGAGTGGGGGATAGATCAGCTTTGGTGGGCACCTGGCTCTCAACCAGGGACAGCCCAATGCAAAGTGCTGCATCAGCTTTAGTTTGGTTTCCTTGCTGTTTCAGCTTCAGCATGTACGAAATAACAAGGTAATAAAAATGGAAAAGTTCATGTTTGGTATGCCTGTTGACTTTCCTTCTGATCATCTAATTTTCTTTTGAGAAGAAAGAAACAACCATTATATTAGAACTCTGTTAGGTAAAGTGACCACTAGCTAATTTATCAGCAAGTACATATGCCAATATTTCCAATTAGCACTGCTTTTCCCAGTCTTACAGTATCAATAATTTTTTACATAAAGGAAAATATTTTTGGCTCTATTAGCCAAACAATTCAATATTGAATCCCAATGTAATAAATTCTGCACAGTGGTCTACCTATCTTCCTTTGAATGTATCAGGAATACACCAGTTTGTACAAAAGTCTTTGATCAATATGCTATATTATTTAAATTAAAAGTGACTTTTTCCCTGAAAATGCATTCTTTGTTATTTTTTATCACCACAGATATTATTTGAAATTTCTTTTCTGAAATTTTAAAGTAAATCAGTAATCAAACATGCACCATGATTTTCCTTAGTGTTGCATAAGTTCAGTTTTCACTTGGCACATATAGATATCTTCCAGTTCTTCTTGGAACAGGAAAGAAACAGTTTATAGCAGCACTCGAAGCAAACATCAGCTACAATTATTTCTGTGGATCACCAAACAAGCATATTAAAAGATTTATTCATTCAACATGTGACAAAGTTTTTTGCCTGTGCATGGCTGGTTTCTCTCTGTCTCCTTCACATTCTTAACTTTAGGAAAGTCAGTAAGTTCCAGGGACAGTTATTCCTCAGCTATGGTGATCTGAAGAAGGAGCATCATGTGTAACCTCTGCAAATAGTGTCTGTCAGCCACTTATATTTTTGGAAATAGACACTTTTTCTTTGATACTATGTAAAGCAAATATTTCTTTAAGAATCATAAAATTTTAGGTACAGTCACCAGTGGCAATTGTGAAGCCATGTATATTTGGGAAATAAAACTGCAAAAAGCCACACAAGCTGTACTATTGAAAAAAAGGGGTTTTTTCCTTAGTTATCTATCCACAAAGAATTTCATTTGTGTCTTCTGAGATCCAGAATAATCAAGATACAAGATAACAAAATTTTGTGCAGAAAGGATTTCTGTCGAATGTATCTTTAACAAATTCCCTTCATTTCAATAATTTTGCAACACTGATATTTGTTGTGTAGTAAAATTTTGAGTCTGGAAAAAATTGCAAGCAATGTTTCTGGGATTTTTTGTTTGCAATAGCATTCTAATCATTATAGACTATGAGTTTTCCTAGTAGTCCAGGAAAAAATCAATTAACATCTATTGCCTATAAGAGGCAAGAATGAAATTTAAAAGAAAGTCCTGGCTTTATTTCTTCATTTTTGCATGACTCGGTGACTGATAGGAAAAACCACAGGTCTGACTGTGTCTATTAGACAAAGTGCCAACATCTTTAAATGAAAGGAGAGCCTTACAGTTATCTGGTATTACTGCTCAAAATTTTCTCAATGGCACTGAAATACATAGTTTAGGAAAGAGAAAGTGACTTTCTGATGCAAGTAATTGCAAAACAGATGCTCCAGTGCTTTACACAAACTAGTTATTTTGCCACACCTTACTACTGTATAATGCCTGTATGAAATATAAGCAACATAACTTCTGTGTCACTCTCTGATGTCAGAGATCATGCCATATGCTCCATGACACCACACATATTCCTTGCTGCTAATGGTGGTTGAACTTCTGAAATAAACTGGGTGGATAATGTCACAAGGATTTCTTACTAAAGCTTGAGTCCTTGCCAGCCATTGCAGTAGCCTGGGGACACCAGTGACGGATGGAGTTTAGGACAGGTCTCTGCTTTCATACTAAATATAAATATAGTTTTCTACAAGACTGTCTCGGGGTGAGTTCAAAGGTAATTTTACTCATGGAATACTCAGCACTGCATTAAAGTCACAAACTAGGCTTTGGCGCAAATTATGTGCCACCAGATTTGTCAGTTGTACAATTGGGATTTACATAGACCCCTCCCATCCGACTTTTGGAATGTCTAAAATAAGCACTAGAAAAGGCACTGGCTTAAAAATTTATAATAATTTTATAAAAAAATATATTGTAATAATGTTACAACAACCATAGTTACTAAAATGAGATTTATTGTCTAGATAACAAACATATATGTTACATTTTTGAGAATAGGCAAGATCATTATACACTGGTTTATCAGCTAAGTCACCAATTATCTAACCTTTTCTATTATTTGGAAGTTTCTTGTTCTTTCTTTGCTAATATTTGAACAGAAACAGCTGAACCTGACAATGCCAAAACTGAGTGCTTTTCACAGTGTACACCTAGATGGAAAGTAAACAATGCCTGAGAACAGGAGATTCCCTTCCTTTCTCATGCTCTATCACACACTGCAGTATATTTATTTTTTGTTTGCATCTATCAAATTACTGCTGCTACCTCTGAAAAAAAACCAAAACCCATGTCATTAAATTCAAACAGGAATTGGAATCAGAGATTTTTTAAATACAGTTCAATGAATTTCATTACTTCAAAAGACTGCTACTAGCTTAGATCAGTGCCACTTCATTCTGGTTAAAACAGGGTTCATACTTTAACTATAATTATAAAAACAAAAGCAACAGTTGTTCTGTGTGATTCCACTCAGGAACAGTTCCCAGACCTGAGTTGTGTGGATAAAAAACAACAAATAGCCATCCTGCATCAGAGACATTTACATACCAACTTTTTGTCACAAATAATTAACTTTCTGAAGTAAGCTTTAAATATAGACCTGTTATCTCGACTGCAATATATCTTTTATACTTTATCTTGATCATTAAAGCTGGCAGATTTCACTACAGGAAGCCATGGGGTGGCTTTTTTCCAGTATAAGTTAGACAGAAGATGTTAAACCATATCAGGTCAACCTTTGAGATGAATTCAGATATTTTACCTTATGGAGTCAAGTTTAAAATTTAAAGGCTTACTTTCATAAAGACTTTATGGCAAAAAACAGACTAAAAGGTAAAAAGAAAGTGTTTTTCATATGGCATTGTATCTTTCCTGTAATACTGTGAAATAAGTAGATTTTACTTTTGTAAAAAAAAATCTATGACCATGACACTAGTTTTTTTATGTAGCTACTAAGCAGATGAAAATTGCTTTAAAAATACATGCAGTTGTTTTAATGCTCTTATGTTAGCAAAGACTTTCTAAGGTCTTAAAAATTACTGCCAAATTAGTTCTGTCTTGTGTTTTGATAAGTTTTTTCTGAAGTATGAGTTGTTCTTACACAGGACACTGCCTGTGTTCTTAGTTTATGAAATTGTTACCTTAATGTTTTACTCCATGATAAACTGATAAGCAAAATTTGTTTTTCTGTAATATAAGCTTTAAATAAATAGATAGCAGTAAAGAAAAACAAACAAACAAAAAAGCCACAAAATTGCCTACCACGAAACCCAGAAGCTTTGCAGTTGCAGCTATTTAAATTTTCTCAGGTTTCCTATCAGAAGTACGTCATTAATAATGATTTGTGGTTCTGGTGGCTAATAACACATACTAGATATTGCTCTCTCTTACTTAAAATCATTGTTGAGTTTGTATTGTAAGGAAAGTAATTTTTGGGCCCACACTGTAGACTAAATAATACCAGATAGACTAAAGTATTAGAACCCTATATACTTATTTGTGAGTCACAGATTAGCTTTGTTTAAGGAATTTCTTCGCTGAAACTCATTCATTCTTAAATTCTGTATGCCACAAAATATTGTGCATCACAGCATTTTTTGGAAAATCCAATGCAATGAATAAATTAAAATGTAAGTTTTCTTGCAGTGAAATTTACATTTTTTAAGTCCAGAAAAGCAAAATTCATATATGTATTAAACCAATGCTACAAGATCATTAGTGTATTGTTGAGGGGTTTTTTCCCCATGGCAACACTAGTATTAATCATAGTTTCTTTTTATAACAGTCAAGCCCACAATATCATTATGTTTAGAAGAAACTGTTTAGAAATCATAAGAACTCATAATTCTCTGCAATTGAGGAACTCTTATCAACTGTTTAACTGCTTCACTCCATACTGTCGGATTGGGGTTTGGCTCGTTCCTTTTCATATACAATCCATTTAATCAAGCTTGATCAAAAGCAAGACTACAAATCCATAGTATCACAAAATATATATGATTTAACTATACACTTGGCCTTATTTTATGTCAAAGTAACCCAAGTGCAATATTGAAATGTTCTGATAGAAACAAGAATAAATTTTATTGTATTAAAATTCTAAGCACATAATAGGAACATTTGGAAGAATAGAGAACTTTCTACCTTATGGGGATTTTCAGTGAAAATTGATTTCGCAGTTATTATGGGTCAAGTCAGTCACAACTTCTTGACTGAATAAAAAAGTAGTTCAATACTAAAAAAAATAATTCGAAATCTCCTCCATGTTTATGTTTGTCCCTTCCCTTCCCTTCCCTTCCCTTCCCTTCCCTTCCCTTCCCTTCCCTTCCCTTCCCTTCCCGGAACCTTCCCTTCCC